>JBANDB010000018.1:1241773-1862660 GCA_037576215.1 Armillaria gallica | reverse complement strand
AACCCTAACCCTAACCCTAACCCTAACCCTAACCCTAACCCTAACCCTAACCCTAACCCTAACCCTAACCCTAACCCTAACCCTAACCCTAACCCTAACCCTAACCCTAACCCTAACCCTAACCCTAACCCTAACCCTAAGACACGATCACCAAAATACCCACGGAAGAGGAAGTGAGCTACCCGGCCTCCGCGCTGGCCGTCCACCCTCGCCAAATTTCTAAGTTCTTAGAGGATAACGCATATGTAGTTACTTCTACCGATAAGAACCTTGGGCTCGCGGTATCTACGCGCGAATGGATCGACGAAAAGTCAAAAGAAATCGTAGGCGATGTATCAAACTACACGCCTCTACACCTATTATTGGTGAATGCTATATGCGATAAACAATGTACTGACATGGAAGAAATTGCGCTGCTTGCTGAAGCACACCTTCCTAACGGATCACAACTCGGAAGATTCTTTCGATCGAAGATTACTTCGACAGAAACTCAACATGTGGTACCGACGTTCTACGGCATTCCTAAAATTCATAAGGAACCGGTAAAGATGCGTCCTATCATACCATGCCACAGCGCTATCCAGAATCCGGCAGCTAAGTACGTTTCAAAAATTCTCAAACCGCTTATCAAAGCGGCGCCAACCATTATACATGGATCCAAAGATTTGGCGATAAAATTGAGTCAGATTAAGTTAACCCCCGGCCGTAACACCTACATCGTTACTGGTGACGTCGTTGCGTTTTACCCCAACATTCCATTGGACCACTGTTTAGAAACGGTGCTCGAGCTTTACAAGGAATGGTACGGTGACGCGATCGAAGTCGACAATGAAGAAATGCTCTACGCAGAGCAAGTATTCATTAAATGTCTTATAACGGGCAACAAAAATCTGGTCTTGCGTTACGGAGACTCATTCTTTAAACAGACATCGGGCCTAGCAATGGGCGTAGCCGACAGTCCGGACTTAGCTAACCTTTACGGATACTGGTTCGAACGACGTCTCAACTTAATGAATGATCCGGATATTCCGTTCTACGGACGGTATATCGACGACTGCCTCGCCATTGTGCATGCTTCAACAGAGTCTGAAGCACTTGCTAAAATTACAAAGGTGAAGTTCGACGGATGCAAGATAGAGTGGGATGTGAGCACACACCATCACGAGTTTCTGGACATGATGATTTATATCGACGATAAAAACGCGATTCAACACATGCCTTACAGAAAGAGCCGCTCCCACCAAGAAAGAATCCCATGGGTTTCATTTCACCCTCTCACGGTAAAACGTGGAACGTTTATTGGGGAAATGTCCCGGCTAGCAACGCTAAGTAGCACTATGTCAAGCTACGACGACGCTATTCGCAATTTAATTGCGCTCTACGTCTCGCGCGGCTATCCCGCAGATCTTTGTCATAAATGGACAAGAGAAAACTTTACAGAACGTTGGTCAAATCGTCTCAGGGTGACACCTGTTAAAGACGGAGAGGATGACGGAGTTCTAGTACTCAAATCCGAATACAACACTGCATGGGACTTCTTTTCTGCAAAAGAATTAGGAGATACTATTGTAAATACCTGGCGTAGTCGCATCGAACAGATCGACCGCCTGCGGACTGCTCCGCAAAACTTATCGGTCCTCTTTGGACAAATCCCGCCGGACAAGGTCCCTTCCGACCTCGCGTTGGAAGTTCAGACCCCCGGAGGGCCCGAGGAGATACCCGATATAAGAAAAATAGGTATTCTCAACCGATGAATGATCGTGTCTAAACGCAGGACACGCAATCTATTCGACTTAACTAACCTTTGGAAAAGGATAGTTCTCCTACGCCTGGATGAAGATGTACTCAATCCCGGATATCAATCACCCGATTCTGAAGAGTCTGTCGCTAGCGACTCTTCTGACAGAATGGATGTTGATCCGAATATCTTAATCCAAATGAATCAAGCGTTAGCCCCTGCTGCTCTGCGGCACTTGGGTGCAACGGTATGATTGTAAGTAGTTCGTTACAGTTCTGCGCGCTGTCGTCTTCGCGGGCGGCCAGTGTCGTCGGAGCGTCCTTGGCTGCCCTCACCCGCGCCTTGGAATGGTCCTCGTTCACCGGGGTTCTTCGCCGTTAGGTGGGGTATCGACTTAGCAATCTAAACGTATGCGTCTGTGACCAGACGCTTGTAATCCTCTGCCGGTACTTGGGTACCGTATCAGTCGGGATAACTAACGCTTTTCTACCATAGGCAATTCTTTTTTACAAGACTATTTATGTAATAAACTTACTATAACGTCGATCTTCACGACGCGTTGAGGCTGGTGTGTCCAGCTGGCGGGCTAACCCTAACCCTCCTGTAAGTTTTGACTTAGTAATAAGTCGCAGCACTCAACTAAGCAAATTTATTGACTTAGAACCCTAACCGCTAACCTAGCACGAACCTAACCGGTACTCGGCCCGACTGGACCGGACCGACGGTCTCAGGCCCGCTTAATGACGAAATACCGCCGCCCTACGGGGGCGGGCCTGATGAATAAGCGAATCGACGCACGGACCCCGGCCTTCGGGCCGGCTTCCGGTTCCGCGGAGATGGCTAGTCATCACCGAGTTTGATCACGTGACCCCGGGCTGGTACCCGAGGCGATCACGTGTTAGGTAAGCAAGATTTGTCAATAATCTTATCTAATCTAGACCGGGCCTAAGCGGCCCGGCCGTTAATCGTACGATTAATTATTTAATGCCGCGGCGCACGGACCAGGCCTTTAACGAGGCCTTATCCGCGCGTCGTCCTTGAGGCTGCTGCGTAAACGTCACTGAGAGCCAATGGCTATTGTCTCTCATGTCTTGGCAACATGCGACAAACGGTCCCTGAAGAGCTTTAAAAGCGAAACGGGGTGGGATGGCTTAATCTCCATCCCCCGTTGGACCTCAGTTTCGCTCACACAGCAAAGCTCAAGAACCCGCCTTTTGGTGAGTTTCGCTTTGTTCTACGATCCCTGCGATCCTTCGGATCGCACCCCCCTCCCAACGCCTTCGGCGAAGGTCGGGGGGCTAACCCTAACCCTAACCCTAATTATTTAATGCCGCGGCGCACGGACCATGCCTTTAGCGAGGCCTTATCCGCGCGTCGTCCTTGAGGCTGCTGCGTAAACGTCACTGAGAGCCAATGGCTATTGTCTCTCATGTCTTGGCAACATGCGACAAACGGTCCCTGAAGAGCTTTAAAAGCGAAACGGGGTGGGATAGCTTAATCTCCATCCCCCGTTGGACCTCAGTTTCGCTCACACAGCAAAGCTCAAGAACCCGCCTCTCGGTGAGTTTAGCTTCGCTCTACGATACTTGCGATCCTTCGGATCGCACCCCCCTCCCAACGCCTTCGGCGAAGGTCGGGGGGCTAACCCTAACCCTTGGTCACAGAATCATGAATCTCATGGAAGCGGAAAGGCGTCTTGGCAAGATTTTGATGGTCTTGGCAGGAGGATGCACCTCAGTTGAGGAAGAGATGTGATCTTGGACCTTTTTCCTCTTGGTGATCTTGGTAAAGACGGAAAAGGCGGTAAAGACCAATTTTGGGTTTTCTTGATGTATGGTTCTCTCGGCAATATCATTACCCTGTACACCATGTTCTCCAGCCTCATCTTTCTACTGCTTTACTGCCGAATGAAATATCTGTAGAAATTCAAAATTCCAATGAACCGAAGGCCGGAGGTTCAAGAATTCTTGTACTCACCCTTACTAGATTGTTCTCAGATGCTGTAGACTATATTATACCGCAACGTGCGAATTTGGAGCTTGTGCACTCTTATCTCCAATGTACTTATCTGTTTTCAGCTGCGGAAGGTACCCAGTTAATTCAAGCAGTGTAGGTATGTTCTGTGTTTTTTGTTTTTTGTTTTTTTTTTTTTTTTTTTTTTTTTTCCCCACCAGTATTCCTCATAGCCCCCAGTAACTGTTGCGTATGATCTAGATTATCTGAGTTTTTCCCTCAATGCGCCACTACAAACGGCTGTTTGATGCCTAAATTCACGACGATCTTACGCGGCCCCAGAGATGTGTGTCCGATTACGCATGTACTCTGGGGAAATCGTGTTGTTATCGGCCCTTTGAGGCCGAAGTGCGAGTGCGAAGACTTCTACAGCAGGGCTATGTGTTTCACGCGGCTATTTCTAGTCCTGAGTCCCGTAACACTGCATTTACGCAGGTCGCTTCGCGAAGTCATGATATGTCTTCCAAGCCCACCCATCGGCTAATCTACACCGGAATAACAACTCGCAGGAGCTGCAAGCTGCAACTTTACAGCCTTCTTTCGCTAGATTATCAGCCACCTCTCTGCCTCAAACGACGCTCTATGTTGTTACGCCTTATGTTCGAACGGCCGGCTTGAAGTTCCCCAGCAGATGTATTATGTGGCTTCGTTAGCAAGTTAGCAACTCGGTCTAATGGCTGGATACGACTTTGAACCAATCGAGGAAGAACGTACGATACACCCTTTTTTCGTGCTGTTTTGGCTTCATTCATCTCTGCTGTAGTACTATGCGCAGCACACTTGGTTCCGAGAGCTATATCACTCGATAGATCTGGGACAGTACACTTACGTCCAACTCAACCCCCGCACAGGCTGCATGAACGGATACTTTAAGTCTGCTTTGTGTAACTTCGACGATGATGAAGAGAGAGAGAACCATCCCGTAAATCCATGGTGAGGCTTCCGTCCGGTTTAAATAAATGTATCCAGTCTTATACATGCACCCCTCCCAGCGCAGGAATACAGAATTGCACTTGTTCAACCTCTTCTTCATCATCTACAACTTCCTCGACCTATTCCTTGGCAACATCTGTCACTACGACAACGATAACATAGTTCGTCACTTTCAATCCCTTTCGAAGTTCCGCCCGCTAACGCAATGTTAACTCTAACAGTCAATCCGCAACATCCATTTCCTCTACAGCTACTCCAACACCACCTCATACCTTTGTGATCCTAGGAAGTGTACTTGGTGTCGTCGCCTTCATCTCTCTCCTCCTATTCTTGCTCTTTCTCTTCCTTCGAAGGCGTAAAAGGCAACGGAGCAATGCCGATAGAGAATCGCAGATCCCCGAGCCGTATTGTCAGGAAAAAGTCCCTTGCACTACGACGCCTAGTGGGACGTCTCAGTGCCAGGATCAGGGCGAAGTGCTCCGAGTTAGAGCGAGGGTTGGCGAGCTGGAGGAGACGGTTCAGCAACTTCTCAACGACCGTAACCAACACTCGATGATGGGATCGGAAGTAGACCCCCAGCCGCCGCCTGATTATGCATCTGCAAGCTCAGGCGCCGACGGACACCTCCATGTATTCGGTATTTCTTGATTGTTTATCTTCTACATATAACCGCGCTGTATGGGACGAGTGTAGCATTGTTTTGGGTGTTTGTAACGGCACCTATTAGCCAAATGTTCCAATGTTCTATATGAAAGGGACAGTAGAACATCAGCCAGAAAAACAATGACCAGAACAGCGACCACGTACATTACATCTCATATCCTTCTAACTCGGAAACACCCAAGCGATCCCATTACAATACGAAGACCACAGTAGAAATATATTCAATCGAATAAAATGTATTACAGCTACATCGACAACTACCCGATGAACATTTTAGGTGATACATACAGAATAACAGATAGTCCATGGCAATCCCTACTGCTTCTTCTTCTTCGGCGCACCCGCCTTCCCACCACTGCTCGGCGGCGCCTTTCTTTTACCAGAATCACCATCAGCCCTCAACCGTCGTCCGACAGGTGCACGGATACATTGCGGGCAGAACCATTCACCATCTGGCACGGTCGTAAGAGGCGGGGTGAGACACAATAGGTGGTACGGGTTGTCGCACTAAATTAACCATATCAATACTCGGCGAAACAGAAAAGGAAACGTCGACATGCCTTATCGCACTCCAGCGCCTCCTCTTCGTCCTCCTTCCGGCATATAAGGCAAGCATCGCTGACTTCGACCTCAACGGGGTGTCTCGGTAGGTCGCTCATTTTGTCCGATGGCCGTACAAGGAACAGTGTCGTGTTCTGTCCTGGCGCGACAGACAGTACGTCGAGACCAACCAATAGTTGGTGTTTGATAGGTTTCGTAGCTGATTTGGGTTCAGCCGGTCCCAGGCCGAGCTCACCTGTCGAGACGTTAGCGGCGAGGTCAATAGAGAAAGAAAAGGCTCGTACCATTCGCAGCGTTCTGCCCCCACGAAATGGTCATAACACCGTCGGCGTCATCATCCGGTGTCAAAGCCCAATGTGTTACTCCCCCAGACGCAGCGGCAGTGATTTTGCATCCCATGATATCTGGCATGTACCGGAAGCTGCTGTACGGCGAGCCTGACGACCCGTCCCCAGAGTTTTTCCACTACAATTAGCTGTCAGTACCATAGTATAGGTTCGAAAGAGGGTAGACGAACCTTGCCCGTCATCCAGTACATCCCTCCCTTATCCACAACGACGGAATTGCTGGGTCCTGCGGTAACGAGCACGCCTGCATTTGCACCAGTGAACTGAGGGACTTGTTTGGGACGGAGCGCGTCGACCTGATTGCCTAGACCAAGACGGCAGTATCCATTGTAACCCCATACATGTACCGTACTGTACGAGCAGTCAGCGAGGGGAAAAGAAGGCCAGACGCTGGACGACGTACCCCTTCTCATCCAGCGCAATCGAATGCTGTTGACCGGAAGACAGCTGCGTTATCTTCTCAGGCCCTAGATCCTTCACCAGCACGGGTTCATAGATGATATCGAACGCCGTCTTGTTGCCCGTCGTAATACGTTCGCCAGTCGTTCCATTGCCGAGCTGGCCCTTCTCCCCGGAACCAAAGGCGTAAACTGTTCACCGGGTTCAGCTTGGATATCAAAGGAGACGGATATCGACGACATACCCTTCCCGCTCTCCGTCAGAACACAAGAGAATGTCACCCCCGCTGAAGCCTTGACAGCTTTTTCTTGGCCTTCTTCAGTACCAAAGAATGGTATCCGCTTGAAGTATGATACCTCGGGACTGGGCGAGTGGCCACACTGTGAAATGATAGGAGAAGAGTACCGCGCGATAGGAGCAGCAGAACCCAGAGGGAAGGAAAGAGAAAAAGTGGTCGTCAGCGCCACACATGGACCAGCCCAACAAAACGTACCTGCCCTAACATATTCGTACCTGCCGTCCAGACAGTACCGTCACTGGCGACGAGCAAGGTATGGTTCCTCCCGCAGGCAGCATGGAGCCATTTGCCGTCGCCGCCCAAGTCCCCTACCGTGATCCTCAGCGGCTCCTCCTCGCTCACAGCATCGACGCCGCCTCCGAGGCCGAGACACGAGCTCCCGTTTCGACCGAAAAGCCATGCCGCACCATCCACGTCTATGGCGACAAAGTGCACCGCTGAGCACGAAGTGTGGATGGAGACGACGCGAATGGTCGAGAGCGAGCGGAGAATGTGGGGTTCGAGCAGATCTTCGCCGTCGTCCGGTGATGCGGGACCTTTCCGTCCGAGCTTGGTCCATGCGGTGCCGCCGCAGATGAGAACTGGTTATAGAAAAAAAGAGAAAGGAAAGAAGAGAAATTTAGAGAGAGTTTGTCACGAAAAGTTGGAGAGAAAACGTACCTCGCCCCCATTCTGGTTCCGTTTTGTCACCGGTTGTACTAGAACTCGCCATTCGAATTTACTGCGGCTGTTGTTTGTTCGACTTTTCCAGTGACGTTGTTGGCCGTATTTTGCAACGACGTTGTTGAGAGTGTTGATATGTTGGCGTGTGGTGCAGAGTTTGCCAGTGACGGCGATCGTGGGTGGTGGTTGATGAGGGTTGATGTGGGTCGGCTTATGTCGGACTTGATGACAGCGAAGCAATGTCGGAGCCGAAATTGACATGTGGTCCGCCGGTGCCCAGATGGGCGGTTGCACAGGGAAGATCGTTCGGGGCGCGGTACAATTATACATGATATATAGAAAAGAGGCGTCGTACGACGCAGAAACATTAAGAACTACCATCTGCCTTCATGAGGCGCAGCGTTCTTTGCGGCGACCGCTCTTTCTACAGCATTTGGAGGAACCTAATACCAGGCTTACGAGAACAACACGTTCGAATGCTTCATGAAGTGCTGTAATGGTTCCTAAGACTCCGGGCCGTCGCACTCAAAAACAAAGAGAGGAGGCAGGCTTCTGCGTGAGGTGATCGTGACGGGACGGCCATATCGGTAACCGGCTACGTCAGAGCCGGATCAGTGAATCCTACAAAGGCGATGGTCAGCAGAGGTAGTCTGAAAAGTAACACTGAACTTACGAGACACGACGCTGTACAACATCACCGAAACTTGTCGGCCGCAGCTCGGTCATTACCCTGAAGGATGCCGAAGTACCTGATGCGCCGCAGACAAACGCCTCGGAAGACGAGGATATTGGGCCGGAAGGGAAAACCCACATGACCAAAGCATTCGGCTAGATATTATTCTTTATGAGTGAAAGTGCTGGAATAAGTGTGAGACTCACGGCCAGTAACCTTCATAAGACTTCGCCTGTAGCAGGTAGAAAATGCGAACATCAATGCTGTGAGGGTGACGAGAGACAAGCGCCATCGTGCAACGGCATTTGACGGCAACGACACATCGTGTATTACGCTATCGACATTTGTGCCTGCAACGAGAGTGAAGGAAGACGCAGGAGCGCAGAACAGAGCCACTCACGGGCACTACAATCCGAGGAAGCGGTCACAAGAAGCCTCAAGCACGAATCCCCATGCTCTCGCCCGACATCCGACGCCTTCCTAGGCAGTGCTCACCACGGCTTCGAACTCGCCGGAACTTCATTGGCAGTAACGTACTGGCGCGCTTGAGGTACCCTTGTACGGCAAGTCGGATCTCAAAGCCGTCTCTAGTGGTAGCTAGGACGGATGACTGGGACTTGAATGAGGAGTACATGTGGGGCAGCTTTAGTGAGTTCGTAGCCGCCGATGCTCCACCGACGTTATAAACAGGACTCCACAATAGACACGAAGGGAGCGGAACACGGTATGGTGGGTCAGTGAACAACCTAGCCATACTAGCAACGGGCAAAGGAGCTGAGTGTGGGATACTTTGTCGGCGTTACTGCGGGATGAAGAAGAATGTGAGCTCCGAGTAATGGAAGCCTCTTCGTGCGGGAAGGAGCCTCTCCAACGGTCCGTACAGATAGATTGTGGCCTTCGTGACGAGACTCAGGAAGCCAGACACGGCCTAAGGACTCGGAAGAAGAATGAACGAAGTATTGAATTGACGTGTACGGTGGAGCGAAGGGTGGAGAGAAGATATCCCGGGACGCGTTAATCCACTTCACAGTTACAAGTCAGTACACATACACTGGCATAACACATAGAATCGCACCTAAGCGCTAAGCCTCGCTCTGACAAGTTTAGTCCATACATCGGGGCCGTCCGTCTCTGTACGCGAAGAAAACCCGCATATATACGGCAGACATGACTGATATGGTCCCCGCTACGGCGAAACCTAGGCGATGAGGACACATATCAGCATATATGCACATACAAACGACGGCAGAAGCTACCTTTCTCTTGATCCTCGCTCACGGGTCATCGATTCAAACGAAGGATAGCTGCACATGCAGCAGTGTCGATTCAGACCTGATTTTAAGAATCTTGACACTCGGGCTGAACGACGATGAAGTACCAAGCATAGCGTAGATTATTGAAACAGACACTTTCCACAGAGGAAATGCGACTTGACGCTGTCGCAATTATGGAGATGATGGTGGAAGGAAACGAAGAGGCGAGGATCTCAATTTCCTCGCATTGGCCCTATTTGGTCGACGCGTCAGATCACGTGAATAAGGCAATTTGCGACGCGTCTGGTGGCCTTTCCTCATTCAAACGCGTCGATGAGAAGTCCTGGACGCGACTTTCTCCGGGAAATCAATTAAAAGTCATCCAGATTGAAGCTACCTTACTCACCCCCGAATTAGGCAACGCTTCGAGTACCCAGCTACGGTTCCAACACGACGGGCTTCGCTGTCCGTTTCTCTCTGATTATCAAGTGCAAGCCTATGGCTATACAGTGTTAATTAGTAGCAATCATGCATGAAACTTTTCCTTACAAATTTATGCCGCCTCGGAGAAAATAAATCTCCAAACCACATTCCTGAGTTCGACCTTCGACGCAAGGCAAGATTAAACTCAGGATGAATGTGAGCCTTGTGGGCAAATAAGCATTAGAACGATCTCTGCGTTTTGCGTGAGCAATTACGAGAAAGCAATTTTGATCGTTCCTGATCCATATCAGTAGGTAAAAAATAAACAAATCATAGACGACCAAAAGGCGGATAGCTCACCCAGTACCAAGTCCGGCCTGCTGACAACTTAGCGCACTCCCTCCTTGCTATCACGATTTGGGTAATCTGTTGTCTATATTTAAAAAGAGGCTAGCTCGAACGGCTCCGATTCCGCAATCTAATAATAGACTCACCTATAAATTCCCTCTCATGAAACACGGCCCAGAGCTGTTCAGCGCCCATGGACCTTGTTATATGTATGGCACCGACCACACACGTGAATGATCGTTGCACGTCAGCGACTATCATCAGAAAGAGATACAAGTTTAGCGCTTTCCACAAGGTAAGTAGAAGGGATTACGCACTGATATGCATCATAAAAGGCTGGTGGCTCCTCACAGGAGATTGTTGATGCGGAATGCTGTATACCATGACAGCCTCTTGGAAGCGCAGGCGGGTGAACGTAAACTGCGACTACGCGAAGCTAAACTCAGGGTCCAGAGCGGCTCAGTGGAGCATCAGCTTAAATATCTTGGCGGATTCGACGAACAGAAGACTACACCTGTACCTGTATTCATACAATCAGACATCTTCAGCTCACAACAGATGGTCTCCAGCAGCTCATCAAGAGCACACTCGTGCCTCATGGCAGTAACGATCGCACAGGCCGCCGGTATTTCAACACGGAAAAACAAACTACGTAATCTCCTATTTCCCGCAAGTCTAAAAATACACTTCTATCACGCCACCGAAATTATCTTTCCTCTGGGAATTTTCCGTACCGGCGGCGGTACGTACATCATCCACCTACGATCCGTAGTCAACGACGTATACAATGACCAGAAGTACTCAATTAATGGGGTTTCGCTCCTCCTACACTCCAACCACGAAACGAGAGCAGCTACATCACTGAGGTCAAACTGCGCGAGTTCTACGGATCCGTGCCGTCGGCGTTATTACTGATCCTCAAATCACACTCCAGACCGGCCTCCGCCACGCTCTCGTTCCTTCAAATTTCTTTCCCCTCCTACCACGACCCCCGCCTTCCCTTCACCCTTTCTCAGGCAATTTTTCCGCTTGACTTGTCGGTTACCGCTCTTCAAAAAGCCCTTGCCAAGCCTAATCCCGGCTTCTTTCCCATTCTTCTTCTTATTCTCTTCGACTGCGAAAAATGCACCGCGCCACTCTGCTGGCGCTCGCCCTCCTCGCTCCTTTTACTACACTCGCTCATGATATCCCTCAACGGCACCCCCGCCGCAGCACGCCCTCGAAGCGAGCAATAATCGATTCCTCTTCTCTTTCTGACTCGTACGACTACATCGTCGCGGGGGGCGGCTCGTCAGGTCTCGTAGTCGCATCAATACTTTCTGAAGATTCCAATGTTACCGTCCTCGTCCTTGAGGCTGGAGGGACTGGTGACGACGTGGCTACCCGACGAGGTAAGCAACATTTTCATTCTCTGCCAATCACAATTACTTTCCGCAGCGTCGTGGCGCCCTCCTCCGTTTTGCCGACCCGTTAATGAAATATTGATCCATAGATACACCCGGAATGACTTACTACAACGGCCTCGGAGGGACCACTTACGACTGGAACTTCAAGACGATCGCGCAGTCAAACCTCGCTGACCGTAATCTCGCATGGTCTCGTGGAAAGATCATTGGTGGATCCGGTGCTACCAACGGCATGTACTTTACACGCCCACCGCAGGCTGAGATCGATGCATGGGCGTCCTTGATCGGTGACGAGGACTACTGGAACTGGGATAACTTCTACACCGTGCGTCTCTTTCCTTTCCTTTCCGTTTCCGTACTTATTATTATGAGCAGATTATGAAAACCATAGAAACATTCACGCCTCCCACATCCGACGCTGAGAGTATCGGCGACATCAAGTACGACGCCAGCGTCCACGGTACCAGCGGACCTTTCCATTCCTCGTTTCCAGCTGTGTAAGTCACCCCCTCCAAACATGTTTTACCTTTACTTACCCCATATAGTCAACTCGGATTCAACGGAAACTGGACGACATCCTGCCTCGCAGCGGGCATCGAATCCCGACAAGATCCTCACGGTGGAGAGAACTGGGGCGCATTCGTATCCACCTCAGCCATCAACCCAACGAACTGGACTCGATCTTATTCCCGCTCCGCATACATCGATCCCCTGCCGCCAAGATCAAACTTGCACATTCTCCCCGATGCTACCGTCGTTCGTATCAACTGGGACACGTCAAGCAGCAATATCAAAGCGAAGAGTGTCGTCTGGCAGGCGGACGCGACCGATAGCGAGCACACGATTACCGTCAACAGGGAAGTTATCCTCGTACGTCCTCCTAACCCTCCATACTTACATTTTATTGATTATCTCCCCCAAGTCCGGTGGTGTGGTAGGCTCCCCCCACATTATGCTACTATCAGGCGTCGGCCCTTCTTCGGTTCTCAAAGCAGCTGGTATCGACGTCGTCCTCGACCTTCCCGGAGTCGGCCAGAACGTACAAGACCACGTCGGCAACGGCATCAACTGGGCCACCACAGAAGCGACCATGCCGACCATCGAAAACTCCAACTCCGACTTTTCCAAGACCGCTGAATGGCTCTCCTTCATCTCAGACGCCATCGCCTACGTCAATCTTACCACGCTCATGGGCGACAACATGTCCACCTGGATCTCAACTGTCAGGAACGGCTACACCACCTCGGAAGGCTACATCCCCTCCACGGACTCGACGATCCTCGCAGGCTACAAGAGCACCTTTGACGTGATCACCCAGACGTACTACCCCTCCGCCGTACCCCAAGTCGAGATCCTCCTCTCACTCAACGCCGCCAACACCGTCACCATCCAGGCCGCGCTCCAGCACCCCCTCAGCCGTGGCCAGATCACCGTCAACTCTACCAGCGCGTTCGACACGCCCGTCATCGACCCCGGATACTTCTCCCACTGGGCTGATCGGGATATCCTCCGCGCTGCATTCAAGCTCGTACGGAACATCGCTGCTGCACAGCCCATCGCTCAGTACCTCGGTACCGAGTCGTCCCCCGGAACGAGCGTCAGCTCTGATGATGACCTCAACACGTGGATGAACGGGGGCGTACACACCGATTACCACCCGCTGGGCAGTATGAGCATGTTGCCCAAGTCTTTGGGTGGAGTTGTCGACAAGTACTGTTTGGTCTACGGAACTTGTGAGTCCCATTTCCCCATTATTTTAACATTATACTGAGAGCCCCGCAGCCAACGTCCGTGTTGTCGATGCCTCGATTTTCCCCTTGTCAATGTCATCCCATTCGGGAGCTCCTGCATTCGCGTAAGCATTCCAGTTCTCTCCGGCTCTCCCACATCTCACCTTCCTGCAGCGTCGGCTACCAAGGAGGTACCCTGATCCGAGGCATCAATAACGGCGCCATCTCTACGACCAACACCTCGTCCACCTCAAACTCGTCATCTTCCTCCAACTCTTCGTCAACGTCGACGTCTTCTACGGCGACGACGAGCACGGGCGGTGCCGCGTCGGTGCGGATGCCTACCGTCTGGGCCGCTGTTGCCGCTTTCATTTTGATCGCTATGGTGTGGTAGACTAATATTTGACTGGAAACGATGGATGGATTATCATGATGCTACGAACTCGTACTTTTCACTACAGACAATTTGATACTAATTAGTTCTCGGGCACTCGTTTTATACCACACTCTTTTTAACTCTGCTTCATCTAGGAAGACGGGTTTTCCTCCTACATTTGACGGACAATTACTTGCGTAGTCTAATGGATGTCATACTTATTTCTGCTTTGAAGAGACAGTATGTCAGCAACGGCAGTTTTTTACCAGATTAAAACAGATTGAAAGTTCGTGATATCATCCATTCCTTGGAATCACTGGCAAGAAAACACTCCATCAAAGGGAATTGTTCCCAGCTGAGTCGAACAGCTACTTCCATCAGTGTTGTGCGGGTCGCGCGACAGTTGCCCAAAGTCACGACTGTCGCGAAGTCGTCACTGTCACGGTCAGTAAACGACCGCGACTTTCTCCACGCCGCCGCGACCTGGCCTGCCCATGGACCGGAAGGTCGGCAAAACCATGACAAAGCAGTCGGCGTTAAGTTAGTCGAAAACGACGTCATATGTGGCTTCACAGCCACAGAGTCACGGTCAAGGTCATTTGCGTGAGCGGCAACTGTCGCCCCGAAGTTTCGCAACCCGCAACCGTGACTTCGGCCCAAGGTTGGGCGACCGCACAACACTGACTTCCATGACAAGGGGAACACGCCTAGCCTCTGAGCTAAATGACTCCTTTCAACGATTAAATTCCTTGCCCTAGACTTGGTCATATTCAAGCAAAGCAGAGTCGCACTACAGTACAACGCACGGCTCTGCTTTGTTATGGTTTGACGCTAACTTGGAGTAAAAGCAGAAACCTGCGACAAAAGTGCTTCATATCACAGTCATACCATATTAACTGTACAAGCATTAATTGAAAAAGGTCGAGTCAAGTCGATTATGACTACCCTATCATACTATTCGAGCAAATATGATAAATCTATAGGACGAGCATCAGTAAAGAAAACAACATAGAAAAATGTTGGCATTTACATATCCTGCGCATAAGGCGCATCTGCCGCCTAAATCTTCACAAATGGACGTGGACTCGGGGGTACCACAGAGTTAATATAATCCATCGGCATCACTGGCATAGTCGGTGGCTGCAGCTACGGGAACAGACGATCAACACGAGCTCTCGCAAGGCTGAAACTTAAAACTAACCTGCATGAAATAGAACTGGGGAACAGGCATTCTCGAAATTCTCCCAGATTGGGCATTCGAGCTCGCTATCAGAGCTAGCGCAAATAATAGAGGTCTCATCGCGGAGAGGGTCAATTTAGTTCAGCGACGAATCCCGTCTCGGGTCTATTTTTTATCTGCGCAAATTCCGATGGTCGGTACGCCTGCAGGGATAGGCGCAGCGGCAGGATAAGAAAGTTTTTCGCATTGTGGCTGTGCTGGTTCTGCATATTAAGCAGAGGAAGGGACGACGAAGGGATAGAAATACCGAACCAGCCGATGGAGGGAAGCGACTTCGGAATCGATGTGGTTGCTGATGGATGTAAGGAGGGAAGGCACGAGGTGTGCTGCCGCTACGGCAGTGAAGCCTTCACTTTTCGCCGGGTAACCATGATCGCGCTGTGGACCTCGTTCACTTGAGTAAGAGGGTGACGATCAACATCAAACTCTTCCGCCCTGACCCCAAATGCTAAGCCGGTATCAGTAGAACCACGCTCTTGACCGAATACGTATACAAATGTGGCCAGCCCTTCGGTATCTACTCGCAACGTTGAGTACAATAACAGCTAGCACGAGGAGACTATTTACGCACATGATGATGGAGGCGGGCTGTGGGGAGATGATAAGATTCATGGTAGTATGTTTTCGCATCATCTGACATGGAGGTAGCTGGAGTGGACCCGTTCTGACCGTTGGAGATCAAACGTGTATCAAGTTTTCAGTCGAGTGGTGAGAGCCGTGACGTTATCGTCGACATTGGCTTAGGGCATTGTTGGACAACTCGAGGGCTATGATCTTCAGAGGCGAAGGCGTAGCACTTATGAATACTGTGGCAGGTATCGGCCCTTGGAGAAAACATATCCGTGGGCTTGTGAGCGTAGACACCCGAATACATCTCTCTCTTCATCAACAGAGGGCCTTAACATCAATGTGAGCGATAGAATGGCGAACAGCGAACCCGACATACTCAGTTAACTTGACAAGTGTTGCGTGACCAAGGCAGGACTATTGATGTCCTATTTCGTCATCGTCTATCCGAGCGTCGTATTTGCTAACGTCTAACATCGCGGACTAGCAGTAACTGATGAATGAGAGGGGGGAACGGTGGAGGCACGTTCCAGCTAAGGCGAGCGAACCATTGTTCTTCGTTGCGCAGGGAACTATCATACAAAGCATCTTTGTCGTGCTGATGACCGAATTCCCTTTGGATAGTGCGGTGCTCGACGGTCGACGTTGAATTCGTAGGGAGAATAGGGTGCGTCCACTAGTTGGAACCAATGCTCAGTAACCCGTTCTGCTGTAGTTGGAGTCGCATACAGTGAGGCATCCTTGTTTGAAACATCTAAGACTGTAATGAGGACAGATTTCATCCCCAGAACCGACTTCCGTACCTAAGGAACCGTGATGCTCAAATTCGCCCAGACGTTGAGTACCAGCATCAGGAGAACCGTCACGCGAACTTGATACACATACGAGGTGGCAAGAATAGTAACGCCGGTCGTCAGTCTTATCTCGCATGGGCGTACCCACAGGAAGCATCCTAACCGGTACGATGAGCGCAAGCAAATCTGACAAAAGACGGCGTGCGCACATGATATTATGCAGTTCCTGAGACATGACCGATCTTTTCAAGGTAAGTCGTCTAAGGAAATCCGTAGACAGAACGGGAATCGAAATCGGGTTTTCCTTGATTACACCGAACCCAAAACGCGCCTCGTTCTGGTAACACATTCTATACAGATTCTAGCGAAGGGATCGAAAAAGGTGCATTCGAAGGACCTGATAGCTAGCGATCACGACTAACATACCTTCGGGCCTTTTCAATATGAGGGTTAAATATGAAGGCAAGAAAAACGCACCAGCCCCCGACAATGTGGCCACACAAGTGCACGCCTGAGACAACAGAGCAGCCACTACACGTTCATGTCAGCTGTATACGAGAAGAGATACCAGAACACATACATTCTAATTTCTGTTCCATCCTGCAGCGAGTAAATTCCCGCTCATTAATATTGACAGTGTCTCCACGACCAAGATCGTCCCTCGTTTGCGAGAGTAATTTAGAGTTGTCTGCAGCGAAGAAGTTATATGGAAAGGGTTGAGCGAGAGAGAGAATAGAGGTGATGCCAAGTTGAAGGCAAGAGGAAGAAAGGCGCGTCTTTGTTTGTATGACTTTGCTCGGGTGGCCGGACCGGCTCGGAAGGGACCGCGGTGCTCCCTTCTTTTACGTTCCACGTTCCATCTCAGCAGTGCTGATGTCCGCAAAAGAAAAGATTCAGTTTATCTCTTTGGTCACCCGTCACAGTTCCTCGGGTTCCTCAATCGTTGTATGTCTACCGAACCTGCAACCATGCCAACACCATGAACAGAAACACCTTGAAGCTACGAGTGTCCAGAGGCGCGTAATTTTGTATCTTATTTGATAACGATGTTGAATAATATTACCAGAAAATAAAATTTCAAGCTAAGCCAGAACGCCTGATTAGAACTGTCAATTGACCCTCATCTTCGTTGACATTTGAAGAATTTATGGACCACCAACTGCAGCAAAGGTCAGCGCTCACCGAGGTAGAGCCGATATAAACTCACTTCTAGCGAATCCGTCTATAATATTAGCGCCGGATCGCCTCATTCTGACTCATTGAGTGAGGAACATAGCTTGTTCATCGCTCATTCGTGCCCTTTACAACGAACCATTCAGGCCCGCTGTGAACCCAGTGAAATCCTGAAATTCATCGTGGAGCAAAGTAGATCCTGTGTGAAGGTTCGCTTAAGCATAACTTTATCTCTCTTTCGCTACCACTGAAAGATGTGATATGTAGGTGCCCTTGACTGTCTGTTTCGGAAACTAGCGATTCATCAATCATATTGACCGAGTTTGAACGCGCCACACACACACGGTGGCACCCATTGTTCAGAATAAAAATGGACGCCGTCCGGTTTCCTTTATTTACAATGCAGACGCGATATCGCCTCCGATACAGGACTGAGACCTTCAGTCAAAGGCACAATCTATATAAAGCCAGCGCAGAACTTTGCACGTATATTCCACCCTTGAGTGCTGCCACCAATGCCTTCCAGTCACTCAGCGAGCGAAGACTTCCCTCCAGAGCTCTTCGAAGAGATCCTCTCGCACCTCGACATCCCGACTATCAAAGTTCTCTCCCTCGCATCCTCAAACTTCCACACCGTCTGCTTTCCCTATCTCTTCCGTATATTATCCTTAAATGGCGATTTCCGCCCCGCTCCCAAATTTCTCTCCGTTTTCCGAGGGCGTAAGCCCATCCCCTGCTTGCGCAAGGTCGAATTAAAATGGCTGAAAGAGGATACATCCGCCGCCCTCCTCTCGTGGTGCATCAAAGCTCACACCGCGAAAATCAACGGGAGCCCCATTGGAAATACAGCGATTCTTCCCTCCTTAACGACCCTCAGATACCTCGAATTGGCCAACTTGTCCTTCTCATCTGTTGCTGACTTTTTCGCGTTACTGTCAAATCTCCCGGCAACGCTCAAGCAGCCCAAGGTCCGCCTGAATACGTTTCGCGAGTCCCAGTCAACTTGTATCGGTAGTCGTAGGATCGAACTATCACGTTTGGAGACGGATTCCGCACGGGACTTGGCACCGTTTCTTCGAGCCGACTGCCCGGTCTCCCTTCTGTCGTTACGAGCAGCCTCTCTTCGACATCCTAAAAACCATGATCTTGAAGCGTTCATTCGGAAGACTTCCCTACTACTTGATCTATCCATCGAAACCGAACACCGACCAGGTACGTACGTATCTTCTCAAAGCTACTACTCCCTGATTACGCCTCAACAGTGTCCCTCCCCTTACGGCGACTAAAATCGTTATCCATAATCGACCGCACGAATGTACTAGGTGTCCTCGCAGATTTCTTCACCACACCTTCCGACTCCGGCGACATCTCATCCCAATTAGAATCACTCAACCTCACATTTTCCTGCAACAACTGGCTAATGCTCCAACAGATATTTAGACATTTCGCCGCAGCTGTCCCAGCAACCCCGATTTCGCCATCTGAAAACATTACACTTGACGATGATGAGACCGTTTTCTACTGTTAACAACTCAGAGATGTTCGATAGCTGGGTTGGAAGATTCGAACTAGATCTCGAAGCGGCGGGAGGAAGTCCGAGGATAAATATCACCGCTGAAATCGTGGCACCATTGGGACATTGTTTTGGTTATGGGGTTGTAAGCGAGATGTTTTAGGTCCCCAGGAATGTTTCTTTTAGCGTCTATATGCCGAAAAATGTGTATATGAAAACCAACGTACTTGTTTCCATTGACTGTGATGCTAGAGACACGTATTCCAGTCCTTCCGCGGTCAATACAAAGATTATGCCGTATGCATTATGAACCTCCGTTGAAAAACCACAATACACTACCACACAACAGCTCATCGGTGATAGGCTGAAGATCATTCTACAGTACGGAATTTATCGAACACCATAACCGAAACTGGAACTCGCCCCGTGTAAACACGCATGGTACACACCGTACTTAATAAGTTCACGGGCTTCTATCACAATATTTACATCAAAAGACACTGCATTTTGTACACCAGCAATCGGAGAGAACATCAACAAGGTTACTTTCGTTGCAACTCCCGAGCTAGGAGACAAGAGAATGATTGGTCACCGGAAGCCCGGTTTCCCAAGAGCACGTCGGTCCGAAAGCCTTGTTAATTAATTACGGAGGCTTCTATTATGTTCGCAAGTTTGCCTGTCTGTTGGAGGTAGGCTCTTATTTCTGCTCTGCTGAATGTGAATTCGACAGACAGCCGATCACATGCAGTGTGCGTAGAAGATATAGTCCAGACTCCCAGAGTTCCTCGGCTTGCTTACAAGGGAAACATCACTGGCCAAAGAAAAAGATTTGATACGTCAGCAACCACATATGTCCCAGCGTGCTCAAACAGCTGTGCTCCGGAAAGAATTGAGCGATACACTTAAACGTTGACCTAATGTTGAGAGTAGGCTTAATCTAGACGATGTACGAGATAAGTACGACTCGAATACAGTCTAAATTATGAAGTGTAGCGAGAGATTCAATGGGTTCTATTACCTACGAAGGAACCCGAGTAGGTCTAGCAAGCGCTAGGCGTAGCTAGAAAGGTCCAACAAGCGCTAGGCGTAGTTGGATAGTGGTTCGTTCGACAAGCGCTAGGCGTAGTCGAACTCAATCACTCAGGTTCACACGAAGTTGTGGAGTAAAAGTAGATAGAATTCAGATGCCCTTTGGGGCGCATCGATACAGGAGATATATACTAACTACTTCGTCTAGAATCTTCTAGCTAAGACAGGAAATTTGGAGGTATCGAGAAATTTCTATAACCGCGTAGAAAGAGAAAGAAACTAAAGGAAGTGGAGGCTTACTCATACTACTTAGTCATTATCCATAACACCTAAACAGCTCCAGGCGTTGCGGCCATCCATATGCCATTCAATGTGTCTTCGTGACAAACAGAGTCCTTTTGTGCTGTTCTGCGGAATGAGGCCATCATGCACGCTATCCGCTATCTAAATCTTCACAAACGTGGGTACCAAAGAGTTCATATAGTCCATCGACATCACTAGCGCGGCTGACTGTTGTAGCCATGGGACAAGGTGACGACGTGCATTCTACAGAGAACGAAACTCTAAAATTTCCTGCATGAAGTAGAACCGGGAAACCGTCGAAATTCTCCCAGGTTTGTACGATTGGGCTACAAGCCTCAAGGGCGTTTGAGCTCGCTATCAGGTCTCATCATCGCAAAATACAAGGATCTGGGCTCAGTGAGAAATCTCATTTAGGATTCATTCTATGTCCAGAATTCGAAGGGTACGCCCACACAGCGTTTAGATTTGTGACGGCTTGATGAGAAGTTTCGACTCGATTGGGTGCATGTGCTAAAGTTAGGATTCGGAAGACATTGTCGAGATTCCACCTATCGCTTATCGCCGATGCCTTGATTACGTATCGTTGCCGCCGTTTGTTGGCCGTTTGCAACTTGTAAGTCTCCCTACACCCGAGATCACTCAGTGTTCACGTATGTGTCTTAAGTTTCCTTGAATGCCAGTGACTCATAAGTACAAGGATGGTGATTTTGACGTGGGCGTGCGCAGTAAGTACACGCTTCATCCCCGACGTAGGCGAACCTGAATGAACCAAGCGCCAGGGATTCACTAAGATTACTCAGCACCAGACGGTCGTAGATAGTCTCTCGTAGACAGACGACGATATCTAGGTCGTAGAGGTATTGGTTCATTAGAATTAGCCTTGGTATCGAGGCACCTGGGAGTCATTGAAAGGAAACGGTTAGGTTGGCTTCGGGACTCCAGAAGGGTGGGGGAATATATACTGGCATTGTCGAGGGCTAATTGATACTTGGCTTGAAGCCGGCCAAGGAATGAGAACATCACGGCCGTGAGTTTTATTTGAATGATGCGGGGGACAAGTGGAGCCTAAAATTCCATAAAAACTCCTCAACGGATGGGACTCAGAATATAAACTGCGTACAGGAGAACGAGGGTGTTTCCTTTTCTAGGAGTTATTCGTGCTCGTATCAATCCTCCTTTGCTGTGAAAGTGAGCGTCGGGGGCATACCCCTCGAAGAGATGAGGCGTGAGTCCTTAGGATGAATCAGCTCCCTCTAGTTTGATATCACGGCCAGCAATAGACCATTCAAATTGTTATTCTTTTTTTGTCCCAGAGATTTCGGAATGGCACGGAACGAGGCGCCTATGAGAGTGATACACAATGGTATGGTAATTTAAGAATTGTCTGAGCATGAGTGCATCACTCGAGTCTTATCGCTATAACCACGACTTAAACCAGCTGGTGAGGCTATGGGTTTCTACCATTGTATGTCTGCTGCGACATGGGACTACGGTACGTGCGCCTGTCTTGTTTTCAATGCATCGTGTACTGATTCCACTATGACTAGGGCCGGGAGTCGCCATTGATTGGCAGGATAGTAGGGTAAGTCCATGGAAGTATGCAAAAAAAGCAACGATTAATGCATTGCAGGGAAAGATAAATTATAAGAATCTCCCCAAAGTCACACTCTCTGCCCTCACAGAGATCGGCAAAGAGGAATCTACCATTCCAGTGCCAGAACAGCGGACATACACGGGTAGAAAACCCGTTCTACCCACTGCTCTGGCCAACATTCCCTGCGCCAGGCTTGGTGTCGATGGACTTTTGGACAAGCTTAACGTCATTCTCGGCACGTCGTACACTCTCAACACCCACTCTAAGTGCTTCTTCGCAGATACATTACTCAAAACCATGTCCCGGCGACTCTCATACTCGGAAGCCACACAATCTCTGTCCCTGTACTCAATTCTCAGATCGTACATCGCACAAAACTACGATTTTGGCACTGCCTACGCTCATTTGCGCCTCTATTGGTACGACATCTCCACCGCCCGAGGAAAATTATATGCGCACAAAAAGGCTGATCGAAATATGCGACGCAATGTACTCGCGGATGGCTGGATCATCAGGAGGAAAACTCCTCCTCGGCGGGTCTGGGATTTATATGCTAATCGGGTTGTGCCATTTTGGGCCGTAAGGAAACACCCATGGGCAATATCACACGCATGGGTGTCTGATGAGGAGGGTATGGATGTGTGGACCCCCATCAATGGCTGTGAATGGCCGGTGCCAATACCGAGAGATTCCAGCCTTGATCTCATCCGGATTGAGATGCTGAACCTGGGAGCGGAGTACATATGGGTAGATGTGCTATGTTTGAGACAGGAGCATGGGATTAGGGATGCTAAGCGTGCGCAGGAGTGGCAACTCGATGTGCCCACAATCGGATACGTGTATCAATGGGCTGATCAAGTGGTTTGCTATTTCAGTGGGCTGGGTCGACCGCTCAATTTTAAACCGGGCGACTTTGAGAATGATCGTTGTTGGTTCCGACGTGCATGGACCCTGCAGGAGATGATCAGCAGGGATCCAATCATTGGCGGGAGAACTGAAGGGTCAGCGTTTGTGGAAGAGGACTTGCAAACAAGGTTCCACAACGAATTGGCATCTTTGCACAAAATGCGGATGGATGACTATGTCTTTGACTTTCTCCTGCAGATGCAAAATCGGGTTTCAACGAATCCTTTGGATAAAGTTGCAGGGCTGATATACCTTTTCTATCCAAAGTTCATCCCGATTTACGATGCAGTTCAGTCAGAAGAAGATGCCTGGACAGTACTCGTCAATATGATGCGGGTTCGTCCTCGGGCCGATTTGCTCTTCACCTACCCTGAGCCTGGGAACGGGAGGAAATGTTGGAGACCATCATGGGAACAGGCAATGACGAAGACGCTTCCGTCGCATACTCAGGTTGAGCGGCTAGGGGAGGTGAATCGACTGGACACCGCAGATGGTGACTTGTATATTGGGCCCTATATCGACTCAGGCCATGTGCGGGGATTTGCCGAAGAATACAGCAAAGGGAAGTGTCGACAGGGAGAATTGGTGATTGAGGACAACACCAGGACACTCCACAGTTTCAAGATTTTCAAAGACCACGCGTACTCGATACCTGATGGCTCGTATACTCTGAGAAGCAACGGTAGTGGTGGACACCCGTCCCTAAACATTTTCATGAAGTATTGGGTCGCCGGGCGGCAAAGACAGGATGGGAAGTTTGAGAAAGTTTCAGTCTTCAGTATGGTGGACCCTGAAGAGAGAGAGAGGCTTCAGAAACTAGGAGTTGCGAAACACAGGATTTCCCGACTTTTTTGATTTGTTTCAAGAATAATTTATTGGTTCAGACCGTACGGTACAGAAATCTAGGACCTTCAACGTTACACGTCTTGGATCCTGGTTATGGTTCATGATCTTTTACAGTGCACAAAGAAGATAGAAAATACAATCATTTTGATCCCAATATACATGAATAGAATCTGAGATGATCGAGAAGCCGCCTTTAAACGAAAGGACAATAGTAGACAGTTAGTGCATCCACTGATGCCTCAATCTTCAGTGGTACGACATTTCTTCCCGAAGGGGAAGTAAGGAAGAGCCATCAGAGAAGAAAACATCGTAAGCTGGTTTCAATCTTGAATATTTGTCGCCCAAGCCCGGATGAGACTTGGTCTGTAGGGACCGGGCTACTCATGGAAGGTAGCTGTTCGAATCAGCTAGGAGCATTTCCTGTTTTCATTTACCTTTTTCGCCAGTGATGCTTTATCATCGTAAACCACGAACGTCGAAAACTCAATGGAATAGATTACGATTTTTCAATCTGTTTGGATCTGGTAGATAACTGTTGCTTAATTATTACACCAAGATCGAATAGACATACTTTCCCTCAGAGAAGAAACAAGTCTGCCATTCATTAGACTACGTCAGTAATTGTCCCTCAAATGTAGGAGGAAAACCTGCCTTCCTAGATGAAAGCAGAGTTAAAACGAGTGTGATGTAGAACGAATGTCCGAGAACTAATTAGTATAAAATTGTCCATAGTGAAAAAAGTACGAGTTCGTTCCAATCAAATATTAGTCTTCCACACCATGGCCATCGAGATGAAAGCGGCAACGGCCCCACACACCGTAAGCCAACGTTTCCCTGTGCATGTCAATGGTCACATGTATCTCAGAATCCCTTCCCGCCGCTTAAAAAACAGCTTCGAATTTATGAGCATGACCACTCAATACCGTCACACTGATGGGAGCTGATCCCAGTAGCTTGAAGTCCACTGTCTTCATTGAAGGCAGAATTGAAGGTGCGAACATGCCACCACGAGAATGGACAGTACGCTGAAGCAACCTTGGGAAGGAATTGATAATGTTACGATCTCACTGTGGATGTCACGACGGGGGGTGTAGAGAATTTCTGTACGATTGCATCAACGGACTCAGTTCGGTTGGTTACAGGGACTGATTTCAGTCTAGTGACAGGGAAGGAAACTGGTGGGGTGTAAGCTCAGGTATCCCAGTTCTAAGCTATAGAACACGTACCTGGTCTGTCTGCTGATCTTTCTATCTCGACACGTAGGTCGAGGAGACGGGAAGTCCTCTGGACGAGAGCCTCAAGATCATGTGCACGAGATTGTGTAACAAACACCACTCGTGATATAAGCATCGTAGGGGAACGCGCCTAACCTTTGAGCTAAAGGACCTATTCTAACCGTTAAATTTCTTGCCCTAGACCTGGTCATCTTCAAGCAAAACAGAGTCGTACTAGCGGTTCCGTACAGCGCACGCTTCCGCTTTGTTCTGGTTTGACGCCGACTCAGAGTAAAGGTAAAAAGTTGCCCCGAATGTGCCTCATATCACTGCCATACTATAGGACCGGTACAAGAGTTGATTTCAAAGGGCGTCAAGCTGCATAAAGTTAACCATTATTCCTTTCGGTTTATCACAAATGAGCCCGTCGATTATGACCACCTTATCATATTAATCGAATAGATAAAACAAATCTGAAGGTCGCGCATCAATAAAGATAACAACGTAGTGAAAGATTGACAATACACACATATCCCGTGCTTAAGGCGCATCTGCAATCTAAATCTTCGCAAACGAACGTGGACCCGGGGGTACCACAGAGTTAATATAATCCATCGGCATGACTGGCATAGTCGGCGGCTGCAGCTACGGGAGAAGGTGATCAACACAAGCTTTCAGAAGGAAAGAAACTTCAAACTAACCTGCATGAAATAGAACTGGGGAACAGGCTTTTGAGCTCGCTATCAGAGGTAGCGCGAATACTAGAAATCTCATCGCAGAGGTCAATTAGGTTCAGCGATGAATCCCGTTTCGGGTTGATTTTTTATTTATGCAGATTCTGATGGTCGGTACGCCCGCAGGTGCAGCGGCAGGATGAGAAAGTTGCCGCATTGTGGCTGTGCTGGTATTGTCCGAACTTCTGCAGATTACGCAAAGGACGGAATAACGACGGGTTAAAAATACGGACCCAGCCAATGAAGGGAAGCGACTGCAGGTTGTCGGTGTGGTTGCTGAAAGATCCGAGGAGGAAAGGGCACGAGCTGTACTCCAACTAGGGTACTGAGTACTGAAGTCTTCGTTCGCCGGGTAACCATGATCGAGGGTGACGATCAACATAAAACTCTCTCCGCCCTGATCCCAAACACCAAGCTGGTAGTGGAACTACGCTCTTGACTGGATACGTATACAAAGTGACCAACCCTTCGGTACCTACTCGGGATGATGAGTACAACAACAGCAAGCATGATGGTTATCTACGTACATGATGATAGCACCGTGGGAGATGATCGGATTCACAGTAGATTCTGACTGATAGAGATCAAATGGTATTAAGTTTCTATCGAACAGTGAGACATTGTCGACAAGGACATAGGGCTTGGGCCAGCTAGAGAGCTATGATCTCCAGACACGACGACGTTGCACTTCGGATGAAGATTGCGGCAGGTAATGCCCATCGAAGAAAGAATATCCTTATGCTTGTGAGGTAGACGCCAGAGTACATCTCTCTCTTCATCATCAGAGTTCCTTAACATCAACTTGAATGATAGAATGGCGAACAACATAGGTCACGTACTCAGCCAATGATAGATGTTGTACGACCATAGCAGGACTATTGATGGCCTATTTCGCCATCCGTCTAGCCGAGCATCGTATCCGCCGACATTCTGTGGAAGGTCGCGAATTCTCTGTCATCGATAAATGTGAGGAGGAACGGGGAAAGCAAGGTCTAGCAATGGTTAATGGCGGACGAGCGGTTGTTCCTCTTCCCACAGGGAACCGTCGACCTGGTTACAATGCACCTTGTAGTGCTGATGACCGAACTCCCTTTGAATAGTGCGATGTTTGACTTTCAGCGTTGAACTCGCAGGAGAATAGGGTGTATTTCTGGCTAGCGCTAACGCTGAATATCCCGTACTGCTATAGGAGTCGTATTTATTGAAACGGCTTTGATTCAAATATCTACGACCAGAATAAGGACACATTTCATCCCGAGGACCGACTTCCGTACCTAAATAAACCCGAGAAGAACATTGTCCCAATCCCTAAATTCCAATGCTGGTAAAGGAGAACGGCCCTTCGAACTTGATACGCATACGAAGTGGCCAGCGTAGTAAGGCCAGTCATCAGGATCATCTCGCATGAGGCATTCTAACTGCAACGATGAGCACAAGTGAATCGGACAACAGGCAACACACTCACATGAAATAACGCAGGTACCGCTAAACGGCCGGTCTTTTTCGCGATAGGTCGTCTAAGGAAATGTGGCGGCAGAACCGATATCGAAACACAGCAGGTTTTCCCGTGTTGACACATTAACGGCGAACACAAATGGCGCCTCGTTCGAGCAACACGCTCTGTATAAGATGTAGCGAAGGGATCGAAAAAGGTGTATTCGAAGGACCTGATAGCCAGAGATCACGATTTATATACCTTCGGGCCTTTCGATATGAGGGTTAAATACTAATAAAAGAAAAGCGTACCATCTTTAGGGAATGTAAAAAGTGCATATCTGAGACAGAAGAGCAGCCACTACATATTCATGTCAGCTGTATGCGAGGAAGACATACCAGAACACATACATTCTAATTTCCCTCCCATCCTGCGCAGAGGAAATTCGCGCTCATTGACAGTGCCTCCGCTACCAAGCTCGACCATCGTTTGTAGCATGAGTGAGTTAGGAATGACTCCAGCTCAAAAGCTATAGGGAAACGATGAGCGAGAGAGAGAGAAAGAGGAGGTAATGACTTTGGGGGGAAAAGGCGCGTATTTGTTTGTTTGTCTTTTGTTCGGTGGCCGGACCGGCGCGGACGGCACCGCGATGCGCCCATCCGATATCCTTCTTTTCTCCTTCTTTCACGTCAGCACTGATACTCTGGCCTCAAAAGATGTGATTCAATCGATCTCTTTAGTCACCCGTGACGGTTCTTCGGATCCCTCTATCGTTATACTTATGGCTCTTGAACCCTGTAAAACAGCTACCAGAGTCCAAAGGCGCGTAGTTTATTAGCAGTCACGCCAAATTCAAGCCTGCCCGCCTACGTAGAGCCACCAATTACTTCTCATATTCGTCGACTTGTGAAGATTTTATGAATCTGCAGCCGCAGCCAAAGTCAGCGCTCACCAAGGTAGGGCCGATATAAACTCACTTTCGGTGAATCCACGCATAATACCAGCACGTAGAGTCTGGATATCGTCATTCCGAGTAACCGAACGAGGAACACGAGTTTACACGACTTGCCGGCCGTTCACCCGTACCCCTTACGAGTCATTCAGGCCCGCTGTGAGCCCGGCGAGCATCCCAAAAGCCATCGCATAGTGAAGCAGATCCTGCTTCGATCAGTATCGATATCACTTCAGCTTACGTGTATCTCTTGCTATACGTCACTCCCACCAATGCTGTGATATGTAGGTACCCTAGACCGGCGTATTCGGAAATAATACTATCGCTCATCAATGAGATTGACCGGATTTGAGTGCGCCATACACACGCGGTGGCACCCTTTGTTCAGAATAACAATGGACGTCCTCCGGAATCCATTATTTACAATGAAGAAGCTGTATCGCCTCCGATGCAGGACTGAGACCTTCATTCATGGGAAAAATCTAAATAAAGTCTGCGTAGAACTTGGCGCGTCTATTCCACCCTTGTGTGCTGCCACCAATGCCTTCTAGTCACGCCGTCAGCGGAGACTCCCGAGCTCTTCGAAGAGATCCTCTCGCACCTCGACATCCCGACTATCAAAGTTCTCTCCCTCGCATCCTCCAACTTCCATACCTTCTGCTTTCCCTATCTCTTCCGCAGCTTGTCCTTAAATGGCGATCTCCGCCCCGCTCCCAGATTTCTCTCCGTTTTCCAAGGGCGTAAGCCCATCCCCTGCTTGCTCAAGGTCGAATTAGAATGGTTGAAAGAGGATATATCCACCGCTCTCCTCCCGTGGTGCATCAAAGCTCACTACGAAAATCAACGGAAGCCCCATTGGAAATACAGCGATTCTTCCCTCCTTGACAACCCTCAAAGACCTCGAATTGGCCAACTTGTCCTTCTCGTCTGTGGCTGACTTTTTCGCATTACTGTCAAATCTCCCGTCAACGCTCAAGCAGCTCAAGGTCCGCCTGAATACGTTTCGCGAGTCCCAGTCAACTTGAATCAGTAGCCGTAGGATCGAACTATCGCGTTTGGAGACGGATTCTGCAGGAGACTTGGCACCGTTTCTTAGAGTCGACTGCCCGGTCTCCCTTCTGTCGCTACGAGCAGCCTCTCTTCGACATCCTAGTATCAAAGATGTCCAAGAGTTCATTCGGAAGGCTCCCGTACTACTTGATCTATCCATCGACACCAAACACCGACCAGGCACATATGTACCTTCTTGAAGCTACCACCCAGTGTTTACGCCCCAATAGTGTCCCTCCTCTTACGGCGACTAAAATTATTATCCATAATCGACCGTACGAATGTACTCGGTGTCCTTGCAGATTTCTTCACCATACCCCCCGAGTCCGACGACATCTCATCCTCCTTAGAATCCCTCAGCCTCTCATTTTCCTGCAATAACTGGCGAACGCCCCAACAGATATCCAGTCGTTTCGCCGCGGCTCTTTCCCAGCAGCCTCGATTCCGATGTCTGAAAACATTGCACTTGACGATGAAGAGTACTGCTGACATCTCGGAGATGTTTGATAGCTAGGTTAGAAGATTCGAACTAGATCTCGAAGCGGCGGGAAGAAGTCCGAGGATAAATATCACCGCTGAAATAGTGGCACCATTGGGACATTGTCTTGGTTACGGTTTTGGAAGCGGAATGTTTTCGCTTGCCAGGAATGGAGCTTCTGCGTTTCTTTTTCCGCATTCATATGCTAAACAATGCGAATATTAATTCTAACCTACTTGTGTTTATTGATTGTTATACCATCGACGTATATTCCAATCATTCCATGATCAATACAAAGATTCCACCGCATGGATGATAGGCCTCCGTCGATATACCACAATATGCCATCACAAAACAGCACATCGGTAATCGGCGGCAGGTCGTTCTGCAGTACGAAAATTGTCAAGCATCATATCCGACAATGGAACTCGTCTCATGTCAACTGACACGCGTGGTACACCCCGTACTCGATAATTTCACCCACTGCTATTACAGTACTTACATCATAGACATTGAATTTCGCATACTAGAAATCGGAGAGACCATCAATCAGATTTCCTTCGTTGCATCTCAATAACTTCGAAGCCGGGAGACAAAATAATACTGAGTCCGAAGCCTGGTTTCCCAGAGCACGTCGAGGTCGAAAGCATTGTTGGTTGATTACGGAGAGACTTCTAGTATGCTCACAAGGTTTCCCGTCTGTTGGAGGTAGGCCCTCATCTCTGATGTGGTGAATGTGAATTCAAGAGACAGCCGATCACATGAACCGAGCGCAGGATAGATATCAGACTCCCGGGACCCGCGGCTTCTTTCCAATGGGAACATCACTGGCCAAGAAAAGGATTTGATATGTCAGAAACTGTGTACATATCAGCCGACTCGAACAGCTGTGCTCCGCAAATAACTGAGCAAGACACTTAACCGTTGAGCTAAAGAGCCTGCGCTCTTCAGCCATCCATCATCCTGTTCACCTCGAGTCTGCGTGACAAACAGAGCCCTTTCGTCCCGTTCAGCGGAATAAGGCTATCATACACACGCTATCCGGTATCGAAATCTTCATAAACGTGGGTACCAAGAAATTGATAGTATTGTCCATCGACATCACTGGAATAGCTGACAGCTGTAATCACGGCTGCAAGAGCATTTTGGCTTCGCCTTCATTGGTAGCAACCGCAGGTCTCATTGTGCAATATGTCACCTACCCAAAGAATATTTGCACCTGAACTTGGGCTGAAAGTGAGAACTAGCAGCGATACAATTTATGTGGCTTCAGAAACAAAGGTAGGTGCTCTAAGCTATATCGTCATTCCGAGTTACTAAATAGGATATCCAGGCTCTCTGCGACGAATGACTGATGCAAGTGATATCAATCCAGGACGTCATGGTGATCTCCCGCTTTCCGCTCCCATCTTGCAGCATACCCATTATAATCTGAACGATGATGGAATAATCAGCGCCCACTGCCCTACGAATGAAAGAAAACAACCTACCATCATAATAGATACACAAACGTCGGAGCCAAATCTCCATCCATCTCTCGAATATCCTGTCCTAACATCTTCCTCTTCTTCTGATTCATCCACACGAAATACCACCAGCACAACGCAGACCCCAAAGCCATTCCAACGCTGAACGCTACCATTACGCGCGTTCCAAGTACGTATCTGGGCGCAGTGCTCAAGCTCCCTAGTAGCCATGTAGACAGAATTCCACCTGCGTTTGTCATCATAAATCCAATGGCAATAGCCGTCGCACGACGAACGTGCGGTGCTGAATTCGTCGAGTTCCACGTCGACAGCGTCGGAGCAGAGGTATACACACCAGGTATCGACAGAAAGAGGCTTCCGTACTGTGTCTTTGCTGACGACGAGGTGAGGAATACGACGAATCCTACCAACGCGATGATGGAAGTGACAACACAAACAAGGCCACGGATATGGTACCTGTCACATAGGTAGGAAGTCGTAATTGACAACACAAACGCGGCTGCAAATGGCGGTACACTCATGAGCTGTGCGCGAGCAGCAGTGTATCCCAAGCCCTGGACAATCGACGGAGTAAAGCTACGGATAATAGAGTCAGGACACTGATAGCAACAACATGGAAAGGAAAGGACGTACAAGGCCAAGCCATAGAGGACAGAACCAGAAAAGAAGAATATCACGCCGAGGATCCAAACATGCGGCGCGACGAATGCCTTCCTCACTTCTTTCCACTCAAACCCCTCTCCCCCAGGTTCAACAATCTGACGGGCCACATATTTGCGTTCTGCCGGACGTAAAATTTTTGCAGACATGGCATCTCGAGGCATGAGGAAGTAGCTCATAAGACCCCAAGCAACAGTGAACGCGCCTTCCAGGATAAATATCCATCGCCACCCTGCACGTCCACCTACGCCGTCCATGTGAATGATGGCATACGCGAGGAGTCCTGAGAATGCCCCCGAGAGTGACGCAGAAGCGAAAAACGCAGATATTCGGGTGGTCATCTTGGCACGAGGGTAGAAATATGTGAGGTATAACACTAATCCGGGGAAGACACCGCCTTCGAAAAGTCCGAGGAAGAATCGACAGGCGAGGAGGCCACCATAGCTCGTCACCACTCCTTGAAGGGTGGTGACGACTCCCCAGGCGGTCAGTAAGGTGGGAAGAAGATAGTTCGGTCCAACGACCTGAGCAGTTGCCAATAAGTTCGGGAACGCTAGATATATGCAGACCGACGTACTCGGAGAAGCAGATTTGAAGGCAGTTCTGCAACAATATACGGAACATATGTGACGGTCAAAGCAATGCTATACTGCTTGTTTGTCATTTGAAGGTCGCGTTGAAGACCTGCGATGCGCGCATTCCCGATATTTGTTCTGTCCTGTGGCGACGTTCTGTGATCTAAGGAATCAAAGGGACAATGAAAAACATACCAGGAACGACAAGAAATAGAACATGGCTATGACGGGCAGCAGAAAAAGGTCCAGCTTGAACCACACCCTTCTTGCCGATGCTGCGTCAAGTTCGATGCTATGATGACTCTCCTCGCTGTTGGGTCCTTTTGCATCGTGATTGTCCTGAATGAAGTCGGTCCTGAGTGTCAGAGATCATGACATGAAGAGTAGAATATATATAGCCACAATCAATCGCCACGTCATGGGGGAAGGAACGGATGATGAACCAGACATATTTGTGGAGATGATGGTTACAGAGAACGAAAACGAGGTATCTGTCCAGATAGAAAAGCTACCGGTGATTAGTAATCGTGGTCGCAGTATCTGCAATGCGACAATGAGGATCCGACTGCACGTAAGAGTGGAATGAACCTTATCTATTCCCACGTCTTACGCAATACGGCTCCTTCTATTCTCCATCGAGGACGACCAGAATAGAGAGCATTCTTCTCGAGGCCGGTGTAGATAGCGTTAAAAGGATTCCATACCTCTTGCGCTGGCCACAGTCCTGACAACGAGAGTGGAAATATGGTGCTTCACGTTCATTGTTAAAGCGCATTGGCAGGATGAGAGTTGGAACACAAGGCATTAAAATGTTTTTGGACATTATTTCACACGCCACACGTCATGCGGCATTGAACGGCCTTGCCTCACTGCCCAGTCTTTCTTTGTGACACGGCCATCTTCGTCTTCATCAGTCCGTTCTTTGCCATACACACAGCAACGTGACTTGGAATTCTTGGCGAAGATTTCATTTAGTAGACCCGTGTCGTTTTTTGGTCGGCGTTTAGACATTTGCCAGGTCACCTGGATCGGCATCTCGGCAAGCACGAAGTGCTATTTCGATACTCCCATGTCTCCGTTTGCACTCAAAGCCCAATGATACAAGTTCGCGCGTTGTGCTATATACCTGGTGCCACGACGCGCTTATCGGATGAGATAAACGAGGCGTTTCGGTCCGTCGCCAGCGAGCTACGCACCAACTAGGAGCCGCCGCGACCAGCCGTTCAGGTATCTCACCCCTTTCTGGCAGGGTTCGAGAGCTAAAAGACGGTGATTTTTAGGCGACTGCGGCAATGTTTGGATACGGCACAGCACCGATGCATTTTATCAGAGCTGGGCTGAACGAGTTGAAGAAATCGCTCGCTGGTGAGACTAAATAATAGTTTACCAATCCGTAGATCGATTGCAAATATACTGCCTCTGCGGATCACATCGTCGCGTGACATCTTTTCCTTCTCCTCTCATGACTTCGTCTGCTGTCGCTGGTCCAGCGCCGTTCGCTAGTGGCGTGCTCTGTGGTCATGCACCCCTCTTCTTCCGAGTCTACGCCAACCCGTTAAGTGTTGATGATATAACGGCTATAGGCATTCAAGCTAAGCGTTACATGCGAACTCGATGGGATTTCGCTTCTACCGGGGACACTATTGCGCAAGACGAAACACGAAGAAATAAGGTAAAGTAATATTTTATGGTTAGGTTGGAAGCTCACTATTTATAGGAACGACTATTGGCGTGTCTAAACCAGTTAGGTCGATGGAGTTGCACACGAGAGGACCTTCTGGACGACATCCAAACGTTTACAGGAACACCATCCAAGATCAAATGTGTGACTTCTATTCCAGGTTCGGAGGCAAGTCTGGCATTTCTAGCTGTGAGCTTCAACGAATTCTAACAGCGGAGTCGTCGTGTTTCAGGACCTTGATGTAGTATCCACGCCTCATACCCTGGACGCGACGTCCACACCTATTTCGGTCTGCTCTCCTTTTCTTTCGTCTTTCAAATTATTAACGTCGTTGAAGCTACCTGCGTCAAATCCAGGAGATACCTTAGAGGAACCCGCGTCTCCTTCTCCATCAATCACCAACTTGTTTTCCGATGAAGTGAGTCCGAGCTGCTTCAGGAAAGTATCCTGCTTATCAGTTTGCGTCTCAGATTTGGACCTCCCCCGTTTCTGTTCCTCTGATTAAATCCACAAATGGTATCCCATCAACATCCGATTCTGTACCAGTCAGTGCACGTACTCCGTTGGTCGTTCCTACGATACCAGCTCCCGTCGATCCGTCATTGAACGTCAATCCCACTCCTTCGAGTCTGCTATCTTCGGGCTCTTCTCCAGCATTTCGGACGGCACCTAGCGGCCTCGACGACCTCGCAGATTCCATTGCACCAACAGTAGATGTGCCGAGTTCTGGTGATGTTCGGAGCAACGAACTGAACGATGGCAGTGCTATGCAGGTGGAATTACCCATCGACGACGAAGCTGTCCACGCAGATGTAAGTCTACCTGTCTGGATCGATAACGAGTGCTGACGAGCTCAGGCAATCACTCATTTTCGCCATTTGCTCAAACTGTCAAATTCAGCCGACGATTTCTCAGCCGTGGATAACCTGTTCGCAGTGGCCAAGACCATGGATGCAAGCGACCGCGCAGCTGCTCGTCAGGAAGCCGGCGATGCCCTCTGGTCTCAGCTCGTTTTCAGGAACATCCGAAAGACCAAAACCCGGATGCTGAAGGGCTGTAAGGTCGCCAATCGAGCTAATATCGCCGCATGGGACCTGGTACCGGTAAAGGCAGCCAGCGCGGTGGGTCATCTCCTTTCATCATCAAAAGACTATGGCTGATGCAGTCCAAAACCAGTGTACACGTTGTGGAACCTTGTACCCCTGCGAGTATACAACTGAAACCGATGTCACAAAGTGCCGTGAATGTAAAATGAACGGAAAAAGCTGTTCCTGGGCGAATAGAATTATTGTCGTATACGACTCCGACTCAGATTCCGAACAGTCCGTGTTCGATGCGCTGACTGCAAAGGACGACGGAGAATGCCATACGAATGCCATGGATACCACCATCTCAAGCCTGTCTTCAAAAAGGATACGAGAACAAACGGTTGAGGACGATACCCGTCCGAACAAAATTCGAAGGGTGGAATCGTCGGATCGAATCACTAGATCCCAAACGTCGACAGCGAAGAATCCAGTTCCCTCTCCTAGAGTTGTTCTTTTCAGTGTGTCCAATGAACCACTTGTCGACCTATCTGAGACGGATGGAGAATCTTCGACAGTCAAGCGTACATTGTTACAAAGGTCTTCTAACAAAATTCCAACGGTTACCCTGCGGCGATTTCTGGCCCCCGGGAGGGTCGAAAGCACGTCGGCATCCTCGTCGACTCCAGCATCCTCCGACCCTACTACGTGGTATTCATCTCCTCCAATGGATGTGGAGGACATCCTGCATCAGGCTGGCGAATCACTGGGGACGGAGCGTGTCAAGGAGATGTTTGAGCGTCGAGAACATGCTGTGGAAGCAGCGAAGGATCAGCTCCGCAATATGGATCCTGAGCAGATGATTGAAGAGGCAGCACGGATTGTTGTGGATCGAGCAGAGATATGCAATAACCTGGAGTCTTTGGAAAAGAAGTGGAACCAGAACGAGCGGATGCAAGAGGAGATTTTCGAGCTGGTGATTGATAGATTTACCAGTTTCCAGGAAAAGCTCATCGAGGAGGTAATAGGGATTAAACGTAAATGGCAGGCCAGCGACTGACTTTATTTATTGCACCTTGTCCCAAACCACCTCAGTGAACGCTTTTGACACCAATTTCTCACTGCTTTCTTCTTTCTCACAGATGGCGCGGGGAATATAGTACCCAATCCACCTAGGATATTCAGCGCAGGCTAGCTCTGATTCAAATTGTCTCGGACAACTCAATGTTTGGATATCAGTGAATAGCTTCAGCCTCTCATTCACGTGTAATACTGGAACCTCATACGGCTTTTATTTGGTGCGTCCAAGCCAATGAATGAGGATGGTGATGCTTTAGCACCCCCCCGAGCAGTCCATACGTTCTGTATCGAGGATTATGCCCCCACTGGAAGTCGTTAACTTCTCAATGGTCATTTGCGGCTGGTTGAGCGGACTGCGACTTCTCGTGGCAGCATTTTCGCACCCTCGATTCTGCAACTTGAAGGAAGTGAAAATTATCGTACTGGCATCGTATTCCAATACTTGTATGAACCCGGCGATATTGAACGATTATGCACGCAAAGTCGAACGTAATCTTGAAGCGGCGGGAAGGAGTCCCGAGATACATGTGTCCATTGAAATGGACAGGAGATTCGAAATGAGTTATGTTCCGGCCCGAATATTCTACAATAGGCCTCGACGATGAAAGCGGATAATTGCTGTATCTTTATAGAGAATTAATTTTGCATTCTGCGATGATATGAACACTCAATGTAACTTTAATCTTATTGTAGTTGGAACGCAGGACGGGTACAGGACCATAGACAGCCGATAATTTGGTGTAGTGACCCTGCGCGTGCGCAGTATAACTGTTACGGGACGGGAACTACCCACCTGAAACACTTGAGGCAGTCGGAGTCTTGGACCGTGTCCTCCGGACTAAAAGGGCGGGGAACAACCCGATCTCCCCCAAAGTGCAAACATACTTCACCGCATATCTCTGCGGAGCACAGAAGATCTTCCGCAACTTGAGTGTTAAACGGCGCTTCGCAGTGACGTATAAAGGAAGAAGCTCATATAATTTGTGTGGTAGTACGCTACAGTTATTTCTCCCCGTCAAGATGATGTAGCGAATATGAATCCTTTACAGAGAGATTTCCTCGACAAGAGTTTTCTTCTTACCTTATCCGACCCAAAATTATCATTCTCAAATTCTGCAATCTGCGCATTATTGCTCCAAGGAAATGTCCTGCCATTGAAATCGATCGATGCCCCTTTCTTAGAACACGAATCAAAATCAATAATAATGGGCGTGGCATTGTCTGCATCGAATAGAATATTTGAAGGGTTGATATCGTTCTGCAGAGTGCGGTGAAAACTCGATAAAGTAAAACACAGAGTGAAAACTTACATGCACGTGGCCAAGACCGTGAATATGCCGGATACCTTTCTCGATCTGCTCGAGGGTCAACTCGATATGACCCACTTTCAGCGTTCCTTTTTCTACCGCGTCTCCCAAAGTTTGCCCATACCGCTAGAAACAGAGTCCCGCCATTAAGCCATCTTTCTCCACATATCCATAGTATTCGGCGACATTTCAGTGGGGATGCTTCATTAGCACCTCGCAGATTCGAGCTTCGTGGATCATAGTCGGCCAGATAGCACCGCTTTCGGGGTTTTCTGCATCGAAAAAAAGCGACAGGCCATTTCGAAGTCTTGCGTCGAGGGGACTAGATCCCATGAGAGAGGCGTAGAACAAATCTTGTATTAGAATACAATGGCAATACATAGATTAAGACGTCTAGCCGTAGTATGGGTGAGGGAGAAGACCCCATAGGGGAGATCCCGGGATGAGACGAGGAAAGAACGCCGGCTGGGCGTAGGCGGCTAGACGACGGAGACGGCTCTCAGGCAGAGCGACGATGATGGGGGTGAGAAGCGAAGGCGACACGGGATCACGTGGGCTCGACGCTATTTTCGAAACAGCGTGGCACTCCTGCCCGCCCCACCTATCCTGTCGTGCCACTTCTAACTTTTATGTACGCGTCATCGGGAATAGGGTGAGGAGCCCGAATGAGGTAGGAAGGCGGGGCAGTTTGATAGTGGGTACGAGGGACGAGAATCGCCTGATGGATGAGGGCAGAGCGTTCTTCTTCCTTTTCGTCACGGGGACGGCGAATAGGACTTTTTAGATGGAAGAAGTCATCGCCGTCTGACCAGACCATTAGCCGAAAACGAAAGGTATCTCTGCGTCCATTTCCATCTGCTCGGCATCACAGAGAAGGCGACGTTCCGATTTGCTTCCAATACCGATCACGTTCGGGTTCGTCGACATGATTGCCTATGAAGAACCGAAGAAAAGGTAGCTCGCAGAGGGAAGAATGGGGTAGCTAGGAAGAAAGGTCCGAGCACAGGGTTGAGAGAAAAACAATGCGGCGACCAAATTGAAATAAAGTCGCCGTGACATCTGTAACTGCACATCCGGCGATTAAAAAGGATGCCAGGAAATGCGCTCAGTATTCCAAAATTCATTGCCTGAGAAGCTGAACATCAGCGTGGGTGATAGAATAGTGAACAGCGAAAGCGATGTATTCAATCTACACGCAGAACAATGGCTGATGATGAATAAACGCGTTAGCAAGTGGACAAGAGAATGAAGAGATGGAAAATACCATAATCTTTCACCGAACACTGAAGAGCGTACCGATTCACCTCGCGCCGTGTCAGAGAAACTTAAGCGACCCATTGCCTGGACCTTATGCATGAGAATCGAATTCGTTTCTTGTTCTTCACCGCACAGGTGTCCGCCGATCTGAAGATCGACTTCCCTTCCAAGATCGTGTAACGATCGTCTTCTACCAGATGGAAAGAGTACGACCAATCACGAGTATATGTCGCTCTAGACATTGTCCATGTATGGGTTATGCAGGAGATCATAGTTGGCATTGGTGATGCGTCCGAAGTTCAAACACCTAGAACGAGAATGAGGATAAAATCAACCCCAGGGAGCGACTTTCGTACCAAACATAACCCGACATGAACAGTGCCTACAGCTCAAAAGCTAACAACGGTGCCGCGCGAACCGTCCTCGGAACTTGACACGCATACATAGAGCACAACTCTCATCTAATATTCAAACGTGACACGTGTGGCATGAGTGGAAAGACAGGAGGTATCCTAAAGACGATGATAAGTACAATAAAAAAGGACGAAGGACTACACACGAACAGTTCCGAGTAAACCGCCAACTCTCCTGAGATGAAAAAATGTTGCCTAAGGGTCCCAATTAGAGCCAGAGAAATACCACAAATACGTGCCAGTATTCGGACAGTCTTGCTTGGAGAATACTACGCGACCTACATTGCATAGTCAACTCCCTGACAACATGCTCGTCAGCTGCATTTAAGGAGGAAAGACCAAAGGACACATACGTTTGAGCCCGTTCCGTTCAGCGGCGAAGCGAAGTCGGGTTCTTGGACATAGCTGAGCGGGTCCACGAATTACAAAGCCAAGAACAACACATGGACGTTCGTATTCCAGTGTCAATCCCTAGGGGTCTGTGACGCGACAGTTAGTTCCAAGGCCGGAAGGTCGTGGTGGTTGGAAAAGCGGCAGGCTTATGGCAGGCCGGGCCGAGACTCGTGTGATTCGGGCTCCGACGTCCGTTCTTGATCCAACTACAACGTTCATCCGACCATCCTTCAAGAGCGCTGCGGTCAGACACACAGAGCCTCGCCTTCATACTCATCCACAGTCATGACAATGGCAATAACTAAGAAGCGAGCAAAAGCGAAGTGAAATCAATCTTCATAGCAATCCAAGGGGGTCTCAGATTTTTTTATAATTACACCCAGTCGGTTTTTTTATTAAGCCCTCATCAGACAGACAGACCGACCTCCGTGGGAATAACATACTCTGTATGGGCGGAACATACGGTATTGGTAAGCACACTGCCACCCGGTATACCACACTGCCGATCATAGCCGGTCCTCCCTGCCGGAAAGGGAGAAGCGGCCTTTGCCGCGGATGACCTCTGCACGGACTGCACCTCCCCTTGACCTCCTGGCTAAGCCGTGGAGAGCTTGTATCTCATACAAGGTGAGGTGAAGTCACTTTTTAATATAAATATAGTCAATTCGTGCCATGTAACACCTAATATCCCCTCCAAAAACACAAAAAAATTTCCATACAGATTTTTTTTTAAGCAGCCTCGAAGGCGACCGACCGACCGACCCGGTGTTCCGGAACAACGGTCCGGAACCCCCTTGTAGCCATCGTCGGAACAACGTACATTTCCTTGTTCTGTTCGGTTATTGCTTAGTGAGATATAGAGGCAGTTCTGATGTGCATAGACTAGTGATTTACAGGGCCCGGCCTGGCCCGGCTTCGAGGGCTTGGGCTCGGCTTGGGCAGGCTCAGGCTTTCGAAATCACAAGCCCGAGCCTTGAGCCCAAGCCCGCTTGGGCTCGGGCCCGGCTCAGGCTCAGGCCAGGGCTTTGTAGGTGATATGAACTAAGGCTTGACTAGGGCTTCATTATGCATCAGAATGAGCAGAAGACAAGGTTATTAGCATACATAGACATTGCATAAAATGAATACATGATGTAACATGCATATAGACCAGAAAGATGGACTCCGAGTACTATGTTACATAAATAGCTTGGCTTTCGAAGTGCCATGATGGTGGTGTCGTCTCGTATTGCGCTGATATAAGAAGCATAGAAGCATAGGCAAGTCTGGAATATTGATCAGAGAGAGACAGCCTACTCTCTTCCTTGCATATCTGCACAAAAAGCAAGGTATTTAAGATTTGAAAAGCCCGGGCTCAAGCCTCAGGCTCAGGCTTTGAAAAAATGAAGCCTGAGCCCGAGCCTTCATGAAGCCCTCCCCCAGGGCCCGGCTTTTCAGGGCCTGGCCTGGCTCAGCCTGGCTCGGCTTAGGGCTTCAGGCCGGGCCCTGTAAATCACTAGCATAGACTGTCTTATATCGGCCTAGAGACGTGACTTTACGTCCCTTTTTTGCGCAATGGACACGTTCTCGGCCATAACCTGATATAGCTTTGCTCTGAGCATGACATATCAACCTCCATTTTCCTGCTTGTGCCCTTGCTTCTATCCCGGGAGCGATCACAAAAATAGCGGCTTTCATATGTCGTCGAATTGGATGTATAGCAGATAATCCGAAGGAATGTTGTGGAGGCTTTCCCTTCATAACTTAAAAAACAGTTTGTTGAGCATCTTTTCTTTGATTTATTTCGCCTCTTTGACACCAGAATACTTAGATGGACCGCTCCCTCCACTCTTCCCTCGTATTCGATGACTACATATGGTACCCCACCTTGTTCCGATGCAGCCACCGCACAAATTCCTCGACGTGTTCATCTCACCATGCCGGCTTTTTCTTGCACCACTTTATCACTTCTACCTTGTGCGAAATATGGGGGAGCATATCCACCTTTATTCGATGCCTGATACTCTACTCAGATGCAGAGGGGATATGATCTGTGTCAATCCCGACTGCATAGGAGATGAAGAGCGTTGGTGTGATCTGTCGTACTGCCCACGACATGTCATTTTGACATGTTGGTTAGGCATGATGTACTAGGCTTCGGCGGAGTGTGGATGTTCGGGCGAGACCTTGGGTTTTGGTTCTTACAAAAATGAAGAGAGTAGGCTATCACAGAGCACCCAGAGGAAGGTATCTGACGTGGGTTTTGAAACTGTCCAATGGGAATATTGTCTTGCAAGAAGTTTACAGCGGCCTGGTATCATCGCATCATGATTCTATTTCACCTGAGAATGTATTAGGAATACAGGTATGTGAGCTGAATATTGTTAGGAAACTTCAATAACGATTTACGACGGGAATTCATATATAATAAAGGCTAAATCATGCCTACCTACCAATGAAAATGCTGGATGCAATACCATCCACTCTACCCGCCTAGTTCATAAACCAAAGACAATCACGTCTGTTCTTCCCAGCAACAACAGGTGTCTGTCCGCCCCTCAATGGAAGTGAACAGAGGAGATCAATATACGTTGACTGCTCACTCAGATTCCCCGACCTCAGCGCATCAATAACCGCCCGAGTGAAGATTCCGTTATACCCCGTCTCACTTTCCGCTTCTCTCGCAATCTGGTATTCCTTGCACGCAGCCATAATGACATGGGATGTCATATCCAGCCTCCAATCAGTCGCCAAAATCGATTTGTACGAAGGATATTGGCTCAGATTCTCATCCGCAATACCTAACATCCTCTTAAGAGATGCGCGTGGTAAGGGAGGGACAGTTCGTGTCCCGGGCTCTGGGAAACACCGGACGTGGCTCCCAGAATGGCAGGAATCCAGGAGGAAAGTGATTCGGTGTCCTTTGCTTCGATATATCTGCTGGAAGATGGAGTTGATCTCCCGGTCGCTGATATCGGGAACTCGTAATCCGCTGCTATTGATAGTATCTCGGTCGATGGGGCAAATGGCTTCGATGGATTCATTCACACTGCCAAGACTAGGGCTATCCTCAGTATCACCAAGGTGATACTCATTTGGGGAGTAGCCCGAGCCGTGCCCGGCAAAGTAGATGATGATATTATTCCCGACTTCGATTTGAGGGTTGTCAACGAGACTGAGAAGCGTGTCGACGATATTGGTGCGGGATGGGAACCATGGGTCTTCAGATGAGGCCCCTTGTGATCCAAGCAGTAGTTGTATTCGTTCTTGGGGTATGCCAATTTCCTCCTTCAAGTATCTCTCCACTAACAAGGTGTCTGAAACACAGCCCCGTAGCGGAGACCATTCATACGCTGATGAGCCTTCAGGCTCTGTGCGCTCTGAAATCGCGGACACCACTTACAATTATCGCCTATCTCCCTTACGCGGCCTTTCACTAAACCAAACGTTGCAAGTCCAGCACAGGTCGAATCATATTAAATCTCCCACTCCACGCGAACTTTCACTCCGATATCTATGAGTCATTGTGCCTCCAGGCACATTGATTGCCAATCCTTCCGCAGTAAATTAGACACGCGTCATTATTCTAGGCCTTTGCACATGGACAAAGCCATACGGTCACGCGGTTTAACTACGCGAAGGCTATGCATAGCTACGGATTCTCAAGAGGCCATATGGATACGCTTTTACAGCTTAGAAATATAGTAGAGATTAGTGAGCCATTAACTGCGGCTGAGTAAGTAGTAAGTAAATTAGTAAACCTTCTGTAGCTTTATTAGGCTACGCGAACTTTTAATAAGTATGCACAGTAGAATAGCACACGGTATAGTGAACTACGGTTACAAATAGTTCGCTACGCTCACAAATCATGTACTGCAGTTATCAAGCCAAGGCAAAAGTTCGCTTACTTAGCAAGTACAGTTCTGTAGTATAAAAGATAACGGCCTGTAGATAGAAAAAAGACAGTTCTCGATAGAGGATACACACACCACACACACCACCCAATACACGCAAATTAAAGTTAATATCTCTACGTTCTTAAGAGATATAACACTTTGCGAAGTTTCTCCAAACTCGCTAGCTACCAAGTGTTAAATAACTTGATTCACGTCCTCTCATCCAAAACACAAGCAAGGGTATCATATAAAGACTACCTTGTTTGTCATCCTCCTGTCATAAATTCGCATACCTGAAGACTTCAAAGGGTAATCCGTAGCTAGGGTTCCGAACTTTAGTCTCTAACACCAACAGCATACTGTTCCTATAAGTTAGGAACGATACTAATTCGAGTTTCTCTAGATAAGCCAGCTCCATCTCTGCGTTTCTCTAAAGAAAGCACGCGAGCTTAGGAAAATATCTTCTACCGGAACCGTAGCCAGGATTCCGACACCACATAGTTCGCGCCGCATCTAGGTCGCCCCCGCTCAGCATACACCCACGTTTACGCACCTTTTCCCTTCCAGGAAAGTTCGCGTACATACCTTGAGCCTCTGAACAGCCTTCAGAGAATCATAACAAAGCGTAGCAAGATGTCGCTACACCACCAGGAAGCTACAGTCATCGCACGGAGGTGCAAGACTAGACTCGCTAGAACCTGCCTTCAGATTCTGTGCTTGGCTACACTTGCCGTTACAGGTCTTGTGTTTTCTGCCCGCAGGAGTCTCTAGGTTCATCAACGCGTCGATGCCAATTAGTACCGCCCAGAACCTGGACCGTTCGACAGTTTGAAGCGGCTACATGGTCATACATCAGTATTGGACTAGCAGGGAAAATAGTCCGCTGACCTTGGTATCGAAGGAAGTGATGTCTTCCACAAACGGCGGCGGGTTGACACTACATGTGTCCTGGAAGCCAAGTCTCATGTGGCAAAGTATCTTGTCGCAGATATATTGATATGTTCTCTGTGAAATGTCATCTCCCATGCGCCAGTACCTAGTTCACGCTACCTTAGTATCAATGTTCGACGCCGTGGTTTTTGCTACCTGATACGTTGTCTGAGGAACCAGTTGCTTCTCTGATTGTTCAGGCATGGTATCCACCTTCTCAGAGCATACATCCTGCTTTGCGGTTTGAACACTTTCTCAGAAACTGAGCAGCTACTCACAACGTCATGAAGCGCTAGGAAATTCAGAACATCGAAAACTGTCTTTTGTTGCGAGAACAATTTTCCGACCATATCCTGTTAAGACAGGTGCGATGTTATTCAAGTCGAAAAACAGAATTAGAGAAGTAAGCAACTTACAAAGAGTGTTGAGCCATGATAGACAATTTCGTTCATGGTTGCGTTCAGTGCTCAGTGGTGTAAGCTGGAATTTAGATGGCTAGTAGTCTCTGTAGGAATTGGGGATTCGGGTCTTGGATATACTGGGTGAGGGGCGTTAGATTCATGGAGTCTTACTGACGCATCTTTTTATCACGGTCTAATGAATAAGCTACAGCAATACTACAGCACAACAGCACAATAGATCGTATCATACGTAATAACAGCAATTCATGATGGGCGCTTAGAAGTGAATGGCATACAGCTGCCATTCCAGAATTAACCCATCTAATGCTAATACCGTAGTAGTATCCTCCTGCTTCAATTGGACTAGATCGCTGATGACTATAAAAACCATGAAACCACTTCAAAGTATTACATTACTTCTTTCAAGTTACCAGAATCGAACGCAGGAACAATGGAAAGGAACAAGATCTGATTAGAATCCCTCCGTTCTCCCACCACCCCTTTAAAGCAGACCATCAATTCGTTGTCCCCCAGTTTACTGACGGGACAAAGCCTTAGTAGGTTACAATTGTTGATGAATGTTGACATAAGGAGACAGGGCACGAATCTATAGGCATACTTTTATAATCGTCTTCTCTTCAATGGAGGTTTCTAGCTTGTGGGAAAACACGCTTCGCAAACTACACCGTGTCTTAATTGTACTATAAGAATCAAAAGTCGTCGTTCCACCGTCCCTTTTTGTTTTGAATAATCGCTGTGCCTGCCCTGCTGTTCTAACCATCCCGAATATAGCTGGAAAGTGTGTCCTCAGACAGCAACTCAGTCGTGATATTTATTCTGGTGGCACTTCCCGCAGCTTCAAGAAAGTTCGAATTCTTGAACTGAATTGTCGAACGTGTTCCAACTTTCATGACGAAAATGTCGAAAAGACGCTCTGATGATCTTCAAGTGCAATGTCTTGAGACTGCGGAACCGAGGCTGCTGCGGCAAACGCACGGCAAAGCCCCGGAACAGTTGAGTAGGCGGAAACCAGTTGTTGCACGAGAATGTTATGTTCAAAATTTCTAATGAGGACGCAATATCAAAGTCCAAGTCGCATGACGTTGAGAAGAAGCAGCAGATAAAACAAAGATTATGGGAGTGGTCGATTATAGGCAACGATCTTAGTCGCATTAGAGGTATAGGATCAGTTTTATACATTAATTGGTGTAGTACTGCAGTTGCGACAAGATACTTACCTGTTCGGCGTTCGGACGGATAGATTTCGATGGATAGATCTAATGCAAAGGGTATCCTCCTAATGAAGCCTTCAGAATCTGGCAGATCAGGATGTCTGAGGGACGCTTTGGAGACCGGGCAGTCGTCTCTGAGACACACCGCTAAGTCTGCAGCCAAATCTATGTGCAGCCACGTCGGTTCCATCCTACAACCACTAACAGGCCATGTTGACTGGGATTCATGCAACATACTCCTGCGAGCCCTGAGCTCTTTGACTGTGGACAGGAGATTTTCCAACAAAGCAAAATATGCAGCTACAGACGAGAAAGTCAATCTAGCAAATTCAAGCACTCTCAGAGAGGCTAAAAGAGAAGAATGTCTGTGATAGTGTCAATGGGACTAGTATTAAGTTTGATGTCGTGAACTCTAGTGCGCCACAGAAGGATGGTGGTGAGGGAGATATCTTTGTTCAAAAATTCAAACAAGATCTTGCACAGGCAGGGAACAGGCTTCCGCCCAGTGACTTCGATGAGAAATCTGCTAAATACTGAGACACAAGGTAAAAATCAAAGGTAAGGAAGGGTAAAAGCTAAATTTTTTATAAAAAAAGGGGGGGGGGGCAAGGGGTTTGCGCATTTTAAGTACATGACATCGGGTCCAAAAAATATTTTAACCCTCCGTGGCTCGACCGACCGACCCCCGTGAGAATAACCTTCCATAGTTAACTGTGTCATGTGATCTGTATGACGCAATCTGCGACAACGGTATCCGCAAGACCTTGGGCGGACCACTACTAGCTCTTGAACTTGCGCATCTGGCACGGTCTATCAATGCTTTGATACTGATTATCTTTGCTTACTTGAGTTAGAAAGCTCACTGATACACCTTTCACCATGTTTGACCTTGGTTTGACCAGTGCAACTTGCAAGTGGTATCACTGGCACGCATGTCCTTTTTGATGTTCTGCTGCCTTCTGTCCTTGTTCACCAAATGCATGACTTCCCCTTGATAAATGATAGTCAACAGACAAGATGTATGCTATGCAATAGGTTATAAATGCTTGAACGATGGTATTTTTTAGTAGGACAACGTTGGGGTCCAAAAAAAATTTTAGGCCTCGCGAGGTCGACTGACCGACCGACCCGATGTGCCAGAACAACGGTCCGCCAACCCCTTGGGGGGGGGGGCATACGTAGCTATCAAGGGACGAATCAAGGCCTGTATGGAAAGCCAAAATTAACTGAAACTATATGTGAGGCATGTAATTGGTCCATTTTACAGTATGGAAGGCTAATGGGGGTAGGGAGCACAACTGCATGAATGCTAGGATGATCAACATGATCCGTGCTACAATGTATGCGAGCACAACAACAACCAAAACAAAATAATAAAATGCATCCCAAACTTTAGATTCTGTCTCTGAGTGTGTAATTGTCTGTGGTTCCGTTGAGTCCAACTCCTGGAAGGCCCACGCAGCCATAACAGGAAAAAAAGCTGCTATAAAGACCACAATCAACATTGCGAGAGATGAAAACCTCCACAGCACCATTTCAGTGTGTGATGGAAAAGAGAATGACCAGGCAGCACAATGGAAAGCCCCGAATAATGATCCTACACCAACTAAGATTGCAAAGCGTGTGGTTTTTTTACCTCCACCACAAGAGGAAAATCGAACGGCGCCATGTCCAATGCCTTCGTATCCACGTTCATCATCAGACTCCCCCATAATTATATTTGCTATCCCAAAGAGAACCCCCCAGAAGCCTGTTGAGGTTGTCTCCTGTGTCAATCTGAATGTCCTTGATTCAGACCCATCCAAAGATATGTGGTACTTCATGTTCAGTGGCTTATTCCACCATAAGCAGTACGTTATGATGCTGAGGCCTGCGAATGCGAGTGCTGTCACTTCAAGTAGCGTGATAGGAAGATGTTGAATGGCTCGAGCAATGCATTGCACAATGAACCATGATATTTGGAGGATAGAAAACGTTTTGGACAGTGCATCGCCTTTGCTTTTGTCCTCTATTGTCTCTGCACTGACCTCCTCCAGTTTCTTTGCCAAGTGCGGGGAGGAGTCGAGATCATCAAGAGCAAGGATTGATGAGGGTGTCTTATCATACGACCAGTCATTCCTTGACAAGATTATAGTGGGCAATGATGAAGATAGCAAAATATATGAATGTACTGTACCCATGATAGAAGCCGCCCATACTGAGAACAAATCCATGAGCCATCGTCAGATTTGGAGAATATTTCTCTTTTTTGCCTCTCCAAGCCTTGATTACTGATGAGATAGAAAAGTCTGTTCCTGTTGGCCTCCATTGTAAGTCGGATAACCCCTTGATTTCATGAAATACTCACTGTAGCACACCGTCCATGCGACAATAAATTGTTGAGCAGCCCATGCGACGATGACCTCTGGTGCCAAGATTGCGGTAACCATAATCTTCACGTGTTCAATGGTACAAGAGATCGGTCCCCTTGTGGTGATTTTGCGACCCGGAACATTGGGATGTACAGAAAGCCAAGTGCACACGAATATTGTGGCAAGGCAGCCCCATATGATGCTCAAAAGTGTCCGTCGATATTCTGAGGACGCAGGTGAGTCTTCACTGTCCCTGGGAGATATCTCTACCCCAAAGACACCAGAACTGAAGAGAAGCACGAGAACGATCATAGAAATTTGATTCATGTCGGTGCTTCTATGGACTTCAGGCATTAGGCAGCAGAGCAGAACATAAAATATTGGGGACACACCCACTATCCGCGTCTTGACCCACTGAACGGTGAATAAGATACGCCAAGATGCCACCAGAAATATGTGCTGAGGATGTCTTTCACGAAACTTGAGTCTGTGAACGTAAGATCCGTCATTGAAGGTTAGCTGAATGGACAATCATTTGGAAAGATGCACATACGAGGAGTGTAGTAAATGAGATAAGGATACGATGAAGAGAACGTATTGTGGGGAATCGAGAAGGGCGATTATGAGAGAGGAGATCGCACTGCACGCCCGTTGATGGCATGTGCAACTGGTCATGAGCGGAGTGACTAAGCATCACTCTGAGGACTGAAACGAACATCAACAACACATGCTCATGAATCCGTGGTGTTGACTAGCATATGGAACAAATAAAGAATCCTCTTGGAGGTATCCTTTACGAGAGATCATTTGCACGATGTTCTCTATGTCTGTGCGCCTCTACTTCAACGAATAGCAGAAAGAGAAAAATCCAAGTCAGAAAGCATGTTTGTGTTGAGTAAAATGCGGCTGTGTTCGAATCCAACATCACATCACATCGAAGCCTACACATAGAATATCTACTGGATACAGGCACGGAGGTCCAATAGAATTGGGGCTTCTGTAAGGCCTTCCGCGTCACTTGCTGCTGTTACACATGAGAGGCTGTTCCAGTACGCATTCAACGGAAACTCACTCACCGGAGCAAAGAATCAAATAGATCACGGAAGTCAGATTATGAACAGTGCCCCACCACGTCAATGGTTCGTTCTCAGCTGATGATCACGCACAGAAATTAGAAGAATGCCGTCAATTTGAACATCAACGTACAGTTACACTAGTTACGTACGTAAACCAAGGACGAGTGGGAACTCAATGGGTGTCCCTAAAGTTCATCCGATACGGCTTGTAAGAAGGGCCGTTGAGGTTAGCGTACGCGAGGTGCATGATCCGTCGCGATGAGAGATCTATATGTGGAAGCGCATCGTCAAATACTGGCCGCCCTCATTAAATGGAAATAACAAACCTTCTGCAGTACATGATGGCTCGGTAGCCTCACTTCCTGCAGCAATAATTTCCTCCCCACGCCAAGGGAGATCCAGACTCGACGAGATTTGCGTCATCAAGAGGCAACATGCATTCGTGAAGCATGGAGGACCGGGGAAGTAGGAGAGAAATGAAGGTGGTGTAAGAAAGAAGCGTCTTGATCTAAGTGGCTGATTGAACTTCAGTGGGCAAGGACCCGAACAAGAAGAAATGGCACGTAGCTGCAGCGGAAATTGGCGCACAAGAGACTGCACGGCACGCCATCGTTACCATCCTTTCAGAAAGGGACTGTCCTAGATCGTAATTGAAATGACGGGTGGCTAGGTTTCGGAAACCCTGGAGGATTCTCGTCTATGTGCTGCCATCAGCGCCTATTTGGTTACGTAGGTCAATGGAGCACCAGCGCTGGAAGCAGAATTATAATCAAGTCCGACTGGAGACGGGCGTAATCAACTTACCAAGAGGTAAACTCGCCCGCATATATCCACCTTTGTCCTATCCGATGAAGTGGGCATGTTGCGTTGCGTGGGTCGGTTGAAATGGCTGAGACAGGAACTCGCATGCACATAAGATATGCTTATGAACGACGACTCTATTGCGTGCGTTCAATGATATCAGAGGACATAACGCTTGAACAGAGCATCGGCGCACCGTAGAGAAGGATAATAAGACGAAACTAGAGTTCGACATAAGATTGAAGACAGAAATCACTAGCATAGTTAGGCGAAGGTGGAAACCGATGCATGATGGTGAACCGATATCCACTGAATGGTGCGCCGGCGCTGCTAGGTATCTATGGCCGTATTCTTACCGAAGATTACAACCGGTCCCATAGTTGAAAAACGCAAGCGCAAGCGCTTCCCAGCAGTTTTTTTTTTACATAGAACCTAGTAAGTTGATCAAAGTGGGAATGATGCGAAGCTGGTTTCGTAGTAGCTTTTCTTGCGCATACAACGAGGTCCCTTGGACACGTGTTGCATTCTCGAGAGGGCGCTATTTTCATGGGGCGATGCGAGATGATCTGGAGGAGCAGAATAGCTGATTCAGGTAGCCTATATTCATCGTGGACGGGTGAAGACAGACCACCACTCGAGTCTGCTGTACGTCTGTGCCGGAATCGGGGTCACAATCAAGTCCGATGGGAAAAGGCATAGTCCACGTACCGAAAGGTAATTTCTCCTATATATATCACGTATCCTGTCGTTCTAGACACCTGCTTGCAGAACTCTGTGGCTGTGACAGGACCTCGAGCGCACATAAGAGAACGGTGGCTCGCCTGAACTGAGTATCACTGCATGGAGGAAGTTGATGGTGATTGAGGCAGCAAAAGAAGCGTTTGAAATCATTGTCCACCAGCCGGCCCGAGGGGCCACGCGATCAAAGCTATTTTTGGGACGCGTTACCTGAGAAGTCAAGAGCTACGTTACTTCACTTTCAAACGCTTATCATCCTAAGAACGTTTTATTACACATATTGGCCATTTATCAGGGATCAAAGCGAAAAAAAACCTTCTCTTTCATCAACAGGAGTCAGTACAATCAATCTCCGCATAATGTTAGACATACTGCAATCTGATACTAGTTTCACTGTGAATTTGATGTTCGGACTCATCCCCAACTCCCCAAGCCTCCGTCGAAATCTTCCAACCCTTTCATCAAAAAACCCTGACCGGTTAACCCAATGAATCGATTTCATCACCTGCAAATTCAATCCCTTCAAATTGCGGAAGCAAGGTTACGACATTGCCTCAGCAAAAGTATCTAGTGCACACGCCAACCAGCTGAGTGGGAATGCGAGGTTTAAGACCTCGAGTGTAGAAAGTGTGGAGAATAGCTCTATGAGTGTGTCGGAGAATTCGGTTCCGTCGGTAATGGAGAGTTATTTGAGTCTAGTGAGAGGGAGAGAAAATGGTAGGTTTTGAGCTCGAGTACTTGGATTTTAAGCGATGCAACACACACCTGGTCATTCTTCTTGTGTTGCGATTTCGAGGCGAAGATCGATGAGATGCGGAGTCCTCTGTAGAAGATTCTCAAGATCATGCGGACAACACTGTGGAACATATGCCTCTCGCAAGGACTTGAACGAGATCAGACAGTCTGTTATGGATATCGGGCCTTTTCCGGTCGTAGATGAGTCAACACATGCTTTCTCTCGGCGTTCTCGGTCTTGACCTCGGCCTACTGGCATCTTCTCATATTTTCTCTATTCTTCTTGCTAATACTGGAATGTGATGGAACCTCGTAGAATAATACTGACTCAAGTCCTTTCTAGTAGTGTATAAATACTTACCTGACATTGTATTAGGATCTCTTAATCTAATTTCATTACTCTTCAACGTCCACTTAACTGTGTGATTTGAGTATCTTTGATCGGTTACGCCAAGCGCTTGCCAGTCAATTGCTTCCCGACTACGCCTAGCGCTTTCTGACGCCCTTGTTAACTACGCCTAGCGCTTGTTAGCACCCATATCGGATCCCTCTTGGTGGTTGGAACTCGGCTTTAGGACATCCTCGCTCACAACTTGGGTTTTACTTGAGTATCCATTACTTTGTGTATTACTCTAAATACCCTGATTCTTAACAGAGTCATCCCTAAGGAGCACCGACACGTCCTCCCCCAAATGCGTCTGCAAGTGCTCTACCTCAGCTCCATAACGAACAGTAGCATAGCAACCCGTCCCCGAATTATCGAACCGGAACTTGATCCCATGAACTGCCAGCTTCTTCAGTGTCGGAGGGAGATTTTCCAGTAGCTCGAAATAATCTTCCACGACCCAGAACATCAAGCGTGATAACTCTAGGTCTCTCAGGACGCTCAACGACGGAATAATCTCCGTATTGCGAACATTGCCACTGCTAATCTTCACAGTATGAACATTAGCACACCACGGAAAAAGACCTGCAGATAAATCCTCCATAATCCACGTCAACCCAAGCGTGTGCATCCTAGTCGGAGCCCTCCCCTTAAAGTCAGCGACAAACGTACAGGTAGGACAGCACAGGAACACGGCACGAAAAATATAGGGAAAGCAGGATGCACCGAGGATGGAGGATGAGAGAGACAGTCATTTTAGAGTGGGGATATCGAGAATGTGAGAGGAACTGTTGGAGTAACTCGGGAGGGAGGTCTTCGAGGGCGGAGTGTTGACGATTAGAAGGCATGGTGGCACGTCCCTCCGTAGCGTGTAGATGTCTGATTTTGTATGAAAGCCCGAGGCTCAAGCAAAGGACGATTTTAACATCGATTGTCAGCCAATATGGCTGTGCTGTAGACAATGCTTCCAGACAGTCCCTCTTATTGAGAACAATAGCTGCCGTTACATTGCCGTTGCTAGGGCATAAAAAAGAGCAGCCTGGCGGCTGACAAAAATCGTGGGGAGTAACTTGTAACCTGGGCACGATATCCCACAGCATCTTTCTTTGTTACGGTGGTCTTCTGGTCAATTCTCCATATTTGAGTGTGCGAATTCTGAATTTGAAGTAGGGCAAAATGGCACATCCCGCGCGCTTTCAGTGAGAAACATGACGGGGTCTTTTCCCCCGTGTCGACTCGTAAATGAACGGAGCTATCGAGACAAAGAGGCCTCACGGACGCTGCAAAGAACATCCACCTGGAGATTCTAGCATTGATATTACAGTACATGCCACTTATGGCTAACCTATATACATTTTCCTGGACGGTTTCAGTCAGGACCGTCAAACGGAAGTAGGTGTGGAAGGTGGTCCGGTCCGGTCCTTCATGCAGCAAATCGAAATACGCTCTGTTTTGCGTTTTTCTGCCATCTCTCAAGACGCATCTATATGCAAGCCACAGATAATGCCCTTACTGAACGAGTTGGACACTTCCAAGGTAGGGCCTGTTTCGCAATCGAGTCAAGCCTCAGCTAACCATGGCTTCAAGAACCGAGACACTAACCTTAAGCTACATAACGGCACGACGACGCTGAAAAACGGCAAGGTTACGCAAAAGCTACAAACGCTCGAAAGAAGTGAACGGTAAGTCTCGTTTATTCGCAGAATGTAGGATGCGCCGCTAACAAGCACTCTTTAACATTAAAGATGATGATAACACCGACATTGTGGGGATGGGGCTTGCTTACTAGGAAGAGAGCTGTGTTTGGACGATGCACTGTGATCCTGCATAGTAAGGGGCCCAGGGAAGCACTTTGACGAGGTGGACCAGTCTCTGCGCGGATGCCAAAACAGGCTTAATTCCGCGCAAAAATGCGTCGGTAAGTACTTTGGTGCATCTTTCCCTCTGACCACCACCAACCTCCTCCTCCATCATTCTCGTTCATCTCTATTCCGTAATCCTGTGAATCTGGGACATTAGCTCGCTGCTCAAATGATTTCAGTAGGGCTAGTCTTTGGTCGAAGGAACGCGGGTCTGACTCACAACTGCTGTGCCGAACATGTCTACCGGCTAATATAGTTCTAGATTTTGAAATAATCAGCGCGTCCTTTCACGCTTCACGGAGGATCGCCCGCGCCCGGGGTAAGGCTATGAACAATTCTTATTGCTTGTTCACCTCTTCGCACTATTGCTTCCATCGACAATTTCGGTTCCGACCCGCGACAAGGTGAGTAGGCATGCGGCACCACCAGAAAACAAAGACGATGCAGATGAGAAAAGAAAATACAGTACATCTCAGCGTCGACTCTCACCGAACCCGATGACCAGACGAGTGTCCCGTTGTTTGGAGAGGTACGGGCATCCGCTTGAAAATCATTCACGTAGCTGACAATACCACGGCAGGTCAATACTCCTGCGAGCCCTTTGTAGAGACAGGGATAATAGTGAGGTAGACGCCGAACCTTCAAATGCCGGCGCGGTGAGTATGAGCGAGGATTTTACATCAAGGTAGGTTTACAAATCTTCCGTTGTCTCCTCTTCTGAAACTTGTTCTAGTTCTAGCGCCAAGTATCAGGTGAATATGGGCGACGCTGCCATTCGGTGACCCTCCTGCCAAGTCTCCTATCAGGACGAGTCGTCGCAGAAGCAGAGCGGGGTCTATATCCATTCTACGTACACTTCGTGGGCTGCTGGTAATGATGAGGGCACATCCTCTTATATTCTGCGAGACGTGACCCTCACAACGTCCGGCTGTGTTTCTACTCATCGAGGTTCTGGTCGTCCCCCCCCAAAAAAAAACAAAAAACAAAAAACCTGCGTTAGTGATGTTGATTACACGCATAAAAGGCACGTTCTTTTGGTCGCGAGCCCGGGTGCACCATGATTGGAAGTCTGACTTGAAACTGACAGCGTCATCTTCCTGGTAACACGTAAACTGAAGCCGTGGTTTATGTCAGATCTGGATAGCCAATAAGAACGAGGACAAGGCGACGTGGCGCTGAGTTAAGGGTGAGTTTTAAACAATATCTAACGTTCCTCTTCACTTATTTTATAATACTACAGTGGCTATGAATAATGAAGAACATTATTCACGGCTGCAATTGGTCGCTGATTCGTCTATTAGAATGACTTCGGCGTCGTCGCCTCTCTAGCTCTGTATCCGGTAACGCGATCTTACATCAGCCGAGCGAATTTTGCACCCTTAAGTACCACGTACAACACACGAAGATCTCTGAAACACGTTTCTCACCGAAGCCGGATCGTCGTACTGGAAGCTGGTGGGTAGTAGTACACGTATCGCATTCTGCAGCACCTGAGAACGTAGGGGTATGTGTACACAATACCATTTCACAGCTTTTATAAGGCATTATGACAGGATGTTTTACGGCTATCTACCAACAAAAAAAGCTGAATGCAATAACAACAATTCTACCTAGTTCTTAAACCAAAGACGATCACTCTTGTTTTTCCCAGCAACAACTGGCGTCTGTCTTTGCCTCGCCGGAAGTGAACAGAGGAGATCAATATACGTTGACTTTTCGCTCAGATTCCCCGATCTCAGAGCATCAATAACCGCCCGAGTGAAAATCCCATTATACCCCGGCTCGCTTTCCACCTCTCTCGCAATCTGATACTCCTTGCACGCAGCCATAATGACGTGGGAAGACATATCCGGCCTCCAATCACTGTCCAAAATCGACTTGTACGAAGGATATCGGCTCAGATTCTCATCCGCCACATGGAGCATCCTCCTGAGAGATGCGCGCGGTAAGGGTGGGACAGTCCGTGTCCCGGGCTCTGGGAAACACCGAACATGGGTGCCAGAATGGCAGGAATCAAGGAGGAAAGTGATTCGGTGTCCTTTTCTGCGAGATATCTGCTGGAAAATTGAGTTGATCTCCCGGTCGCTGATATCGGGAACTCGCAAGCCACTGCTATCGATAGCATCTCGGTCGATGGGACAGATGGCTTCAATGGAATCATCTACACTGCCCAGACTATGGCTATCCTCCGCGTCGCCAAAGTGATAATCATTTGGGGAGTATCCGGAACCATGCCCGGAAAAATAGATGATGATATTATCACCGACTTCGATTTGAGGGTTATCAACGAGACCGAGAAGCGTGTCGACGATATTGGTACGGGACGGGAATGATGAATCATCCACTGAGGCACTGTGTGATCCGAGAAGTAGCTGTATGCGGTTTTGAGGTATGCCCATTTCCTCCTTCAAGTATTTCTCCACTAACAAGGCGTCTGATACACAACCTCGTAATGGATAAGATTGATACACGTCGATGCCAATTATCACCGCCCAGAACCTGGAACGTTCGATAATCTGAAGTGGCTACAAATCCATACGTCAGTATTGCACTAGTAAGGCAATAGTTCGCTGACCTTCATATTGACAGAGCTGATATCTTCCACAGATGGTGGCGGGTTTACACTATGTGTGTACTGGAGTCTCAGTGTGATATGGTAGAGGATCTTGTCGTACAGGCATTTATGCGTCCTTCGAGAAACGTCATCTCCTTTACCCCCTTCCTTCGTTGAAGTCGCCTCGGTATCAAGTTCGGGTATTGTGATATGTTCTTTCTCATAGTGAATTAGCTGCTTCTCGAGCTGTTCAGGCATAGTATCCGCCTTCTCTGAAGATAGGTCCTGCTTCAAGGTTTGAGCAGTTTCTCGGAAGCTAAGTATTTACTCACGTCATCATCGAGCAGCGAGAAATTCAGAAAATCAGGAGCCGGCTTTCGTTGCAAGAACCATTGTCCTATATTCTGTTTAAGCAGGTGTAACGTTCGTCAACTCGGAAAAAAGGAACCAGAGAAATAGGGTACTCACAAAGAGGGTTATTCCAGAGTAGACAGCTTCGTTCATGGTTTGGTTCAACTCAGTAGTACGACCTAGGAAATGTGGCTGAGGCTGGGATTCAGATGACCAGTTGCTCTGTGTAAGAATTCGGGAGTCAGGTAGCGTCTTTTATTCTGGTGAATACAACAGCGGTCACACAGCCATAACTTGATGGTATTACGTAAAACAACAGCATAGACGAACACATGTGAAGGGTTCACAGCTTCGATGTTGAAGCAACCCCCTCTACCGCCACAATAGTAACCTTCTGATTCAAGGAAGCTGCCGAATCGGATGGTCAGTACACCAGTGCAGTGCCAGAATGAGAAAGTTTTTGGTGCTGTGATTGGACCAGTGACATGACATAACACTTTGGATACAGGCGGGGATAAGAATAGCGGATCTCGATCAGGCTTGAACGAAAGGCACTGAATGCAGTGCTTCTCTTGGTGTTGTCGATGATCAATCGATCATGCGGTTGGTCCTGGGTGGACTTACACTCCAATAAGAGGTTTCAACGTAACGTCAACGTTCGAACATTCAACATTGACGCTGTTGTTCTTCGTCCGGTGACCGTGACCGTGCTGTGTACCGCGTTCCCTGGTGTCATAGCGTGATATGTTCGATATGGCGCCAACACTGGATAAACCACACTGCTATTGGCAGGGCTGTATGCAGTGAAGCAGCTATATTAGAGAAAGGAACCAAGGAAAGCGAACATTTTATCACATCCAGCAGTGAGGAAAATCGAACTTCTCGATAGTGCCGCGGCCAGTGCCTGCCACAGCCAAGGCACAGTTTGCCCGGCTAGCCGGACCGACTCGGACGGGAATGCACACCGTGCTCCCAAGTGCTCCCATCTGATATCCTTCCTTCATTCCACTGTAAATGAATACAATACACAGCTAGCGTAGAGAATTACAGAAGGCGCTATTATGAGTTTTCCGTCCATTTCACTGGGTATCGGAGGCCCCAAAAGGAGAAAAAGAATAAAAAAAGAAAAATTTCGCATGCCAAATCGGGCGACCACCGATGTTTGTTTGTTTGTATTATATTTAAATGCCAATCTCGATCACTACATGTTTGCTTGACTCTGTTAGGAATAGAACAGCTCAGCTAGTCACACGCACTCCGGGAATACAGAAATTTGAAGCAGTCTGATTTACTTACCTATACCTAAGATTTCATGTAAATAATAGGACTTACTGATACTTGTAGCCATACCAAAGGTTCAAGGAAGCTTTGCATCATCTCTGGAATGTAGGGTATTGGATTTGAATCCAGGCTGTTGTAATTGAGATCTGAAAGCAAGGATTCAGGAATTCCCTGAACTAATTACAAAAGCCTCCATTTAGGGTAAAGTTTTGGCAGATGGAAAACTTAAGGTTTTTGGGTGTATAGAATGCATGCCCAGACCTTCTTTTCCCATGCCAACATCAAATAAATTAAAATTAGGATTTCGGACCACATTCCAGCACAGTACACCCGAAACTAAGCCTGAAAGCTTAGTTTCAGCTTTCCCTAACATGGATACCAAAATAAAGAATTCCGGTTGAGATTTTGGTAACCCTCACATTTTTGGTACTGGTGCTGCTGATATATGTACCGAAACAGATGCTTTTGGCAATGATTCAGGATAGCTGGGAACAATTAGTTTCAGCTCGAGCACTGGAACCTCATGATCCATTCCTGGTTTCTTTGATTTAGGATCAATTTCACAATATCTTGGAACTTTTGGTATCGGATGGAATTCCAGCAAGTCTTATTCATGATCTGAAAGCTCAGGTATAGGTACTATAATCGGGACTCCCTAAATTCCAGGATTTCCGGTGTGACGTAGTAGTGGTGATCAACTATATTAGATATGCTACCTGTTAGGAATAGAACAGCTATAATAATGTAGCATAAGAATGTGATAGATAATAGTAAGATGAATGGTATACGCACCTCAGTTAGTCACACATAGTAGTGGTGATCAACTGAGGTGCAGAAAGGGGCAAAACAATAGGTATAGGCAACAAAATAAGGGGTTAACAATCTATATATAGTAAGTAAGTTCAATCAAGGAATAGAGAAGCATCGTTGAGACAAGCTAGGCTGAATCATCGACACTCCCCCTGAAGCCTATGCCCATAGGATTCTACACCATAGTCATCCCCATCCTCTTCAATAGCTCCATTGTGTGTGGCTTTGGTATGCTCTTGGTGTGTTGGGATTTGCAACTTCAAGCTTATGCCGGAAGATTCCCAAACATTTGGCTTACTCATTTGTCACAATACTTGGATATTTTTAGGTACTTTAGTAGAATATTCTAGATACATTCTGTAGTATTTAAGGAGCTCGTTGCAAGCTCTAGTAGCTAACAATTCAGTATTATTACCTACTGCAAGCCTCCCACTGTTATAGTTACAACATGGTGAAAATATCTGCCAAGTTGTCCTCAGAGGCAATGTAATGGACATCCACCTCTCCAAGCTGAACGCTATCACGGATCCAGTGGTAGTCCATTGCAAAATGCTTGGACTTGCCATGACCTTTAGTATTCTGTGTGAGGTTTATGGTGGAATTGTTGTCGCAGTTTAATGGATATGGATGGTCCTTGGATAGCTCGATTTCATCAAGGAACAATCCCATCCACAGCAATTGATGGCCACCATGTACAGTCACTATGTATTCTGCCTCGGATGTCGATAATGCGACTCATTTTTGAGATTGAGAGCTCCATGCGACTGGGCCACCAGCCATGGTGAATACGTACCCCATCGTTGACTTCCCAGATGTTCTGTCATCTCCATGTGACGAATCCACGTAACAAACAGGTGTGAGGCCATCATCATCTGTGTTTCCTCAATGGTAGGTAATCCTATACTTGATGGTACCCTTTAGGTAGGCGAGGACATGCATGGCGCGATTCCAATGGATAGGGCAAGCATCTGAAGCATAGCATTGGAGGTAGTTGATTGCAAAGGCAATATCAGGCCACATGCTGTTGCCAATGTGGTTTAATGATCCAAGAACCATGTGGTAATCCTTGTCTCCCATAAAATCCTTGTTCCCACTTGGGATTGGTTGGGGCTGTGTATTCAGGTTCATCAAACTGCCAACAGGGAGTGGAATTGCCTTCTTCTTGCAATCAGACATCCCAAAGGTTTCTAGCATTTTCAAAATCAGGTTTTTCTGATGCAGCAAAATAGTACCAGCTTCCTCATCAAATTCAACCGTCATACCAAGCACACTATTGTGTTTCCCCAGGTCCTTTATCTTGTACACGCTTCCTATCTCCTTCTGAACACGTTGGCCCTCTTTGACTGATGTGGAAGCTCCAGAGATGTTGTCAGTATATGTGCACGTATATGTCTGTTCTGATCTGTTCTTGAGAAGACATACACATGGGTTCACTTGAGACTGCTTATGTCCTTGGGATATCAGGGTATTGTTGAGTTCATGAAACCATGCATTCCCGGTGTCCATTGTTCCATACATTGCCCTCATCATCTGCAGAATGTACTCTCCCTTTGGATAGTCCCTAGTCACTATGTCTTCATATCCTTGCAGCAATGAGATGTAGTTTTTGCCCTGTGGTTCAGTGTTCAAGTATGCTCCAACGAAGTCTATAAGCCAGAAATTCAGTTCGTGGGTTGTGACAATGGCAAAGAACATTTGTAGAGACTCATAGCAGACGACAGTGGCAAATGAGTCATAATAGTGGAGACCTTTGATCTGGGTAAAGCCTTTGACAACAAGTCTGGCTCATCATTTGAGATGTTCTGTGGTATCCCCATCTAATTTCTTGTCAAAGGTCCATCTAGTGTCGATTACCTGCATCCATGGCTCTCTTGGCACAAGTCTCCACACATCTCTTTCTTCTATGCAATGAATTTCTGCATCCATAGCTGGTTTCCATATCCTAGCTTTGGTCATGGCCTGGTGATAATCATCCAGTACCCACATGTCATGTCTGTCAACTATATTGCTGATTTCGGACACTTTCAGAGCAACAATGTCTTCTATATCATCCTCGTTGGCAAGCAATGGGACAGTGTTTTCATTGGCCCAATTGTCTCCCTTCTTCTTCACTACTGCTTCATGTCGCATATACTTGTTTGATTTGAGAATCACTTTGGTTGGCTTTGATATGCGTGACAGTGACACGCTTGAAAAGCATTCACATGTGTAATTTTGTGAAATGTATCAATACATACATTTTATAAAATCTAGATACCAAGGCAATGAGATATACCTTAGAGCGCAATGTCTGAAGTGCAGGTGATGCAATACCTTGAGTGATGTTTGGTGGAGCACAAGGCTTAACTGTAGAGTGATACCATAAGGGTCACACTAAGTCTAAAGCCCCAGCACTTGACACTGAGTACACTGACAATGCACAGAAGACGTGCACTACGAATAGAACCAGTGAAGCTCAGGAGATAATTAATACTTCACGCAACCTTGATCTATGATGCATAAGGCACTGCCATGCCAGGAGCTAGCGCTCTAGACCTCAGAATGTTTAGAATTGAAGTAAGACTGATGTCACTGACTTTGGCCGATGCACATGAGGCCTAGACTAGAAGCTGGTGGTCCTAGAAGACTATGAAAATCACTAGAAGATATTATTACCATAAAGATGAGTTGCATGCTAGGCTACAACTCCGAGGAGATACTAGGCAACATCAGTACATGTGGATAGCATGGCTAACCGATGTTGTGCAACTGAGAGACCAGGATCTGGCCCCAAGCCAGAGCTCTGAGTAAGCACCAAGCAATGGCATGATTATAGCAACATGTGCGGGACCCAAGAAAGGAAGTTCCGCAAGCCAAGAGTTACTATTTAAGGTTGTATTGATTTGTAGAGTGCATAGTATAAATACCGTAGTATAGTAATAGTGTATAAGTTTCAGACCCCCCTGGTTGGAGCGCAAAAGCCCTCAGCTTAGCACTCTAGCTTCGGGATTAGTTTGTAGCTTCGAGCAAGAGAATAGACCTTTTATTGATAACATTTGAGTGACTTGAGTAGTGCACGAGGCATAGAAAGCTAACACAGCACTTGTGTACTGTTTGAGTGATTGGTTGACTTGCGCTCTAACCTGAGGATAAGAGATCTGTGTCATTGTGGATGCGCTCTTGAGTTTTGAGGTTTTCTTGTGATGCACAGTGCTACAGGCGGCAGAGGTTCAAACCCTTTGGCTTGTGAGCAGTGTTTCTTGTTGTGCAACATACTACAGGCAGCAGAGGTTCAAACCCTTTGGTCTGGTTAGTGTTCATACTGAGGCCTTCTTTAACATGTGGCACTACAGGCAGCACAGGTTCAAACCCTGTGGTCTGATTAGTGCGTGCTTGAGGGTTCTCATTTCTGCAAGCAGCAGAGGTTCAAACCCTTTGGCTTGTCGGATGGGGTTTATTTGGTTATTGTGTCTCTGGATTGCATAGGTTCCAACCCTGTGTGTCTACAATCAGTTTTGGAAGCTTGAATGCATGGGTTCAAACCCTGTGGCTTGAGTGGATGTGTTTTGGAGAGTTTCTGCTTAGAGCACAAGTTTTAAGTCGTGTTTAGGGTGTGTTTAAGTTCTTTGTGGTCACCTGTGTGTGTCACACGAGACTTATTGAGGGTTTTGTTGGTGTGTGGTGACAAGTTGTGTATTGTAGTACACCTTGCCTTGAGGCCTGGTGACATCTGTTGCCCCTCTTGTTATAAAAGCCTTTGGACTCAGAGAGATCTAGATACCCTATGAACACTATTGCTATATATGTGTATCATATATTCTGAGAGTTTAGTTGTATTGCTTCAATCTGCTTCTATCGGATAATATCCTCTCAAGAACTTTGAGGGTTTGTGTGTGTAGTGTTAGGTGTGAGTGTGATCAATGTCTTCAACACTGTTGCATTTCTAGCCTGCATGCACAGAGTCTCTTCAATGGCCATGCTGATGGGGCTATATTTGGGATTATCTGAGGTGGCTTTGCTTGGGCTGTTGCGGACAGTGCTTGGACTGGTTGGTGAACTTCCTTTGGCTGATCATGATCGGCACTAGTGCTGTCAATGGGTGGCTGTGGCTGATTTTCGATCATCAAGTGGTTCAATAATATCTTCATATGCAATCTCCCCCTCATGAGAAGAAATGGTACATGTAGGAGCCAGTTCCTTGAAGATTATGTCATGAGATCTGATGATTTTGTTGCCAGGGCTGTCCAAAAGAGCTCTGTACAAGCCATGACCTGCCAAGCTCACAAATTGGCCCTTCTGTCCTTGCAGAGATAGCTTGCTGTGGTCTTTTGCTGCAGGAATCTTCACATAGCATGTGGATCCCCATACTCAGAGATGACCTACAGTTTGCCATTTGCTGGACCACTCTTCCTCCAGTACTTTGCCAGGGTGCTGAGACGTCGGTAGTAGATTCCCAGCCTTAATCACATTATCACATGCTTTAGCTCACCATGCATCTGACATCCTCACTTCCAGTAGTAGAATTCAGACTGTCCTGAATATGATTCTGAGCATTCACTCAGCCATCCCATTGGCTGCTGATGAGTAGGGAGCTGTGAACTCAATGATAACTCCCTTTACCAATCCCCATTTTGTCCACAGGTCATTTGTGAACTCATTATCACAGCAAATCTTCTTCAGCTTCTTCCCAGTTTGTCGCTCGGCCATCATGGTAAACTGATTGAGTGCCTCAAGTGTCGTTTCTGCTCTTCGGTCAGATAGGTAGTATGAAGTTCGCTGTGACATTGTATCATCTGCAAAAACCATGGCATACTTAGCACCCCCAATGGATCAGACATGAGCAGGGCCCCAGATATCTAACATCACCTGTGCTAGGACCACAGTCTCTGGTACCACATCAGCATTGAATGGTCTTCTTTTCTGGTTGCCTAGAATGCATGGTTCGCATTTCCCCTCAGATTGTTCCCCAGCTTTGATATTTAGGCCATCCACCAATGCTCATTTCTTTAGCTCATTGATTCTGCTGACTCCAAGATGGGCAAAACACATATGCCACATTTCCATGGGTACTGCAACCTCTAGTGATCTCGCCATGAGTGCAGTGTACTCCTCACTGTGTAGCAATGTCCCATTAATCGTGTACAGATCATTTATCATTCTCGTGGTGAACTGTTGGACTCTGTTTTGGTCCATGAAAGTTGCTTAGTTTCCCCCAAAGGTAATGAACCACCCTTCTTTATCTAGTCTGCTGATTAATATCAGATTCACCGAGACGTCAGGGCAATGGAGAGCTTTGCTAAGGGTGAATATGTTTTGTGAACCCACAATAGTTGATTTCAGAGCTACAGTACTGATCTCTTGGATATTCAGTGATGCTCCAGCCTTTGAGGAAGTTTCTGATGTCTCACCCAAGGGCATGTAGTGGAAGAAGTGATCTCTGTTTTGGATAAAGTGGGTGGACGCTCCAGAATCCCCATACAACAGTGAGTTGTCTACAAATGCTTGACTAGAATTATTGACCACTAGTGCTGTTTCCTCTCCCAAGACTTGCTCAATGGTCTCAAGGGTTTTCTCATCAATGTGTGTGTTCAGTGCAGTGACATTTGCGTAGACAGAACCTGCATTGGATGATGATGCATTGGAGGTGGCTAAGTTTGCAGAGCTAGGCACAGGTGTGTCCCATTTCCCTTTTCACCAAGGTGGGTATTGTCCCTGTCTTCCTCCCCCTAATTTCCAGCACTCATTGAGTGTATGGCCTATTCCCATGCAAGCATCGTTCAGAGTGTGTGACTTTTCTGATCTTGGGGCTGTATTCTTCTTCAAAGATAAGCTTTGAACTTAGAGGGTTAGTGCCTGAATAGATGCTTGGAGTGCCTGGACCATAGACTCCTGAGTGGACAAGGGGCTGTTAGCAGTGTTCCTTCTGACCACACATTCGCCATGGGCAATGAGACATCCAAAAATGACAATGAGGTTGTTTTCAGCATATAGAGTGCTGATAACTGAGTCCCAGGATTCAGGGAATGAGTCGAATAGTGTGGTTTTGAAACTTTTATTGTCTATGGCTGTGCCAGCATCATTAGCTTCCTTCTGAAGCTTCCGCATCCTCTCAATATATCTGCCATCCCCACTGCCTTTCTCTCCATCCTGGTACTTCACGGCTTTCAGGATTCTTTCCCTACAGCTATAAATCAGGTTTGAGTATGCACCATATTGGGTCTTTAGGATAGTCCAGGCCTCATGGGATACTTTGTTGGGATTTATTCCAACACCAAATACGTCTTTGACATTGGGGATGATTGAGGCAAGTGCTATGCTCTCATGTTGGGCATATTCGAGCAGGTTGGGAGTCAAGCTATTGATGGGAGTGGTGCGAGCATCTGGCCAGGGACTGAGACCTTATTTTCCCAATAGTTGACGAGTCCACAGGTATTTCCTTCAGTCAGCATTATCATTTTGAACACTGCTCAGTTCTCACCATTGAACTTCTCATCATCATCTAGTTTAATGGGTATTGTTTGTTGTGAGGTAGTCATCATGATAGGGGGAATATGATGATTTGTTTGCACAGTCTATGCAGTTTCTTGAGATGACTGGTAAAAATGTATGTGTTATTGACCCAGAGGAATGAGCACAGGAGCCCAGAACCTGTTAGGAATAGAACAGCTATAATAACGTAGTGTAATAATGTGATAGATAATAGTAAGATGAATGGTATATGCACCTCAGTTAGTCACATGTAGTAGTGGTGATCAACTGAGGTGCAGAAAGGGGCAAAACAATAGATATAGGTGACAAAATAAGGGGTTAATAATCTATATATAGTAAATATATTCAATCAAGGAATAAAGAAGCATTGTCGAGATGGGCTAGGCTGAACCATCGACAGACTCATCACTCAATCTCCACCTCCACATACACTAATTTAAGCCCAGGGCGCCATGCATCTTTTTCCTCCATCAATGCCCTGACATTCATCCAGTCTCCCACACCATCGGCATGGTACAGTGCATGCAGTCTGACACTGCAAAATGTCATTACCTCCAGGGCAAGTCTCATTGTGACAGCATTGACAGCTACAGATTTTACAGTGTTTCCTCTCCTCTGTGGGTATGGTACATCTTCTCTTGCTCTCTCTTTCCATATACATGTGCTGGTAGCTGCTGGAAGTGCCGTTTCTAACAACTATGGACAGGGAATCCGATTGAGGCTTGCCTAGTGGCTGGTTTTGTGCCAGTTCAGTACAGGACACAGGAATTGGAGGAGGAGGGCTTGTAGGAAGCTCGTCAAATATAGCAGGGATAGGTGCAGGCGATTGAGGGGATTGAGGTGGGCCACTGCTTGCGGAGTGGGGGGATATTAGTGTATCAGTAAATTGGGAAGAATGCAAAGCAGCAGGAGCTGTTGAAATTCATAAATTCAGAGGGAGTGACTGTTCTGAATCTATTTCAACAACCCCTTGACTTGGATGAGTGAATGATGTGTCTCCAGTCAAATAATATGGGAATGGAAGATCTGCAACTGTGAATACTTCACCACTGCGATGTACTTCTTCAAGCCCATCAGATATCAAGTCCACCATTGCTCAGATATTGTCTGCTTTCTCCCATGATTTTGAATATGCAGCCAGGACCTTTGGAGAGACATAAATGTGCTCAGTTTCATCTGCCATCTGGTTCTATTCCTGAGCAAATGCTTCATAATTAACTCTGCCTTTGCCATTGGCACTTACTTTCACAGAGAAGATACATATCTGAGCAAAGAAGTAGCAGCAAGCTTCTTGAGTGGTTGGAGGAAGAACAGGCAGAGCTAAGCCCTGTTGCTGTTGCAGCCAGTTGTTACTCACATTGAGTTCATATGCCTTGGAAGCTTCGTCATTGTACAATGCCATACCAAAGCAAGTTCACAATGACTCTAACAAGTGAGAAATATTAGACACACATCCTTAGACTTAAATAATCCAAGTAATACCTGGATACAAGCATGCCCTGGATTGCTCTGCTGTTCTCTCATAAAGGTCCCTGTTGATCCAATTGGAATAAAACAATGCACTGTTGTCCGTATCAGAGAGATAGTTCAGAAGAAATGATGTTCAATTGATTAGGCCAAAATCATGATGATAGTTCCAGTCAATGCTGCATGTATGCTGCACATAAGCCTGCAACAAGAATTTAGTTACAGAAGACATTGCACATTATTTAATTTCATCTGAAGATTGTACCATGTTCAGTGATCGGTTAGACAGTTGACCGTGAGATAGGGACCAGCTTTGTAGCATAATGTGGTCAGATTTGAAGAAAATCTATCATATGATTTATATTACATACCATGGAGAGCACCAAATTTCCTGTATATATCACCATGTGGACCACCTTCAACCTTATTTGTTCCTCGAGTACATCTTCACTTCTGCAGTGGCCCATATTGATCAATTCCAGCCTTCTCATACAGTACAATTCCCAAGTTATCAGAGAGACATCCCTTGTGAGCCAGGTCTAGTATGGCATATGCCTTTGCCCATGATTTTTTTTTGAAAATAGTGGTGCTCCAGTTTTAGCATCAATAGCCTTTCCAAAAGTCTGAAACACATGCAGCAGAGATGAGACTAAAACACCAGGTGGTGGAACATGGTGTGGTGTTTGCTCTTCAATAAACTGGGGATTCTGAGCAAGCATTTTGTCAAAGGTGAGATTGAAGAATTTTTAACAGACACAATCAACTTTCTCATGGATGAGAGGATCCCATCAAAGTAGATGATCATGCATCTAGTGAATATATTCTGGTCAAGCACTATGGTGACCTGGAGTCAGAATCATTTGGAATGCATGAAAGACATCCTTTTTAATAGTTTCATATATTGATTGTGAATCAGGTGGAGACTGGATTATTTGGTGGAATAATTCAAGACCAGGAAGTTTGGATAAGCCTGAGTCACCTGTATTCTTCAAGAAACACATGCTTGAATTATGGGTATGTTTTTGGCCTGAGAATAATGATTAATATCAGGATATGATTCAATATACAAAAGTAAAAACTATACCTCTAGGTACAGCTGATGCTTCATAATTGGCTTGCAACATCTGTGCTGCCAAAGTACTTGACTCACCTGCCAAGTCCTCCTGAAGCTGTTGAGGATATGCTTGATCATCTGATTCCTCACTGTCAGACTCTGGTCCAGGTTCTATATCAGGTAGAACAAGAGGTTCCATAAATGGCATGGGTTCCTGTGTACTGACAGAAGATTCCAAGGCTTCAATGTCACACTGATGTTCAATAAGCAAAGATAAAAAGAAAACAATGTCACTATAACACACCACATTATGATTGTCAAATATCAAGAGAGATGTTGGTGTAACCATTGAAAAGCTTGATGACATTGATGCCTCTTGCAACTGCCCAAGAGTAAATGCACCTAGCTTGGTCCTGCCATTCTTTGATGCTGTGCTATTGGTTATTGAATGGTCAATGTGAAGTACAGCCACAGCAGATGATTTGAGAAGGGTGTCAATGTCAATGACAACACGATTTTGATTTGGGACCTTGACATGAACACCCTTGAATGGTGAAGATTGGTGTGTGGAAATTTTCCCATATGCAGTAATTTCACCTCCTTCTTGAATAAGAAGAGCTATGCAAGATCCTGCAGGTGTATCAATAGTGATGTTGTTGAGCAGTGGTGACTCTGATAATTTCTCAAAAATGCAGTGGGATGCAAAAACATCAGTTGCAGCATACTGAATCAGATCAGAGCTAAGCTTGCCATCTTCCCAGCACTCACTCTTCTGAACCACATCCTCCTTCAGGAGATATTTCTCTAATGTCTTTTCAACCAATGCATCAAGACTCCCACTATCCTTTCAGTGAATGACACCTTGCTAATTGGCATAGTCTTTAAGATCAATGGTTGTGATTGACTTTCCTGAGAGCTGTGAGAACTGCTTTTTAAGCCATGTTATATCTCCCTTGATGCCTGAGCCTATCTTGAATACATGATTGGATAGCATTAAGCAAAGGAGAGATGGTGGGAGAAGTTTTTTATCAAAGCAATAAATCTAAAAACATAAAAGATTAAAATTTAAAGCAGTCACATTCATGGAAAATATCATACTGGTATCAGAAAAATCTCTGGTGGGTCCTGGTGTGGTGCAAGTTGAATGATAGAGACTCCAAGAGTCCTCGACACATTCCATTCAGCATCAAAGCTAATGCACAAAGAAGCATCTTGTCAATATCAAGTGGAGCCATTAATGATGACAGAGTACCATAGCAGTAGTAAGAACAACTGGACTCAGTGTTGATGGCAGCTCAAATGGAATCAAACTATGAGCCTCAGCAATGGGTGTGAGATTCCTTGATAACATGGGAAATGCAGAATTTATGAGATGCTTGTCCTAACAGCAGCATTAGAAAGATACAAGGTTAATCATAGAAGTTTACTCTTATAGGATCATCCCAATAAATGATATGTGGGTTATTGTGCCCATATCACTTTGCAGATTGTGAGATTCCTGTCAGTGGACCAATGCATTCTTCATGAGCCTTAGTCAGAGTCAATGCTTGTGACTGGATATAGCGAGAGGTCATGCATGTCCACATTGTGCCAAAGACATTAACACCTTCAACTTTAGCAATATGCTTGTTGACCTGCAACAAAACAGTTTAGATAAATATAGAGATACTAATATGCCAAGTACAGACCTTGTGTGAGTTGTCAATAGCCAGCTGATCTGGTTCAAGTAAAGATGTATGCTGGTTGACATCAGCTTCATCCTGTTCAATAGCTTTATTTAGCATGGCAGCAAGATAGCATTCACCTGGAATGAAGCCACCATAGCCATCTACATTGCTGAAATTTCCAATTAAAGAGACTTTCATAAAGGCATCAAAGTAATTGCGCAAATCAGCATTGGCTGATTCTCTAGTCTGAAGCCACTCAAAGATTGACTCTAAATACTGGAGCTGTATTACATTGAATCAATGGGTGTGCATTCAAATAGTAGTGAGTGAACACCAGATGGTCCCATCTTATGCTGATTGCCAACACGGAGAGTACTGACAACATTGCATGACAAGCCCATTTTGTGCGAGAGCATAGCAGGAAAAGCCAAACACACATACGGGGGTAATGAGTTTAGAAGACACTGGCTCCACCCATGAAAATGTGCTTGACAGCCCTGCCAGCAATAATATGCCCATGCAACAATGTAGAATGAATCCTCGAGGTCTACAACATGACAAGGTGGCAGCACACCATTCTTTTCAAGTGGTTTTCTGCATTTGGGACAGGATAATACATTGAAAAAGAAATGTACAAGCCAAAGAAAGACACAGGGGTGGAAGAGAAGGGTGGGCTCAAACCAATGCACAGACAGAGACATGACTGGTTCTGGAGAACAGATCTAGAGCTTTGGTGGGGCATAAGGTTTAGACTTTGTAAATGTTGATGGTGCAAGCAGAATCTTGCCACCATATTTATTGTGGATAAGCAGGTGTATAACTATAGCAAAGTACTGGTACAGCCAGTCTTGCATATATTTTGGCTTAGCAAACCACAGTAGTGAAAAATGTGTCAATTTTAACAAGGAAATTCAAAGGTGTGATATACCTCCCTCCAGGTTTGTCATTTGCATTATGGCATTGTGCTATTGGTTCATTCCCAGTATTATGACTGATGCATGGGGGCACAGCTTTGTTTTGGGAGTCCAGGTCCTCATCCTCATCACTTGCCGCTGAAGAGACTCTGTGCGCGCAGGCTAGAAATGCAGCAGTGTCGAAGACACTGATCACACTCACACCCAACACTACACACACAAACCCTCAAAGTTCTTGGGGGGATATTATGCGATAGAAGCAGATTGAAGCAAAACAACTAAACTCTCAGAATATACGATACACACGTATAGCAATAGCGCGCGTCATGTATCTAGATCTCTCTAAGTCCAAAGGCTTTTATAACAAGAGGGGCGACCAATGTCGCCAGGCCTCAAGGCAAGGTGTACTGCAATACATGATACGTCGCCACACACCAACAAAACCCTCAATAAGCCTCGCGCGACACACACAGGTGACCACTAAGAACTTAAACACACTCTAAACACGACTCAAAGCTTGCGCTCTAAGCAGAAACCCTTCAAAACACGTCCACTCAAGCCACAGGATTTGAACCTATGCGCTCCAGCTTCCAAAACCGATCGTAGATCCACAGGGTTTGAACCTGTGCCAATCCAGAGAAACAATAACCAAATAAACCCCGTCCGACAAGCCAAAGGGTTTGAACCTCTGCCGCTTGCGGAAATGAGAACCCTCAAGCACGCACTAATCAGACCACAGGGTTTGAACCTGTGCTGCCTGTAGCACCGCGCGTTAAAAGAAGGCCTCTGTACGAACACTAACCAGACCAAAGGGTTTGAACCTCTGCCACCTGTAGTATCTCGCACCCAAGAAACGCTGTCCGACAAGCCAAAGGGTTTGAACCTCTGCCACTTGCGGAATGGTATACCCAACTAAGCACGTGCTAATCAGACCAAAGGGTTTGAACCTCTGCCACCTGTAGCACCGCGCATCACATGAAACCCTCAAAACTCAAGAGTGTGTCTGCACTGACACAATATCTCTTATTCTCAGGGTGGAGCACAAGTCAACCAATCACTCAAACCGTCCCCAAGTCCCCTGCTAGCTTTCTATGCCTCGCGCGCTACTCAAGTCTCTCAAATGTTATCAATAAAAGGTATATTCTCTCGCTCGAAGCTACAAACTAATCCCAAAGCTAGAGTGTCAAGCGGGAGGCTTGCGCGCAACTACAGCGGGGGTCTGAACCTTTTACACTATTACTATACTACGGTATTTATACTATGCACTCTACAAATCAATACAACCTTAAATAGTAACTCTTGGCTTGCGGAACTTCCTTTCTTGGGTCCCGCACATGTTGCTATAATCATGCCATTGCTTGGTGCTTACTCAGAGCTCCGGCTTGGGGCCAGATCCCAGTCTCTCAGCTGCGCAACATCGGTTAGCCGTGCTATACATGCGTACTGATGTCGCCTAGTATCTCCTCGGAGTTATAGCCTACCCCGCAACTCTTCTTTATGGTAATAATATCTTCTAGTGATTTCCCTGGTCTTCTAGGACCACTGGCTTTCAGTCTAGGCCTCGCGCGCATCGGCCGAAGTCAGAGACATCAGTCTTACTTCAATTCTACACATTCTGAGGTCTAGAGTGCTAGCTCCCGGCATGGCAGTGCCTTGTGCGTCATAGATCAAGGTTGCGTGAAGTATCAATTATCTCCTGAGCTTCGCTGGTTCTATTCTTAGCGCACGTCTTCTGTGCATTGTCAGTGTATTCAGTGTCAAGTGCTGGGGCTTTAGACTTAGCATGACCCTTCTGGTATCACTCTACAGTTAAGCCATGCGCTCCACCGAACATCACTCAAGATATTGCATTGCCTGCACTTAGGACATTGCACTCTAAGGTATATCTCATTTCCTCGGTATCTAGCTTTTATAAAATGTATGTATTAATACATTTCGCAAAATTACACGTGTGAACACTTTTCAAGTGTGTCACCGCATCAGAGAGGGGTCCTGCAAGTGGATTAAAGAACAGTTCTATAGGAGAATATGAGTATCCTATGTTGCAACAAAAAAGAATGGTCTGTATGGCTAAGCAGATGATTTGCAGCCTCCTGCAGGTCCACAAGACATTTCTCATGGGTGTCTGCTTCTGCTTCCAATCGCTTGAGCTCTGCATTAAGAGGCAGCCAGAAAATCATGAAAAACTCCGAAATTGAAAGGAGAATCAACTTACTGGCTATAGCATCGCTTTCAGCCTTATCCAGACACCTCAAAAACTCCTCCGAGTACTCCTCATCATTAAATTCGTATTTGTCATCAGCATCCAAGTCTACAGATGTCACATACAGTGAGTAGAATATTTGAACTTTAGAATGAGACATACTGACCATTTTCCTCCTGGGATGGAATATGTCATGGTTTTGGTGGCCGTCCTCACCTGGGAGCATTGTCTGGTCTTGGGCCATCCTTCACACTGCTTGGATGTGCCATGCTGCAGGAAATAGAGCTTGAAATTTAGAAAATGCGAGCTATTTATGAAAAGAAGTTCTTTCAGCATGTGCACCACATTATATCACAAAATAACATACCAGACTGACACAGAGGTTACTACAATAGCAGCAGCTAAGCAACATGACTATAGGGACAGAATATGTGACAGGAGTAGAGAAAGAACGCTCACACAGGTGAAACTTGGCCTGATGGCAAATAACTTTGGCAGGGAATTGTGTCTTGAGTGAATAGCATCATCCTCATCGCATTTTGAGCCACAAATGTTAACTCCATGGTTCATATGAATATATTCAATTTATATATACCAGATTTATAAGTACTAAAGAAGAAACGACCTCAAAATAAATTGTTGAAGGTGTGGGGCCCACCTGCCCAGTATGGGCATGGCAGATAACTGCCGTAGGAACCCAGTGAAACAGGCGGTAAACACTATTATATAAACCAGCATCAACATACAAGGGAAGATAATGGACAAGAGACAACATACACACATGATAAAAGGCAGTTTCCCACTGATCTCTTGAGATGAAGTGCTGCCCAACAAAATCCAATGCAGGTTTCCAGTGTAAAGTTACATAGCAATCTGAGTCCAATAAGCATACAAAAATATCAATATCGCAAACACGTACCAGCATCCTTATCACCAGCACTGGTCACATGCTACTCCTAATATGCTTCCCAAATATGATGAGGTCCAAAATTCCCTGACAACATGTGCGTTATGGATTCATGTCAGACAGGAGCTGCGAGTAAGACCCATGTTCCTTGATGGCCATCATTTCCACATTAAATCCAAGTAGCCCATATTGATTGAGCAGCAAGGTCTTACAAAGAGCTAATGACAACAATTCACAGAATTCTGGAAAAGAGCTAAGTAAGGATCATGGCAGTCAGAGGTGAAGACATGTTGCTGTTTGCATCACTTTGTTTGGGTGGCTGAACCAATGACTCAGGAGCGCTCCTTCTTTTCATGTTTTGACCTTCATCGAATTGGGCAATCCAGATCTCCGGGCCTCAATTTGAAGCATATTGGCTAGAATATGTACTGGTACAATTTAAGTGGAATGTGACCCGAGCAAAGAGAGAAGCTGCCAGTTTAGTCCGGATTCATCTTGTCATTGGTCAAACCGCTGGCCCCTGCACTGTGCATAGTGCTCTTTCGTCTTTAATTATTACACAAGGACAAAGTGATGGCAGCTATTGTTGTGAAGAGATTCTGTCACATCTCCATATCATGAGTATCAAATGACTTTCCCTCACATCCTCCATCCTTCGCACAGCCTGCTTTCCCTATATCTTTCACACATTGTATCTCTATGGATTCATGACTACATTTTTCAAAGATATTATAGGTCAGACTCCTATGCCCTGCTTGTGCAGCATCAAAATAGAAGGCTTATGGGATGACATCTCTGCCGACTCTCTTTCTGTGGTGCACCAAAGTTCACACCATGAAACTCAGTGCTACCAACATTAACAATACCATGATTCTTCCCTCTGTGACCGGACTCAGAGACCTTGAGTTATCCTACTTGGAATTCTGAGCCATGGATAAATTTTCAGCCTACCAGCAAGTCTCCTTCTGACACTGAAGAAACTCACAGTCAGCAGCATCCTATTCTACAAGTCATGCTGACATTCTACACTACCATTGGTTGTGGCATTGATCTAGAGCACCTAGAGACCAAGTCAGCAGAGGACTTATCACTGCTCCTTTGAGATGGCTGTTCATTCTCCCTCAAGTCTTTACAAGTGGCAGCTGTTTCCCAATCTCATCCCCACAATCTTGAGGACCTTATCCAGACATAATCAGTGTCCACCTTGACGTCGCAACACCAGAAGACCAACCAGGTATATGTCCTAATCACTTGAACCTGCCATAGTCGAGCTCACTCCCTACCAGTTTTTCTTCCTCTCACCAGACTGAAATCATTCTATAACCAATGACACTGAACTCTCTGACACAGTTGTACAGGTTCTCTTTACACACTCAGATGTCCCACTCACACTAGAAGGGTTAAACTTCACATTCCCGCTTGACTGGTTAACGGGTGGTTTCAAAAGTCTGGCCATAGCACTCTCACAACCGGGATTTCGCAATTTGAAATCATGGGGCTTGCAGATAATGGAAGTGTATCCCTTATTTCCTCATCACCAGTTATGGTTGTTTGATGAACAGGTTCGAAGATTCCAAAGCAGACTTCAAGAGTTGGGGATAATTCAGAATATAAATTTCAAATTTGTCACTTTCCCTTTATTTACACCTGTTCCTGCCCATCAAAACCTAGTCATTTTCTTCCACTCATGCTGGACCATGTGGTAGTGTTCGTTAAAATCATGTAAAGACAGCATCTCTATCTGTCTGCAATGTGATTGAGGATCCATTTGAAAGGTGCTGAGCACCTATATAGATGTGACATGCTACACACAACACACTACACAAACACTCAGTAATTGTGGTTCAAAGGGAGGTAGAGTATACCAAGTTACGATGCTTTGTACTGTAGTTTACAAGTTCCAGGTGCAATGAATATGATTGTATATAAAAGATATATTGTGTTTTCACTCTAAGCTTGACTTGTTACTGAACACAAACTTAAACTGATACAAAATAACTGCCTGGTGCAGGTTCTGAACTCGTGCTGGCTGCCTGGTGCAGTTTCAATACTGATACTTTGCACCTGGTTGCAACTTAAAACACTCTGACTGGTTCTGAACTGTTTCTCAGGCCTTGTCTTTCTGTTTCTAGCTTATACTGCTTGCTTGCTTTACTGTTCTTGCACACACGAAGTGACCAGGTCACAATATTTCTATTCCAGATGAGTCTATGACTTGAAGCTCTTAACCAATTAAACCCGTACTATTCACCTGGTAGCGTTCCGGGGGTCAGAAACCTGATTCCCCACTAGATACATGCACTGTATTTATACTATTCTACTGATACACTATTGCCAATGTCTTGCAACTGACTAATATGCTTGCTGACCCAGCCTGGTGAGGCTAAACTCTCTGCCTGGCAGATATTATCTCATCAGCAGCTACCAGGTTGATCAATTGTACTAGATCAATCACCAGGTGATCTGATCACTTCCGCTGAGATGCCAGGTGATTACACCATATGAGTCACAGCCTGGACCTTTGGTCGACCGGGTAGAATACCTGATCTTCTATTCAAGCATTAGAACAGCTCATATAGAAGTTGCCAGGTTGCCCTTTCTGTTTTACAATGTGTTACTTTCTTTTCATATTGTACTGATTGGTACAATGTAATACCATTATATTGCCAGAAAATGTTAATTTACATGTGTTTTTAAAGGGTGTACACCTGGCAGGTGTATCATCTCCCCTCAACTAAAGATCAACTGTCCCAGTCACTTGTGACCATGCTCATTTTTTAGGTTGCTAGGTACACTGATGTCCAGATAGTTACTTGCTAATTTTAGAACTGTTTTTCTCACTGGCATCTAATCAGCATGCATCATGGATTTTGATTGAAGTCCCTCTGCTGTTCTTGCAACATTCCAGGGCATGCTTCCTTGCTTCTGGTGCATGGACCAGGATACCTTTAAATTTTTCACATTGTGGAACCCTGGTGGTTACTTCTTGCTTTTCTCTTTCTGTGTCGAGCTCCCCTGCTCCACCTTCTTACTTGTTGTTATGTCTGCTTCGTATGCCCTCCTTCATTCTGCAATTAATAAGGCACCAGCCCTATGGAACACTGAACTTTGTAAAGCATTAAGCAACCCGACTATCGCGAGCCAAGTGGAGGAGGCAGATGTCTTCTTGGTATGTTGAAGTCCTCCTTCTTGTTCTTTCACTAACTTGTTCGTGTGTTGTAGTCTACTTATCATGCCACTAATCCCTGACCATTCTCTGAGGTGGTTGATCAACTCTATGCCACCACTTTGGGTACTGCTCATGAACTTCCCATCTGTCTTCAGAAGGGGCACTGGAAGGTGTGGATGTTTGATCCTGATGAAGTTACTAAAATATTGAAAGTGTGTATTTCTGAATACTTTATCATTCATTTTTTTTCTTACAGTTTTGCCAGGAGAACGGTGCTTTTACTTCAAAGGATTTTAAGTACCTTAAAGAAAAAACTCCACCCCTGGAGGCATCCTCTAGTACCCAGAAGAGTTCACAGCTGACCACAAAGAAGAGGAAGACCCGTGATCATTCTCCTTCGAATCAATCAGTAAAGACGTCTTCTACAAAGCCTGAGCCAAAACCCAAAGCCAACAAACTGTCCAAGAAGCAATTGAAACATGAGCAGACTCCTCCTTCTCAAGAGAGAACCACTGAGCCTGCACCACCTCCATCCAAGACATTGACTAGCAAAGTCAAGAGTGAACCAGGTCTATCAGCAAAAGAGGGTTCTGTCACCGCTGGGAAAGTTCCCACCTGCTCTCGCGGTCACAAAGGTACCAAAGTGCCAATTGTCAAGGCTCCGACTCTTTGCTAGACAAAAGGAGTTACTCCTCCTCCCGCTGTTATCTTTGAGGATATGCATGCTGATCCTCGGGGTTGCTCTCCTACTCCAATCACTGTGGAGCTCATGCTTGACCGGATTTTTACTGATTTACCCTTGCTCTCTGCTCTGCGGTTGCCTCACAAGGTGCATATGCACTTACTATGGTGTTTGCTACTTTTGCTCATGGCCTTTAGGATGCAACAGGATGCACCATGTGTGCAGGCCACTGTGTTTTATGCCAACACAAGGAACCTTTGTCATCCTGTGCCAATTGCTGCCACTGGGGGCATTGCATCTGTTGTCTCCAAGCCAATGATTTACAGGACATCCATGATAACTTGCTGCCGCTCACCCAAGCTGCACACCCTTGTATGTATACCCTATTTCCTGCTATTCTATTTGCTAACTTACTATTCCAGTCATTGAGATGCACAACCGTAACTTCCTTGCTGCCAATTGCCATATTCATCACCTCCTGAATGCATTGTATGAGGCTTACCAGCTCTGAACCGCTGCGCTGTGCAACTTGCTTCAGGTGTTTTTGCAAGTCAAAGGAGCTCATAATACTGATGCTTTTGAGAACTTTTCCAAGGAATACTCCACTGGCCGTCGCCTTTTGATTGACATGGGTCTCGTTCAGGATGAGGATGGGGTGCTTCAGTGCATCGCTTCTCCTCAACTCCATCACTACTATCCTTGCCCTTTGACTGTTCACGGCGAGACATCCCCCAAGCCACAACTTCCCGAGTTCACTGTTATACAGGACAAGAAGAAGAAGTGAAAGTCCAATACATCCACGAAGAAGGTTGACAATGATGATGACAAGGATGAGGCCAATGGCGACCAGGTCGAGGGTGCTCTAATTGATGAGCTGGATCCTTCTCCTGCTAAACCTCCCAAGGATACTTCATTGGTAAGTCATGTTATACCTCTTTCTCTGTTTTGGCTTTCATGATTACTTATACTCTCAGTCTCACAGGGTGTAAGTTCAGTCTCAACAGGTGGGCAGGGGTATGGGAGGAGTGCATGGCTTTTCAAGATGTCTCAGCAGCATCATCTGGCACTGGGAGATGCTTGTTGGTCACCTCTTAGCCACCTGTCCTATTCATTGCAAGATGTGCTGAGGGTTGTCCTGGATTCCGAGTCAGACTAATCACACTTCTTTTTATATACTTTACTGAACAACATCATGGACCATTTTTCTTTTATATAAACATTTATTTTTACAACATTGTATGTTCCACCTTTGAATGCCATGCCCAAAAAGGGTTGTTTACTGTTGTCTCTTCCTGGTATGAATGCTAAGTCTTTTTGACTCATCAAGGTGTATTCTGCTTTAAAAGAACTTAAGTCCCAGTAAGCTAAACCTGGTCCCACTATGAGGTACCTGGAGCTTTTATGCGACTAAACTTTGTTGCTTTGCGATCAGATACCCTGATCACGATCTGGGAAATCCAACCAGATATGGTGAAATTCTTGAGTTCCTTATGTCGCTGGATTGGCCAGGCATGGCTGCAGGACTTGGATATAAAACCTTAACTTTTCAAAATTCTATTCCTGCTGTACCTTGCTGTTCCATGGGTCACAAGGCATTCCTGAACCCACTCACCCTTGACATGGGGATCCCCCCAGAGCAATTCAGATCACTCTTGGCCTCCAATCACTATATCTTACTTCACCAGGCTCATGCTTGTCATCCTCCATTGGTGGATATGAATACCTTGTCGACTTACTTGCAACCCGAAATCAAGTCTATGCTGGATTCTGTTCATCCTTTCTTGGTATATACATTCTTTCACGTTCATTCTGTTCATTTACCCATTTCCAGGCTGCTCACAAAGTTTACTTTCCCAAAGATGTCAACCTGGTTGTTATCTGTTTCCTGGCAGCTCTTACCGCCCTGGCTAATAACTTGAGCCTGGCTTTCCAATCCACCTCTTGGGATGCTTGGAAAGTAGCTGACTCTACCAGGATGTTCAAGTTGCTTGGGGTATGTTTGCACTTCATATTTTTTACAACCTGGTCTAACAATCTGGTAGTATTCCAAACCCAATTTTGATCCTATGGATATTTTTCCTGGTGAAGTTCACGTGCTGGCTCTACCCAGTCTTCCATATAAACGAAACCGTTTCTGGGTCACTCCTGAGCACACTTTCCATCAAGGTCTCCATTGGGATTACTTCCAGGGTGCCACTTCCGATGCCTGGTTTGTGAACCTGGTACACTTATCTCATTCTTTTTTAAGTAGAGGTCTTATCTGCTGTTCTAGCTGTCTTCTAATAACACTGTAGCCCCTTCTGATGTTAACAGTAATTTTTAGAGTACTAGTACTTAGAATTTGCACTCACCTCCTGAATGGCTTGATGTGCACCTGAATGCATATTTTGTTACTAAGTTCCAAACATGTCTTTAAAATTTCAATGCCCAGAGATTTCATTTATCGGCTGACTTAGCCAGATAATTGACTAGGCAGGTTACTTTGACTCAGGATTTCTCCAGTGCCAAGCTACCTCTCTTTATTAATGGTTTCTTCCCCATTCTGGCCTGAAGATTTGCCTCTTCCTTTCAACTGGAAGGATCTTCCTTCCTTGTTACAGGTGGATTACTACCTCTTCCTGCACTTGGTGCGTACCCGGTATCCTCAAGTACTTGATTTTGACATCCTGGTTAATTGGTGTCAGCCGGACATGGCAAATTTAATTAACCATGTGCAACCTTTCCTGGTGAGTGTCCCTGGAATACGACGTCCTTTTCTTACTAAGTCTCCAGGTAGGTTGCTCATGTCAAACATTTTCTGGATGATGAAGATCCCTTGACCTTGCGATTCCTTATGACGGTTACTGCAGTTGCTAATAACTTGGGACCCTGCTTCTTTGACCCGGATTGGACTCCATGGTTGGTGCAGGATCCTCATCATCTGGTTATCAGTTTCCAGGTACCAGAGCTCCATCTAATCTGTTATGAGACTCTAATCCATTTTTCAGAACTTTAAATCCCTGTTTCCTGGCAGCTTGCATTTTCCAGGTAGTCAGCACTTGGTGATCAATTCGGATTCTTCACCAAGTTCAAAGGCTACTCCGTATACCAGCAACTTTCTATTTTGCCAGGTAGGTCTTGGCTGTTATCTGCGGGACCTGGACAAACTGCCAAGTGCGATTGCAGATGCACTTCGACTTGTAAGCTTCTTTCCTTCTACTGGGTACCTGTAACTGACTTGAAATCCTTGTGTCAGCTGTCTCAGGCAGGAGTTTATCCTATTCACCTGCCTGCACAGTTGTTTTCCAATATCTATACCTGGCCAGACATGGACATCCCTGTTACCTAGCAGTTTCTTCAAGTTTTTCCCTGTTTCCTGGTTCTTGCAAACATTTTCTTACTTTCTGAACTCCTTATTCTTTTCCCTTTTTCTGTTGGTACTTAGAATCGGCTGTTTCATGTCACAGGTTGCCTGATTGTGATTTCTTTTCCACATGCTTGGTTTATTATTACTACTGTCCTGGCATACTTTATTTAGCTTTTTATTCCATATCAGGGTGAAATTAAATCGAAATTTGAATTTCTAAAGCCCTTGCCTCTCTCCCCCCAACTAAATAAAAGCCTGTCCCAGGCTGTCCCTGATCATACGATTACTTCTGATCAGAGTGATTGAAGTCATCAATCATGACATGGAGACAGTAAGCATGACCTCAGCAACTTGTGCTATATGAGCTTACAACTGCTTGTGTCAGACACCAGCATGCACCCAGTAAATTATAGAGACTTTTGTATTAATAATCATCTATAAAACCTGTCACCTGGTGGACTTAGAAATTCAATACTCATTGTACATGGTGCCCAAGTCTATGCAAGTTGCTAGATTCAAGGCCACTCTTGCTCTTCTTCATTCATGCTGCAAAAATGGAGTTTATCTTCTCACCATTCCCTCTGTTTTTCCAACTCTTAAAGATGGCAATCCAGATTTCGATGTGATCCTGGTTATTGACAAGGAGAACCTTTGGTTCTTAGAAGGAGTTGTGCATGTCCAAAGCAATTTTTCTCTGTGCTATACTAATTAAATCCTAGATGCCTCTCTTCAATAACAAGGAGCGCTTTATGCAGGTGTACCAGGAAGAACCATTGCTTCTTGGTGAAGGTGCTTTTGGTGCCCAGTGGAATTGTCAAAATAGGAAGCTCCTGCTTGAAGTCCCTCATGGTTCCAAAGCTCCTGAGAACTCAATTTTTCCTGGTCACGCTACTGGATGGATTCATTCTGACCAGGAAGAGAAGCAGGCTGCCGCAGCTGCAAATGCTCAAGCTATTGCCGCCTCATTTGCTCCTAAGCCAGCCATGCCAACTCCAGTGCGTGACTTATTTCTGTTATCTTTTTCCTGGTTAACTCGTATATTCTTTCTGTAGCTTCCCAAGATCAAGAAAACACCGAAGACCATCAAATCCAAAGCTATGGTTGGCCTTGATACTGACCCAGAGACTATCATTATTGATGAGGACATCAAGATGAAAGCTGCGGAGGAAAGTATGGTTGTTGACTTGGATAGCGATGAATCTGACAGCATACATAACCTGAACTTAGTACAGACCATATTGTTCAACTTACTTTTGGTATTTCACAGATGAGCATCAATGAGGATTTACCTGGTGAGTCTCTTGGCTATCCTATAGGACCTGTCTAATTCTCAAATCATTCTTTCTGTAGCCAAAGGTGCTACTCAAGGTCGGACCCCTCACAAACACCATGGTCGGGTCTCTAAGTGCACTGCTACTCATTCCCCTGCTCCTGTCACAGTAAGTCTGCATCTGCTCATCTTTCATGAAGCTGTACTGACTACTTGGTAGTGTACTACTGATCCTGTGCAATGCAATTCATGTGGGAAGGAGTCTCACGGTCTTTCCTTGTGTACTACGGTAATTGTACTTCCTTATTGTGATGTACCAGGGCTTACGAAGAGTGACACTATGTATCGCAAGGCAATCAATGTTCTAGAGAAGCAAGATAGGATCCTTGCTGAGAGAAGTAACAAGCACATCCATGCTGATATTGCTCTTATGGCTTGTGGTGGAGACCTTGGAGACAATAAACTTGTGTTTCCGATTGCTGCTAAGTCTTCCATGTGCCAGACTGTATTTTGGCTTGCTGACTTCTGTTGTTACAGCCTGGGCAAATCAATTCCAACTTCAGTCAAAGTACAAGTCCGTTCAGGATGCCCTTAAACTTCTTTCTGTGGAGCATGTTCAAGATAGAACTCTTGCAAGTTTCCAGCTTCATAAATGCCAACTCAATGCCGAGTTAGAGTTGCTTGTTCACCACCTGGAAGCTACTGTCATAGCTTACAAGTTCTGTGATCAACAGCTGAATCTGGTCATGGCTGAGATAGGCCACCTCTGTCCTGATACCTAGGGTGAAATTAGAATCTAATTTCTATTTGCTTCTATGTCTATCTTACTATATGCTTATCTTTCTATATGTTTTTCTTTCTTAGTAGACACCATCCGGGCAACTTCAATCATGCTGTAGATAGCTTTTGATCAAGTGCTTTCAAATTCTCAGCTCATACATAGACTTATGAATATATATTTGTCTCATATTATGCTCCTTTTACCTCAAGGAGAGGATCCAAAGACTCATAGTCATCATATTCTGGGTGAGAATAAGCAAAGTCATCTGGTACCTCCTCCACCAGTTCTGGAGAATTCTCTAGCTGGTCTAAACTTTCTTTTGACATGTCTAGGAGAGCTTCAAGCTTCTCAGATAGGTTGATCTTTTTCCTGGCCATGTAAGGAATAACCCAGAAAGCAGCCATCTTGAATCCCCAGGTGCTACCATTCATTTTGGCTACAATGTACGATCCTCCTTTTGTGTGTCTCACAACCATAACCGGTCCCAAATATCTGGGCCATATTTTTCCTCCAATGGCTTTCTCGATGGCCGTGTTTCAAACCAAGATGAGGCTTCCAGGTTTGAAGTGTAGCTGTTTAATAGTTGCAGCATGCATTTGAGTGTACTTCAGTGTTTCTCAGTCCTTTATTTCATGTAACTTGTTGTGTAACTGGGTGACATCCGATGAGTGCTTTGCTAAATGTGTGAGCCTGGTAACTGATAACTTCTTCAGTAGTGAGCATGTGACCCAGGTACTTCACCAACAAGGTTGCTTCTACAATGTCCAAAGGGAGTACCGGTTGTGTGCCCATCACTGCAAAGAAGGGAGAACAGCCTATTCTTCGTCTAGTGGTTACTCTATCTGACCACATGATGTGTGGAAAATACAAGGCCCACTTAGAAGCAACACCATTACATGCCTTATACAGTGCCTGGTAAATGTCTAAGTGTGGTCTCTTGATTTTTCCATTCACCTGGGAATTGTAACCAGAGATTTGAATACCTTGTATGCCATAGGTGGCTTCCAGGTAAGCTATTGCTTTGAGGAAGGTAGGTCCATTGTTGGTTATGATCAATGATACACATCCCCATCAACAGAACACTTCATGAAATAGCCAATCTCCGATAGCTTTTCCTGTCTCAGTTATCAACATTTTCCCCTCCATCCAGCTTGTCAATGCACATCTCCCATGTACAATGTACCGATATCCCGATGATACAGGCATGTGCATTGTATCTACATGGATTATTTAGAATATGGATGGAGTGTGGGTTACCATGGGTGGGATCCGAACTTTCAACATCTGATGTTTCTGGCAAATCTCACAAGTCTTTACATACAAGGCTACATCTTGTTCCATCTCAGGCCACCAGAATCTCTGCTTAATTAGTTCTGTGGTCATGTAGACTCCTCAATGTCCTAGGTAATCATGACTTGTTTTCATGATATGTACTCATCTTGACTTCTCAATTACTAACTTGTGCTCTCCTTCCAAGCTTTTGCGGTACACCCGTCCATTTTCTTTGAAGAAATGTGTTGCAAATCTCACAAAATTTTGGACTTGTGCATCTGCCAGGTTGGTTAGTTTCTCAAGTGGATTATCAAGCCAGGCTGATACCAGAGCTAGCCGTTCATCCATTTCTTTGCCGATCTTGCCTCTATGTTCTTCTGAATACTCTTCAGTGTCACTGAACTCCTCTGCCTCTGGTAGTACAGGTGTGCCATATAATACACTCACAACTTGTCCTCCATTCTCAGCCAGGAACCTTTGATCTGTCTCAAAGTCTACCAGTGCCCTGGTTATTGTAACATAACCATGCCTGGTATCAATCCTATCAGAGAATTCTTCGAACTCTAATGGTACTGGTTCTTGACTAGCATCATACTCCAGCAGTTCATGCTCTATTTCCATGTCTTCTTTCAGTTGTCCATATTCACCATCTCCTGGTTGGAAATCCTTCCTGGAAAGTCCATCTGGTCCATGAACTTTACCATGTACATGTACTAACTTAAAATGGAATAGAAGTATAGCTTCTATCCACCTGTTGATTGCTGCATTTGGTACACTGTCTGGGTTTCTCAACATTCCTAAGATATACTTTGCATCAGTTTCTACTATCAAGTTCCTTGATCCCCATACCCAATTTTTGCAAGCTATCAGGGCCAGGTGCAGCCCATATAATTCTGTCTTTGGTTGGGAGAAGTTTGCTTCACATTTGTTCAAAGTGATGGAGCCAAACCAGCAGTAGTATCTGGTCTTAGGATTTTCAGGGTCAGATTGACATATATAGAATCCTACTGCTTGCCAGGAAGTGTCGACACACAAGATGATCAGCCAATCTTAATTCACTGATTGTAGGGCTGGGCTCTTGGCTAATGTATCCTTCAAGGCTTGCATTGATTCTTCTTGATCTAGTCCCCATTGGAACAGTACTTTCAACCTGGTGAGATTAGTCAACAGCTTTGTGAGCTTTGAATAGTCTTTAATAAACATGCGACAGGTTCCACACATTCCCAAGAAGGCTTGTATGTCTCCAAGTTCTTTACAGGGTCCCCAATTAAGGATGACTTTCATGCATTCAGTTTCGGGCTTTCTTCCCTCATATGTACATTGATGTCCTACTACAATGATTTCAGAAGCACAGAGAACTGCTTTTGGTCCTGAGATGGTTCCCCCACTATACTTCGTCCTCTGAACAATGCAATTGAGAACTTGGAAATGCTCCCAGACAAATCTGTGGATTCCCTGGTTTTCAGGTATAGTCTTGTACCCTCCTCCTGATAACTCGTACCTGGTCTCTGGTCCTCTTACTGGAACATCATCGATGTATGGCCTGGTAAAATCCAGTATCTCATCTTGCAAAATGAAGGTTACATTGTTGTGGAATATGGGTACTGAATTGGTCCAGCCCATCAGCAAAGTAACCAGGCGCAGTGCTCCAAACAGTGTTTGGAATGTGGTAAGGTCCCAGGATGATTCAGCTGAGGATCTTTCATCATATCCTATGAATAAATCCAAGATCCCACCACAAGCTCTGCCTGAAAAATGGGCTACTAATTCTTCCATTGCCAGGAGAAGGCCAGAATGCACAATGGTAACCGCAATCAATGGTTCCAGGCTGTGCACTAGTCACAAACTTTTCCCATTTTTCTTTAATACACAAAACCACCTGGAGCAGTATGACAAATTTGAAGGTTCATACACTCCCGCATCTATCTTGGTTTTGATTATCTTGCATACATCCTGGTATATCAGAGCTGGGATTGGAATATTCTTTAGTACCCAGGGCATGTGTGGAATCACCAGGATGTCTACAGGTGGAAAGAAATCTTCCCAGAAGTGTCCCCTCTCAGAGTCATCCCAGGCAAATCCTTTGTTCTGTAGCATCATAAAATGGTGTATCAATTTCCACTCTTTGGCCCATAAGAAATCTTCCCCATGTATCTCATCAATCTTAAGCTTTTGCTCTAGAGAATACCTTCCAGTTGCTTTAAATTCTTCTGGGTGAGGTGATAATTCAGGTATCCCTTTAAGTGGATCTCCTTGAATATCACAGACAATTCTAAAGTTGGATGACAGTGTTGTCAGCACTGGCTTGGTTTTCAAGGCCACCAGTTTATATCTCTTGGTTACAAGAACCACCTCTCATTGCCAGGTATCACTACCAACATTCAAGGGTGCATCATACAACTCTTCCAGGTTGAACTCAGCTTTACCTGGTTGCCTTCCATGGTTCTCTCTTCAATTCGTTGCTTGTATGTCAAAGACAGGCAAGGTTTCCCTTACTTCTTGTACTAGGACACCCTCTTGTGCACTTGGCTTACTGCCTAGGTACCTCTGGGTGTAAAATGTGCTAATAAGTGACCTGACTAGCAGATCTTCTTTTACTTGCTGACTTGTGCTGAGATAGAAATCTCGAATATTTGTCCTGGTGAATGAATCTTGTTTGCCTGGAGGCCCAGTGTAACTTTCAATAATAAAGTTACCCTTCTTATCCTGTGTGAGAATGACTGCTAGCTCTCCTTGATCTGGGATCAGATCTTCAAGCTCTGAAAACCTGTTGCAGGCTCCCTTTGGAGTACTGCTGGAGCTTGTCCTCTTGGATCAGTATGTACTAGGGTCCTCTTTTTGGTATTAGGATCTGTAAGAATCATTGTCTGGTTGCCATCTGATGAGTTCTTTACTTTGCACGAAGTTAAAGTATCAAATGGTCTTCCCAGCATACTCATGGTCTGTTGTTATTTAATTAAATCATGATTGCAAAAAGAATGAAAAAATAACTAATCTTCATCATTTTCTGAGCTCTATTCAATGGTAAATGAGGTTTTATATTTCAAGAACATTTATGATTTCTGAATTGCTGTCAAATATAAAACATCATTCACCATTGAATAGAGCTTAAAAAATGGTGAAGATTGGTTATTTTTTCATTCTTTTTGCATTTTCCAATCATGAGTTATTTAAATAACAACAGACCATGAGTACTCATGGGTGACACTTGTGAAGATCTCTAGCTAGTACATGAACTTGCATGTACACGGTGACTTCCCCAAACAAGAAAGCCACATTCTTCACTAGTCCTAATGACTTCTCAACTCCTCTGTTTGTGCTCTCCATCAAAATATAGATATCCAGGTCGTATTCCCATCCCATCTGCTTAGCCAGGTTGGCTGAACATGACACAATTTGTGACCCGGAGTTGCAAAGACATTCTAACTTCTTTCTTCCAGAGACCAAGGGATATACTGATTGTAAAGACTGTGAGGATGAAGCTACAACTACCACTGTCCTGGGCTTTTTGCCTTCTGGAATAGATTCCAGGTACTAAACTATTGGATCACTAATAATAGTTGACCCTTCCAGGACAAGTCCTTGCCGCATTGTGGTTACATAGAAGCTGCATTTGACTGGTAGGTCTTCAATTCTGATACAGTTCTCCAGACCAGGCTCCAAAATATTGGCTACCAATCCCAAAGGTACTCTAGGTTCTTCCAGTTTCTCATTATCTTTGGTATCAGTGACATCCTCCAGAAGTACTTTACTGGTAGGAATCCTCTTAGGCATCACATAGGTTTTCATCTTTTGCCTGGCACCTGGTGACGATACCAGCCAATGTTCTGCGGTAAGGGTCACAGGAGCCTTCATCATTTGGTCCCAGACTTCCTTTTCTAAGTCATCTGACTGTGCCTCTACTTTCTTTCTGTAAGCTGGCTCTTTCTTAACTTCACCTGGTAAGACAGAAAATTTTTCAACTCATCTCAGAGAGGAGAGCAAGGTCACATCAGGTACTGTGGTGTATGGATTTTCGGGTTCAAGGTAACCATCGTTCCCGGTAGTTGAGATTACTGGGGGACTTGATTGTTGTGCTGCACCACATCTATGTGTGCACCAAATTTTGGCTTTCACCTTGATACAGTGACTAGGTGCTACACTACAACTACTTTCACTCACTGCTCCTCCAGTCGCACTTTTCTACCATTCAAAAACGGAATTCCTGCAGAATCCACCTGGGCAACTGCCCATCTGCCAAGCAATACATCGTCTGCCTGGCCATATGCTATCTGCCACGAAACCGCCTCGTTTCATGGGAATTTGACTAGCCTAGGCTCCAGGAGCTGACAGCTATCAACCTGAAGTGCCCGTGCCAGCAGATGGCAGAAGGATCATCTTTGAAAGAGCGGACAAATTGGCTGACAGCAGATAGCCATATATGGCTATTCTTGAACCAGACCGGATGAGGAAGGTATTGCAGAGTGCGCTCAATGACGCTGGAGTAGCTCACACAGCTGATTTCAGCATGACAGCTCGTGTCAAATACTAGCTTTGAAGGTAAATTCAGGGCTATCTGAGCTGGCAGGTGTGGAAGCGGGGCTGGATTCGGATCCGCTATTATATAAGCATGCATAATATACTTAGAAGCACAGTTAATCTCACTTGCTCATAGCACACTAAAGGAATAAATTCTGCTACTCTCCTAAGCATATCTAGCCACTTCTGAGCCTAGCATTGTGAATGGATTGCCAGGATTTCTCCTTTTCTCTCGCTATCTTCACAACCGCTCTCTGTTCAGCATCCTAAGTGGACACTTGGACTACTTCTCTCTATCGTATCCGCAGATGGAGTGGATTCTATTGGATCCCTTCAGAGCAGGTGGTAACCCTCCTTGCATATACAAAAGATCTTGCAGAAGCAGACATGACTTTCTCTTACCAGAGAGTTTGCTAGCCTTACAAGTGGAGCCCACCGCGAGGGAGGTTAAACCACAATTGCTGGTAGAAGAAGTACCCTTCGTCCCACCGCGCGATGTCTAGAAGCGGAAGTGTTACAGACTGTTGCTCAAGCCACCACAGGCAATAGGATTTCAGACGAGGAAGATCTCTTTGACCTTGTTCCCAACAATGAATCACATCACTTCCACTTGGATTCATCCTTCACCTCAGCTTACAAGCAGGAGTTAAGGGCTATCCTTGAATCACCACTATCATCCTTATCACCCTCACCTGTAGCCAGTCCACTACCAGGACTATCCACCCGCCCGAGGTCTAACTCAGACCCGCAGGCATATGCATCGGATCTGCCTGATCCAGATTTATTTCAAACCTGGTCGGACAAGCAAGAAGATCCAAGTCTACCACCCTCACCAACACTTTTCCCAATCGACAAGACCTTTCGTTGGTCAAGGAACAGACGTATTCATTTTCATCTCAACATGGCAGGACAAAAACAAGCACCAGTGCAGAACCAGCAATTACCTATCAGAGGATCTGGAAAAGTGCCTAGCTGGGGCTGAAAAGGACCTGAAGACTCGATAACCCTACCCATCTTCTTTGATGAAGTAAAGCGGATGTGCGAGAGCATAGGACAACAGATGGATTTGGAATACATACAAGCTGCCATCCTATACACAGACCCGACAGCTGCTGATCTGTGGTGAAGGCTATCACAAGCCAACCCAGCCAACCAAGCGACAGCAACGTGGGATGCGTTCAAGGAGGAATGCTATGGGTTCTACCCAAAATCCAACGAGACCTGCTGATACATGCCCGCTCATCTAGAAGCAGCTAGGATCCTTAGAGCCTCTCCGATCTCAACACTGGATGAGTTCGGCCGCTTCGACAGATACATCCAAAATATCAGATTGGATGTCACAGCGGGAACGAGTCTGCTCATGTCGAAACATGAGTACACGCTGAAGAGACTCTGTGCGTGCAGGCTAGAAATGCAACAGCATCGAAGACACTGCTCACACCCACACCCAACACTACACACACAAACCCTCAAAGTTCTTGGGGGGATATTATGCGATAGAAGCAGATTGAAGCAATACAACTAAACTCTCAGAATCTACAATACACATGTATAGCAATAGCGCTCATAGGGTATCTAGATCTCTCTAAGTCCAAAGGCTTTTATAACAAGAGGGGTGACAGTTGTCGCCAGGCCTCAAGGCAAGGTGTACTACAATACACAACTCGTTGCCACACACCAACAAAACCCTCAATAAGCCTTGCGCAACACACCTGGTGACCACAAGCAACTTAAACACACCCTAAACATGACTCAAAGCTTGCACTCTAAACAGAAACCCTTCAGAACACATCCACTCAAGCCACAGGATTTCAACCCACACGCTCAAGCTTCCAAACCAATCGTGGACCCACAGGGTTTGAACCTGTGCCAATCCAGAGAAACAATAACCAAATAAACCCTGTCTGACAAGCCAAAGGGTTTGAACCTCTTCTGCTTGCGGAAATGAGAACCCTCAAGCACGCACTAATCAGACCACAGGGTTTGAACCTCTGCCACCTGTAGTATCTCGTACCCAAGAAACGCTGTCCAACAAGCCAAAGGGTTTGAACCTCTGCCGCCTGTAGCACTGTGTGTCACAAGAAACCCTCAAAACTCAAGAGCACATCTGCAATGACACAATATCTCTTATTCTCAGGGTAGAGCGCAGTCAACCAATCACTCAAACTGTACACAAGTCCCATGCTAGCTTTCTACACCTTGCGCACTACTCAAGTCACTCAAATGTTATCAATAAAAGGTCTATTCTCTCACTCGAAGCTACAAACTAATCCCGAAGCTAGAGCGCTAAGCTGAGGGCTTTCATGCTCCAACAAGGGGGGTCCGAAACTTGTACACTATTACTATACTATGGTATTTATATATAACGCGCTCTACAAATTAATACAATCTGAAATAGTAGCTCTTGGCTTGTGGGACTTCCTTTCCTGGGTGCCACGCATGTTGCCATAATCACGCCATTGCTTGGCGCTTACTCAGAGCTCCAGCTTGGGGCCAGATCCTGGTCTCTCAGCTGTGTGACATCAGTTAACCATGCTATCCACGCGTACTGACATCACCTAGCATTTCCTCGGAGTTATAGCCTACCCCGCAACTCTTCTTTATGGTAATAATATCTTCTAGTGATTTCCCTGGTCTTCTAGGACCACCAGCATCCAGTCTAGGCCTCGCGTGCATCGGCCAAAGTGAGAGACATCAGTCTTACTTCAATTCTATACATTCTGAGGTCTAGAGCGCTAGTTCCCCGCATAGCAGTGCCTCGTGCGTCATAGATCAAGGTTGCACGAAGTATCAATTATCTCTTGAGCTTCGCTGGTTCCATTCTTAGCATGTGTCTTCTGTGCATTGTCAGTGTACTCAGTGTCAAGTGCTGGAGCTTTAGACTTAGTGTGACCCTTATGGTATCACTCTGCAGTTAAGCCTTGCACTCCACCAAGCATCACTCAAGGAACTTCATTGTCTGCACTTAGTACACTGCGCTCTAAGGTATATCTCATTGCTTTGGTATCTAGGTCTTATAGAATGTATGTATTGATACATTTCATGAAATTACACGTGTGAACACTTTTCAAGTGTGTCAATGTGAATGTACATCTCCATTCATCCCATGCTATGAATGATGATAGACCAATGGCTAGCTGTTCTCTTCCCAAACCAGAACCCAGCGGAACCCATCCCTGCGGAAGAAGTTAGGAAGGCGGCCAAGTACGTGCTGGAAAGCTATAGGTCTCCATACATGAACCCTGCACCAGCATTCTCGCCATACGCAGGTGTTGAGCAGCAAGCACCAGCACTCGCTCTGCAATATGCTCAGCCGCCAGGAGTAGCTCCACTTCCACCATATGGGCAACAACAGATGATGATGCCAGGAGGAAGCATATCAAACATGATAGACCAACTATCCAAGGCGACTGCAGCGGGTCCGCCTCTCGCATACTACAACCCTTATGGGTTCCCTTTGTACTCTCCTCAGCCATGAGCAGTGGCTCCACCAGCTGTTCAGCAGCAGACAATTGTCCAACCAGCAGAAGCCACTGTGAAAACGGAATCTTCAATGGAAGAGTGGCTCCTGGCTGTGATTCAGAAGCTGGTTGACAAGAGCGGAGCCAACAAGAGCTGCAGATATGATGGTTGTGAGATCGGATACAAGGAATGCATAGCTAAGAAAGCAGATATGGACAAAGGTCTCATCAAGTTTGACCATATCAAGTGGAAGCTGGTAATGCCAGATGGGTCTGAGCTACCCAAGGGATCTGGATACCTCAGACTGTGAGTAGAGAAGTGGCATGAAGAGCATAGAGGTGCGTCTGCTTCGATCAATATGATAGCTACTGAGCACGGGTATGGTATACCAGTGGGTGTTGTGTACCCGCAGGGCTTTGGCCCCAAGACAGGCAATACCAGCACTTTCGCCACGATTACACCATCGCAGCTCACAAGCTTGTATGAGAAGCACGCCGGGGTGCAAGCCGCCCAGCTGATGGCGTGTTTGGAAGAACAGCCAGACAAAGAAGAGGAAGAAGAGGACCCAACCATCAAGGTCCTTGAGCAGATCCTCCAAGAACAGGTCAAAGCCAAGAAGGATGGTAGACCGCCAGGCAAGAGGCCAGGGAAACCTTTCAAGAAAGTGGAGGTAGTAATACCATCTGCTGGGGCCAACCAGCCATCCACCATGGTGCCCGCCTCGACTGAATCACCTGTCAAGGAACCCGCTCCAGCACCAGACGCATCCGCTAAAGCAGGGGCATGATCCACTGACGTGAAGAAGGATTATCAGTGACAGTACAAGCATACCGCTCCTATCATAAAGTCTGGGACCACAGAAGATCTCTACAACTGTGTGCTAGATTCCAAGGTCGAAGTCTCCATCAAGGAATTATGTGGAGAGAGCCCAGGAATCCGCAACAAGCTTAAAGAAGCTTTGACCAACCAAAAGGTACCTGTAGAAGGCAGAAAATCAGGAGCAGCCACTGTCAGACACGACCAGCTGCTCATCATGCATCTCCAAACCAGATGCCACACACATATAGTGGTAGCAGATGAAGCAGGAGGCTTAAGGGCTTTAACACCAGTTATTGATGGTCTACACAAAGTAGAATCAATACTGGATGAAGGTTCACAAGTTGTAGCGATGTCCGCTGCTGTATGGTGCCAGTGCAGAATGCCTCTGGATCCATCTGTCAAGATAGCGCTCACAAGCGCGAATGGAGAGACTGGATGGTCCCTTGGCCTTTGCAGAAACATACCTTTCAACTTCAAAGGGTTAGAAGTGCTTCTTCAAGTACATGTGGTAGAACATGCCATGTACAATGTCTTACTAGGACAACCATTCTCTATGCTCTGCGAAACCAAGATAGACAACCAAGCTAATGGAGAACAAATCCTCACCATTCGTGATCCTAACACTGGGATGGAAACAGTAATTCCTACTCATGAAAGAGGCAAGCCGCTCTTCTCTTGGCCACACAGACACACCAGCTCAGACCCACATATTCATGAGCCACGTCTGCCCTATGACCCACACACAAATTTTCCTTAAGTGAGGACCTATTTTCCGCTCAAGGTGAATTGGGACTCTCAATATCAGTCGAAAAACTACCATCAGATTTCTCTTTATGGACACACTCACTCATACCCGCTGCGGATGGCTCAACCACTCATATAGATGTAACATCTATACCTGGATATGCCATTTCTGTCAACACTATAACAGAAAACCAGGTCAAGCATACAGATGGCCTGGATCTATCCCAGCCTTACATTAGAAATGATCGGGAAATAGCCAACAAACAATATGACACTCCTCTATTCACTCTCTCTTCTTTCACGTCTGCCCCTATGGATCTCTCTCAACCCGCAAGTGGACCTAATGATTCATCAATTCCTACTTCAATTCCATCTTTCTCAATCCTACAGTATGTCGACCAGCCTCACGAACTTTTATTCATGGAACTGTTCGACGTGGACAGTGTACACAGTGGACCAGCTTACTTCCAACCGACTGGCATCTTTGAGGTCACATGCCCCAAGCCCAAGAAAAAGAAGTATAAAAAGGTCAACCAGCGTGTCAAGCCTGTACCCACAACACTACCTAAAGAGTTCTGGATTATCTGAGAGATTACTGGCGACCTGCTAGCGGATATACCTATTCTTTCAACTCATCCACCAGATTTCCATCCGACTGGACGCTATACTCAAGAAAACCATGACATTATAGAAGAAAATCCCCTTGGGGATTTCCTATGGCCAGAAGAGCAGAAGCTCATGCATCACTTCATGATGGTGCAAGAGAGCAGATTTGCTTGGGATGAATCACAGAAGGGGAAATTCAGAGAAGATTTCTTTCCCCTGGCCACCATTCCTGTCATAGAGCATATTCCTTGGGTACACAAAAATATTCCTATTCCTCCAGGCCTATACCATGAAGTTATAGAAATTGTCAAAGACAAGATAGCTTCTGGAATATATGAGCCTTCTAGTTCTTCTTATTGTTCCAAATGGTTCACAGTCTTCAAGAAAGATGGACATTCGCTTCGGATCGTACATGACTTACAGCTGCTCAATGCTGTTACCATCCGCAACTCAGGGGTGCCTCCGCTCATAGAACAGCTAGCGGAGACCTTTGGCAAGTGCACTTGTTACGGCGTATTCAACCTCTTTGTAGCCTTTGACCAGAGGTTACTCTCAGTAAAGAGTAGAGACCTCACAACCTTCCAAACACCTCTAGGCACCTTCCGCCTCAGCATGCTACTGATGGGATGGACTAACTCAATGCAAGTCCTACAAGGCGACATAACCTACACGCTCCAAGACGAAATACCAGATGTAACTATTCTGTTCGTCGATGACATGGGCATGAAGGGACCCATCACCCACTACGAGACAGCGGACGGTGGATATGAAACAATACCCGAAAATTCAGGAATCCGCCACTTTGTATAGGAACATTTCCAGAATCTCAATTGGGTAGTGCAGCAGATGAAGTACGCTGGTTGTACTTGGTCAGGGAAGAAGGCATACCTCTGTGTGCCAGAAGCAATTATTGTTGGACACAAGTGCACATACAAAGGCAGAATACCCAAAGATGGAAAAGTTGACAAGATCAAGAATTGGGGACCATGTCTAGACCTTACAGATGTCTGCTCATTCTTAGGAACTGCTGGAATCCTACAGATATATATCCACAACTACAGCCTGCTGGTGAGGCCTCTAGTAATTCTCATGCGCAAAGGTGTTGAGTTTTTCTGGGGACCGGATCAAGAAGCCGCTCAAGAAGCACTGAAGTAAGAAATCATCAACTCACCCGCTCTCCGCCCAATCAACTATAAGTCGGATGCGCCCATCATCCTAGCGGTCAACACAAGCATGCAAGCTGTCGGGTACACCATTTTTCTAGAGGATCCTGCTAATCCAAAACAAAGATACCCTTCCTGCTTTGGTTCTATTCCACTCAACTCTGTTGAATCAAAGTATAGCCAGCCAAAGCTTGAACTCTATGGCCTATATAGGGCATTAAAGGAGGCTGCTATCTGGATCATTGGAGTCAAGAACTTTGTGGTGGATGTAGGCGCTACCGCCATTAAGGGAATGATCAATAATCCTGACATGAACCCAAGTGCAGTAATCAACTGATGGGTAGCAGGGATTCTTCTGTTTGATTTCAAACTGGTGCACATTCCAGGAGTCAAACATGGTGTAGACAGATTGTCAAGAAGGTGTCCACAGCCAGGCGACAAACCCGCTCAAGGAGACGATCCTGACTGGGTCGACAAGATGTATGGTTTTGTGCACATCATCAACCCACTCGTAGAAGAGTGAGCATCCAGATGCAAAATTCTCTCTCCAATGCGGATCTTGGCAAACCACCAGATCCACCCACAAGCAGCGGATCCCATCCCAACAGATGCGGATGTGGAGATTCCCCAGAGTGCTAAAGCTAAATCTAACGATGCGAGGGTGCTGCTAGTGCGAGACTACCTTTTGGATTTCCATGTTCCCACCTCAATGACTGAAGACCAGAAAAGAACTTTTATTAACTATGCTTCAGGTTTCTTTCTCTTAGATAACAACCTCTGGAAACGCAACAGTGGGGGAGAACATAAGCTGGTTGTGCCAGCGGACAGACGATACAGGCTGCTGCAGATCACACATGACAAGCTCAGACACAAAAGTGTCTACTCAGTCAGAACCCACCTCCTGAAAAGGTACTGGTGGCCTCAGCTGCTTGATGATGTCAAATGGTTTGTGAAGACATGCCATATGTGTCAAATCCGCCAGACAGACAAGTGGCATATTCCACCTGTTGTTGCATATCCCACTCCGTTATTTTCCAAGGTCTATATCAACACTTTCCATCCTCCAAAATCCAACGGATTCAAGTACATTGTACATGCCCGCTGCTCCATGAGCGCATACCCAGAGTTCAAAATGCTGAGGCATGAGAACGCAGAGGGAATCGCGCGCTTCATATTCAAGCATATCATCTGCCGATGGGGTAGCCTCTGAGAAATCATAATGGATAATGGACCCACTTTCCTAGCCACTCTGGAAATACTGGCTGCTCAATATGACATCCATCATATCACCATATCCACCTATAACTCACAAGCACAAGGGGTTATTGAAGGTTTAGAGAATCTCTGTTCAAAGCCTGCGGAGGGGTAGAAAACAAATGGAGTCAAGTAGCGCACACTGTTATCTGGGCAGAAAGGGTCACTCCACTGCGAACAATCGGGAAAAGCCCTTACAAGGTTGCAACAGGTGTAGAACCAATCCTACCATTGGATATAGCAGAAGCTTCTTACCTGGTTGAACCACCAATGACAGCAATCCCCACATCAGATCTCATAGCAAGACAAGTGGTTACATTGCAAAAGTGACCTGCCGACCTGGAGCGGATCTGCGCAAAAGTATACGACTCAAGAGTCAAGACCATTCAACAATGGGAAAAGGAACATGCAAACAGGATTATTGACTGGAATTTCCAGCCTGGCGCATTAGTCCTTGTACGGAATACAAGGGTGGAATACGAGCTCAGCCACAAATTCAAGCCAAGATACCTAGGCCCGCTGGTGTACATCTCAAGGAACAGAGGTGGTGCACTCATCCTATGCGACCTAGATGGCACGATGCTGGCAGATCCGATAGCCGCTTTCCGCTGCATTCCTTACTACCCTCGAGACTCGATTCCTGTACCAGATTTAGCAGATTTCATAGACCAGCCACTTGCGTAAGTCGAAGCCTTGGAGAAGACGACTGACTCTTATGATGAAGGTGTAGAAGATGGCTAAGTACATTTCCTTGTTACCCAACGGACACTATTTTACCTACACTTCCAATTGTCTTTCAATTTTTATCAGTTACTTTCAACATGCATTCATGATACCTACATGCCTGTGAGTGGGTGGATGAAAATCCGCTCGCTGAGCTGTTTTCTTTACTTTACTTTTTTTCTTTGAACTCTCTACAAATTGTGACATGTATTCAATGCATACAGCCTGTGATGACTTACTGAGGCAATATCATTTCTTCACTGTTCTATGTTTCTGCCGGGAGTCAGAAAATTTTGCTGGGGGGGAGCATTCACTATGTGATTTTCTTATTCTGATCCTCTCTCTACTTCATCATCACTCAAATTCTAACCCCTCAGCTAACTCTAGGTCTTACAAAGGCAACATCAAGCAAACACACAACTCTTCATTTTGTATGTACAAATATTCAAGGCTCCTCTATTTTATGGAGGTACTACCTATCTATCAAAAAATCAACCTCTTCTTCCTTCAATGCCACACCATTATCTGTATCAAATATTCTCAAAGTCCCGAGAGTGCTATGCCCACCAAGATCATCTGCCCAGCTAGGATTCCCTCCACGCCGCTGAAGGAGGATGGCCAGGAGCGCCCGCTGTGAATCCAACATGGCAAGATCATCAATCTGCCCACCCAAGAAGTCCAGCTGCCTGAGGGGCACTCTCAGGCGTCTCTGTTTCCCTGCCCACTCCCCTCAGGCTGCTCCTCGTCAGGTGGCAGCATGCTGTCAGGATATTGTGTCTGCAGCAAATACTCCACTTCCTCAGGGGAGAAGGGACCAGATCTCCTCAGCTCATACTCGAGCATGTGGTGAGCCACCACCAGCTGATGAGTGAGGGCAAGAATCCGGTCCCAGGCTACCTCCCTGGGGTGGGTAATCCCACCACTGCAGCAGTCCGCCAGGTTGAAGGCAAAATCAGTGACAGGATCTGAGTGAGGTATTCAGCATAGGTACTGGATGAAAGACATGGGCTTACTATGACCAGGAGGTGGTCTCTCTTGCACCGGGCACAAGCTGAACGCGCTGTACTCTGCGAGCAGATCCGCCGCTGAAGGCGTGGATGAAGGATTCGCCTCAGGCTGACCAGAAGGGCCAGCGGACGCGAGACTACTGTGATGCAAGTGGGGCAGGAGAACGAAGGCCTGCAGTCACTTAGCAGGTGCTGGACCCACTTTGGCTTTTCTCTTGTTAGAGCGGGGCAGCTTCCGCTGGGCAGGAGTGCCATGAGCAACATGGTTTGGGCACCCATGACTGCTGATAAGGCATTCAGCGCAAGTGAGGTGCCCATTGTCAGAGTCTACAGGCAAGAGGCAGCGACACCCGCCATGGCACCAGCTGCACTTCTCGTCCGCTGGCTGTTTTAATGAAGGTTAGTCAGTTGAAGCATGGAAAGAGAACAAAAACACGTACCTCGAGGAGACCCTCCTCCTCCATTTCCACCATATAGGTGTGCATGGCTGGTTGGGTCTTACCCTGTCGCAGACGCTGGTTGAGGTCTGCCGACCAGCCAGTGCATGTGTAGCCTATGCATGCGACCTGCTGTCAGTATGAATTGAAAAGATTGAAAAATGTTACCTTTTGTTTTGGGAGCGGGAGCAGCGTCGGATACCCCTCTGCCATCAAGCTCATTGACATCTTCTTCCACCTCCCCTTCATCGTCAGTGTTGCGATCTTTCTCTTCTGTCTTTCTGTCTGCTGCACTCTTTTCCTTTGGCCTTACCCCACCCTCGACTTCTTCCTCCTCCTCCCCAGAACTGTCGTCAGAACTAGCCCTGTATGCAACCAAACCCACTAAGGTGGCAGCTGCCTGCATGGCTGCCAAATCCGCTCGCATCTCAGACACAAGCCACCACTCCTTGCCAGTCTCATTCCAGCTGGGCTCGCTTTCTGGTGCAGCCGGGTCCACATCCATGGCGGTGGCAGATGGCTGAGCCGCCCCATAGCCAGCATCCTCGTCGTCATCTCCTTCCACATCACTTGGACCAGTATCCCCATCCGAAGACATGGGGTCACTGGTGGCTAACCAAACTGGATGAAGACATTTCAGCTCTGTTTTCACTAAGTTCAGGAAAATAGACTTACATTTGCCCACAAGATTTGATAAGTCCCGGCGGAAGCTGGGACTGTGGACTGCATTCTCTCAAATGCTGGCGTGGCAGAACTGCTGAACGAAAGGGCAGATCTGCCTGAAGATGGCGGCCCACTGCCTTCGCAGAATGGAGGCATCCACACCTGTGACCTTGGAGATCTGAGCTGTTTTATCCTACAGGAATGTCAGATGTGGAGCACATGCTAAGCAGGTGGGACTTACGCAGAACCAGATGGACTTCATCATCCACCGGATATGAGTGGGGGTCCACACATTTTTGGTGCGCTGAATAGGGTCAGCAAGAATAGAATTGTACAAAGAGCGGGCATGGGCTTCAGTCCAGTCAGACGGCATGCCCTGCCCACACCGAAATGTGAAGTTAGTGAAGTTTGGCAGGGCAGACATGTGAGAAGAGGGTGAGTTCGAAAGCTGAGAGGTGCAGATGGGCAGCCTATGCCACTGAAATTTTATACAGGCACGCCCGCACTATCCCTTCACAGGTGTCACTTGAAAAATTCCTATACTTCCATGTTAAATTTTCCTCGAAATGTTCTTGGAACATGCCTATGTCATCATCCGCTACTTCCCTGCTGAGCAGAATCGACTCTTCGCTTCTTGCAACATTCCACCGTTGATACGCTTGGTATCAGGCTACCCATAAATTTTGTAAATTTCTATCAAATAGCGCAGTCTACAAGCGGTACAGAGAGCTATAGTGAAGGATTTACACTGATAGCTAGTATACTACATAAGATAGTGAGCAATACAGTATCAGAACGGACTTAGAAGCGACATCTAGACAAGTCAACTCTATAAGCCTTCAACACTGAATGCTATTCTCTGCCCAAAACAAGACTAGTTACAGTCGGAACCAAGGGACACATCGAGATGGGTTACAAACCTAAAGCAGAACACAGAAGGACTAGATTACTCATCATCTCGACGACCTGAATGAACCTAGAAAAGAATCGCTAAGTCCGCAATGGTTCACAACGTGAAATGAACTTAGTCTAGAACACGAATAAACTTGGAATAACTGAATAACTGACACTTGGCGCCGAGATAGCTAAAGATCACGCAGTGGTCAAAGCAAATACAATCTTGGTCCGACGATCGATCATGATCAGTGGTTACATCCTCAAAATACTGCGCAATTTGTAGTATTGAATAGGTATCCATGCAGCAAGGCATGAAGGAGAAGCAAGGAGTTCCTATGGACCATTAGGGCACTCCTTGGCAATCGAATGACTACTAGTCATTCCACCCAACTGAATAGAAACCTCGGAATGGCGCAATACTTATAAATTAATGACTCATCGTTTGTATTGATACCCAGAGCTTGTACCATAATTACTTTTAGATACAAGCTCCTATACCTAGGCTAGAAATTGTATAAATTAGCAGCAACTAGATGCATAACAGCAGGAAAGTATTCCCCCATGTTTGTGCTAGTAGCCTTATAGCTACCTAATCAATCACTGGTTTTAATTGCATATCCTGGACTGAAGTGAATCAAGTTTACCAAGTCAACCCCAAAAGGGCGGCTATAAGTAATCTAGAAGAACTAAGTAGGAAGAAGAGTCATCCCTATGTTTGTGCCTTGCTAGTTAATTGAACTGCTCCGCATACAAAGGCCTCATGCTCTCTCACTGACTAAAGTGATCTAGACGTGCTAAGTCGACCACAGACCAAAGACATTGCCTAGTTGAAGTGAAATAAGTCCTAGAACGCTTTAAGTTTGAACAGTTAATGAGTCAGTGTACTCTTTGCAAGTCTCGTACTTGAAGCCAGGACCTGTGTGTTCTTTGTAGAGTCTGTGTACTCTTTGTAGAACTTCAGTTCTTTGTTGCAAGTGTGTGTGCTTGTGTTGTAATTGAGTCCATGTACTCCAGAGCAATTATGCTCTTTGTAGACCTCTAGGTCTTTGATTGTTCGATTGTTAAAGCTTCCCTAGTTAAAGCCTTACCAGCTCTTCTAGACAAAGTTGTTTCGAGTCTAAGCCACTCAAATTATACCTTACAAACCCCCCACGTTCATATACCTCGCTATCGCAATTAGTGTATCTCGTGTAAACACTTCTAAACTTGAATCGAAGTTGTTTTAAAGCAAAAACCCAATTGATTATCGAAATCTACGTACACCACGAGTGCTTCTATTGTACTCACCCTCGAACTTAATATTGGTGATTGTGTGTGATTTAGTATCTAGATTGACGATCTAGACACTAGTTTCATTTGCACGCTGCCCGTTACCAAGCACATCACCATGCTGATTTTCCATGCCACGAGTTGAAATACGCATTGCTTCTTGATCTTCTGGAATGCTGACACACCCCAGCCCTGAGTGTTCTGGTTTCCCCGGCCAGTCATACTTCACTCAGTTGGTTTCACTCACACAACATATTCCCATGCATCTCGGGCCCGCTGACACGCTCTATGCGCGTTCACACGTGTAATTTTGCGATTTACAATAATAAGTACAGGCAACGGTGCTCAGATACTAAGGCAATGAGAAAAACAACAGAGCGCAGTGTTTATAATGCCAGTAATGAAATTACCAGAGTAAAGCTGGGTGGAGCGCATGGCTTAACCTGAGGATAGTACTAGAAAGGCTGTACTAGGTATGAAGTCCCAATGTTTGACACTAAGTGCTCTGCCAGGGCACAGCACGCGCGTGCTAAGAATAGCACAGAACACGCTTATGAGAGAATTACAACTTTGCGCAACATTGATCTATGACGCGCAAGGCACGGCAGACCCGGAACCTAGAGCTCTAGGCTGTATGATGTCAGAACTCGAGTAAATCCGAAGTTTCTGACCTCGGCCGAAGTGTGCGAGGTCTAGACAAGAGACTCGTTGCCTTCACTACTACAAGACTTCCTTAAGAGAATATATTAAAGCAAAATAGAGTCGCGCGCTAGGCCGCAACTCCGAGGAGATAGCAACCGACGTCAGTACACGTGTGTTAGCATTGTTAACCGACGTCGCAACGCTCAGAGACAGGATCTGGCCCCGAGCCAGGCTCCTGAGTCAGCGCCAAGCGATGGCGTGCTAATGGTGACATGCGTGGGATGCAGGCGAGGGAGCTTGGCAACTTAAATGATACTATATTTGGTGGTACGAATTTGTAGGACGTAGAATAGATAAATAGCGCAGTGTAATTGTAGTGTACAAGTTTCAGACCCCCGTTGTAGTCGTGCGCAAGCCTTCAGCTTGACGCCGTAGCTTCTGGATCAGTTTGTAACTTCGAGCAAGAGAATAAACCTAGAATTGATATCATACCGAGTGAATTGAGTCGCGTGCGAGGCATAGAAAGCTAACGCGGCGCTTGTGTGACTGTTGATTGGTTGGGTGACTTGCGCTCTAACCTGAGGAGAAGAGTATAGTGTCATTGAGGACGCGCTCTTGTGCTTTGAGGGTTTCTTGTGACGCGAGGCACTACAGGTGGCAGAGGTTCAAACCCTTTGGCTTGATTAGTGCTCGCTTGAGGGTATATATTTCCCAAGTGGCATAGGTTCAAACCCTGTGGCTTGCAGACAGTGTTTTATAAGGTTTTCTGTGTCTCTGGATCGCATAGGTTAGAACCCTGTGGATCTACGATCGGTTTGGAAGCTTGAGTGCATAGGTTTGAACCCTGTGGCTTTAGTGGAAGGTTTTGTGAAGTGTTTCTGCTTGGAGCGCGAAGCTTTGAGTGGTGTGTTGGGTGTTTTAAGTCATTTGAGGTCATTTCGTGTGTCGCTCTAGACTTAGTGAGGGTTTTGTGGACGTCTCTCGACGTTGTGTGTACTGTACTACACCTTTGCCTTGAGGCCCAGCGACAAACTGTCGCTCCTCTTGTTATTAAAAGCCTTTGGACTTAGAGAAATCCAGATACTAGACGCACGCTATTGCTATACGTTTGTATCCTATATTCTGAGAGTTGCCTTGCCTTGTTTCTATCTGCTTCTATCGCATCAGAATCCCCCATGAACTTGAGGGTTTGTGTGTGTAGTGTTGGGTGTGGGTGTGATCAGTGTCTTCGACGCTGTTGCATTTCTAGCTTGCGCGCACAGAGTCTCTTCACTGCCTTGAAGACCGAGCCTGCCACAATCTTCTTCCTTACCAATCCCCAACAGGGTTTCCTCTTTCAGATCCGATGACCGCGTATGATGTGTAATCATGCGGTTACAAGCGGACCGGTCCCCAACTAGGATCCACCACATGCAATGGCAGATCCGCTGAACAAAGGCTACCAGCCGCTATGTGTAAGTCGTCACATTCCCCGATAAGACAGGCACCTGCTACAACTTTGCTCACAACTTGAGTTTTGCAAAAATTTCTTAGCTTGCTATTGCATTACTTTCAGCACAGACCCTATGTGTCTAAAAATTGGCTATTCCTGGGGATATCCTAACTCCCCTAGCTCTGGACTATAAAAATCATGCCCCGCTTGCAAATCCACAGCAGATACACCTTCTTGCTCTTCTCCATCATCGCTCTCCCACTCGTCCGCCATTCCTCTGTTAGGACGTGCCTCCCAGTCGGATACGATAGACATGTTGGAGGTGACCTTCAGTACAGGCATGAGCACTGCACTGTACATGCCCTCTGGCCCAAGCTCACCCGCCTCCACCTCATATGCCCGCTCAAAGGCCCGCGTCTTCCTGTAGTTGTTAATGTCACAGATCCTCATGTACTCGGCACACATAAATGGTGTCATCCGACCAAACCAGTTGGGGTCCAAGAACAATACAACTTGTTTGATTAAAGCATTGTTGGCGGTCTCGACACTGTATGATTTGTATATCACAATATCTGTGCACCTCATATGAGAACGGCAAGCTTCGTAAACCCGCTAGGACTTCATGAGTGGGTGCGACCCTGTGCGGTGGGGAGACAGGTAGAAACTCATGTTGTGCGCAAGAAACTCCTTGATCCAGGACAGTAAATGTTGCCCTACAAGCTTGGTGGGGTAATGAGCTGATAGGATAGGATTGGGGGCGGATCCGATGGAGGTCCACAAGTTGTTTATAACGGACCACATAAATGTGTTAGCCTGTCACCCATCACCTGCATCCATAATTTCGTGTAGGCGCACGAGAGCGGCTTGCACGCTGGTCAGATTGACGGTCTGAGCTGGAACAGGCTGGGTTGGGTGGTCCATTGCACCTCTCACCTTCACCATCACTGGCTTTTATTCGGGTGCTACCCTTTTCTGATTTGATTATCCGATGACAGTGTGAGCAGGGATGCTCACAATGTTTCTTTCCCCCAATTGTGCTGCACCACATCTATGTGTGCACCAAATTTTGGCTCTCACCTTGATACAGCGACTAGGTGCTATGCTACAACTACTTTCACTCACTGCTCCTCCAGTCGCACTTTCCTACCATTCAAAAACGGAATTCCTGTGGAATCCATCCGGGCAACTGCCCATCCACTTCACATCCACCAAGTGATACATCGTCCACCTGGCCATATGCTATCCGCCACGAAACTGCCTCATTTCATGGGAATTTGACTAGCCTAGGCTCCAAGAGCTGACAGCTATCAACCTGAAGCGCCCATGCCAGCAGATGGCAGAAGGATCATCCTTGAAAGAGTGGACAAATTGGCTGACAGCGGATAGCCATATATGGCTATTCTCGAACCAGACCAGATGAGGAAGGTGTTGCAGAGTGCGCTCAATGACACTGGAGTAGCTCGCACAGCTGATTTCAGCATGACAGCTTGTGTCAAATACTAGCTTTGAAGGTAAATTCAGGGCTATCTGAGCTGGCAGGTGCAGAAGTGAGGGCTGGATTCAGATCTGCTACTATATAAGCATGCATAATGTACTTATAAGGACAGTTAATCTCATTTGCTCATAGCACACTAAAGGAATAAATTCTGCTACTCTCCTAAGCATATCTAGCCGCCTCTGAGCCTAGCATTGTGAATGGATTGCCAGGATTTCTCCTTTTCTCTCGCTATCTTCACAACCACTCTCTGTTCAGCATCCTAAGTGGACACTTAGACTACTTCTCTCTATCGTATCCGCAGATGGAGCGGATTCTATTGGATCCCTCCAGAGCAGGTGGTAACCCTCCTTGTGTATACAAAAGATCTTGCAGAAGCAGACACGACTTTCTCTTACCAGAGTTTGCTAGCCTTACATCATGACCGATCGCCTATGTCTTGATTGCCAGGTACAATGTTTTCATCATTATCACTACTAAAACTAGGTGTATATTTGCTTTGCAATTTTGGGCATGATCACCAGTTCTCCACCTCTGCTCCTTGGTTTTGGTTTTGGTTTATGTCCTCTGGTGAAGAGTCACCTAGCCTGGTCACCACTGCAGCCTTTTTATGGTGCTCTCCTGCCTTCATTGAACATTTACAAAAATCCTGGGTATCTTGCGAAGGTTCATTAGCCTGGCTAGCCTCTTGCCATTGTTGGCCTCTGGTTTTCACAACGAATTCCCATTGTGGTCCTTCCAGGTACTGATCAACTTTCTCCAGTGCCATGTGCAAGGTCTGTTGTACCAACTTCTCCAACATGTTCTTCAAGTAACTGATATCCTCTTTCTCTTCTGCTATTTGGTGAGACATAACGTACTGAGGCACCAGGCCCAACAATTGCAGGGCCATGATATAGGTCTGTCCAACAGTGTTAGATCCAGAAGCATTGTGTTTCATAATAATGTTGAATCCTTGCTCTTGGGCTCATCCCGGCAGGTTCTTTTGGTGGAGGATTCCCATCCTGTAACCTGTACATATTCTGCATACCTGGTACATGAACTAGTTCCCCGGTAGTAATCATCTCTAGCTTGTATGGACAATCTACCTGGAAATGTCCAGGCATCTCACAGAAATGACAGTTACCAGGCACATTACTGCCATACTGCCCATGAGTACTTTGGACAGGTGCAGATTGAGTGATCTTTGATTGGGTCTTAATCTGTGCTAACATCTTGTGTAACTCCTCATCTCTCTTGCTCTGCAACAAAACACTGGTCTCTAGCAACTTCACAATGAGCCTGTTACTATTGGCCATCATTGCCAGGAAGCTATTTATTTCTTCTGGTAACTCAGCCTTAGCAGGTTCCTTCTTGTAAGTTATTATGTCTCTGTTTGATGGAATGCTTGGAGCTTCTGCCTTTGTGGTACTACCTGCCACTGGTAAAGCACTATCAAATATTTCATTGTAGATGGTGCCAGGTCCCTTCAACACCCAGGTTCCAGCATCGAATACATCTTCCAATACCCAGGGGTCATGTGCATTCCTTGCCGGGTTAGTTGCAGTAGCTGCAGCCACCGGTTGACTACTCAAGCGATCCTTCATACACTTCCACAAGACTTCTGTCTCGAAAGGTGAGATAAACAGTCTCACCAGGTCCAGGTTGAACAAGTTCTTCTTAATGACCTGCTTACTTTTGGCCTGGAACTCTTGTTGATAATTCAGGTAATTGGCAGAGTCCATGATACCTTTTCTCTTGTACTTGTGGGCTACTTTAAGAAGCCCTTTGTGTGCATCTTCATCATCCTCTGCAGCACCATCATAGCTGTGCATTACTTTATCCTTAAATTCTTTCCAGGTCTTCCTGGATTTGAATGTAGGGAATGCTCTCCACTGATCTTCAATGTCTGTATTGGTGTAGCATACAGCCCAGTCTTTCTTCTCGTCATCCATGGTCACTCCTTCATGGGTCTTAAACATTCCTTCTAAGATCCTGAAATGCTCTCGGATTGCCCAGGGATTCGAAGTTTCTAGCCTGGGTGCATCTCTCGATGACTCCATCAGCATCTGTCGCTTGGCAGCCATGTTTAATGTCTGCAGGGGTGGGTGATTCTGTTGAGGTTGCAAGTTTGAGTTCGAACTGAAGTTGGATACTGGCCTAGTGCTACCAGGAAAAGTTGAACTCAATGAGGTAGGTTCCAGGGAGGCATTGTGCAATTCTCTTTCGATCCTTGTGCATTCCAAAGCTGCTTCAGCAATGTTCACTTCAATCTCAGCTTCTATGTCCCAAGGTTCTTTTCTTATTCTTTTCCATGTTACAAGTGGGACTATACCGGCTGCTACTTCAGCTTCATGGAGTGCTTTATACTCAGCTGCCTCTTGTTCTGCTCTATACTTTTGTGCTTCCTGTGCAGCTTACTGCAACGATTGGGCACTATTCAGATCAGGTTGAAGATGGGAATTGTCTTCCAGGTTGTAGAACTGTTATGTTCAATACAAAGTTTCAAATCTAGATATAAACCCCCCCTCGTGGTGGGCTCCAGATACAAGGTGCTGAGCACCTATATAGATGTGACATGCTACACACAACACACTACACAAACACTCAGTAATTGTGGTTCAAAGGGAGGTAGAGTATACCAAGTTATGATGCTTTGTACTGTAGTTTACAAGTTCCAGGTGCAATGAATATGATTGTATATAAAGGATATATTGTGTTTTCACTCTAAGTTTGACTTGTTACTGAACACAAACTTAAACTGATACAAAATAACTGCCTGGTGCAGGTTCTGAACTCGTGCTGGCTGCCTGGTGCAGTTTCAATACTGATACTTTGCACCTGGTTGCAACTTAAAACACTCTGACTGGTTCTGAACTGTTTCTCAGGCCTTGTCTTTCTGTTTCTAGCTTATACTGCTTGCTTGCTTTACTGTTCTTGCACACACGAAGTGACCAGGTCACAATATTTCTATTCCAGATGAGTCTATGACTTGAAGCTCTTAACCAATTAAACCCGTACTATTCACCTGGTAGCGTTCCGGGGGTCAGAAACCTGATTCCCCACTAGATACATGCACTGTATTTATACTATTCTACTGATACACTATTGCCAATGTCTTGCAACTGACTAATATGCTTGCTGACCCAGCCTGGTGAGGCTAAACTCTCTGCCTGGCAGATATTATCTCATCAGCAGCTACCAGGTTGATCAATTGTACTAGATCAATCGCCAGGTGATCTGATCACTTCCGCTGAGATGCCAGGTGATTACACCATACGAGTCACAGCCTGGACCTTTGGTCAACTGGGTAGAATACCTGATCTTCTATTCAAGCATTAGAACAGCTCATATAGAAGTTGCCAGGTTGCCCTTTCTGTTTTACAATGTGTTACTTTCTTTTCATGTTGTACTGATTGGTACAATGTAATACCGTTGTATTGCCAGAAAATGTTAATTTACATGCGTTTTTAATGGGTGTACACCTGGCAAGCATATCACATTACACTTGGATGAAGAACATCTGCACCTGTAGCCAGGAGTATCATCAACGAGGGGGCTGGAATGAGTATCCCAAAGAATGAAGCAAAGAACACTTTGGGAGCTGGACATAAATGTGACTCGAAATGTAAGTACAGCAAATCTTCAGAACATAGATGGACGCATTTGACTTGGAACTTTCACCAAATGGTGATCCTGCCAAGGAACGATGGCTTAGCTGGGCTCTCTATTTCATTTGTGCTTACCCTTGTTATGTGCATGTACTTCCTAGCCTGATAGCCTTCCAGAGAGAAAATATATGTGACATTGCCCATCATAGGGAGGCATATGGATGAGGGAGGGAAAAAGAAGCCTTCGGGAATCGGAACTCAATGTGCACAAGCCAGCCCAAGGGCCAACGTGCGCGTTGCTTGACAAGCTTAGTTTGATTGACTTCAATTTCAAGCGCCTAGTTTCTTGGAGATGGACTAGTGACTAGTGAATGTTGAAACTCAACCTTGGCTCAGTGCCACTCGCGCCTTCCTGAGGAACGAGACTCTGTAATAGGATAGTCTCAGAGAGGACCCGTACTATGGATCTGCGGTGTTATTGTCAGCTATATGTATGGTATCAAGACTGATGCTCATACTATTACCTCTCCAAACGACTCAATGCTCAAATCAAACTGATACAGCCATCTGGTTAGGTGAGAATCATGGCTGAGTCACCGCAGAGATGCATTGCATGTCCTTTTCTCATTGCTATCGTCTTCGTTTTCTACATGAATATTAACCTTGTCATGGGGTCAGAACTGAAATTGTTGATTGAAGTGACACTGCTAACAGGAGAATAAGCGATAGCAATTGTTCCTAGCCTTGCTCAGGCCATTGGTCGTGGCAGGCTATCCTCAGTGAAGTGTGAATAGATGCACTCATTATTTCATGTTCTAAAATTTTATTAGCCTGTAGATATCATTCGTGGAGAATTCTCGCACCATTCTAATCATACAGAAAGTCTTTAATCACCCCTCCCTCAGCAACGATGGACCGAGCATCAACTCAGGACTGTTGAGACATGTTGTTTTCTGTGACTGAGATCATTATTATTTACAGTGGGGTGACATATGTTGCTATATCAATGAAATTGCGCTTGTGAACACTTCGGCTGCCTTTATTCTCATTGTATAATGTACACATTGCTGACCAGATATAATAGATATTTGAAGCATTACAAGGATGTCCGTGTTATCGAAGTCACCGTTATCCCTTATAGGATGAAGCGTAGATTCGTATTCTACAAGAAATTGACTGAAGAGCTCCAGAATAAGATGAAAAACTCACTATATGATGAGAACTACTGAGTTGAGGTTTCTGACTGTACTTTGGATGTAGAATCTTCCTATGAGGATGAATCAAAGGTAGAGGTATCAGTGGGATAAATGCATTAGAGTGTGTAAGTTTCTAACCTGACCAATCAAAGTAGCTGTTGATAAGATTGATCGGGGTTCTTCCTGAGTGACGAGATGAAGGCCTGGCGCTTCCTGTCAGGACAAGTTTGCTAAGCGTGAACCGAATTACTCACGTAGCTCATAGTGCCCATGTGTACACCTCCCAGGAAAGTGTCTACACTTTTCTGACCATCTTGACATGCTGACCACGATATCTGTGCCAATTTATACACCATTTTGCTCAACTAAAGGAGATGGGACGTACCACATCAGCAGGTGAGGATTTGAGTGCTCTTGAGTTCCTGGATACCATCTCTCTTTTCAATAGACCATCAGAACCATACTTCAAGCTCACCAATCAGCCTGTGGAAAAGAATAAGTAACGTTGCTATGCGCTTACTCTATAAGGCAAATCTAAGACAGGAGAGAATAAGCACAATCTTTGACACCAGTAGACACACATACCCAAAGCAGTTCCAGAGTGAGAACACTACATGATCAGGATAATCTATTGACATATAAACTTTGACAATTTTCTTGCTTACATTGAATAGAGCCTGGGTTCAAATGAATTAGTGTTTCAATTCTTCAAAAAAAAAGTACTTACTGTCAAACGGCACCTGGAAGGAAGGGACTTGACCATGATCAAGTGCATTTCCTGTGCATATGGTAAGTAAGAAAATGGCAAGTCAGAAAATTTTGAGTTCACATCATCGATTATCTCTCCATGAAGCTTAAAGTCAACCGGAAAAATGACTGGAAATAGGAGTCAGAGTCTATGAGGTCTAGGCGGAATTGAGTGGACCTTCATCATATCCATCAACTTCATCTCCATCCTTGTCTCTCGTCTGTCCACCATGTCTGGAGTCTAATAAGGAAGAATGAGAGGGTGTGTGAAATGATCAGTCTTTAGTGACATTAAAGTGAAAGAAGAGCGAGTTGTATGGTTGAGTGTCCTTGACAAGCCAGCGCATTCCATCAAGCATGTTCTTCCTGGTTGGCTGGGAATGGGGATTGGTACTATCGTCGGTGAGCATCACTATATCTTCAGACTTATATCCCCAGTGATCAGTTGTCGCAGGGTCAGCATCAGAAAAGAAGACGATAAATTCAACCAACAGATTAAAAAGTCCTGTATATGTCTGGCATCATTAATACATCCTTTAAGCTCCCAGGATTGTCCGTGATAATTGATTCCAATCTAGTCGCTGAAGGTTAGCGCTTAAAAATCCGATTGTAAGGGTAAAGCCTACACAAAGCGCCTTTTTATGTCCAGTGCACTTGGAATATGAGAAACAATGATTCTGTGAAAGTTGCAAGGGTTCCGTAGGTTGTGCGACAGGAGCAGTGAATGCAGGACATGGGCGATGATGAGCCTCCAGGCTCTGTATGCTCAGAATTCGTGGATTTACCCATCCATCACCCAATACCTTTGAAACGATGCCATTATAACCCTCACACACTCAATAACACTGCCAACTCTCGATAATACCACGGATTTTCGCAGTATAAGCCACAAACATTCAGATCCAGTCCTAAAACCGTGACATCCACTCCTCACGCACTCCGTTATCCTTCCCAGCTCGCCTCGTATCACAATTACCATATCCCATCATGGCAAGGCACCTTTGATCGACAATCATCCTAAAACGGGGTTGCTATATCACTCAGAAGCACTAGTTGATGTGCCCATCAATCATTTAATGAAATGATGTGATTGACACGAGTACCCTCCCAGCTACGATAATTACAGCTACGGCAACTATAGACTGCGTTTACTAAGGCTGTTACAGTGCCAAGACTTCGAATTATCGTTGCCCCACGCATACACCTCAGCACGGCAACTGCAGCTCAATAATCCGCAGCTACACAGCACCTTATGATCCGCTCATCGCTCAATAAAACCACACAGTTCGCATCTATACACGGCAACGTCGAGGACTTGCTGTTACTTTAGAACCACAGATACCATATGTTTACTACGGCTATTACAAAAGCCAAGGACTTACAGCCTTACTAAGGCTCCGAAGAATATTCTATTTATAAAATCGTACTTGTAGTATAAAAACTAGGTAGATACCACATTTTTAGAGCGAGTTCTTACCCAGTTGATGAGGCTATGGCATTACCAGTCAGCTACGGTTACTCCAAGTTATTCCCACTGCTTGCTTTACTCTTTAAACGTTGTTGGTTGCACCAATACACGAAATCTTGCATCAATAACTTGCTTTTGTCTTTTAATGCCACAACATCGCTTCACTTTCACCACATAGGATTGTTTCATTGCTTTCACCTTCTACATCGCCATCGTTTTCATCACCCAGTTCAGTATTGCCTCCGTGTAGGCCCAGTTCAGCTCCATAGGATCACCCTCGTCTTTATCATTGTTTGGAGTTGCCGTGCATCTATTGCTGCAGCACCTCACTCAGCACCTCAGTTGCTACGATTTCTACCAGTTTCTTACAGTCTCCGTACGTTTATTGCTATTGTTTCGACTCACAATATTAGGTACACCCCAAGCCACGTTTACTAGGCTATTTCGACGTCTTCTAGTCCATTGCCACGATTACTAGAGCATCGCAATGTTTTCTAGTCCCTCCCCACATTTTCCAGTCCATCCCCACGTTTCCTCGACCGTTGCTACGATTTCTAGCGTGTTGCTACGATTTCTAAAGCATTGCTACGATTACCAGTCCTTCCACACGATTTCCAGTCCCTCCCAACGATTTCTAGCTCATTGCTACGATTTCTAGTGCATCCCCACGATTTCTAGACCCATTTTCGTGGTCTCTAGATCATTTTCGCAGTTTCTATTGCGGTTTCTTGGTATTCAAGTCATACCAGATTCCGTCCCATCTCGTTTATCGAGATCCTTCCCAGCTTACAGCCAACGTCTATTAGTACTCCTTGACCAAGAGTACTACTTCGCTGACTGAAAAGTCGTGGTGTATCTTGTGTTATTGAGGAATTGACCGCACGGAGGTGCACCGAACCACTCGCAAGCACATTGCCTTGATTGCTGTGTTGCTACGTTAATTGCCTAAGCTCTCACCGAGTTTTGGGTGTTGCCATTGCCACGGAAGTCTAGGCTCATCAGCGACTGCCGCTATCACTGTTATGGTGACTATGATCATGCGGACCGCTGTGGAGCATGTGAGTAGCACGCTCTGGGTTAGAATGATGCGGATGGTGGTTGCTGCTACTGCTATGATGGTAGTGATGATGATAATGTTCTTCACAATCACTGAGAGCCTTGGGTACCCCAGAGGGAATATTCATTCTGAAAACAACGAATGAGAATTTTCTTCAAGCGGCTCCCCTGAGAGTGCGCACCTACTCTGGTACAGTTCTACGTGACTTGTGCTGAGCGCATCACAGGACAACAGTGTCGAATTACGCAAATTGCACCAAAATGAAAGAAATTCAAACAAGGATGCTGTTCCCAAAAAAACAAGCTGTCGAGTGAGATAGTGGTGAGAAGAGGAGCGATAAGCTGTCTTGTGCCAAGATCAAACCTATGGCATACAAGACTGGTACGCTCTATTTCAAATGCATCTGTGCCTTAATACCCTAGATACCGCTGTATTGCCAAATATAGATATGAGTTCTTTATAAATATAATAAATACAACTATTTTGGGAAAACCTTTTTAGTATTCACTGCTGGGGCATGTCAGTGTTTATGCCTGAAAGACGGCAGGTAAACACTGGCATGTATTTATATAGATTTTTTTGAGCATAAAAAACTGTACCATAAAAACCTGGTAAAATATTATCTGCTTCCTTTCTAATCTTTACCTTGGTGTTTTGGCACATGTTTTTGCTATGAATTATCTAAATAAGTACATGATGTCATTCATGCTGTGTTTTATTGCCTGTAAATGATATTAGGTGTTTATACCCTGGGTTTCCAATTGTGTTCTTTGTTGTGAGCAATTATATCATGTATGATGATTGGTATTTCTTTGAGGTGTTTCCTGCCATAAACACTACAAGAAATACCTGCGGTAACACACGGCATCTTTGCTCAGGTATTTTTAGAACAACAACACAATTGGAAATACAGGGTATAAACACCTAATATCAACACCTAATATCATTTACAGGCAATAAGACTTAGACACAACACAAATGGCATTATGTACTTATTTAGATTTGTTGGAAACGCTAGGTTCACAGTGGGTAGACTAGTGGCTGGTAAAGCCAGACTAATGAACTTGTATTCTCTGTTTGATATTCGAGCTCACATTGTCACCAAGTGATGGTGCTGATCATTAACTGTTGAAGTGCTCATCTTACCAGTCACCACTTGTTAATGTCTTGCCATTATTCTTTCATTAGTTGTACATATTTGTTGCTTATACCTGCAGCTTTTAGTTAGAATCGTCATATAAAAGGACTGTACTTGAGTAGTATATGCCATCTCGTTTGCAACAGATATACAACACCCTTTCCTCTTGCTCATTTCATAGTCCTGAGCCTTGTGATTCCAATATTCTCTGGCTCCTACAGAGCCTGTATTTATACTACGAAAACTATCTAGAATTGTTATGATTTATTCATTTCTTTACCTAAGTGCCTCTTATCTTATCTTATCTTCGGTGCTTACTCTTATCTTATCTTTAGATCCGTGACTCCATGGAGCCTTCATAAATATTCACATCGTCACACTCCACTGACACGTATTATTCTCGGCTACCATGTACTTGGCTTATTCACTTTCTAACACAGTACCCTCATCTTAGCACTTATTACAGACCCTCACTTTAGTATATAAGTAGTGTACTCAAAGCTGTATATTCCCTAGCTTTGAGCTAATGTTTATTCATACCGAAACACATTCCTTCTCGCTAAGCGCTATCAGGTCAGTCTTGATCGCCAATCTTCACAGGACTAGTCGGTGACTGTATGAACACGATACAGCCGACTATTTACCCTTGATTGGAGTTCAGGTCTTACAAGAATGTTCTACTAAACTCATCCATAAGCAGTAAGTATCAGTCCCAAGGTCATCCGGCATCATGCCAACTTGAACCTTCTACACTCTTCTTGTGGCTTCCCATGATATCTCCAACAAGATAATTCATAGCAAAAACATGTGCCAAAACACCAAGGTAAAGATTAGAAAGGAAGCAGATAGTATTTTTTCAGGTTTTTATAGTACAGTTTTTATGCTCAAAAAAATCTATATAAATACATGCCAGTGTTTACCTGCCATCTTTCAGGCATACCCACTGACATGCCCCAGTAGTGACTGTAGCTCAATGTATGGAAGCAATAAAGGTAAGAAAAAAAAGATTGATTGTGTTGCTTATAATCAACATTTGAATGGTGGAAAGAGTGGTCAGTTGCTTAGGTTAGAGTTGGAGGTGTTAGACATGCCTAAAATTCTTAGTGATGTCTGGGTCAGGCCAAGGGGGTGCTGGAAGGAAGGAAGTTAGTTTATGATTTATCCAAATGTATGTGGAATAAAAGAATAATAATTTTTAGTTTATATCTATATATGAAGAGAGGTGGATGATGACATAATAAGCTGACTTTGAATTTTCCGGCCATTGCCAGACCATGGCATTATCCGGCTGAGTTTGAATTTCATTGCATGCCACCTCTCTACAGTGATGAGCTTCAATTTTGCTGTGGTGCTGCCTCCACAATCCCTCCAGGGTACATCATTGGCATGGATGGTACTCAGTACTCACTGAATATAGGCCATTTACCAATTATGCATGCTGTAGGCTGCAAAGTGAGTATTGAGCAAGTTTAAAAAGCATTGTGCAATATCAAACATCAAATGACAAATTAGCAGGTAGGATTGAGAGCCAGGAGACCATCCAAGGACAGGTAAAACATATACATGTACTGACTATACCATAATTTGCTTATTATGAGGCTTTGATGAGGCTCAAGCCTTTTCCCAGTAGTTAGAAATGGCAAGGAGACCATTTATACAAGGATATGTGCTATGCTATGAGATGTAAGTAAGGCATAAATACAAGAAATACAGAACAACTCAACTCAGCCTTTTTCTGTCCATGTAGAGCAACAAGCTGAGGTGATGAGTACAAAATACGAGGTATATATACTACTTTAAAGTCTGAGGAAGCAAGGGAATATAGGGATCCACACCGTATCCATATATGGATATGACCATCAAATTGATGGGTTAACCTGTACTGTCACTATATGGGCTGAAACAGTCAATGGTACAGGTTGTAACCATACCTGTTAACTGTATTTCTGGCGATGCCAAGTGACTTCAATGGTTTTCAGACCAAAGTCACTCTGGATACACAAATAAGGTCAGTATCTGTCAAATCATAGCAAATTTTAAGCTGAAATACCTATATTGAGTGAACTTATACTACACCCGTATTTTTTCCAGATCCCAAATCTCTATGGTACAGTTACGGTACCTGTATGAACTGTCCCATAATTTCATAAATACAGGTACAGTGCAGATCCCTAAGGGAACATAAGTAGGGATGTGTACTGTACCTGTAGTATGGTAGTTATGTATGGTGTATACAGATATGGGTCTGTTCTGTGGCCAACTCTAATGGCCTAAAATATGGCTGTATTCATACGGTTTGAATACAGTCGTTGAGGGAGGGACAGAAGACTATCTTATATCATAAAGGTCAGTACCTATGACCTAAAAGAAGTGCATAATGCTCACCCTTTGGCACCAGATATCTGTATACAGACAATGGTATGGACACGGTACAGATATGACATCAACTATACTATACCATGGCCAATAATTTTTATACAGTCTATGGTCATATCTGTAATGGTGCAATGCACATCCCTAAACATAAGTAATAACTAAAACATGGAAACAAACTAATAGTCATAAAATCCAAGAAGGGGATCATCGAAATGACAAGCAAGAAGATGGGATGACAGCATGTGAGGTGCTCCAGAGGGTTTTGACTTTAACAATTCAGCTACAACATGCTTATCCAGTTACCATGCCATAAACAGCCATTGCCATAGCATGGGTGCACACCAGGTAAGTTTCAATTTTGCTGCCTCTACCAAGCCTCTACTTTTCCCACAGCACATCATTGGTGTGACTGGCTCCTAACTGAGCTTCAACTGAGACTACTTATCCACACTATAGCAACAACATGAGTATCAGGCAATGAGCAACAATTGAGCAACAAGTTGACAATGAGCATTGAATGTCAATGTCAGAGTTCAAATGATGACCAAAGCAGCCCACCATGTCAGATATCTAAGTCAGGGACATAAGAACCAGAATATCTCTCTCTCCTTCTCTTCTGCCAGTAATGACAGCTATTAACAATGATCACCTAAATCATGGGAGTCCCTACCCATCCATTACATGGCTTACAATGGCACTCAAAAAAACTATTTTGCTCCATTGCAGTGGCTCCAAACAAACAACAGAGATTCAACAACATATCATAGTAATAAGCCAGGTTTGGGGTGGGCCCCAACAAGCCGAAGTCCCATGTCGCAGTCAGGTTGCCAGGACCCGAGGTACAAGGGTCTGGCAATCGTGACGAAGACATGGGGCATAGGCTTGTCTATATATTAATACAGGTTGATGATGACAAATATAGCGGACTTTGAATTTTCCGGCCATTGCCATCCTCTAGCATAATCCGGCTGAGTTTTAATTATGTTGCACTGCCGTCGCTGCCACTTTCTGCCTCTCTATGAGTTCTGCTGCCGCTGCATACCTTTACCGGTGGTCCATCCCCACATGGCAAATCATTGGGGCATGTCCAGCATCCAGTATTCACTGAACTGAGACTATCCACTGACTATTAGTCTATGCATGCTGACAGGACACTGTAGGCTCCAAAGTGAGTATCAAACAATGAGCATTGAGCAAGCAATAAGTGAACAATTAACATCAAATAAAAAATTAGTAGGTAGGATTAGGGGCCAGGAGACCATTCAGGGACAGATAATGCATATAGATGTACTGACTATGCCATAATTTGCTTATTACAAGGGTTTGGCAAGGCTCAAGCCTTTCCCCAGCAGGTAGAAATGGCAAGAAGACCATGCATGTAAGAATACATGCTATGATCAGCCTTTCTCTGTCCATGTAAAGCAACAAGCTGAGGTAACAAGTACAAATTATGAGATATATATACTACTTCAAAGTCTGAGGAAGCAAGGAAACATAAGTAAAGATGTGCATCATACCTGTAGTATGGTGGCTATGTATGGTGTAAACAGATATGGGTCTATACTGTGACCAACTTTAAAGACCTAAAATATGGCCATATTCATACAGTTTCAATACTGTCATTGAGAGAGGGACAGAAGACTATCTTATGCCATAAAGGTTAGTACCTATGACCTAAAGAAGCATATAATACTCACTCTTTGGCACTGGATATCTGTATATGGACAATGGTATAGATATGACATCAACTGTACTGTACCATGGCCAATAATTTTTATATGGTCTACAGTCATATCTGTAACAGTACAATGCATGTCCCTAAACATAAGTAATGACTAAAACATAGAAATGAACTAATAGTCATAATGTCCAAGAAGGGGATCATTGTAATGATAAGCAAGAAGATGGAATAACAGCATGTGAGGTGCTCCAGAGGGCTTTGACTTTAACAATTCAGCTATAACATGCTTACCCAGTTACCATGTCATAAATGGCCATTGTCATACCATGATGCAGGCCAGGTGAGTTTCAAATTTGCTGCCTTTACCAAGCCTCTACTCTCCCCACAGAAAATCATTGGTGTGACTGGCTCCTAACTGAGCTTCAACTGAAACTACTTATCCATGCTATAGCAACAAAGCGAGTAGGGATCCACACCATATCCATACATGGATACAACCATAAAATATATAGGTTGACCTGTATCATCACTGTATGGGCTGAAATCATAAATGGTATGGGTCATAACTGTACCTGTCAACTGTATTTCTGGCAATGCCAAGTGACTTCAAAATTCTTTTAGACCAAATTTGTTTTAGATACACAAATAAGATTAGTATCTGTCAGATCACAGTAAATAATAGACAAAATTACCTATATTGAGCAAACCCATACAAGACCTGTATTCTTTCTGTATCCTGAAATTGCATACAGTACCTGTATGAACTATCCCATAATTCTGTAAATACAGGTATGGTGCAGATCTCTAAAACTGAGTATTAAGCAATGAGCAATAAATGTCAATAGATGTAACTCTTATAGAAATGACCAGAGTTCAAATGATGACCATAGCAGCCAACCATGTCAGATATCTAAGCCAGAGACATAAGAACCAGAATATATAGCTCTTCCTCTCTCCTGTCAATAGTGACAGCTATTAACAATGATCACACAAATTATGGGAGTTCCTACTATCTATCCATTACATGGCTTACAGAAGTAACAGAACAAAGCTTTATGGCACTCATAAAAACCATTCTGCTCTATTGCAGGGGCTCCAAACAAATAACAGTGATTCAACAACATATCATAGTAATAAGCCGGGTTTGGGGTGGGCCCCAACAAGCCGAAGCCCTGTGTCGCAGTCAGGTTGCCAGGACCTGAGGTACGAGGGTCCGGCAATCGTGACGAAGACATGGGGCATAGGCTTATTTTATAATAATAAAAGCCCAGCTCAATGACTTATATATATGACTAAGCAGTCATCGGGCTTGATGCATGACAGGTCACATGATGTGACAAAGAGCTTCATCTACATGTGACTATAGTCACAGTCACAATGTTATTTGCTGTTTCAATGAGATCTAGAGGTGGCACAGTTCAGTTTATTTGCTTTAATTGCTATTTATCATGGACCTGTCACATTATATCTCTTATTATCTGACCAATGTTAAATTATATTATTATCAACTTGATCTGTTATTGAATTGAAAACATATTTTATGCAAGTCTAATTGCCATAAGCACATATTAGTCATGGGCTTTTGCTATCAGGACAAAGAAGTTGAAGCAAGTTCAAATTTGAGGAATACTGGAAAATAATAATGATTGCAAATGTCATTCTGGTATACATAACAGTAACAGTGGACATCCCTACAATTTCCACAGAAGAAATCAGCTGCACAATGTCTAAAATATATGAGCACAATATAGCTATGCAGAGGAATAGGAAAACATAAAGATAGAATAAAATCAAGCCAACTGAGAAGAGAAGAGAAGAGAAAAGATGAAGATCTGCAGTATAAATGCTAATATTTAAGCATGGTCACAGATGCATGCATCTTAGTCACAACTGATATTCTTTCTATATATGTATTAATATAGCAAAATCAATGTGTCTGAGGTCCTACTACCATGTATAGCAAGAACAAATATACACACACACCAGCTATACATATAACCGGAGCGTACCAGTCTTGTATTCCATACAAACCAGGTCAATCAGTCTCAAAACTTTGCCGAACGACCTTCCATCGGATGGCGCCTATTTTCAATCAGATCCTGGTGCTTAGTGCAGTCTGGAAGCTAGCCTGAGCAAAATATCCCCAACCTCGACATGATTATATCAAGTTCATCATCCCAGTGCTATCCATATCTGTGCTCTATTGTGAGAGTGACATAGAAGAGATGTCTACCAATATACATGGAGGAACCCTCCCGAAGCTATCAATTGTGTCATTGTACAATTTCAATCACTTTGCTTCCTAGAACCAGGCAGGTTGTCAGAAAGTACACCTGAAGCCGATTAATCAGCCCACCAGCAGTATTACCCACCTGAGTTGACATTATCGGAGCTGCTGAAACATCCTTCATTACTGGACAAAACCACGCTGTACTTCCCTGCTTCATCGACCCCAACTTGATAGTCCGTCAAACTCGGTGTCAGGTGGAAGTTTAATACAAAAAGCGGACCTGCATGTTCGTATACAATCGTTTTGTCAACCCCGTGCTTCAGTGAGACATAAGTCTAGCATATGCGGCGTCAAAAGTATCTCGCACCACAGAACTGGCAACACTTACAGGTTGAGCAGAAGGCCAGCCGGACTTTTCATCTGCATGAGTCATGGCGCTGTTGAGGTACTTTTACTGAAATAAAGGGTCATTGACCACATTCCACTAGCGACGCGCATACTGGAATCAGTCGCTGTTACCCTCCCAGGGAAATTCGAGCCACTATATAAAATCAGCTCAGTCGCATTTGCAAATCTATGAACGCACTTCGGAATATCCAGAGAATATGTCAAAATCCTACAGTGTTTCATTTTCACATGGCATCATTGCCTAGAAACGGTTAATCTCATGTTGAGAACCACCTAAGTGCACATACCAACACGAGATAGACAGTTGCTTTGAGATCAGCAGAGTTACCAAAATATTCATGGTACCCGCTCAAGAACTCAGCTCCAATTCCATCATGTGTATACATCATGCTAGTCACACCGTCAAACCGAAATCGATTGAACTGATATTCATCCACGTATAATTGGAGGGTGCATGGAACCCGATAGGTATCGGGAACACTGGAAGGTGTGCAATAGAAATGAAAACGACTCTATTGCACAGAAGACATTAAAGTACAAGGTAAAGAAGTGATCTTGCCGATCCATGGAAGCATATAGCCGTGGATGCAAATAGTGGTACATAACTTGTTGTATGTAATCCTGGGGAGGGTTACACCCACCCCTACCCTAAAAAATTAGCATGGGTTGTCCTTTAGCCAAAAATCAAGCACTTCGTTGTTCTCGAGCTCAGCGCCGGGCAGCCAGCAGTCACCCTCTGGGCCTTCGCCTACGTATCGTACAAGGTACCGCCAACTGCGACCCCATTTGCGCACATCAACAATCTTGTCAACGAGAAATTCTTCGGTACCGTTTGCAGTGACTATTGGCCCAGGGTGAGCGGGTTGCCGTGATGGGAAGAGAGAGGTGTCATTCGGAAGAAAAGGTTTCAACAAGGAAGAATGGAAGGTTGGATGTATAGAGGAAGATGGGATATCGAGTGTGTAGGAGGATTTGGAAGGGTTTGCGTTGACCACCGTAAACGGACCATCAAAGCATGGCATGAACTTTCCACAACACTTTGCACCTTTATGGCAGTACTCCTTCCGGCGGTTGGCTGTAGAGAGCATGACTCTATCTCCGATCTTGTAAACCGTCTCTGGCAATCGTTTTCGGTTAGCGAAATGCGATTGGTTAATCTTTGCAGTTGCAAGCGCATCGGAGGCTTCAAGGATGTCAAGCTCCAGATGCTGCAGGAATGACTTTGTATCAAACGGAGTATCTGTTGAGACAGGGTTGACAAGGGGGGGTATTAACCATGGAGAGTGGCCCGACTTGAGTTGGAAAGGAGAGAAACCTGTCAAAGCGTTTATTGTGTTTATGATTGTGAATCGGACGAGAGGCAGTTTGGTCGACCACCCTTTCTGATTTTGGTCAACATAGAAGTGAAGGGCTTGTATGACTGTCTTGTTAGAGCGTTCCAAAGCTCCATCAGTCTTGGGGTGCCAGGCTGTAGACATCTTGTGCTTGATCCCAGCAATCTTTGTGAACACTCTCCAGAAGCATGAGACGAACAATTTGTCTCGGTCACTGATAATATCGTCTGGGAGTCTATTCTCACAGTACCAATTGTCAAAGAAAATCTGAGCCAATTCCTCTGCAGTACCATTCGTTTTCCAGGGGATGATCTGGATATCCACACCTAGACAGTCTGTCATGGTGATAATCTCGTTAAAACCATTCTCTTCAGGTAAGGGACTGACAAAGTCAATTGTGACAGAGGAAAAGCATGTGTCAGGCACAGGAAGGGAATGTAGGGGGCCAGGCACCTTGGCGGTACATGACTTGTTTCATTGACATGACTAGCAGGAAGGGACATATGATTCTTGGAGGTCCTTTCTCATATTCGGCCAATAGTAAGAGTCTCTGAGAGCGCCGTATGACTTGTCTCCGCCAAAGTGACCCAGAGAGTCATGGGCAAGTGCAAACAGTTGTTCCCTGATTTCGTCTGTTCTTGGGATGACCAATCGGGTTCCTAGGTAGAGGAGTCCATTTATCATGGTGGCCTTCAAAGGAGAAAAGCCAGCTTTGCAGTCCTCAAGCAGTTTCTTACAGAATGGATCCACCAGATATCCAAGCTTGATTTGCTTCAGAATACCAGGGTCCGTCTGAATTGAGAATATTGCGGCAAAATCAGAGGGGAAGTCTGAAGGTTCATCGTCAACCAGCATCCGGGAAAGCGAATCAGCCACAGTGTTGTCTTCACCTTTGACATAATGGAGCATATACTCGTACTGTTGGAGGAACTCCATCCAGTGTGAGAGGTCTGCCTGGGTGTCAAAATTCTGTAGGGTCTTGTGGTCTGTGAAGATATGGATGTGTGAACCGAGGAGATCCACCCGCCACCTCTTTAGAGCACATATAATTGAAAGGAGTTCTTGCTCATGCGTTGGGTAGTTTAGCTGGGTGCCTTTCAGAGACACCAAGTCAAAGGCAACAGGTCTTGCTGTTTCCCAGGACTTTCCAAAGCTGAGAACGGCGCCTGTGCGTACTTTACTCGCATTGCAGGTGACAAATATCTTGTTGTCTCCTGGGTTTTCATGGTCAATGACTGTCAAACAGTTGGTACCAAGAACTAGCTTCTTGATAGCCTCAAAGGCAGCCTGGTGAGCAGCGTCCCATCCAGGGAACAACCGGTCGCAGTGCTTTTGAGTGAGGGGAGTGAGAACCGCAGTATGTTCTGCAAGTTTGGGGAGGAAATCTGCAATATATCGAACAAGACCTAGGAACTGCCAGACATGCTTCGCAGAGTGGGGAACTGGCCAGTTCATAATCTTTACACACTTTGATGGGTCTGGTTCGATGCCTCGACGCGATATGTGATGACCGAGAAAGTCAACTTCCGTGAGAAAGAGAGAAGTTTTCTTCAGGGAGCAAAGCAGACTCACTTTCTTCAAGGCTTCGAGAATGGTCTCAACATTCCTTGCATGCTCCTCGAGAGTTTGCGACCAGATTATAATATTGTCCAGATACACATGGCAGATCTTCCCAATAAGTGGCTGCAGAGCAAGGGTTACATGGCGTTGATGGGTGGCAGGTGAATTTCTCAATCCCATCAGCATTACTACCCACTCCCAGAGTCCAAACGGAGTCAGGGTGGCAGTGTACTTGACATCGTCTGGGTGAACCCGAGTTTGGAAAAACGAGTTTGTCATGTCGATTTTGCCCCAGAAGTGTCCTTTGGCACAGTCAGCCAGGATATCTGAAACAAGAGACATTGGGTAGTTGTCAGGTACAGTGGCAGTGTTAATGAGACGAAGGTCGTTAACCCAATGGGGGAGCACAGTGGGGTCTGCCTTTGGAATGATGAAAGAGGGAGAAGTGTACTCTGGCGAAGAAGGTTGGATGTGACCAGCCTTGGGATGTTGCTCAATGAGCGTCTTCCAGGCTTCACGATATTTACGAGGGCATGAGTATGGGCATGATACTGAGATCTTCTTGTGTGGTCGAAGAAGAATGCGGTGATAAACATCTGTAGGAAGCTCTGTGATGTGTGGCAGTTCCGCAGGAAAACGGCAGGCAAACTTTGCCTTAACCTTCGAGTCCAGTGCAAGCAGCTTCTCCATTTCGGCAAGGTTATCAATCCGAGAATGTATAGCTTCCACAACACAAGGAACCTCCGATTCATAGATACATTTGTTCATCCGCAGTGTCAGCCCCGTTGACACGCTTGAAAAGCATTCACGCGTGTAAATTTGCGAATTGTACAAATGAGTACAGGCAATAATGCCCAGACATGAAGGCAATGATGAAAGCAACAGAGCGCAGTGTTTATAATGCCAGTAATGATATTACCAGAGTAAAGCTGGGTGGAGCGCATGGCTTAACCTGAGAATGGTACTAGAAAGGCCGTACTAGGTATGAAGTCCCAGTGCTTGACACTGAGTGCTCTGACAAGGCAAAGCATACGCGTGCTAAGAATAGCGCGGGACACGCTTGCAGGGTAATTAAGACTTCGCATAGCAGTGATCTATGACACGCAAGGCATGGCAGGCCCAGAGCTTAGAGTTCTAGACCTTGAGATGTCAGAACTCAAGTAAATCCGAAGTTCCGGGCTTCAGCCAAAATGCGCGAGGCCTAGACAAGAAGCACATTGCCCTCACTACAATGGAATTCCCTGTGAGAATACTAGGAAGCGAAATAAGAGTTGCAGGGTAGGCTATAACTCCAGGGATATGGCAACTGATGTCAACCCGCGTGTCATAGCCTTGGTAACCGATGCCGTGACACTCAGAGACAGGACCTGGCCCCGGGCCAGACTCCTGAGTCAGCGCCAAGCTATGGCGTGATAATTGCAACATGCGTGGGACGCAGGCAAAAGTACCCCGCAGCTTAAATAATACTATATTTGGTGGTACAAATTTGTAGGATGTAAAATAGATAAATAGCGCAGTGTACTTGTAGTGTACAAGTTTCGGACCCCCGTTGTAGTCGCGCGCAAGCCTCCAGCTTGACACCCTAGCAGCAGGATTAGTTTGTAACTTCGAGTGAGAGAATAAACCTAGAATTGATATCATACCGAGTGAATTGAGTTGCGCACGAGGCGTAGAAAGCTTAGCGGGGGACTTGCTTAGCAGGGGACTTGCCTAGCAGGGACTCGTGTATGGTTTGAGTGACTGGTTGACTGCGCTCTACCCTGAGAATAAGAGATATTGTGTCATTGCGGACGCGCTCTTGAGTTTTGAGGGTTTCTTGTGACACGCGGTGTTACAGGCGGCAGAGGTTCAAACCCTTTGGTCTGATTAGCACGTGCTTAGTTGGGTATACCATTCCGCAAGTGGCAGAGGTTCAAACCCTTTGGCTTGTCGGACAGCGTTTCTTGTGTGCGAGATACTACAGGCGGCAGAGGTTCAAACCCTTTGGTCTGGTTAGTGTTCGTACAGAGGCCTTCTTCTAACGCGCGGCGCTACAGGCGGCACAGGTTCAAACCCTGTGGTCTGATTAGTGCACGCTTGAGGGTTCTCATTTCCGCAAGCGGCAGAGGTTCAAACCCTTTGGCTTGTCGGACGGGGTTTAGTTGGTTATTGTGTCTCTGGATTGGCATAGGTTCAAACCCTGTGGGTCTACGATTGGTTTTGGAAGCTTGAGTGCGTAGGTTCAAATCCTGTGGCTTGAGTGGACGTTTTGTGAAGGGTTTCTGCTTAGAGCGCAAGCTTTGAGTCGTGTTTAGAGTGTGTTTAGGTTGTTGTGGTTACCTGTGTGTGACGTGCACGACTTATTGAGGGTTTTGTGGGTGTGTGGCGACATATTGTGTATTGTAGTACACCTTGCCTTGAGGCCCGGCGACATTGGTCGCCCCTCTTGTTATAAAAGCCTTTGGACTTAGAGAGATCTAGATACGTGACGCACGCTATTGCTATACGCGTGTATTGTATATTCTGAGAGTTTAGTTGTTTTGCTTCAATCTGCTTCTATCGCATAATATCCCCCCCAAGAACTTGAGGGTTTGTGTGTGTAGTGTTGGGTGTGAGTGTGATCAGTGTCTTCGACACTGTTGCATTTCTAGCCTGCGCGCACAGAGTCTCTTCACCGTAGAATCAAAGAAACATTCGAGTTCATGCAGGAGGGGGGCTTGCGTGATCCTTAGTGACTTCTGGATAGCTTTAATCTCTAGCGTGAGACACCTGTTCTTCTCCTTCTCCTTGATGGCTGCCTGCAGAGGGTCGTCTAGCTTTTGAGGAGACGCCGTCTTGGGGGAGGGATTGAGGAGATCAGATGAAGAATTGGAAGGGTAAGCGGTACGGGCACCGTGATCAATGACAATATTATTTCAGTAGAGGAAAGGGCCTCCGAGGAGGATATCACAATGTAAGAAAGGGCATACAACGGCGAGAATTTTATGTGAAGTCCAGGAATGATCAGCAGAAGTGATACGAAATCTAACACAACAGTCTAGAGGCTCTGAATTCAATGAGCCGATTATTGATGAGAGTGGTAATGAGCGGTGCAATCTGTGTATCCAAAGTCTGAGGCGTGCAACAAGGTCCGGCCTAATCAAAACTGTAGGGGAGCCATGGTCAATAAGTGCTCGTACAGGCAATGGAGAGGAAAGGGCAGGGGAGTCAACGAAGCCCTCCATCCAAAGATGTGGGGTCGCAATTGTCTGTTCAAGGGCAGGGGAAACATACTCAACACCCTTGACCGAATCAGACAAGTCTCCAATCATCTCCTCACCGTCCTCAAGCGCAGAGGCATGATACAACTTGATACCGGCAATAATGTTAGCCTTCTTGGCCTCATACGCAGACTTGGCAGCAAGGGCATCTGCCTCGGTAAGTGTGCGATACATGGACCCATCGGGTGAACCAGTCTTGCAGTCAGGTGTGATATGATCTGTATAAAACTCATGGCATGTGAAACAACCAAGGTGCTTCATGAGAAGGTCCTTCTCTGCCAGTGTGAGGCGAGGAGGGCATCGACCAGAGGGCACAGTGCCGTCTGTCATAGTGGTAGAGGAGGATGTGGCAGAGCTGGTGGGAATAGCAGAAGCTGACATGGTAGTGGGATCGGCACGAGGAAGGCGTTGACGCTTCTCAGGAGCATTCTGGGCAGACATCGTACCTGACTCTGCCATGAGCAACTTGAACAACCTCTTTCCATGGCTGGCCTCCTTCCTCATATCATCATCAAGTACATGCACTTCATCCAGCTACCTATCAAGATCCGTAATGTTGTCCAATCGGTGGTCTCGATTTGCCTTCAAGTAGGCATCTGCAAGGTCCTCACACATACGTTCCTCGAGGTGCAAACAGATATCATGGTCATCAAGGTAACTGGGCAAGCCAACGAGGTTCTCATTGGCGCCGTGCACGGCCAACTGGAATTCGAACCACATGCGTTTTCCCTGAGGTGCGTTCCTAGTCTTTTTCACCTGGAGTGACCAATTCTCAGGCAGCCACTTCACCTTGAGTTGTGCCATGAAGTGATCCCACATCCAGTTGGCTATGGGGTCTGTTGTGCTCGCTGAGATGAGGCAAATCCATGACTTCATCGCTGGTCCACGACATGCTGAGAGGGCCATGGCAACACGTGCATCCACAGGAACCTTCTTGTACAAGTAAAACGCCTCGAAGGCCTCGCAGAACTCATTGAAAACGTCAATTGTATAGATGCCAGGGTGCAGGATGGGAGCTGAAGTTAAGGAGCTTTGTTCAATAACGGCAAGGGATGACATTGTAGATGATCTCAGAACAGGAATGCGTGTGGGGGGATGGTCAGAGTCTGAGCTAGAAGAGTTGGAGTCAATGGTGGCAGGAACCGAATCAGATTCGGATGGAGTGTCGTCTGAATCCGTGGAGGAAGGATCTGAGGAAGAAGGGTCAAATTCTTCGTCGTCTTCATCGTCCGAGATGGGGATCAGAGCTGGAAGATCAGAGTAGTCTTCGTCGTCAGAGGGAGGTGGTGAGTTGTCTTTGGGTCTATCCGAGGCGGTTACAGCGTCGATCTTGGCAGTTGAGGTGGATGTATGCGGTCCAGCAAAAGGGGTGGTGGTGACTATATGCGCGTTGGATGCAAGATTTGCAACCACACAGCCAGAATTCGTTATCGATGATGGGAGCGATGAGAAATCAATGCACCGTACAGACAGAAGAGGGTCTTCTGTAGGCAGGGAGTCAGGGCTCGCATCAGAAGGGGGGTCTGAGGGCGTCACCGGTGACAGTGGTGAGGGGGCTGAGGATTCAGAAACAGGCGGGGCGACAATGTCGCTGCGCGCAGAACAATGTGGGAGAGCACGGAGTCGGTCCAGTGTGGAAATGGGAGTGGGGAGACAAGGTTGGTACCAGTGTTTTCGGTTCTTTCGCTCGCCTTTATAGGATTTGACCAGGGGTCCGCTAGACATTAGAGGAGGTATCATCAAAGCCATGGGGCGGTCCGTGCGTAGACGCAAGAAGTTTGGGGATCGCTCATTGTGGGGATATGCAGTCGACTGAGGATCAATTCCTCACATGTTCAACACAGGGTAAGATCCACGGTCCTGCCTAGTTACTGGGTTGTAGAGTCGCTAGGAATTTCAAAAAAAAAGTGGAACCCGATAGGTATCGGGAACACTGGAAGGCGTGCAATAGAAATGAAAATGACTCTATTGTGCAGAAGACGTTAAAGTACAAGGTAAAGAAGTGATCTTGCCGATCCACGGAAGCATATAGCTGTGGACACAAATAGTGGTACATAACTTGTCGTATGTAATCCTGGGGAGGGTTACAGTGCACGAGTGGAATCGCAACATAGCATAGTTAAAGAGATGGCTATCCGAAAGTTCGTGTCGTCCTGTGCCTCCCTCATGGAAGTACAAGTGATCAGGCCCGTCGAACTCATTTGCTGTCAAGGACATTCTTGCGAGCATTTGAATGAAGAATGCCAAAGAGAACTATCAGCCCCATGCCATGTGCTGCATCGATCGTTTCCTTCAACTCTTCTAGAGTTCCACATGAGCTTATCACGAAGAAGCTACTTACCTGCTACCCGAAGGCTAAAAAGCATCAATTGAGAGCAGTGAATATATGTTGCAGTAGAGCATACATGAGTAGCAGGCATGCTGCATGATTGCCATCGACTCTATGACATTGTAGCCAAGATATTTGACATGTTGCAAGACATTCATCGTAAATTTTCTGTATGTCCCCACCCTAGATTCAGATGTTGTGATACCAACGTGCACTTCGTAGATTTTTGGGTCCATGGAAACTAGAAGGTAGGGAATCTGATCATTGGCCGAATCGCCAATCACAGAGCATGGTTGATATCCCAAGGACAAAATACGCCGAGGAGGAATGTAAGCACTCATCCTGATTGCGGGGCTACCTTTCGTGCAGATCACAATTGCTGGCTTTCATCTTGTGCTTTCAGACGGTACGAGACGGAACAGAAGTGAGGAGACAAGCATTTTCATTTCAATGTAAACAAATACAATAGATAGCTAGCATAGAGAATTAGCGTAGTTGCCGTTACTTGAAACAGTATCAACATACAAGGGGAGACCACTGAGAAGGTACTCCGAAATGCAGAATACAACGGTTCTTTGGTATATGTCGCCACAACTTTTATTGTAATATCGCCAATGCCGAGTATATGCATAGTAGGTGTCGTGTACACTTGGTGTTAAGAATATGCCTACTTGAGTAGAATACCGATTGCTAAGTACATGACGAGACTTGTACGTAGTAGGCGAGTTTGAAAATGAAAAGGGTTCACTTTACCAAGAAGGATCCAACCGAGAGGTTAGCAAGCGCTAGGTGTAGCTAAAGGTTCCGACAAGTGCTTGGCATAATTGGTAAGCGAGAGGATTGGCAAGCGCTTGGCGTAACCAACTTCATCACTCAAGTTCACACTAGGTTGTGGATTCAAGAAGGTAAAATTAGATGCCCTTAGGGCATATTATGATACTCAATATATACATTCTATACGACGAATATTCTGGAAGGTAACTAGCTAAGGAATATGCTAGAAGAGTATCGAAAGAAAGAGAAAGAAAAAGAAAGAAAAGGCGAGAAATTTCTATAGCCTACGTGATGATTAATATGGTGAATAGTCAGTGAGAGTTGATTAGTAACATACGCCTGATATCCATAACATAGCCCCCCCAGTCAACGATTGCCGACTCAGTCATCCAGGGACAAGTTTCCCATTTGCTCTGTGATGTCTTCGATGGCCGAGTCCTTCATTTCGACATTGGTGCTAGGAGTGTTGGAAGTGAAGGAGGTAGTGTTTTTGGCATAGTTAGTGATGAGGTGAGGTAAGTCGTTGAAGAAGGTAGTTCGTGGGTACTGCAGGTCATATGGAAAGTGGATATATGCGGCTAAGTCAGGGTAGCTAGCCGGCGAGTAAGGGATGTAACGTGTGAGGGCTTGCTCGTTGTTGGTGTAGTAGTGCATGGTGATTTCCTCAGCGGTGAGACCTCGACGGCGGCCTTCGGCTATGACAGTAGTGGGGGAGACACGAAATAAAAACTCATCCCAGCTCATCCCCACAAATGCGCCCCAATTGATGCGAGCCTGGAATCCTTTCTTCACGCTATAGTTGATCCTCGAAGCCGGCCACATGATGCAGTGGCATAGCCCCTGCTGGAAGGCCCTGAGAGCACTTCGAAGCCCATCATAAGAGGGACAGGAGAGCATGAGAAGGTAGTTCGGAAGACAGTGGAAGTGAGTGATGTTGACGTCCTTCGTCAATGAAATGCCGAGTTCCTCAAGTGCGGACTGAGGGATGGTAACTGGGTGCTGAGACCATCCCGAGTACGGAGTGATATTGTGTGCAGCGGCCATGACAAGGTCCGAGAGCATCTGCAGTACTACCCATCCTGCTGACCCGAGTATGTAGGAGGGCTTGTAGATGGTGTTGTCACCCTGTTGGGCAGCGACGATGTGATTGTCGAGGTCGGTCAGGAAGGCGGTGTCATTTCCGAGGATGCTCTCGAAGAGAGCTAGGAGTACAGGGTGATGGACAGCCACACGGAACGAATGGAGATAGTGGTTGCGATCAAAGGTAATAATAGAATGTTGGGAAGACATTCTGAGGATTAGAACTGGTGCGCGGAATATGGGGTAGAGTATAAGAGTGGCGAGCTAACTTGAGAAGGCTGGACCTTGAGTGAGGATTATTCTGCACTTTGGCAGGGTTTTTATACTGTTTTTTGACGGAAATTTTGTTTGATATCCAAAGTAGTTGAACAAAGGATTGCGCCTGAACAAAGAAATGCATATGCACAAAGGATTGTATTATCCACCGACGCCGTAGTATAGTTGAACGTCAAAAAATGAAGGTGTTATTGGTATGTCTTGGAAATGTCACCCATCAGTTATTTTTTGCCAATGGCATGTTAGGTGCCTGTGATCGTAACCAGGCTTCTAATATTTGTGGTGTGTTCCATAATTCCTCCTTGGTTTTCCATTTGTCTTCATTCTCTGGCAGTCCCGCCCATCACACTCTATATTTCTTGACATGATGATGTTTTCCCGAGGTCTTAAACATCCTTTCCACGACAATCCGTTCCACTTCCACCTCTGGGAGCTGCTCAAAATCTGCTCGATTCAAGTGTTTAGTAGGCCTTTCACCAAATTCAGGTGGAGATTGTGAGTACCTTTCAAGATGCGCAATGTTGAGGATGGGATGAATACCATATGATGCCGGTAGCTGCAATTGATAAGTTACCGGACTGATTTTCTTAATGATCTCGAAGGGTCCGTCATATTTTATTAAGAGCTTCTTCCCTCGCCCTCGGACATCCTTCAGCAATTCCAGCATGTGCGGATTCAGCACTACCCAGTCTCCCTCATCACATTCTGATGTCAATCTTCCTTGATTGTAGTGCTTTTGCTGGTAAGCTTGACTCAGTTTCAAGGCTTCTTTGGCTCGGGTTGGTTCAGCCTCAAATTGTTCAACCATGTCAATCGCCTTGTCATTTTCATAAGTGAGATGCATGTCATCTGTCTTTCTGCCTGCTGCTATGGTATCGCCAAGTGAATGCAGAATATACTCAGGCATGGTCAATAAGGAAGACCCGGTAGTCGGAATGAAGCCATAGAGCAGATAGGCTGGTGCGTATCCGGTACTTGTATGTGGCGTTGAATTGTACGATAACGCTAATCCATTCAGGTACTGATCCCAGTCATCCCTTTCCGGTCCAATGTAAGCCCTTAGCGCTATTTCCAGTCCTTGATTTAATACCTCTGTCTGCCCATCAGCTTGTGGATGATGCGCTGTAGTCAAGGCTTGTTTCATTCCCATGAGTTTACATGTTTCCTTCCAAAAGCTATGTCGCCACCTGGAGTCACGATCAGTAATGACCTGAGAAGGGATTCCGAACTTGGAGATGACATGGTCAAAGAATAGATGAGCAGTGGCGTCTTCGGTGATGGTGGTGGCACAGGGAATGAAAATTGCGTACTTGGTGAGCTTATCAACGATCACCAGAATGTTGTCGTACCCTGATGCATTTGGCAGTTCCGGAATGAAATCCATAGACACTACTTCAAATGGGCGAGTAGGGATAGGAATAGGTTGAAGTAGTCCGACAGGACCATGACGTCGAGGTTTTGTTTTTTGACAAATGTCGCAGGTACTTACATACCTTTTCAGGTCACAAGACATGCCTGGCCAATAGTGAGTTGCAGCCAGCCGATTATAGCACTTATGGTACCCCCCGTGCGCTGACTCAGTGAGTGAATTATGAATCTGATCCATAATACTGATTCATAATGACTGAGGGATGCAGAGACGATTGTTCCCATTGTAATCCTCAAAATAGAGTAAGCCCTCATCTGAGTAATAATATTGGGGAAACTGCGGCGTGAGATGAGTCTTGGGATCCTGTAGTGATGCGAGCACTTCGGAAAAATGAGAGTCAGCTGAGTAACCCTTTCTCCATTCATCTATCTCCTCCGAGGCTAATCCTACTAGTAGAGAATATGATCAAGCGCTGTTGATGCGAGTCGATCCTATGACATTTGAGCCGTGGACCAAAGGGATATCCCCTAGTTCAAGAGCAAAATCTTCCTGTCCAGGATTTTCGGAGGCAATAAATTTAGAACCTATGGTGAGGAGTTTTTCTTCGAAGTTATCCCCCAACTCCTGGAACATGTTACGCATAGGGTCGTCTTCTGGGTTTGATTTTGACAAATCTACAGGCACCGTGCCATCTGATAACAGTCCGTCTTGAATGGGTAGGCATCGCCATAGTCGTGAGATGGGATCCACGTTTGAGTGGACACGTCCCGCCCAATGTATGATATGTAAATTTGGATAGGCTGCGAATATTGTTCCCCAGGTCAAAAGACGCCGATTCACATTTTGAAAGGTACGGCTCCAGGTGAGGGCTGCGTGATCAGTTATTGCAAGTATCTGTTCGCCTTCAATGTATGGTTGGAATTTGATGAGTGCTTCCTTGAGTGCGAGGGCTTCGCGTTCTGTTGGAGAGTAATTTCTCTCTGCTGATTTTAATACGCGAGACCAGTAGCAAACCACACACTCAACGTTAACTACAGTGTCCTCAAATTCAGTAGCCCAATCTCCCGGAGCCGGTACATCATTAAATTCCTTAGAGATGCAAGGGACTAGTTGAGGTACAGGTTCCTTTTTGTCGAAGGCATTCTTCAAGCGGTCGTAGATGCGTGTGCCTTTCAAATCCCATACAAGGATAGGCTGAACTTGCTGGAGGATGCCTGCCAATCCGTAGTCACAAGCATCAGTGTAAACGCGATAGGCTAATCCTCGTGTCGCGTATCCCCTCACTGGTGCATGAGACAAGACCTGTTTTCCCAGGTTAAAAGCTTCGTCATGGAGTTCTGTCCATTCCCAAGGGGTTCCCTTTTTCAGCAGCTGGAATAAAGGGTGCGCGATCCAAGCATAGAACGGGATGTAAGCAGAAAAATACACCATCATTCCTAAGAAGGTCTGGAGTTTGTGTATGTTGCGTGGAGTTTCTAGCATCATTATAGCTTCAACATTTTCTCGGTGAGTGGACATGCCGAGGCAAGATACCTTCTGCCCTAATAGTAGCAATGATTGATACGCGAAATGACATTTGGGAAGTGATAAGGTTATTCCTGACCCCTTGATTGCCTTGAGTACTCGGTCGACGTGTTGCAAATGATCCTTGAATGAAGAGGAGAAGATAACAATATCGTCGATATAAACTAGAGCAAATATCCATATGAATGGGGCAAGAATATTCTGCATAACCCATTGAAAAACGCTGGGCCCATTCCGGTACCTGAAAGGCATTCTGGTAAATTGCCATAGCCCCCTATGACAGCGAAACGCGAGCTTCTCTCAGGAATTCTCATGTACTATTAATTGAGTGAATCCCGACAGTGCATCCAAAGTCGTGAGCCATTGGGATCCACTAAGAGCTTGCATTATATCATCCTGTTTTGGAAGCGGAAACTCATCAGGAATGACTACCGTGTTAAGCCTCCGATAATCAATAACCATACGAGGTTTGTTATTACGATACACTATGAAAGCCGGTGCTGCCCAGGGACTTTCAGAAGGCTCTATTACCCCCAGCTGGATCCAGGAATCGATTTGCTTGTCCATTACCTCGCGATTGGCAGGTGAAACTGGAAATGGAGGCAACGAAACAGGTTGGGCTTCAGGCTTGAGTCTTATCTCTACCCTCGCATCGTGGGTTCCTAGTCGGCCGTCTAGCCCGAAAGCTTGCTGGTTGCTAAGTATGACTGACTCCAGTTGTCGTTTCTGCTCTGCAGCAAGATGTGGAGAGATATCAATAGAGGTTAGGATATCTGAAGAAGGAATGGGATCCGAGGGCGATTCAGCAGTTTTGGGACCTCCCTCAATAGGTTCAGAGGATGCAGGATCGTCTGGTTCAGATGCGTTGCGTTGTGCCTTAGATGTGACCTCGGATTCACATTGGATCATGTGGCCAGATGTTCCTGTAAGTTTAGAATTGGGGTTCTGTGCTTTGACCAGTTCACGAATAAGGTATGCGTGCCTTCGTTTCATTTCCGAAAGGTCCTGTTGCCTGTCTAGCCAGTTCCGTGGGTTCCTAGCCTTACCTATTACCTCCCCCTTGCTTATAACAACTGGCGTATCCGAGAAGTTGGATATATGCAGGAAGGCTTGATCTTTGGTTATGAGAGAATCCGGTGAGCCGTAGAAATTGCGTCGATTGTTATCCTGGCAAATCTTTCTTTCCACAAAGAGATCGTTGCCCCTTGAAGAGAACGGTGCATCCACGGGTACCTTCACGCTGGATTCTGGTGGGATTATCACCCGTTCTTGTGCATGTACCTCTCCTAGACTGATAGCTCGTTTCCTTCGCTGCCATATCTTCTGAGACCAGTGATGCATTCTTTGTTTTGCAAGCCGGGATGTCGCTTCTGGGAGTACTCGCACCTGGAAAGTTCTGCCTTGCAAATCTACAATAGATGGTGCGGTTGAACTTTGGACTTCCAATTCCCTTCCCATGTCTCCGAAAACAAGGTAACTTGAGCCATCTCTGCGTAGGATTGAGATTGAATACTGATCTGCAAAGTTGTTTCCCAGGATGAAAGGAGTTGTCATACCATTCACTATGTATGCATCAACATTGATTTTGACGGGCCCTTCTTGAGTCTCGAAGAAAAGGTCGACGTTGATGTAACCGGATATGGTTGAATTTCCTGTTACTTGTACAAGGTTTATCTTCTGACCTACATGGATCTTAGGTTTCGATGATAATGCTTGCAAGGCTTCTCTCGAAATCAAGGTGATGTCCGATCCGGAGTCAATAATAACCTTCAGAACGTCTAATTTTTCACCGTTAATTCCTGCGTAAGTTGTCATTGCTTTGCTTCCAAGGAAGGTACATCCTGATGGTCGTTCCATGCACTTCTTCAGTTCAAGTAGGCTTGGTTTGTCAGAAGATTCAGCAGAGGAACAATGAGAAACATGAAAGGTACGCTTGAATCTTCTCTGCAGTCTTTCTAAACGTCGACGTTCCTTCCTAGCAAAAGCAGAAAATTCTGGACGATACTCGTAGGCTGCGCAGGCCGTTTCTGCCTTAACCTTGAAGGTATTCACGCTTGAAGGAGTCGCAGTAGATGGAGAGTCAGCCTCAACATTGCTGATATCGGCAGGTACTCCCCCCAGGGCTGAAAGGTCATCGGTATTGTTTCTGCATGGAATAACAAGTCTGCATGAACTGTCAGTAGTCTGGAGGGACGAATCAAAATCCTGCTCGCTATCCAGCTCATAGTACAGCTCATCATACTCGTCCTGGGCTTGAAGATCTGACATGTCAGTCTCAGCTAGCTGTGTTCTCGCAGTGCGCATTCCTTCGTACCGGTGCTTGCATTCCGCATCCCAGTGCTCCCCACTTCCACAATTCCTACATGGCCTGGCCCCGACATCTTTAGGAGCTTTCTTACGCTTTGTCTTGTTAGCATCGTCCTTGGGAAATGGAGGATTGAAGGGACAATTAGTTGTGCCAATCAAGTGAGCATGAGAAGTTCGGTACGGTGAATTATACTTGTCTTGACTCTGGCGAAGCTCATAAGTATTTAGGGTGCGTGTTCGGTAGCTAGGGTCCAGCCGTAGGAGTTGATCTTCGTGGAAACGAATGCTTGCTTGGAATTCTACTGCTGTTTCATATAGCTGGACGGTGAGTACAGTATTCCAGTTCAATGGAGCTCCATCCATTACTTGACTAATTACTTCTGAATCGGTGAGCGTGAACGCTGTGTTCAGCAATTCTGACTTCCGAATGTAATAGTCGCTTGGTGATTCACGTGTGTGCCCTGGTTGTCGGTATGTTGCCTGCCTGGCTCGGTCTTTCTGTCGTTCCCACCAGCGCCGATTCATGTAGTAATCAGTTATCCCTTCACGTAGTGTGGCCCAATTTGTTTCGAGCTCCAAACGATAACGGAGAGGCAGAGAGTAATACCATCGGTCGGCATCTCCTTGGAGCCTCTTCGGTACAAAACGGCCAAGGTCCTTGAAAACCGAATTACTCATAGCAGCAATATCATTGACCTTCAATATCCAAGCTACAATGGTGTCTGGGTTACCATCCCAGGTGGGAACGTCTCCCATCTTGAGCTTGGTGTCGAAGTGTATTCCGGAATTGTCAGAGTGTGTCGACTGAAGAGTAGTTTGCCGGTGATTTGATGATTGGCGAGGGCGACTGTGATGGCTGCGGCGGCTATGGTGACTGCTACCGTTATCACTAGGATCTGGATCTGGATCCATGTTGTTTGGATTCCGAGTTTCTTCTTCTGAGGATTCCTGGTTGCTTTCGGCATCAGACTGAGGCTGATATGATGAAGCGCGCATGCTCTTGTGTGCCCGCGGACTGAAACCGTGAGATTTATTCAATTTTGAATTGGTCCTAAGTGACGAATGCCCCAGAATCTCCGCGGCTCTGGTAGAAAGTTGAGATGCATGCCGGCTACCGTGTCGTGGTTCCTCATCCCTGACTGCAGCATGTCGTACTGATTCCCATTCCCAAGTAGTAGGCATGGTTTTAGTTGCGGATTTATGTCGCTTCGACAAGGAGAGATTTACTGGTGTCTCTTCCTCTTCTATCTTGATACGGGCCTGGTCAGCGTCGCACTGTGCTGCCATAAGATCTCCTTCCAGGATTTGGCGTATTCCCAGCTTGAACCAATCATGGCACTCATCAAGCATGTTGATAAAGTGCTCGGTGCGAATACGGAAGTGTAGTGCATATACTTCGAAATCGTTGGCTGTCAAACCCTTTGTGATGTCTACACCCCAGGTTGGGATCCTTAGATCAGAGTATCCATGTGCAGAGAGGGATTCGGAGGCCATTGCATGGCGGGTTGCGAACCTGGTACGTAGATCCCGATAAAGGTCCTCCTTCAACTTATACACAATCTCCCCCCGCGTGGTGGTACACGTCAAAACGTGCGTGAGAAGTGTATCCAGCATCGTTGTTTCTGTGGAAAAGGACCGCGTATACTGGTTATGCGTGAGCGTGCGGGCGAAGCGCAGACCGTTCCCCACCTTTGAACTGAGCTTGAGAATGTCAAGTGCCCGGTCTCTGCGTTCTCTGAGATTTGCGTGCCTCGCAAACGTGTACAAGGGAATGCAGGTTGGCCATGGACGAGTGACCTCTCGTAGTGATTTGTCGTCGATGTTTTCGATATCTGTGGGCACCACTAGAGGCTCAAGTTCCTCCGGAAAGTCGAAATCTTCCTCTGGCGAAGGATCAGTTGGTGAGGCAGCTCTAGAGTTGGTAGTTTCTGCCATTTGGGCAGTCTTCTGATATAGAAAGGTAAGTGATAGGTTGCTGAAGAGGGTCGGAAGAGTAGAACAATGGATTCCTTCTACAAGGTAAAGACAATGTGTCCACCAGTGTTAAGAATATGCCTACTTGAGTAGAATACCGATTGCTAAGTACATGACGAGACTTGTACGTAGTAGGCGAGTTCGAAAATGAAAAGGGTTCACTTTACCAAGAAGGATCCGACCGAGAGGTTAGCAAGCGCTAGGCGTAGCTAAAGGTTCCGACAAGCGCTTGGCGTAACCAACTTCGTCACTCAAGTTCACACTAGGTCGTGGATTCAAGAAGGTAAAATTAGATGCCCTTAGGGCGTATTATGATACTCAATATATACATTCTATACGACGAATATTCTGGAAGGTAACTAGCTAAGGAATATGCTAGAAGAGTATCGAAAGAAAGAGAAAGAAAAAGAAAGAAAAGGCGAGAAATTTCTATAGCCTACGCGATGATTAATACGGTGAATAGTCGGTGAGAGTTGATTAGTAACGTACACCTGATATCCATAACACTTGGCTACGCAGAAGATGAGAGCATAGGGAAAAATTCAAGAATCTAGAGGGAGAATGAGGACAACATCAATGGTAGTAAGCGACTTTTGTACCAATGAGTACCAGATTTGAACCTCTTCCCTGACTGAAATGCCGACACCAGTTCCAAGGAGAACCGTCCTACTGACTTGACGCGCATACAAGGTGGCCACCGTGGTAAGGCCGGTCCTCATCGATGCTATCTTGCATTTGGACGTGATGTGTGTGGATGAGCGGCGACCTAGGAGTATCGAGGCATATTGGGCGAAAAGGAAAATGGAGAAATGACAACATACGCACAGGGTACCACGCCATTCCCACTGTCTTGGGCCGATTTCTTGAGAGAGGATGAAATGCCGCCAAAGGAGATCTAGCGCAAGTTTTCGTATAGCAATCTGAGGCCAATGATTGATAAGGCATGCGAAATATCGATACTGAAAATACGTACCATCACTGACACTGGTCACCCACATCTCCAAAAAATTCTTGACAAAAATGATGAGGTCCCGAATTCCCTGAGGACGCGCAGTGCGGATTCATGTCGGACACAGCAGCTGCGAGGAAGCATCACGGTCCTGAACAGTGACTCGACGGCCAAGTAGCCCACACCGTTTGAGCAGTGCTAGTGAGTACTTGAGCATTAATAGCCATGTTTCGGAGGTTGCGAGGAAGAGACAAGCGAGAATGATGGAGGTGTTGATGGTGGTCAGAGCAAAGGTGCGTGGCTGTTTGCATCACTTTGTCCAGGTGGACGGACCGACGAGTCAGGGGCGCTCCTTCGTTTCATTTATCGCCCTCCTTGGCTTTAAGCACCACAGATGTCCTAGCCTCAAGGGTGTGCGACTCGAATATGTATAGTCATAATGGAAGATGACTGTAACCAGCAGAGATGCCACAGGATATCGCGTCCAGCTTGTTCCGATGCTCCTTCCTTCTCGATGATTGCGCGGGAACAAGAGGATGGCGGCTATTGTTCCGAACAAATGTAGACCTTTCCACGAGTCCTAGAGCAGAATGATGGCCTGTGAAATACGCCACTGGTCTTTGATTGAAACTATGTCTTTAATACAGGACCGCCAATCTACATAAGCCACACACGTATAGCAATGATTATGGCAATTGAGGCTCACGGATCTCTCCTCCAAATGATTTGGTAAACTAGTCGACGTTGGGAGCACTCTACCTGGAAGTCGGGATCATTTGGTATGATCGCTAACATTACCGAGTAGCAATCGGTACAGTGAGAAGCAGATTCCCGCTGGATACATCAATAGTCACGTTGGAGCTGGACATACAGGGAAATAAACAGCGTCTTCAAGTGCAACGCTCACACTCTAGTTCAGCAATCAGGTTCGTGATATGCATCGAATACGGTAAAAAGGGACGTACTATTAAAGAAATAGCTCATACAAGTAAGACTGTGATATCGAATAATATTCATACTATGAAACAACGTACCTAATCATTGAACTGTCGCTATAACAGGATTGGCATAGATAGCGAGGATCAGTTTGGTTCCTTGATGACCAATGCAGATTCACGTCAGACCTGCGAGAGTTGTCTGGGCAACCAGCAGAATCAAATAAGAACGGATGAACAAACAAACGATAAGGACGAAACACCATTCGAAGACATAGGGCGCACGGAAATTTCTCGGAGACACTGTCAGTTATTCTCTGACCAGAGGCGAAAAACCTCAATCGAAGGCCCTGCGAAGAAAGGGGGGCATTCCTGGAAGAAGGGAAGTTCCTAGACCATTATGTAAATGACGCACCGCTAGCTCTCGTAGTAAGCTTTCTAGTACATACAACGGGGACGCAGAGAGCCCTCCTGTTGCGACAAGACCGGAACGAGCTGGTTCTAGCAGCCTATATATATCTATTTCAACCAAACTGACAGGTAAAGCATGATTCCCGCCCAATGGTGTGCACACCTCGATGAGAAAATATTCTCTGAAGCCACTAACAGGGTATCATCAAGTCTGATGGCAACCGGGGACAGGTGGGCGGATGCTTACTTATACATTTCCTCCATTCCGGTCGATATATGAACCATCTTCAGAAAAGTACGCATTATGAGAGCAAGTTCAATACCTTCAGATTGCGGAAGCTCGGTTGCGACAATACCTCACCGAAATTATCGGATCTACCCATTAACCAGGTGAATCATGAGCCGAGCAGCCAGTCACAATGAACGGTTGACTTCTCAAGCTCCAGGACAAAATATACCGAGAAGGAATGTAGGCACATATCGTTTGCATGAGTAGCGCAGATCACAATGGTTGGTTCTCGTCGTGTGCTTTCAGACGGTAGGAGGCGGTGCAGATGCGAGGAAGACTTCAGTCCAGTGTAAACGAATACAGTACATAGCTAGCGTAGAGAATTAGTGTAGTCACCATGATGTAACACAGTATCAGCATATAGGGAAGAACACGCGTACCACAGAGAAGGTCCCCCAAAATAAAGAATACAATTTTTTTCGGTACGGGTCGCCACAACGTATCGCCCATGCAGAGTCTATATCGCGGTAGGTGTCGTCTACGCCAGGGTTACTGACGAGATGAGAGCATGGGCAGAATTCAAAAATCTAGAGCGAGAATGAGGACCACGTAACTCCTAGTAAGCGACTTTCGTACCAATAAAAACCCAATAATATCCTCTTCTCTGGTCCAAGTGCCAACACCAGACCCAGGAGAACCGTCCTATTAACGACGCGTGTACAAGGTGGCCAGCTCAGTCTTCATAAATGACATCTTGCAGTCGGACGTGATTTGTGCGGAGTGACGCGTGATGCATTGATGAGCAATACTACATGTAGAAGGACACTTTCACAAGGACGGCCCGAGCGGCAACGCAGGACTGTCGAGGCATATTGAGAGAAAAGAAAAACGGACCAGAGACAACATACGCACATGATAACGCGCAGTTTCCCACTAGATCTGACCGAGAGGATAAAGCGCCGCCAAAGGAAATCCAATGCTGGTTTCCGGTATGAAGCCTATAACAATCTGAAGCCAATAAGCATGCAAAGATATCGATACCACAAACACATACCTTGCAGCGTCCCTATCACTGGCACCGGCCACCCGCTACTCCCAAAACGCTTGCCAAATATGGTGAGGTCACAAATTCTCTGACGACGCGCCCGATGCCGATTCATTGTCTGACACAATAGCTGCGAGTAAGAACTGCCGTCCTGGCCACTGCGTCGACCGTCATCAAATCAAAACCAAGTAACCCATATCAATTGAGCAGCGAGTTCTTGCGGAGAGCTAATGTAACAATTCACAGGATTCCGGCAAAAAGCTGAACGAGAATGATGGCGATCAGAGGGAAAGATGCGTCACTGTTTGCATTACTTTGTTCGAGTCGCCGAAGACCGACTTGGGACCGAAGACTTAGGAACGCACCTTCTTCTTTTCATGTTTTGACCTGCTTCAATTTACTAAGCACTCCTGGACCTCCTGGCATCGAAGGAGATTAGCTCGAATATGTACAGTCTTAGTGGAAGATGACCCAAGCGAAGAGATCAACCACCGAATTATTCAGGATTCTTCTTGTCAAACCACTGGGGCGCTCTTCCATTTTCGCTTATTACGCAAGAACACGTCGACGCTCAAGCAGCTCTTCTAAGTATTTTCTGGTGTGATTGTTTTCAATCCTATGGTACAGATCCTGTCCTCTCCGTCTCCTTCTGGCACTTGACCATATGCTTCTTTCGTACAGAACTGGATATGAAAGATCTGCTGCAGCCTTTTATATGACAGTGAAAATGTCGACCAATGCCCAATTTCTGCTGATCTGAATAGACATGATGGATGCCGACGCAATTAAGAATCAAAGAGAGCTTACTTTGAATGTTATACCGAGACAGAACCATCGTCTTCACCGTCTTCACCGCTAATTTCTCCCTCTTGGCAGGTTGCTTGGACATATCCAGGTTATTGAGCGTTGTAACAAGATTTGAGGACGACGGTCCCTTATGAACGTCCTTAGACCAACAGAGTTCTATCAGCGACCATATGCTATCATACGGAAGCTCAACGTGGCTTGGTCTAGTTGGCCGACGGTCGTTCTGTAAGACAGCGAATATAACGGACACGTCAAGGATAACATCCGAAAATGGAACTCGTCCCGTAAAAATCTACCAAATATAATCAAGCTTAACAGAAATACTTGATATGTAAACGTACCTCGACCATAGTACATCCAAAAGCGTATATATCCCTGGATGTCATGTAATGCCAATTTGAGGAAGCGTCAAATTGAAGAAGCTCAGGTGCAAGCCAACGCACTGATCCTTTTGTCAAATCTCCATAGCTTCCCGGTCCGCACGTCATCACAGCCTTCGCGAGCCCAAAGTCTGCCAAGCAACAGTGATGGTCCGATGTGACAATTATGTTAGCCTTTCAAAACAATTTGTCAGGTCATGAATCTCGCTCTGCCAGTGCAAAGAAAAACTCATACCCCCCGGATGTCAGCATGTATGACCTGAGGTTCGTGCGAGTGAAGGTAATGAAGCCCATTCGCTACTTCTACGATCTGTTCATTATCATGACCATTACTTTGAGACTGGTCATATAGAGAGCAATGAAAATGAAACGTACACACTGCATACGATTGTGCTCTGGATGCTTTGCTAGAAACGAAATGAGGTTACCGTCATTCATCCAAGGTGAGATGAGACAAAAACTCGGGTAGAAGAGGTCGTCGTTGATACCAATGAAGGGAAGGACATTAGGGTGGTTCAAATTTCTCCAGACCAAAACTTCGCGGCAAAACTCCTGAAATTCGTCTATCAGTCCACAACGTTGACTTGAAGAGTTATGGATTGACCTTTCTGACATCTTCTCTGGGTTTCGTATCTCCATCGGTGAATAAACGTAGAACCTTCAGGCAAACATCAGAGTGGTTTATACAGCCTTTGTAGATATCCTTCATATAGCACGAGTAAATGTCACTTCAGAATTTCATGTCCATAGTAAAATGTTATAGCCTACCGCGTATCCTCCGCCACATATTGGACGTCTCTCCTCACACCGGATATTTGATATCACGAGGCATGTGGGAATGACAAGGTATGTCTCAGCGACTTTCAACAGGCATTTTATGCAGCGCGCGCGATAGTAGGCTTCATTGTAGACATAAGCACGGGTGTCAATTTCCTGTGATGACAATCAGACAAGATACTCGGACTTCTGAGAACGATTTACCCTTTGAAGAAAGTTTACTGTCATCAGCGGATCTTTTGAGGCGAGAGGTATGATGTTTCTTGTGTTGAGGACGTGGCACAGAAGTAAAGGCGATATATCCGTCGAGGGTAATTGTTGAACGAGCTGATACAGAAGTGAGCCAAGGATATTGATATACCCTTTGTTTTGATGGCATAGATAATATGCTATGCCTGATGTAGTCTTCGAAGATGTCTTTACATGGAAAAGGTACTCCGTGGCGATCAATCTATTCTCTTATATGAATATCCCAATAGTCGGAGGCTGGTATTGTCATTCAGCACTTACGCCGGTACCTTAGGAAGACCTTCAGATATCGGATATCAGATGAACGATAGCTTGGATTTGTCGCAAGTTCTCACCATTTTCTAACCACAGCACTGCAGGCGGATCAGCTATCCAAGAGTAAAAGGCCCCGTAGAGATTCTTCGCGCATGCCTCGTGAAGTGGACTGTCACCGATTTTCCACAAGTCTTGGCGACGAACGTTGCAAACTTGGAGAGCATCTGGTTGAAATGAGATGAGCGGTAGGTTTGGCCGATGCATACGGTTGAAAGTGTCAAAAAGGCGGCACACAGTAACAAGGACGAAATTTTCACTATATAGTGCCTCGGAGACAAGAGTGCTGTTACACTATTTTTACTCAGCGCCTAATCCAAACGGTCGAGGTCATTCCAGAGCACACAACCAACAGCCCTGCTCCGCGGTGTATAGATGATAATCATACACCGCTGCATGCTAGGTCATAAGTCTTCCCAGAAGCGTCTAAGTTTCTGGATGTTATGTCGGAAAACGTTATGCACAGGGTGTAAACCTGGAGTTTACGAAGCAAGGACAGAGCATTCAGATGGCAGTCGGTCTTTAGCTTAGTAAAAGTGCAGTCGAAAATGGATTTTCACGCACTTGGAACTTTATTGAACGAAGAACTTTGCATTTCCAAACGAAGCTGAACTACAAGTAAGTCTTCGTCGAGTATTGATGCCGAAGAGCATAGCCTTGTAGAAATCTCAACCCTGCACAGCACAGCTGTGCAGATGTCACTGGGCTGTTAGTGTAAGGGATGCAATTTTCTATGGAGTTATTATTGCGTCATTCCTTTAGCTATATTTACATATGGGTTCCGGGCAGCTACGTATGCGCCGTTTTCGGACTTTTCCTCACTTAACCTTTTACTTCTACCATGCCTTCGTGTCTTTGACCTAGCTTTCCTCTGGCAATATAAGCCCGAGTCGTACTCATTTCTGGGTTGAAACCCATCGTGTGGCAGATCCTTTACACCATATAACTAGAAGAATGTCGAATTAGTATACCTTTTGTTTGAGAGTGTACTCAGGGCTGCACATATAGTGCACATTTTGTGGTGCCCTCTGCCGACTTCTCATCACCTTTTCGTTTGTCCACTAACATCTGCCTTCCTGTTTGCCAACCTGTCTCTTTCCCCGCTTTGGCGGGTGCGTTGCTACTTTGTTTTTTTGTTGTCATTTTACCGTGAGTGTGGGAGCACCTAGCTGTATACACTGCCCTAGTCCTGACCTCTCAGTCTCCGTGATCCTATTAGTGTATGAATAGCAGGAAGCTGCGGGACAGCGGGAACTGAGACAGCGGATTACGGACCAGTCGCTTAGCCTCTCGCGTGCCGACAACAAGCCCAATGTATATCTGAAATAAATGCTGGGTGTGCTTTCGATCGAAAAATAGCAACCACTTTCCAGTCGGGCTCAGGCGCACCACAATGTCAGAAATGGAAAACGCGGTATGCTTGATGCGAAGATCTAAATGAATGTAGGGCAGGAATGCGAGTAGAAGAGATCCTACACACTCACTGAGGCTACAGAAATAAATTTCGAACTCAAAATTTACGGGAAGAACCGAGTATGAGTAATAAGGCAGGCGGTAGGGCTTGCATCACCGCGATGTATGTTTCGCCATAAAAAAACGACGTCCTTCAGGCTTCTTCAGACAGGTATTCTCTTTTGAAGAGCATGTATAAGAACCAATAGGAAATATTTTTCCATGTGATATGTTTGACTGTAAAACACTGATGGGCCTAAGACTTCCGTGGCAATGGCAACACCAACTCGGAATGAGCTTGGTTAATTAACATAGTGGCATGGCAATCAAGGCGATCGTGTGTGCGAGTGGTTCGGGGCACCTCCGTGCAGTAGAACAATTCCTCTATACGCAAGAATACACTGTGACTTTAAGTCTGCGAAGTAGTACTGCTTGGTAGTCAAGTACTAAATGCTATGGCTTCAAGCCGGTAGGGATCTCTCGAAATGAGAGGGAACGAAAACGGGTATGACGTGAATACCATGAATCCGTATGAGAAAACATGCTGTGAGACTAGAAAACGTCACTCAATGGTAATCTGAGCGGGGAGAATGATGGAAGATAGACTAAACGGTCGACAATAGTCTATGGGTGAGTGAGGCGATGAGAAAACGGCGTGGGGACTGCGAATGGCGAAATAAACGTGGAACGAGATGCTGAGGGTGGACTGGCAAGAGAAAATGTGGAACTACGAAAACTGGTGGCGATACTGGTCCTATACGATGCGAGGGTGCTGAGTCGATGTCGAAACTTGTCTGGTACTGAAACGATCCTATCCTATGTCAAACTAACCTTCAAGTCCACTTGAGGGACTGATACTATATGAAAACTGGCTGAAACTGATCCTAAGTCTGCTCTGAGACTACCCAAGTGGGCAACGATAACGATGGCGAAAGTGAAACTGTAAAAACTCCAATGGTGCGAAAGTGAAACGATGACGGCCTATAAAAGATAACGGGGGTGAGGTATAGCGCGGCAATCACGTATTGGCACAGTATGAGTGTGCACCAATAGTGTTAAGAGCGAAGAGCATGTAGGGAAGGACTCTTCACAGTTAAAAACCATGAGATAACTCTGGTGAGCTCAAGAGTCGACGTGCGATCAAGAATATGCTGGTGCAAACAGTGTATTGCTGTAGAACGGTGAATAAACATTGTTTACTGGTGATAGACTAGAGCGTGACGATAATTGACGTAGTCTGGGGTCAGCTGGAGATGAACTGCCCCTTGAACTACGTTTTCTAACTAGTTTTTATACTACAAGTATGAATTTATAAATAGAGTAGATATGCGAGACTTAGTAAGGCCGTAAAGCCTTGGCTTTGTAAAAATCGTAGGTAACATATGGTCCTTGGTCTTCCAAAGTAACAGCAACTCGTTGACGTTGCCGTGTATGGATGCAAACCGTATGGTTTTGCTTGAGCGATGCACAGATCGTTAGGTGCTGTTTAGCTGCGGATTACTGAGCAATAGTCGTCGTACTGAGGAATATGCTTGGGGTAACGTTTTCTTGAGGCCTTGGCAAAGTAACAGCCTTAGTAAACATGGTCTGTAGTTGCCGTAGCTGGGAAGGTACTCGCTTCAATCACGTCATTTTCATTAAGTGATCAATAAGCGCATCAACTAGGTGCTTCTGAGTGATGCGTCAATTCTGTATTGGGATGATTGTCGATCAAAGGTGCCTTGCCATGATGAAGTACGGCAATTATGATGTGTGGCAAGATGGGATGGATAACAAAGCACGTAAGGAGTGGTTGCCATAGGATAAAAGTGGTATCAGTGTGTGTGCAATCATTGGTTTGCTGAAAGTCTGTTGAAGGGACAGTAGCATTAATTAGCAGTCAAAATCCGCAAATTCTGAGCGTACAGAGCCTGGAGGCTCATCAACGCTGCGAGACATTGTTATGAGGCATAGACAATGACCAGCATGCCTGCAAGACTACATACCCTTGTTGTCCAATTATTGTCGCTGTGTGTTCACCCATCAGTCTACTTGTGAAGTCAACAAGAGCACGGCAGATCGGTATATAGGAGCGTGACTCGGTTGTCTGAAATTTTGGTGGAAGGAATGAATGGGAATAGTAGCGGAGAGAGAAGCCGTGGGAAGACGGGATCGAGCGACGGCCCGGTCACTCTAGATTCCTTTCGACTTGTTTTCGATGACCACCATTCTGAATTATACTTTGTTTACATTCTACCACCACAAGGATTTTCACTACGATGATGCGTTGACTTTATTTCTCTCTTCAGACATATCTATTCCAGGATAACTGAATTTTCCCTAGCTCCATCCTCACAGCGAACCGAGTTTGGTGTCTTGGTGGAATGAGTTTCCTTGAGCGTCGACTTCAAGGGACGTTATCTGACTTCTCGTATGGAACATTCTGGCGCTCAGATTCTTCAATCATATTGAGATCTATTCCTTTTAGTACGTCAAAATCAACAACAGTACTGTAACGCCTGAGCTGCCAGACATGACTATATTCAGTATGTGTGGGCATTCAGCTTGAAGATCTTTCCTCATAGTGGATTGCGTTTCATTCAAAGTTATGGAACAGATGTCCATTGAGACTTGTACCTCTATGAACATCTGGTACGCATATAGTGAACAATATTCAGGTCAACATAGTCCTGCCCCACTGAGGACTGACATGGCGAACTGAATGCCGAATCTACACTGAGATTCACATCAGACGATGATATAGGTTCCGATTCACGTACTATGATTCGACCTGACCTCGAGTTATCTCCTAGTCATTGAAGCGGGATGATACGAGGTATGCACCCTCACCGTTTGCTATAGCATCTTACTATCATATCCCATGCAGTATCTTTAAGGAGTGTTCATGAAATTCCTGTAATGATGGAAATTCAAGCGACATCCGCACAGAGGTTGAGAATCCCTTACGCTTGGACGAAATTTTCCCGGACCTGTCGCCAGGACGTGTCATCAATGAGGTGGGTCCGGAACAAGTATAGCGAAGGAGCGAAGAAAACGAGACGAAAATTCAGGAGCTGAAACATAAAAGTTTCCTCGGAATGTAAGTACAGTGAATTTTCAGAACGGTCACGGACACATTCGACTTTGGACTTTCACCAGAGGGCGAATCCTGCCGAAGTAGAATGAGGTCATTGCTTTCTCTATTTCACTTGTCCTTACCTTCAATCGTGCGCACGTATTTACAAGCCCCATAGTCATTCAGAGAGAATATATACGACGTGGCCCATCCTGGGGAGGGACATGGCTTCAAACTCCGAAGATGGGAACTTGAAAGTGAAGGCATTTAGAAGGAGTAACACAGAGCATGGGCGTCGGACTGTAAGTTGCACCACGCCATCTCAGTTATACGTTCTCAGCTGATGGTCACGCATAGAGAATTGAACAACGCTGTTCAATTTAAACATCAGTATACAACCTAAGATCTGCACAGTCGGTCAGAAAAGGCATCCAATAGCCACGTATAGTTGCACACATAAACCGAGGATGAGTAGGACTCGGTGAAGTTGTCGCCGCATCCTAAAACTCACCCTAGAACGATACCTGACAAACAGGATATTTCCTCTCGAATGGGTTGGTTAGAAGGGGCCATCGAGGTGAAAGAATGAGACGTACATGGGCCGCCATAATAAGAGATCTGTATGCGGAAGAGCATCATCAAATACAGGTTGCCTTCATCGAATCAGAACAACAAACCTTCTGCAGCACATGACGCGGAAGGCTCACTAGGCTCACATCCTGCGGGATTGATTGATTGTGTCCTCACGCCAAGGGCGATACAGACTCGACGAGCTTTTCGCCATTAAGAGATAGAATCAATTACGAGAGAAGATCCCAGGTAGACTTTTGATTCAAGGAATTCACGAGAACGGAGTATCGAGGACCGGTGGGGTAAGGAAGAAAGACCTCGGTCGAAGCAGTTTATTGATCCCCAGACACCAGGTGCGCACGGACCCGCAGCGCAATTCTGAGCCGAGATGGAGTTTATTCACACCAGAGAAGCAATGCAGAATGGATCAAAAAGTAAGTTATGATTACTGCGAAACAGCATTCTGTAGATCAAAGACAGAGGTTGTTAGCATTGTTACGGGAGAGTGGAAACTGAGTTTTACCTCGTGAACTCATATCGCTTGTGGGGTGTGTATGGTGCAACATCGCTGCTGGCTATCCACACCTTAGATCCGAGCTGATCCTGCAATCTGAGGCGCCATAGAAAAGGCTTGCCCGCCATCCGGTCAGAAATGGAATAATGCGTACAACGAGGACCCAGGGAGATGTGGGGAGCGTTCTCGTATTTGTGCTACCATCGCGCCAGAGAGTATCGCCCATAGGAGACTATGGGTTAGCTGCACAGGGTAAATGCTTGGAGGAGCACAACACACTGAATCGATATATGTCCGTTCCAGCGTAGATCTCCGTCATATTCGTTCCTGCTTGAATATCTCATTTGTGCCTCATCAAGAATCATACCTTCATAGCAAATAGGCTCATGAAAGCAAGGAGTAGAAGCACGTAGAGCGACAATCTCGAGGCGAACATGTCAACAAGATTCAGAATGGATGCCCATTGCAGACACCGTCACCATCGAGGTTCACTAGTGATGCTTGTTATTGCTGCGTGGGTGACGCCGAGCATGCTCTATGATTGTTTGTTAGGATGGGTAAGGAACCGAACACTTTAATGTTCTGAGTGGAAACGTCGCTGCATCGATGGTCGACATATATAGACCAAGCTGGTTGCTGTGATTTGATGGACACCAGATTGAATGAGGAGATTACGTTGGAAAGTCGGGTCCGAGTATTTACCAGGGCGGGAATGCGATGCGCCAATTGGATATCCTTTCCATCGCCATATTCTAATAGGATGAAGATTTGTATCTCTTCGTTTCCTTATCCACAACCTTGCTTTCGATGATCTATGGCCGTACAAATTTCAATCTTTTCAATCTTAACCAACAAGCCACAATCAACACCGTGATCTTCGTACAGCTCAGAAGATACGAGAATCAAGTATCGCCTCAAATATTCAAGCACACCTACGCATCAAGCAGCAGCAGGGAAAACAAATGAAACGTCACGTTCAGCAAGGATATCCCGTTTCAAAAGTCATCGGTTCGCCATGAACAAGGACCCTTGGATATCCACCGGATTACGAGGTATACAGCCTGGTAGCAGATGTCATCTATACAACTCGAATGTTAGACTGCATCGAAAACAATCAGGTCAGATGATCAGAAAAAATGATTAGATGAAGCGTTGTCAACCATAACGATATGTCCGTTCTGGTCGCCTGAAAGCAAAATGGAGAGCCCAAGCATGGAGCATGGGCATCGGATTGTAAGTAATGCCTCGCTGCCTTACTTGTGAGTTCTCAGCTGACGGTCACGCCCAGAAATTTAACAATGTCATCAACTTGACCTTCAACGGAACCTGAATGGCGAGTCAGAAGAACCATCACATGGCCACGCCCAGTTACATACATAAACCGAGGACGAGTGTTACTCGATGAAGCTGTCGCAGAGTCTTACACTTCAGCTTCATCCTAGACTGATACGCGACAATCCAGATACTTCCTCTCGAAGACATTGGCTGGAAGGAGCCACCAATGTCAGCGGACAAGATGTGCATGGGCCACCGCGACAAGAGATCTGTAAGCGTAATCACATCGTCAAATACTGGTCGCCCGCTTTGAATTGGAGCAGCAAACCTCGGCAGTACATGACGGCTTGGTAGCCTCACTTCCTGCGGGATTAATTTCATTCCCGCACCAAGGGCCATCCAGACTGGACAGGACTTCCATTATTATCAGGTAGCATCCGTCATGAGAGAAGATCAGGGAAAGACTTTTCCTTGAAGGAATTTACAGGAATGGAGCATCTAGGACTGGTGAAGTGGGAGGGAAACGAAAGTAACGGAAGGGTAGAAAGGTTACGATCGGATTATCGGCCCTCAGACACATGGTGCGCACGGACTCACAACGAGATTCCGAGCTGAGCACGCAAGAGTGGAAGTCGGAATGGTCCGGAGACATTGCCATTCCCGGCATCGTCATGGAAATGGTGCCGGGCTAATTATCGGACACACTGGAAGATTCTCGCCTATACGCTGCCAGCAGCACCTAGTTGGTTCGGTGGTTTAGTCCTGCCCAATGGAGCATCCACGATCACTAGAAACAGAATTACAATCAAGTCAAAGCGGGCAAGGGCGTAGTCAACGTACCAAAAGGTAAGCTTGCCCGCATCTATCGACGCCTGTCCTATCCGGTGAAGTGCACACATCATGTTGTGTGTGTTGGTGTAAGTGACGCCGATGAATGTTTTAACAATCACTCTGCTCAGTGCTGTCAGTGAGATCAGAGCATATAACACTTGAACGTTGAATAGGGAATTGGTGCACCTTAGAAAAGGACAATAATATCGCACAGAGTACAACACAAGATCGAATACAGAGGTCATTAGCATAGAATGTGGGAAATGATGCGCCGCTGGTTTTGTGGTAGGTTTTCTTAGAGGATCAAAGGAGCTGGTTCAGGTAGCCTTCATACATTGGGGACAGCGAAACTGATGTCCAAGTCTGTTGTATATCTTGAAGGCCTCTGGATAATCGCCCTCAGCAACGATCGGCACTAGAGTCAAGGGTAGGCTTCTCGCTGATTTGAAAGGGCAGATACCTACGCCCTGCCTTCTTTTCTCTGGACAAAGCACCCATTAGAATTTAGCCTGGCAAGACGAACCTCGAGAACAATGGGCCCATAACAAAGAAAGGTGTAGGGTGAGAATTGATATTTTTGGAGATCTTCGAATGGCCCTTTCCATCTGAACCATGTTCATTTTTTCACAAATTCTTCGTCCAGCTTATTGTCTTTTCTCTTCTTTGTGCTCACTCGCAGCCTTGCAATGGAATCCCTCTCCATTGGACCGTCCAATGCTCCCATATGTCCTTTCAGGCAGGTAATATTAGTGGGAACTGCTCTCCGTTATCTCTTGACACGTTGTTGACATACATTCAATACAGTCCAGCAATTTGAACAGCATCATTGAGGCTGTTTGCATCATGGTTCTCAAGTGTAATAAATCTGCCTTACAGGGAATAAAACCCAAGAAAAGAGTGCACTTGAACCTCAGCATATATTAGCAAGAGCATGAGAGTGTTAAAGACAAGAGACAAGGTAAAAAATCAAAGGTAAGGAAGGGTAAGAGCCAAAAATGGGGCATACTTAGATAACAAGGGACAAATCAAGGCCTATATGGAAAGCAGAGATTAACTGAAACTATATGTGAGGTATGTAAGTGGTCCATTGTACAGTGTGGAAGGCTAATGGGGGTAGGGAGCGCAACTGCATAAATGCAAGGACAATCAACATGATCCGTGCTACAGTGTATGCACAAATAGCAACACAAAAAACAACACCAACTGCAACTGATTCTCCATAAACTGACCATGAATGTGGAATTAGCTGTGGTACTTTTGAGGACAACTTCCAGAGGACCAACTTACATAGTGTAGTAAGAGTCAAAATGACTGCTGCAATCAAAGTGATCAACACTGTGAGGGATGAAAACCTCCATAGCACCATTTCAGCATGTGATGGAAAGGAGAATGACCAAGCAAAGCAATGGAAAGCCCCAAATACCAATGCTACACCACCTATGATCACTTGGTGTGTAAATTCTTTACCTTCATTACCAGAGGAAAATTGAAGGGCACCATGTCCAATGCCATAGTGTTTAGGGGGATCATCAAACAGCTCCATAATGGAAGGAAATATCCCAAAGAAACCCTCCCAGAAGCCTGTTTGGGTTATTTTCGGTGTAAATCTGAATGTCATCAAGTCTGACCCATCCAAAGATATGTGATACTTCACATTGAGTGGCTTATTCCACCATAAGCAGTATGTTATGATGCTGAGGCCTGCGAATGCGAGTGCTGTCATTTCAAGTAGTGTGATGGGAAGATGTTGAATGGCTCGAGCAGCGCATTGCACAATGAACCAGGATATTTGGAGGATAGAAAATGTTTTGGACAGTGCATCACCTTTGCTTTTGTCCTCTATGGTCTCTGCACTGACCTCCTCTAGTTTCTTCTCCAAGTCCGGAGAGTCGAGATCATCAAGAAGAAGGATTGATGATGGCTCTACAGCCCTGGACGATGCCGGACGATCTAACAAGGTTGTGGAGGATGGCGATGGTGATGGTGAAATTGATTCAATTTCCGTGTAACAGAAGCCGCCCATACTGAGAACAAATCCATGAGCCATTGTTAGATTTGGAGAATATTTGTCTTTTTTGCCCCTCCACCCATTGATTACTGACGAGATAGAAAAGTCTGTTCCTATTGGTCTCCAATGTAAGTCGGATAACCCCTTAATGTCATGAAATACTCACGGTAGCACACTGTCCATGCGATAATAAATTGTTCAGCAGCCCATCCGACGATGGCCTCTGGTACCAAGATCATGCAAACCATGATCTTCACATGTTCAATGGTACAAGAGATCCATCCCCTTGTGGTGATATTGCGACCCGGAACATTGGGATGTACAGAAAGCCAAGTGCACGCGAATATCGTGGCGAGGCAGCTCCATACAATGCTCAAAAGTGTCCGTTGATCTTCTGAGGATGCGGGCAAGTCTTCACCATCCTTGGGAGATATCTCTACCCCAAAGACACCAGAACTGAAGAGAAGAACAAGAACGATCATCGCAATTTGATTCATGTCGGCGATTCTAAGGACTTCAAGCATTAGGCAGCTTAGCAGACCATAAAATATTGAGGATGCACCCACTATCTGTCGACCAAAGGAACCGATTCTGAGACAATGCTTGCTGGTACCTGGAGTTTCTTATATTTATCCCACAAGTGGTGGATAAGATATGCCAAGATGCGACCAGAAATATGCGCTGAGGATGTCTTCCACGAAACTTGAATCTGATGATGTGAGATCCATCGTTGATGGTTAGCTGAATGGACGATTGTTTGGAAATATGCACATACAGGGAGTATGGTGAATAGTATAAGGGTGTGACGAAGTGAACGTATCGCGGGGAATCGAGGAGGGAGGTTACGAGAGAGGAGATCATGCACGCTGACGACATGTGCAACCGACGAGGCAGGTGACCTGACTACACATCATTCTAGTCTGGCCGGGGTCCGGTTCGGGCCAGGTCCACGCATATTTGCCTGAACCTCGAACCCGGACCTCGAGGTACGAGTTCCATATGCTAGTCCACACCACGTATTCATGAGCGTGTGTTGTTATTGGAACGAATAAAGAATCCTCTCGTAGTACCCATTGCAAGAGATCATTGGTATGAAGTTCGTCGCACCTGTGAGCCTGTACCTTAACGAATAGCAGGATGAGAAAATTCCAGATCAGAAGCGGATGACAGATAAGCGATAGTCATGTGATAATTGACTGCAGGGCACGGTGAATTTTGTTCTTCCTGCATGTGTTCGTGTGTCCGCGTTAAGGTGGGCTGCATAGGAGAAACGTGTATGCGTTCGAACTTCCACGTCGCGTGTCACTATGGTGTGCGTCATTTTATATACAACGCAAGCCTTGTACATCTGGAGGCGGCAATGTTTTCAGACTAATTTCCCCTCGGATCAATCGATATCAATCACCCCTCGTTGAAAGATGAACATTCGTAATGGTCTTGAAGGTTCGAATCAGAGCTTCCCATCAGCATGCGCTCCTCCTCCTTCGAAATCAGAAGCCAACTATCGAAAATATTGCTCTTGAATGCGCACAAAATTGCGTACATCGTACTCTGGATATCAAGGCTCTGTAATTGGCTGCACGTGAAATAACCATCCTCCGAATGTACGCGACTCTGGAATGATTACCAGACCGGAACAGAGTACACATAGAATCTCTACTGGATACAGGCACGGAAGTCCATCAGAATTGCGGCTTCTGTAAAGCCTTCGGCGTCATTTGCAGCTGTTACACATGAGAGGCTATTTTAGTACGCATTCATCGGAAACTCAATCACCGGAGCAAGCTGGGAGCACGTTGCATCATCTGTTCCACTTGCTGTCATCCTTCTTAGTACGAGCTGTGCTAAAACGCGCGCCTTCCGGCGGACTGCGGACAATGATCCTAAATGTGACGAATCGGAAATCAGCAGCGGAACTTTTATAAGGTATAGTCACACATAACAGTCGGCAAAGGGTGCACTGTCAGCGGAAGGCGGGGTTGATTGATTTCCGTGCACAGATATTATTATGTGCGGTGACGTTAGTTCGACGGGGAGAAGCATGTATGCTATAGTAGGATTGGCGAAGCTTCAAGTGGAATAGAAGTGCTAGTGATGGATGGTATTTGTTAGTAGTATTGATCTCTCTTGTTTGATGCTCAAGGGTAGTCAGCAGTAGTCGACGTGTAAAATGTGTGATTGAACTTTGATCACAAAGCTCAACGTAATAGTGATGGTGTGATGGTGTGAAATGTTAGAGTGCTGATCGCCGTTCTCGGCAGTGATGGCATTGATAAGATGGTTCTGGTTGATGTGTTGTGCGTGAGCGACTTAATTGTGACTCACGTGAGATGTCTGAATGGTTATTCAGAGGTACTCAAGAATTTGGTTATAATCTGTAAGTGGGTAAAAAGCTATCTATTCATTTCTCGTGGGGGTATTTATACTGAAATCTAACTACGTGTCGATGACGTGATGCCACGTGGAATGACGTGGCGTGGCTTCTACTCTGCCGGTTTCCTACCGGTCCGATATCAGACCTGACAGCACTGTCTGGCCTTTGGCTATACATATTTCAGCACCAAGAAGAGTTCGCGCTGGGTGACCGACGTCCTATGTCCTGCCTGGAATTGTATAAATTATTCCCCCAGTCAGTACCAGATCAATCAGATCGCAGCTCAATTAGCATGCCAAGATGAAGTTTCACGCCTCATTTCAGTCTTCATGAACAAATTCTCCGTCACGATGCGGGGGTCACACGCAATCCAAGCCTTCCGCTCACACCGAAAGTTCCCAGATTTTTCGATTAAGAGGATTGCAAACATCATTCTAGAGGTAGAAGAAACCAACCCCTTATTTATTGAAGGTCATTTGAGACAACCAGATACTTGGAGCCTGGTCCAAATCTTTGTGGCTCGGGGCATTGACCAATTCCATGTATTTCCACCCCAATGGATAGTTCCAAGTTCGTAAAGTGTAGGACAGTGGTAATCTATAGTAGCTTCAGTATAGAGCATTTTAATAGTCATCTCGGCCGAATTAGAGAGCGATTACTGAGTTTATTTTAGTAAACCCGTAGACATACAATCATCGTTGACTCAATTCAAGCATAGTCCACCTTCGGTAACGACACAAAGCTGGACAAGGTGAACCATAATGACATATTCATTGCAGTCTGACTGTCCTAAACTTCATCCGATACGGTTGGTAAGAAGAGCCGCTGAGGTTAGCATACGAGATGTGCATGATCCGTCATGATGAGAGATCTATATACGGAAGCGCATCGTCAAATACTGGTCGCCCTCATTGAAAGGAACTAACAAACCTTCTACAGTACATTATGACTCGGTAGCCTCCCTTCCTGTCAGAATGATTTCGTCCCAGCGCCCAGGGCGATCCAGACTCGACGAGATTTGCGTCATCAACATGTAGAATCCATTCATGAAGCATGGAGGACCGGTGAAGTGGGAGGGAAACAAATGCGATGTAAAAAAGAAGCGTCTTGATCGAAGTGGCTTATTAAACTTTCGGTGCGCAAGGACCTGTAACGAAAAGAAATGGCACGTAGCTGAGCATACAACAGCGGAGATCGGTGCACAAGAGACTCCATGGCACACTGTCGTTGCCATCCTCTCAGAAAGGGACGGTCCTAGATTGTTATTGAAATGACGGGCAGCTAGGTTTCCGAAACCTGGGGGATCCTCGTCTATGCAGCACCACCTATTTGGTTGCGTAAGTCAATGGAGCAGTCGCCAGCACTGGAAGTGGAATTATAATCAAGTCCGACTGGAGACGTGCGTAGTCAACATACCAAAAGGTAAGCTCGCCCTCATATATCTAACCCTGTTGCATCTGATGAAGTGCGCACGTACTGTGTTGCGTGAATTGGTTGAGGTAGCTGAGACTGGAGCTCGCTCGCACAGAGGACGACACAGGATTGAAGGCAGGCAGCTGGTTTCGCAGTAGCTTTGCCAGCGCATACAGCGAGACCAGGAGCATTGTCATCATAATGGCCCTGGAATCAGGGTTATGTGCAAATCCAACCAGGTTACGGCCATCGCCGACGTGCGAAAAGGTAAACTCCCCTACATATGTCCACACATGTCCCCGGTCCCATCCTTAAATGCAACTAGTGAGCCAACCACGTGCTGTCAGAAAGATCAGAGAAGTACACGACAGGGACTTTGGAAGATGCAAAGGAGTGAAGAGGGCATTAAGCCAAGTGAAGCTGCGGAATGAGACGAGAGATAAAGTATTATGAATAAGTATTCAAATGGAATAAGGATGAAGTTTGAGATACGAGACAAGAAATCCTTGATTTCTTGGGTTTGGGGGGAGAGAACTTGGCTTCGAGAGAACTATCAGTTGAGCAGAGGGAGACCGGCAATGAAACAGGTCCCAGAATGAATACCGGGATGAAGGGATGCCGGAAGCTCAAACTCGAAGCGTTGGAAGCCGAGAACTCAGTTGTTCAGGATACCTGAAATCTGAGCAGCTGAAAGGACATAGCTGCAGCGTCAGACCAGGCGCTACCCATCCCAGAGCAAAGCTCCCAACGAGACGGGATGGCATGCAGCAAGTGCCGGAACCCCCAAACCAGAGCTGAAGCTCGGGATACTTCAAAGGATTTCATTACATTTTCCAAGCTACATTCAACAGTGACAACAGGTTATTCTATGGAAATGTCTGATGGCAAACGGTGTCTAATGCGAAATTGTTCAAAGGAATTCTTCAGTTCAGCTATGCGCGTGGGATCATACGACTTTGTGATCATGGCAGGAATAAGATCCTCCAGCTTGCGCCAATAAATTAAAAATGCCAGCGATTTCCAACGACCCTGCTTGGCTACCGTCTCAGGAGGAACACCTGCCAATAAGAGCTCTGTGGCACCACCTGGCCTAAAGCTGTGACCGTGGATGAAGTCTAGGTTCAGAGGTTCCCATATGTCACGGCATCGTTTGAGGAACCACTCCTTCATCATCGGAGCCCAAGAAGAGTCTGCTGTTTTGAACGCGAAGAGTGGGGCGTTGGTAGGGACATCCACGTTGGCCTTCAAGTGTGCACGGAGAGCCTCGACTGGGCATAAGTCCTCTCGTGAGGTAAAGATCAGGTCAGTGCCTTCCTGCCGTTCCATCTTGGCCCAAGGGATATGAAACTGCGCTGACTCTGCACCTCCAAAGTGCCTACGGAAGGATATCTGAACAGATTTGGCAACATGGAGCCGCTCGTTGAAGGTGTTGCGGGAGGGAATAGTTAATTCACCCAGGCGGCAGCATCCCCAAAAGGCACAGAGAGCTACTGCCCAGACAGCGACATCGAAGGAATTTGATGTTTTTAGGCCTTCGCGAAGGGCAAAGAGGTGCTTGAGGGTGACAGGACGGCGTTTAGGGCGAGATGGGCAAGCTCCCCTCTTGGCAGCAGCTGTCTTGATATGGACGACGAACTCATCACCGCCTGCCCACTCTGCAGAGTTGATCTCGTGCCATGCTCGGAGGCCTGACATCCATGTGCTGATAGTCTTGCCTGGTGTTTTGGAAACTGAAGCATCTGCCACGAAGGCAGCAAGGAGTAAATACGGGGCTGGTAAGCGTTCTGATTCTGGAATGTTTCGTTTGTCGGCGAATTGATGAAAGCATAGCAAGCCGGCACCATAATTTTGGAGAGTAGAAACTTCATGCGTTGTGCGAATGAGAGATTGGATGGTGGCAGCATCATGTGGAACTTCTTTGTAAAGCTTTAGGTCGAATGAGATTGAGTGGGGAGACGTCCAACAGAAGAGTCGGTCTTCAGCTGGGACAAAGGGACGGTATTCGTTGTAATTGATTTCACAGCCTTTGCGAGGCTTTCTCGGTTTTATTCGGCCAGATGGTAGACGCGGAGGAATTGCCGGGGGAGGAGATTCCCTACTGCTGGCCTCGACAGGACGTACTGCCGGAATGGATGATGTTCTAATTCTAAACATGGCAAATGAAAGGAGTAAGCTCATCAGGGAGCTGGAAATAAGTTCTAAGCCTCATTTCCGGTAGACCCAGATCTCCGCGTGAGATTGGGTCTGCCGGGTTCTTGGCAGATTCAATATAGGAAAGGGAGAGGGAGATGCCTCTCGTTGTCAGAATGACAGCACTGCGTTGGATGGAAAGGTTGACAGAGACACTTCGACTACGGCCCTTCTCAAAGGCGCCGATGACTCCCTGGTTGTCTGAGTGAGCCGGTATGGTGACGTCTCTTAGATCGTTGGCCTCTAGAATGTATACCAGGAATTCGACCGCTAGCGCTTCAAGCCAACCGATGTTTCTACCTTCTGACTTCCAACCTGGGCGTAAACTCCAAGCATCCCACTTGCCATTGACTACCACACCAATGCCCCAGTCCGTGGAGGCATCTACAGATATATCCCAGTCCAACTGTGGGCCCTTGGGTTGAAGCGAGTGGAAGAGGCCGGGCTCTGAGAGCGTTGCCTCCCACCATTTCAGGTCCCGAATCATTGGGCTAGTTGGGTAACGACGCGAATAGCGGTTTTCGTTGAAGCTGGATGCGAAGGAGAAGATTGAGGGAAGATGGGAGCTACCCAGCGGGTAGACGAAGGAAATGTGGACAAGAGATCCTTGCAGCGAAAGCGTTGGTGCCAGCAAGGTCAGATGGTTGGAATACAAGTCGATAAATTGATGAACACGATGGAGGAATTTGAGCCTCTTGTGCTCTGGCAGGGAGGCGCGCTTATTTTCGACATCCCATTGAATACCAATGTAGACAAAGATGGGGGCGAAGTCGGACCATTTCGTTTTGTGCCAAGGAATATTGAGCGGTTCGATGAGCTTCTTGGCCGAGGCCATGTCGTAAGGGTAAGTGAAGCCCAGAGCTTCGTTTCCAGATGATGGGAAGCGAAAAACGTTGAGATCATCAACCCATTTGACAGCGGGAGCCACCTTCTCCTTCTCCCAGATGTCCATCGCTGCATTTGCGATGGAACCAGCATTGCCCTCTGAAGAGGCGCAACCAAATGGACAGCAATGGTCAATAAAGAAACCGTTGGAGCCTTGCACCACAAAGTACTGCTTGTGGGCGGGAAGAATGGGGCAAGTTCGGTGGAATTTTGCGATGTCCAGGGTCATCGCCTGGGTGCCTGGAGGCGCATGTGAAATCTAAGAGAGGGACTTAATGTCAGAACACATGAATTAAATCCAGATAGACATTAAGATTATTGAGAACGGCGACTGAATGTCAAACAGAAGGTGTACAAATGTACAAAGGGTACGAATGTACTGGAAGGTACTAATGTACGAGGGGGAAGAAGACCAACTCACAATGTCAGCCACCTGAGCCGCAGAGCCGAATCGCGTAGGAAAGTTCTCGGTGTCAATATAATCATTTGTGGACGGAATGTCCTTGGTACCCTTGGACAAGTTCCTGACCACGCGAAGTTTGGGTTCTTCTCCTGGCCCTTGCTCTTGAACATTTACTGAGAGCGGGGAACACTGGAAAGGCCCCAAGATTGTCTCCACCTCGGAACGAGAAAGAGGACCCGACATCCGACCCGCATCAGCTTCCTCCTGTAGGTAGTCATCGATGAAGGCCTTGTGCTTGGGGGAAGAAGTTCTATTCGGGAAAATGGTGGAGCGCTGAAGAGGTGGGAAGTCACCCATGGGGAAGCCGTTGCGTAGTTTTTGTACCAAGTCAGAATGGAGATGAGAGATATTATGCTTTTTGAGGAAGAAGTCAAAGGCGTCTGGGCTGTATGGTGTGATGACGTGCTCCCGAATGGAAGATTGATCAGGCAGAAGGAACGGGCTTGGGCTCGGCTGTGCAACACCATGTGAATGCGTGGTGGTCATGGGCCAAGCAGAAGGAGCAGACGTGGAGAGGGGAGACACCATGGGAGCAACGATTGCCTCGGTCTGGCGAGACGTTCCAGGAGATGCAAATCTTCTGGCTCTGGTTGCCTGCTTTGGGAGCAATACTACCTCTATCCCCAGCGACGAAGACGGATGCAGTGGGTTGGCCTGACTCAAAGGAGTTGAACTTGCATTGATGAATGCGGTGTCCTCTTCTAGCGCAGATGAGGCAGATCGCGGCGTCGGGCGAAGAGGTCCCGGCGTCGCTCCTCCGAAAGGACGACATGATCCTTCCAGTGCCCTGACGGAAAGACGTGGCCAAGGAGCGGGAGCTTTGCTGAGAGGCTAACTGGTTACGCATGCGAATGTACTCCTCCTCGCGTTTCCGATCCCTCTCATCCCGGATGTGTTCCTTCGTCTGGGAGAGCTCTGAGGCGTAGTATTGTTGGGAGAACTTGAACCCTCTGTCCGAGTTGTGGTAGTCAATGCGAAGCTTGATATCAGTGGCCAGGACCGCCTCGTAAATGAGGGAGAAGTCAATGAGGTTGTGGAAGAAAAAGAAGTGGTCCTCCCAGCGTTTTGCCCACGCCGCATCACGGACACCATCAGGGGAAGTTCGTAGGGAAGAAAGGAAGTCGACGTAGCGAGGAGAAGCGTCTCGCCATTGCAACTCCGTGAGATCGGTCTCTTTGCCAAATCTAGCGTTAGAGACATCAAGCACAGTGACTTTACCCTGACCACGGTCCTGTATCTTCTTCGTTGGGAGAGTATCACCTTCTCGATGGATGATGGCAATGTTTGCGAGGGTGAAGAGGTGTAACGGGATGTACTGCTTAGCATCGGCCAGACGGTATAGCTCTGCGTGATAGCCTTCGAACTGGAAAGAGGAACCAGGCTGGCGTTCCACCTCCTCACTGCAATTAAAGATCTTCTTACGCTTTTCGGTGACGTCCCCAGGGGAGTCGTCAACCGCCTCCCTCGGCTGTTTGTTCTTCAGCCCCAGGAATCCCGAGATGAGCTCCTTCGACTTCGGAGTGATCTTGGCCAGAGCCTGCAGAAACTTGATGGAAGAATTTTTGGGGGACGTAGGCGGAGTGGGTGTATGCTGCGAACCCTCTGTGGTCAGCAAAGAGGCTAAGGAAGATGCTGGGGAGCGTCCGGTCTCTGCATGCTTATCTAGCCTATCCTGGTTATCAGCCTTCACCAGGGTGTTCCGTGCTCTCTTGCGTGAGAGTGACCAGGTGGCCAAACGTGCTTTGTCTGCGTCGTCCCCATGGGTTTTGTCCTTCCTGTAACTGAGAGGGATGGCTGGTGGCAGCGGCGGACCAGCCACAAAGCCCGGAGGAGGAATAGACATAGCGATGAGATCAGCGAAGAGCGACGAAGGGACGGAGCGATGATAGAGAAAGCACGAAGTGGGAACGAAGTGAAAATACAAGAGTGCAGAATAGCGCAGGACGATCGCGTTGTTTGGCTGACTTCACTGGGCCAAACATCTGGGGAAACGCGACACAAAACACTGGGGAAATGATCTCTCTATTTCGCTACGCTTTACTTGGCCAGTCACAGAGTCTGAGCCGTTCGTGCCTCACGTCAGACTTGTGTGGCACTTAAACAGAGCATTAACGTGCGGCAGAATTCTCCGCTGCATGGAGGCTGTGGGTCGTTGACGTTGACGAAGGACAAGGAAGCTTCGAAAATCATCGCACAAGCCGGGCCGAGGGACCACGCGACCGTGGCTATTTTTGGCACGCGTCGCGCGATACGCCTTATTTGTCACCGTACAACGACGACGCCGTCTAGTTCCCGAATTTCTTCGGCGCCGGATCTGTATTCAAGAGCCACAACGATACAAATAACGCGCACATTTTTCACATCCATGCGCTCTTGCTAGCTATGAAGAATCTCTGCTCACCCAATAAAGACCTTCCGATATCCCAGCGATCAAAATACCTTTCTGTCGCATCTGCCTTTCGCGCTTCCTGCTTTCCTCATATCTGTCCTTGCACACTGCACAGAGACGATCGTTCTGCTCCCAGGTTTCTCGCCGATTTGAAAGGAAGCCATGCTTCCTTCACTACAAATCGACGTGATCATTCAGGAAGACAAAACAGGGGAACACAGGGCCCCTATTAAACGCGTAGGTCGGGGAATTTCGTTCCGTCCGAATCATATTCGCATTCACAAAAAATCCGCCTGCAGCTTTTATCCTCTACTTTCTGTTAGCTCCCAACCATGTGATATCATCACTCTCCACGAACAATGATGCTGGGCTCAGTTGCTTACACTGCAAAGGATGTCGCTTACCTCATCTGATGCGTACCTGTCGTTCCCATCCACTTTGTGTTTGTTTATTCCTTTTGTTCCCTTTCTTCGCCACTTCCATTTTCCTATGTTCCCTTACCCTGATGTTGCGTAATCTACGCTTCACCCTTGTTCTATATTCATCGACTGGTGGCGACTCAGCTCCTGCCTTCAGCTATATAAAGCTGCAACGCTTGACTTCAATGGCTATCTATCTATCGCTTCATGTCCTTATCTCTCTCAGGCGAAACTCCCCAAAACTCGACAATACACCACCATGCAAAACAACGGTCTGTAGTACCTTCCTACTCGTCCCTTTTTTCTTCCGCTTATTCTTTGCACACTAGCAACAAGTACGGACGGTCATAGTCCCTTATATAGACAAGTTACCGGGCTCTCAGATCTTCCCGGCGTGTACCAAGGTATTCAAACATCACCTATCCCCCAACAAAGTTCCCTCGAGTATTACAAACTCGTTAAACATGCCTGCTACTATCATGGCCATGCCTTGCTTTCGAGCCATCTGCAGGGGTCTTGAATACAAAAGTCACTCCGGAAATTTCGCCCTCGTTCACCTTGAATAGTCCGGAATAAGGGCTTGGTCTCTTCATTCGTCTCTCTATGCATGTCCGGTCTGGGGTCCCGGTTCGATTTAACAGATACCATGACTACAACCGCCACTTGTCTGCGCCCCTCTTCGAGCTCGAGAATTCATACTACAGGATCATATCTATGGATCCAGCACTTCTTCCCGCCCTTGTGGAACTCTAGCAGGAGTCATGCCGCTCTCGCTGCCATGCCGCCGTTCGCCATCTCAGCTACCTGCTGTCTATTACAAGCCTACACTTTGAGGAAACATTGCGAAACATTACAGGCATTTTGGAAACGAACCCAAAAGAGATCGCAAAACACTGTTTTAACACTTTGTTGGAAGACAGCTATGATTATTCTGATTCCGACATCCTCAGCAATACCATTCTTTTATTCATGATGATCTTGTGCAGGTCACCGAGTCTAGCGGAGGCGATAATACACAGAGAGAGCGTACAGCTTACTTGTGATATTATGAGCCAGGTCCCTACTAAGCTCAGTCGAGTGCATGTACCACTTGCACGTTATCTCCTTTCGATCTCCATTCTCATCGCCATAGATTTCATAGACATCAACCTACAACATTCCGATCTTCACATGATCCTCGTCATCATCGTCAACACCGAACAATATTCAGAGGGCATTGTCGGAAACTGTTAAGCATTGGAAATATACACCGGATACCATTTCTACGCTAGGAAGGACTGTGACGATCCACGAGACTTCTGCTTCATAGTGAGCTTTTCGATTTTCTTTTGACATGAAACAACTTATCAAGTGCTGGCGAGTATCCAAAAGTCGTATACAACGCTGTTCCCGGTGTCAAAACGTCCAATATTGCTCTGAGTCATGTCAACGAAAAGATTGGAAAGCAGGCCACAAAAAGAAAGGTATCAAATTTAGCATAGGAGCATTGTCGTATTTATGCTACTATTTATCTTGCTTGTCTGCATGTGCGGGTGCGAGATGACTCGGAGGAGTGCAAGGAGCTGATTCGGTATACATCGGGGACAGGTAAAGCGAGAGTCCCGCCTGAGTCCGAGTGTGATGGACGTCTTGAGATAATCCTTTGCAGCAATCGGCGCTGGGATCGGGGTCATAATCAAGTCGGATGGAACAAGGCGTATTCCACGTACCAAAAGGTAAACTGCCCCGCGTATATCCACGCCTCCCATTCTCAAATTCAACTAGATGTTCTGGGGCTGTTCAAAACAGAACTTAGTGACTGTGACAGGAACTCGCGCGCACATGAGAGAACTACGGCTCGCTTGAACAGAGGTGTGCATTACAACAGAGTTCTTTGCTGCACGGACGATGTCGATGATGAAGAAAAAGAAACATTCCGAAATCGTCGCCCACGAGCCGGCCCGATGGGCCACGCGATCACCGCTATTTTTGGCACGCAATGAGCCTGCGCGGATACCAAAACAGGCTTAATTCCGCGCAAAAATGTGTCGGTAAACTCTTCGGTGCATCTTTCCCTCTGACCACCACCAACCTCCTACATCATTCTCGTTCATCTCTATTCCGGAATCCTGTGAATCAAGGACATTATCTCGCTGCTCACATGATATGGGCAGGGCTACTTGGCTTTGGTCGAAGGAACGCGGGTCTTACTCACAACTGCTGTGCCGAACATGTCTACCGGCCCAGATTTCGAAATAAACAGCGCGTCCGTTCACGCTTCACGGAGGATCGCTCGCTGAAGGGGTAAGTCTATGAACAATTCTTATTGCTTGTTCACCTCTTAGCACTATTGCTTCCATCGACAATTTCGGTTCCGACCCGCGACAAGGTGAGTAGGAATGCGGCACCACCAGAAAACGAAGACGATGCGGATGAGAAAAGAAAATACAGTACATCTCTGCATCGACTCTCACTGAACCCGATCACCACACGAGTGTCCCGTTGTTTGGAGAGGTACGGGCATCCGCTTGAACATCATTCCCGTAGCTGACAATACCACGGCAGGTCAATACTCCTGCGAGCCCTTTGTAGAGACGGGGATAATAGTGAGGTAGACGCGGAACCTTCAAACGCCGGCGCAGTGAGTATGAGCGAGGATTTTACACCAAGGTAGGTTTACAAACCTTCCGTTGTCTCCTCTTCTGAAACTTGTTCTAGTTCTAGCAACAAGTATCAAGTGAATATGGGAAACGCTGCCATTCACCTTCCTGCCAAGTCTCGTATCAAGACGAGTCGTCGCAGAAGCAGAGCGGGGTCTATATCCATTTTACGTAGACTTCGTGGGCTGCTGGTAATGATGAGGGCACATCCTCTTATATCCCGCGAGACGTGACCCACACAACGTCCGGCTGTGTTTCTGCTCATCGAGGTTCTGCCCGCTCCCCCCCAAAAACATCAGCGTTAGTGATGTTGACTACACGCACAAATGGCAAGTTATTTTTCGTCACGAGCCCGGGTGCACCATGATTGGAAGTCTGACTTGAAACTTACAGCGTCATCTTCCTGGTAACATGTATACTGAAGCCATGGTTTATGTGACATCTGGATAGCCAATAAAAACAAGGACAAGGCGGCGCACGGCGCTGAGCTAAGGGTGAGTTTTAAACAACATCGAACGTTCCTCTTCCTTTATTTTCTGATACTACAGTGGCTATGAATAATGAGGAACATTATTCGCGACTGCAGTAAGTCGGTCATTCCCGCCTATTAGAATGACTTCGGTGTCTTCGCCTCTCTAGCCCTGTATCCTGTAATGACACCTTACATCAGCGGAGCGAATATATCACCCTTGATACCTTGAGTGAAGGAATACCACGTGCAACGCACGAAGATCTCTGAAACATGTTTATAACCTCAGCGCCACCGTCGTACTGAAAGTCGGTGGGCAGTAGTAATTCTGCGGCACCTGAGAACGTAAGGGTATGTGTACACAATACCATTCCGCAGCTTTTATAACGAATTACCACAGGAGGTTATATACGAGAACGATTAAATCCTGGCTATCTACCAACCAAAAAGCTGAATGCAATGCCATCAATTCCACCTAGTTCTTAAACCAGAGACGATCACTCTTGTTTTTCCCAGCAACAACTGGTGTCTGTCCGCGCCTTACTGGAAGTGAACAGAGGAGATCAATATACGTTGACTCCTCGCTCAGATTCCCCGATCTCAGAGCATCAATAACCACCCGAGTGAAAATCCCATTATACCCCGTCTCGCTTTCCACCTCTCTCGCAAGCTGATACTCCTTGCACGCAGCAAGAATGACATGGGAAGACATGTCCGGTCTCCAATCACTGTCAAAAATCGACTTGTACGAAGGATATCGGCTTAGATTCTCATCCGCCACATGGAGCATCCTCCTGAGAGACACGCGCGGTGGGGGTGGGACAGTACGTGTACCGGGCTCTGAGAAACACCGAACATAGGTACCAGAATGGCAGGAATCTAGGAAGAAAGTGATTCGGTGCCCTTTGCTGCGAGATATCTGCTGGAAGATGGAGTTGATCTCCCGGTCGCTGATATCGGGAACTCGCAAGCCACTGCTGTCGATAGCATCTCGGTCGATGGGACAGGTGGCTTCAATGGAATCATCCACACTGCTAAGACTATGGCTATCCTCCGCATTGCCAAAGTGATAATCATTTGGGGAGTATCCGGAACCATGCCCGGAGAAGTAGATGATGATGTTATCCCTGACTTCTATTTGAGGATTATCAATGAGACTGAGAAGCATATTGACAATATTGGTACGGGACGGAAACGATGGGTCTTCGGACGGGGCGCCTTGCGATCCAAGGAGAAGCTGTATGCGGTCTTGAGGTGTGCCAATTTCCTCCTTCAAGTATTTTTCCACCAGTAAGGCGTCTGATACGCAGCCTCGTAATGGATAAGATTGATATGCGTCGATGCCAATTAGAACGGCCCAGAACCTGGAGCGTTCGATAGTCCAAAGTGGCTACATATTCATACGTCAGCATTGGACTAGTAGGGCAATAGTTCGCTGACCTTCGTATTGACAGAACTGATATCTTCCACAGACGGTGGCGGGTTTACACTATGTGTGTACTGGAGTCTTAGCGTGATGTGGTAGAGGATCTTGTCGTAGAGGCATTGATGCGTCCTTCGAGAAACATCATCTCCTTTACGCCCTTCCTTTGTTGAAGTCGCCTCGGTATCAAGTTCCGGTATTGCGATATTTTCTTTCTCAAAATGAATTAGCCGCTTCTCGAGCTGTTCAGGCATAATATCCGCCTTCTCTGAAGATAGATCCTGCTTCGAAGTTCGAACAGTTTCTCGGAAGCTCAGTATTTATTTACTCACATCATCACTGAACAGTGGGAAATCCAGTAAATCAGGAGCCGTCTTTCGTTGCCAGAGCCATTGCCCCATATTCTGTTGAAATAGGTGTAGCATTCGTCAACTTGAAAAAAAGAACCAGAGGAATAGGGTACTCACAAAGAGGATTAATCCAGAGTAGACAATTTCGTTCATGGTTTCGTTCAACTCAGTAGTATGACCTAGGAACTGTGGCTGAGGCTGAGATTTAGACGACCAGTGGCTCTCTGTATGAATTTGGGAGTGAGGTAGTGTCTTTTATTCTGGGGAATACAACAGCAGTCGCACAGCCATAAAATCGTATCATGTAAAACAACAGCACAGACCATCAATTGTGAAGGATTCGCAGCTTCCACGCTGAAGCAACCCCCTCTACAGCCACAATAGTAACCTTCTGATTCAATGAAGCTGCCGAATCAGAGGGTCAGTACACCAGTACAACCGCAGAATGAGAAAGTTTTTGGCGCTGTGATTGGACCAGTAACATTGCGCGTTATGCATCGGAACTTGTGAGGACTGATATGCCTGCCTGGCATACACCTCTGAAAATCACGTATAAAGTTCCCTGTAATTTAATTCAAGCAAGTTTATCTACATACAATAAGTAAGAAACCAGCAGTAAGTACCACTAGCAACCAGAAGGTTCCCCAGGAATCATAAGCAAGACATGTAAAAACCAAGAACGAAGCACGGGGATTCTACCCGGTAGCCGATAGTCCAGTCCACCTGGTACAGCCAGATTCGGCTTCCTGGCAGGCACCGATATGTGATCTCCAGATTTTGCAAGTGATCGATTGACCTGGTAGCCGTGGATGAGATAATATCTGCCAGGTAGAGTGTTTATCCTCACCAGGCTGGGTCAGCAAGTATATTAGTCAGTACTAAAAAGGATTAGTAATAGTGTACCAGTAGACTAGTATAAATACAGGTCATGTATCTAGTGGGGGATCAGGTTTCTGACCCCCGGAACGCTACCAGGCGAATAGTACGGGTTTTATTGGTTAAGAGCTTCGAGTCGTAGACTCACCTGGAATAGAAAGTTTGTGACCTGGTCACTCCATGTGTGCAAGAACCGATAAGCAAGCAAACAGTATTTAAGCTAGAAACAGAAAGTCAGACCCAAGAAACAGTTCAGAACCAGTCAGTGTGTTTTAAGTTGCAACCAGGCGCAAAGTATCAGTATTGAAACTGCACCAGGCAGCCAGCATGAGTTCAGAACCTGCACCAGGCAGTTATTCTGTATCAGTTTAAGTTTGTGTTCAGTAACACGTCGAACTTAGAGTGGACACCGCAATATATTCTTTATACAAATCATATTCATCACACCTGGAACTTGTAAACTACAGTACAAAGCATCGTAACCTGGTATAACACACCCCCCCTCGAACTGCAATTACTGAGTGTTTGTGTGGTGTTTAGTGTGTAGCACTTTGCATTCATATAGGCGCTCAGCACCTTTCAGGACATAATGCTGTAGATATAGGAGGGGATAGCGAAGGGATAAGAATAGCGGATGTTGATCGGGCTTGAACAAAGGGAGCCAAATGCGGTGTTCTCTTGGTGTTGTCAATGATCATGCGGTTGCCAATATATCTACGTGAGGAAGACAAGGTCCTTGGTGGACTTATACTCCAGTCAGAGGGTTCAACGTTCAATGTTCAGACATTCAACATTGAGGCTGTTGCTCTTTGTCTGGTGACCGTGATTGTGCTGTGGACCACTTTCCCTGGTGTGATAGTGTGATGTTCGAGATGGCGCCAACACCGGGTATCCCACACTGCTATTGGCAGGGCTGTATGCAATGAAGCAGCCATATTAGAGGAAGGAACCAAGGCAGGCAAACCTTCTATCACATCCAGCAGTGAGGAAAATTGAACTTCTTGGCAGTGCCACCAGTGCCCACCACAGCCAAGGTCTGTTTGTCAATTTTGTCTGGCTAGCCGGACTGACTCAGATGGGAATGCACACAGTGCTCCCCAAGTGCTGCCATCAGATATCCTTCCTTCATTCCACTATAAACGAATACAATACACAGCTAGCATAGAGAATTAGGGAAGTTGCTATTATGTAAAACAGTATCAGCGTACAAGGAAGATTGCGTGTACCACAGAGAAGGTAAGTATTTCACCTATGCCAAGTATAAGTCGCAGTGGGGTGGTATATGCTGGGGCTATGCAGGATTTGAAAATATACAGCCAGGATAAGGACAACCGCAGTTCTAGCAGGCGGCTTTCGTACCAATGAAAACCAGATTTGAAGTTCTTCCTTGACAGAAATGCCAGCACCAGTGCTGAGAGAACCATTCTATTAATTGACCTGCAAAGTAGCCAATGCAGTAAGGTCAGTCCTCATTGACATCTTGCATTCAGATGGAATTTGTGTGGAGCAATGCGTGATGAGTGATACTATGTGTTGAGGATCACGGCGGTCAGGGGAAAAGATGCGTTGCTATTTGCATCACTTTTTTTGGGTGGTCAGACCAATGTCTCAGGCACTGGAACCATATCGCAGGGTTCACTAGGCAAATGGGTGGTATAGTGCAAGGGTAAGCTACGAACAAGCGGAGAGCTATGGAAAGGTTGCCGAAACGTGCACGTGACTGTCAGGATGCGGGCTGCACCCAACGCTCCCAGCGCATTCCCTCTTCTTTTCATGTTTTGACCTTCATCAAATTGGGCACTCCATATTTCCTGGCCTGGCCTCAAAGCATATTGGCTTGAATATGTACCGGTACAATTTAAGTGGAAAGTGACCCTAGTGAGAGAAGCCACCAGTTTACTCTGGATTTGTCAGACATCATCATTAATCAAGCTGCTGGCCCCTGCACTGTGTACCAGTGCTCTTTGGTTTTCGATTATTATGCAAGGACAAAGCGATGGCAGCTATTGTTCTGAACAAAATGTCTCCCAACTCCTCCTTCTGTCCAAGTTGTGTCAACGTTCTAGAATGTAGCCCAAGCCAACCGCATGGATCTGTGCCTTTGGGCATGAGAGGGGGAGGAAAAAGTGTTGTCAGACTCTTTTCCTCCCACCTCCTATGTGGAGGAAAGTCCCCCCTCTCTGTTCAATCTATGCACACCTAACTAACTCTCACACCTCGCTATGCTCAAGCGACAAGAATCCACAAACATCAAGTTGAAGATGAGCCAACAGCCTCCCCTGTGGAATGTAGCTTGAGAAGACAAATCACTTGTGCCTCGGGCATGTGAGGGGGAGGAACAGTGTTTCGCAGATGCTCTCCTCCCACCTCCTCCATGGAGGACAGTCCAATCTTTCTCAACATAAGCCATTCATGAGTACTAATGTACCACCACTCCCCTCAAGTGCTTTGACAATGCCACAAACTGGCAAATGCGATCCCCACCTCTTCAAACTGAACACCTGCGACCCCCCCCCCCCCACACACACACATACCATCCATCACTCTCCATGGCGCTATGCCTTCAGGTCACCAACTGACCACCAAACTATCTCTCCCAAGATTCAAAACTGAAGCTGCGTGCACCCTGTACAGACATACACTCGCATTGCACACACAGACACATGGAACATGTAGATACAAACCTGAACAAAGTAGAATACAGCCAATAAAGTACCTTACAAGTAGTGTAGAAAGCCACTAGATGTATACATATGCCCTAAAGGGTGTGAATACTATAAACAGGATTTCATCATCATCATCATCATTGTGTCAATGCTCAGACCTCGAAGAACTCCCTCTCAAGCTCATCGATGAGATTCTCCCACATCTCAATATCACAACTATCAAACATCTTTCCCTCGCATCCTCCATCCTCTGCACAGCCTGCATTCCCCATATCTTTCACACACTGTACTTATCTCTATGGGTTCATGACCACATTTCTCGAAGATACGAAAGGGCAGGCTCCTATGCCCTGCTTCCACACCATTAAAATAGAAGGGTTATGGGATGACATCTCTACTTATCTCCTTCCGTGGTCCACCAAAGCTCATACCATGAAAATCAGCGCTACCAACATTAACAATACTACAATTCTTCCTTCCATAACCGACCTCAGACAGCTCGAGTTATCCTAATTAGAATTCTGGGCCATGGATGACGTTTTCAGGCTCATAGCAAGTCTCCCTCCCACTTTCAAGAAGCTCACAGTTTGCAGGATCAGAATTTACAAGTCATGGCCAACGTTATACCTTACTGTTGGTCTTCAGATTGATCTAGAACACCTAGAGACCGAGTCGGCTGAGGACTTGTCACTGCTCCTTCAAGACAACTGTCTGATCTCGCTGAAGTCGTTATGAGTGGCATCTGTTTCCCAAGCTCGTCCCCATGATCCGGAGGACCTCATCCAGAGGACTCCCCACCTAATTGACCTCCTGTAGCTAGGATGTATCATCAAAGAGGGGGCCGAAACAAGTATCCCAAAGGATGAAGTGAAGAACACTTTGGGAGCTGGACATAAAGGTGACCTCGGAATGTAAGTACAGCAAATATTTAGAACACAGATGGACGCATTTGACTTGGAACTTTCACCAATGGCGATCCTGCCAAGGAAGGAAGGCTTGGCTGGGCTCTCTATTTCATTTGTGCTTACCTTTGTTGTGTGCATGTACTTCCTAGCCCCATAGGCATCCACAGAGAGAGTATATGCAATATTTCCCATTATAGGGAGGCACATATCTTCAAATCCGCAGTGTTCTAGATACCATACCATTAGAACACGAGATAGAAAAGTGAACATGAAAGGTGCCATACAGGATGCGTTTCATCATTTCCAACTACTGAAGACAAATATTCCATCACTGAGGAAGTTTACACAGAGCATGAGACCGGGTCAAACAAAGCAGACATTTCCATTGATGGTGGATGAGGGAGGGAAATCCAAAAAATAAGCCTTCAGGAATCGGAGCTCAACACGCATGAGCCGGCCAGAGGGGCGATGTGATCACGACGTGTTGCTTGACAAGCTTACTTTGATTGACTTCAATTTCAAGCTCCTAGTTTCTTAGAGATGGACGGGTGACTAGTAAACATTGAAACTCAACCTTGGCTCAGCACCGTTCGTGCCTTCCCAAGGAATGAGACTCTTCGGAATAAGATAGTCTCAGGGAGGACACTGTACCATTGATCTGCGGGGGTTTTGTCAGCTACGTGTATAGCATCAAGGCTGATACTCATTCTCCAAATGACACAACACTCAAATCAAACTGATGCAACCATCTGGTTGGGTGAGAATCACAGCTAAGTTGCCGCAGAGATGTACTGCATTTTCGTTTTGTCTTCGTTTTCTACATGAATATTGACCTTGTCATGGGGTCAGAACTGGAATTTTTTATTGAAGCGACACTGCTAACAGGATAACAAGCGATATGAATTGTTCCTAGCTTCCTTCAGGCTATTCAATGACATTGCGCTTGTGAACACTTCGGCTGCCTTTATTCTCATTGTATAATGTACACATCGCTGACTGGATATGATAGATATTTGAAGTGTTACAAGGATGTCCGAGTTATTGAAGTCACCATTATCCTTTATAAGATGAGGTGTAGATTCGTATTCTACAAAAAATTGACTGAAGAGCTCCAGGATAAGATGAAAAACTCACTATATGATGAGAACTACTGAGTTGAGGTTTCTGACTATACTTTGGATGTAGAATCTTCCTATGAAGATGAATCAAAGGTAGAGGCATCAGTGGGAGAGATTCGTTAGAGTGTGTAACTTTCTAACCTGACTGATCGAAGTAGCTGTTGATAAGATTGATTGGGGTTCTTCCTGAGTGATGAGATGAAGGCCTGGTGCCTCCTGTGAGGACAAATTTGCTAAGCCTAAACCGAATCACTCACGTAGCTCATAGCGCCCATTTGTACACCTCCCATGAATGTGTCTACACTTTTCTGACCATCTTGACATGCAGACCACAATATCTATGCCAATTTATACACCACTTTGCTCAACTAAAGGAGATATGATGTACCACATCAGCAGGTGAGGATTTGAGTGCTCTCGAATTCCTGGATACCATCTCTCTTTTCAATTGACCATCAGAACCATACTTCGAGCTTGCCAATCAGCCCATGGAAAGAATAAGTAACATTGCCATGCTCTTACTATATAAGGCAAATCTAAGGCCAGAGAGAATAAGCACAATCTTCGACACCAGTAGACACACATACCAAAAGCAGTTCCAGAGTGAGAACACTACATGATCAGGATAATCTATTGACATATAAACTTTGACAATTTTCTGGCTTACATCGAATAGAGCCTGGGTTCAAATGAATTAGTGTTTCAATTCTTCAAAAAAAAAGTACTTACCATCAAACAGCACCCAGAAGGAAGGGACTTGACCATGATCAAGTGCATTTCCTGTGCATATGGTAAGTAAGAAAACGACAAGTCAGAAAATTTTGACTTCACATCATTGATGATCTCTCCATGGAGCTTAAAGTCAACCGGAAAAATGACTAGAAATAGAGCAGTCAGAATCTACAATGTCTAGGCGGAATTGAGTGGACCTTCATCATAACCATCAACTTCATCTCCGTCTTTGTCTCTTGTCTGTCTGCTGTGTCCGGAGTCTAAGAGGGAAGAATGAGAGAGCATGTGAAATGACCAGTCTTTAGTCACATTACAGTGAAAGAAGAGCGAGTCATGTGGTTGAGCATCCTTGACAAGCCAGCGCATTCCATCAAGCATGTTCTTCCTGGTTGGCTGGGAATGGGGATTGGTGCTATCGTCGGTGAGCATCACTATATCTTCAGACTTATATCCCCAGTGATCAGTTGTCGCAGGGTCAGCGTCGGAAAAGAAGACGATAAATTCAACCAACAGATTAAAAAGTCCTGTATATGTCTGGCATCATTAATACATCCTTTAAGCTCCTGGGATTGTCCGCGATAATTGATTCCAATCTAGTCGCTGAAGGTTAGCACTTAAAAATCCAATTGTAAGGGTAAAGCCTACACAAAGTGCCTTTTTACGTCCGGTGCACTTGGAATACGTGAAATGATTCTGTGAAAGTTGCAAGGGTTCCATAGGTTGTGCAACTGGAGCAGTAGACGCAGGACGTGGGCGACTGCCGCTATCGCTGTTATGGTGATTATGGTCATGTGGACCACTGTGGGGCTTGTGAGCAGTGCGCTCTGGGTTAGAATGATGCAGGTGGCAGTTGCTGCTGCCACTACGATGGTAGTGACGATGATAATGTTCTTCATGATTGCCAACAGCCTTGGGTACCCCAGAGGGAATGTTCATTCTTGAAACAATGGATGAGTATTTTCTTCAGCAGCTCCCTCGAGAGTGTGTACCTACTCTGGTACAGTTCTACATGACTTGTGCTGAGCGCGTCACAGGACAACAGTGTTGAATTACGCAAATTGCACCGAAACTAAAGAAATTCAAACAAGGATGCTGTTCCAAAGAAACAAGTTGTCGAGTGAGATAGTGATGGTAAGAAGAAGAAGAGCGATGAGCTGTCTTGTGCAAAGATCAAACCAGATCAATCAGTCTCGAAACTGTGCTGAATGACCTTCCATCGGATGGCACCTAATTTCAATCAGATCCTGGCACTTAGCGCAGTCTGGAAGCTCGCCTGAGCATAATATCCCCCACCTCGACATGATTATATCAAGTTCATCATCCCAGTGCTCTCCATAGCTTGTCTCTATTGTGAGAATGATATAGAAGAGACGTCTACCAATATACATGGAGGAATGCCCCCAAAGCCTCCAATTGTGTCATTGTACAATTTTAATTGCTTCGCTTCCCCAAGCAGGTTGTCAGAAAGTACACCTGAAGCTGATCAATCAGTCCACCAGCTCTAGCTAACAACAGAACGTGCCAGAAACAAACCTGAATCCGGTTATTCCTCTTGTTCCATTCCATAGGAGCGGTAAAGTATTGCCCACCTGACTTGACGTTAACGGAGCTGCCGAAATGCCCTTCATCACTTGTCAAAACCATGCTGTACTGCCCCGCTTCATCAACCCCAACTCAATAGTCTGCCAAACTCCACATGTCCGATGGAAGTTGAATACAAAAAGCGGACCTGCAGGTTTGTATACAATCATTTTGTTGACCTCGTGCTTTAGCGAGACGTAAGCCTAGTGTATGCATCATCAAAACCATCTCACACTATAGAACTGGCAACATGTACAGGTTGAGAACAATGCCAGCCAGACTTCTCGTCTGCATGAGTCATGGTGCTGTTGAGGTACTTGTACCGAAGTAAAGGGACATTGACCACAGTCCACTGACAATGTGCATATTGGAATCAGTCACCATTACCATCTCAAGGAAAGTTGAGCCACTATATAAAATCAGCTCAGTCGCATTTTCAAATCTATGAACGCACTTTGGACTGTCTAAACTCGTTTTCCTCGAAATTCAATCATTTTCACATGGCGCCGTCCACCTAGAAATGGTTAATCTCGTCTCGAGAATCATCTAAGCGCACATACCAACATGAGATAGACAAATGCCTCAAGATCATCAGAATCACCAAAATATTCATGGTACCTGCCTCAGAACTCAGCTCCGATTCCATGGTGCTTATGTATCATGCTGGTCACACCATCCAACCGGAATCCGTCGAACTTATATTCATCCATGTAGAATCGGAGGTTGCAAAGGAGGAACAGCAGCATGCCATAGTTGAAGAGACAGCTAACCCAAAGTTCGTGTTGTCCTTTGTCTCCCTCATGGAGGTACAGATAATGGTCAGTCCCGTGCAACTCGTTTATCCCATCAAGGATGTTCTTGCAAGTATAGGAATGAACAATGTCGAGCAGGATGGCCAGCCCCATGCCATGCGCTGTTTCGATCAACTCCTTCAGCTCTTCCAGAATTCCACATCGTGAGCATATCGCACAGAGACTGGTCACCTCGCACTCAAAGGCTAAAAAAACATCAATTGAGAGCCATGAATGTTTGCTGCAGGAAAAGGACATACAGGTGTAGTATTCATGCTGCAGGACATCAATTGGATGATATTCCAAGCCAGCCGAACTGCCAGTCACAAAGCGCGGCTGACATTTTACGGACGAAAGACGCTGGGGAGGAATGTAAGCATGCATCCCGCTTCCAAGGCATCCTGTGGTGCAGATCACAATGGTTGACTCTTGCCTTGAGTTTTCAGACGGTACAAGGTGGAGCAGAAGCAAGGAGACAAGCACTTCATTCGAATGTAAATGAATACAACACATAGGCTAGCATAGACAATCAGGGAAGTCGTCGTTATGTAAATTGGTATCAATGCACAAGGGAAGGTTGTGCGTATCACTGAAAAGGTACTCTGGAAGGCGGAATGCCACATATCTTCGGTACAGGTCACCACAAGCAATCACCCATGTCGAGTAATGTCGCAGTAGGTGTTTCTGTGGCTGGATTGCACAGGAAAAGAGAGCACTGTGTGAAAGTCAAAAACCCACAGCCAGAATGAGCACGACATTAATCCCAGTAGACCTTTGTACCAATGAAAACCCGACTCTAACCTTTCCCTGACCCAAATGCCAACACCGGTTCCAAGACAATCGTCCTGCTAACTTCACAAGTGTACAAGGTGGCTAGCACGGTAAGGTTGGTCCTCATCGACGTCATCTTGTGTTCGGATGTGACAGTGTGGAGTGGCGAGAGATAGTGTGCGTTACATGAACATCTTCACAAGGACTGGCAAAGTGGCAACCCAGGACTGTCGAGGGGTATTAAGCGAAAGGCAAATGGACAGGGGATAGCATATGCACAAGATACTACGCCATTCCCACTTAATTGGACTGATCTCTTAAGGGAGGGTGAAGTGCCGCCGAAGTATATTAAATGCGACTGGTTTCCGGTATAAAGCCGTACAGGACTCTGAGGCTAATGATTGATAAGGTATGCGAAATATTAATACTGCAAACACATACCATCACTGGCTCTGGTCACCCACAACTCTGGAAAATGCTTGCCAAAGATGGTGAGGCCCCGAAATCGCTGACGACCCACACAATGCGGATTCATGTCGGACACGGCAGCTGTGACTAAGAACCACGTTCCTGATCAGTGCCTTGACAGCCATCAATACCAGTCCAGCCAAGGGGTCTCCAGGCAAGGGCTTTGCGCATTTTAAATACATGATATCGGGTCCAAAAAATATTTTAGCCCTCACCAGCTCGACCGACCGACCCCTGTGAGAATAATATTCCAAAGTTAGACATATCACATGATCTATATGACAACATCGTACCCTTTTTCTTCTTGCAAGACCCACCCTTGAACTTGCAAGTTGTGGGTTGGCATGGCCTGACAATACTTTAATGTATTATATTAGCTTTCTTGATCTAGACTGCTCACTGGAGCACCATAGAACATTTTTGATCTATGCCAGGGCAAGTGGCAACACCGGCAAAGGTTTCTTTTTTGAAGTTCTGTCCTTGTTCACCGAAATCTCCGGTGAATCCTTGTTAAAAAGGTAGTAAACAGTTATAATATATACTATGAAACACGCTATAATGCTTGGACAGTTATATTTTTCAGTAGGAGTAGGTGGGGTCCAAAAAAAATTTTAGGTGTCGCAAGGTCAACCGACCAACCAACCCGATATCCTGGAACAACGGTCCGCCAACCCCTTGTCTCTGGGATTTCATTCCATGATAAAGGGTACCCCTGTGGGAAATGTCATGTGATCACCCAATATGGTGCATGACGCTCCTTTTATAGTATTTCTGTCACACGGTCGGTCAGATTTTTTAAAAATGTTTTTCAAGAAGTGCTCAAAATGCGGTAAAACACCTGGTACAATAGTCAAAAATCAGGCGAATTTTTTGTGATAAAACAGTCCATATCTCTGTAATGGGTGAGAGTTATGCATTAAAATTTGTACTCCTAGACTTCTCTTACACATATCTTTCATTTTAGGACAGGACATCCTTCCACAAAATTTTTGAGACCCCTTGAGTCCAGCTAACATGGTTTAAGCACTGTGAATTCTGGCAGTGAGCTGATAGCCACGTTTCAGAGGTTTCCAGGAAAGAGCTGAACGAGAATGATGCAAGAACGTTGATGGCGGTCAGAGGAAAGAAGCGTCGATGTTTATGTCACTTTGTCCGGTTGGACGGACCGATGAGTCAGGGGCGCTCCTTCTTCATTTTAGTATGTTTCGCCCTCCTTGAATTTAGTTACACACCACAGATGTCGTGGCCTCAAAGCGCTCTGTGTGCGGCACAAATAAGCATCATTTTAGCAGAAGGTGATTATAACCAAGAGAGATGCCACAGGATATCGCGTCCTGCCAGTGCTTGCTCTGTATTCCATTTGTGAGACGCCACTGGGCGTTCTTTAAATTTCCTTTTCGATAGGGACAACAAAAGGATGGCACTTATTGTTCCAAACAAAAATGGAACTTTTAACGTGTCTTACAGTACAACGATAGCCCGTGCAATACGCCACTGGTCTTTGCTTGAAACTGTGTCCTTAATACAGGGCCACCGATATATATAAGCCACACACGTATATTTGCACGCACTCCTGGGGTCGACCGCTTTTTTGGACCTAAAAACATATCCTAAAAACGTCGTGAGTTTTGATTGCCTTTTTGCCACCATAAAACAAGATCTGAAAAACATAATGAAAAAGCCTTGTGTTCTATAATGTTCTTACGCACCAAAAAGAGCAAGTTTTTAACAAAGAAAAAGCTGTTTCCATTGTTCTGAACAATGGAAGCCGCTTTTTTGATCTGTTTTTTTGCGTTGATTTCCTTATCCTAAAACAGTATGAAAAAGAATTCTCTTTTGTCTTGTTTTTAGGCCGTCCTTTTTCCTGTCGAAAATTGCACGTAAAGTCACGATATTTTTAGAACTACCTTTTCGGACCTAAAAATATACCAGCCCCAGTGGTGACGTCACAAACCATCGTGTCCTTACCTCCTATGTCTCCTCGCTCCTCCGTGCATCACCGCATCGGCATTGACGACCTCCCTGTCGAGCTCTTCGAAGAGATTATCTCACACCTCATCATCCCTTCTATCAAATCTCTTTCCCGCACATCTTCCACCCTCCGCACCATCTGCTTCCCCCGCATATTTCGCACTCTGTCGTTCTCACGTCACAAGTCTTCTGCATTCCTCGCGGATTTCAAAGGATGTACTCCTACGCCCTGCTTTCGCACCGTCGAGTTGACATTCGTGAATGACAACATCTCGACCAGCCCCCTTCCATGGTGCACTACAGCTCACACCGTGAGGATCAGCGCTACCAACCTTCGCAACACCGCTATTCTACCCTCCTTGTCCGTCCTCAGAGAGCTCGAGTTATCCTACGTGACCTTCTGGGTTGTAGACGACTATTTCAAGCTCCTAGGAAATCTCCCTCCCACACTCAAGAGACTCAAAGCTCATGGGATTAATTTCCACCGGTTGCGGCTGCCTGTCTACGCCACCGTTGGTCGTGGGGTTGCTCTGGAGTACTTGTATACTGATAAAGCTCAGGACCTGTCAGTGCTCCTTAGACACCGCTGTCCCATCTCTCTCGCATCCTTGCGAGTGGCATCTGTTCCACAATGCCGTTCGCATGATCTTAAAGATCTCATCCAGAGGGCTCCCCGTCTCCTCGACTTACGTGTCGACTTTGAAAGAATAAAAGACCTACCAGGTACATCTCCCATCGCTTAAAACTACCATACACGAGCTTACACCTTACCACCAGTTTCTCTCCCTCTCCCAAATCTCAAATCATTCTCCATAGTTGACGTCACCGATCTCCCCAATACCATTATACAGCTTCTCTCCACATCCTCCAGGCTACAGGTCTTAAACCTCACGTTCCCACTCCGCTGGTTAATCGGATTTGCTGGACTCGATAATCTCGTCATAGCACTCTCGCAACTCAAATTCGGCAATTTGAGAGCACTCAACTTGCAAATCATGAAACCGCTTTATCCATCTTCTCATGATCATGAAGGGGTGTTCAGGGAGCAGGTTCAAAGATTCCGACGTAGACTTGAAGAATTAGGACTGAGTTCGAAGATAAGGTTCACAGCTAAACTTGTAGAAGATCGGATTCGTTGTGGTACCGCCATGCAAGGAAGATTTTACTAACTTCGCACCATGAATGAAGATGAATTTTTCTTTGATTGCCTTACGTGCTGAGAAAATGTAAAATCCAAACTGAATTGATCTTTGTTTTGACTAGTCAACCATCATATTCATTCCTCCTTTGAGTGCTCCAAGATCTCGTGCGCGCTTCAGTAATGATTATGGCAATTGAGGCTCTCGGATATCGTTTCCGAATGGTTGGGTAAACTAGTCGACGTCGGGAGCACTCGACCTCGAGGTCTGGATTATTTGGTACGACCGCTAACACCGCCGAGCCGCAATCGGTACAGTGAGAAGCAAATTCACGCTGGATACATCTATAATTACGGTGGAGCCTGACACACAGGGAGGAAAAATAAATAGCGTACTTCAAATCCAAAGTTCGCACTCTAGTCCAGCAGTCAGCTTCGTGGTATGCATGAAATACAGTAAAAAGGGACGAGACATAGCGAACACAAGCGAGACTGTTAGATTAAGAATATTCGTACCACGAAAATATACCAGCCTCTCAGTTGCCATTGCATTGCCGCTATAAAAAGCTTTTCAGAGATGGCGAAGTTCAGTTTGGTTCCTTGATGGCCAATGCAGATTCACGTCGCGTCTGCTGTGCACACGGACCTGCGCCGATGGGCGTCTAAATAAGAACAGATCAACAAGGAAATGATCTTGACAATAGGTCTTCGAAGACAAAGGCTACGCGTCAACGGAAATAGGACCTTACTTTGACCACTGCACATTGGACTTTCACGCCAAGGAAGGATGACTTAGCCGGGATCACTATTTCACTTGTGCTTGCCTTCGTCATGCGCACGTACATCCTAGCCCTAGAGAGAAAATATATGTGATGAAGTTGCCCAGCATACAGAGAGAGATATCTTCAAAATGCGGAGACGGAGTTCTGGACACTGTACCATTAGAACACATGATAGAACAGTAAACATGAACGGTGCCATACAGGGCGCGTTTCATCGTTTCCGACTACAACCGACGAATGCTCTTCACTGAGGAAAGTTTTCTTCATACAGGTAAGCTCGTGAAAATACAACATAAGATATTCATACAGAAAAAAAGAACTAATTTGCGGCCATGCAGGAGATCATTGATATTCGATCAGCAGGTGCAGTTTGATAACATCCATTTCAGTTCATTGAAAGGGAATGGGAAAGCCCGCAAGAATTCACGCCATCGATTAGAAGAAGGAGTAAAACAGAGGATGGATGTCAGATTGTAAGTGGCGCCACACCACCTTAGTTGTTCGTTCTTAGTGGATGGTCACGCACAGAAAATTGAAGAACGCCGTTAATTTAAAGCTCAGTATACAGTCATACAATCTGATATCTGGACTGTCGGTGAGAAAAGGCATTCAATGGCCACACATAATTACGCACATAATCCGAAGATGAGTGGAACTCGACGAAGTTGGCGCGGTGTCCTAAACTCCACCTTAAAATGGTACCCGACAAAACGGATACTTCCTTTCAAATGGGTTGATTAGAAAGGGCCGTCGAGGTTATCTAACGTTAAACGTTTAAACGTTAATGCACGAGACATACGTGGGCCGCCGCGATAAGAGATCTGTATGCATATGCACATCGTCGAATACTGTTCGCCCTCATCGAATCAGAGCAACGAACCTTCTGCAGCACATGACGTGGACGTCTCACTATGCTCAATTCCTGCCGGATTAATTGCGTCCTCAAGCCAAGGGACATCCTTACTTGACGAGATTTTGCCGTTAACAGGTAGCCTTTGTCATGAGAGAAGATCCGAGGTAGACTTTTGATTCAAGAAACTCGCAAGAACGAAACATCGAGGACCGGTGAAGTAGGAGGGAAAGGAAGGTGACGGTAAAGAAGCAATATCTCGATACCCCCGGACGCACGGACCCGCGGAAAGTTCGGAGCTGAGGTAGAGTTATTTGGCACCTAGCTGAGCGCGCGATAGGGGGGAATTGATATGATCCGAAGAGACTGCATGGCACAACGTTTCTATCTTCTAGGAGCATTCCTGGCATCCTCTCAGAAAGGGACAGGCCCCATCTATAGTTGCATATGAACTAAACGGCGTGCATAAGGAAAAGAGATGGTACGATAGGAAAAGAGAGAGTCACCGCCTGATTATCGTGCTTGCAATGAAGGTCATTGTCTGCATGGCGCGGTGCGAGATGGCTGGGAGCGCAACGAGCTGATCGGGGACAGGTAAAGTAAGACTCCCACCCGAGTCAGATGTACGTCTTGAAGGTCTCTGGGTAAGCATTCTCTGCAGCTATTAATGTAGTCCACGTACCAAAATGTAAACTCCTCGCATATATACACGACTCCCGTTCTCGAATTCAACCAGATGTTCCGTGGAGAGCTGATACTGTAGTCGAAGCCGTCAGCAAAAAAGTCTTCCCGGCATCCTGTCGGAAAGGGAATGGCACGCTACTAGCGTTGCAGCAACCCTTCAGTGGTGCATAAAAGGAGGATCCAGGAGACGTGGGTGGAAATCATCCTTTGCAGCCACCGGCGCTGGAATTGAGCCTTTAGTCAAGTCCGATGCGTCAATGGTGTAGTGAATGTACCTAAAGGGAAACACTCCTGCAGATAATCATGCCTGTCTCATCCTCAAATCCAACTAGATGCTCTTCCTTGTTTATCGAAATCCCAGAGCAGCCGCATTGCATTGCGAGAGTAGGTAGAACTTTGTGGCTTTAACACGCACCCGCTGGCACAGAAGATTTACCCGGGGGTGAAAAGAGGAATGAACCATGGCTCAGCCGTGCTCTGTCAGTGAGCATGACGGAGTCTTTGGGGACATAACGCGTAGAGGAGCGACAAGTGCCTAACATTTCGGCAGATCATCAGTGCCTCAGGAAGAGAACGAGAAACATGGACGATGTTGATGGGTGGAAAAAAGAAGCCTCAGAACGCGCACAAGTTGGCCCGAGTGGCCACGCGATCTCGTCTATTCTTGGGACGCGGCGCGCGTTGCTTTACTTCAATTTCAAACGCTTACTTTCTTGAAGACGGACTACGGGCCTTTGGACTCTCTGGTAGCTGTTTTACAGGGTTGCAAGTTCAAGAGCCATACGTATAACGATAGACGAATCCGAAGAACCGTCACAGGTGACCAAAGAGATAGATTGAATCCCATCTTTTGAGGCCAGGGTATCAGTGCTGACATGAAAGAAGGAGAAAGAAGGATATCGGATGGGCGCATCGCGGTCCCGTCCGCGCCGGTCCGGCCACCCGAACAAAAGACAAACAAACAAATACGCACCCTGCTGCCATCACCTCCTCTTTCTCTCTCTCGCTCGACGTTTCCCTATAGCTGTTGCGCTGGAGTCATTCCTAACTCACTCATACTACAAATGATGGTCGAGCTTGGTAGCGGAGACACCGCCAATCAGCGCGAATTTACTCGGCGCAGGATGGGAAGGAAATAAGAATGTATGTGTGCTGGTATTTCTTCCTCGCATGCAGCTTATATGAAATGTAGGGGCTGCTCTTCTCTCTCCGATATGCACCTTTTTATTTGCATTACCTAAAGATGACACCCTTTTCTTCGATTAATATTTAACCCTCATATTGAAAGGCCCGAAGGTATATAATCGTGGTCGCTGGTTATCAGGTCCTTCGAATACACCTTATTCGATCACGTCGCTACGTCCTATGCAGATCGTGTTGCTCGAACGAGGCGCCTTTTGTGTTCGCCTTTAATGTGTAAACACGGGAAACCCTGTTGTGTTTCGATATTGGTTCTGCCGCCACATTTCCTCATACGACCTATCGCGAAAAAGACCGGCCGTTCAGCGTTACTTGAATTATTTCATGTGAATGTGTTGCCTGTTGTCCGATTCACTTGTGCTCATCGTTGCAGTTAGAGTGCCTCATGCGAGATGATCCTGATGACCGCCCTTACTACGTTGGCCACTTCGTATGCGTATCAAGTTCGAAGGGCCGTTCTCCTTGAACCGGCATTGGCATTTAGTGATTGGGACAATCTTCTTCTCAGGTTTATTTAGGTACGGAAGTCGGTCCTCGGGATGAAATGTGTCCTCATTCTGGTCATAGATATTCGAATCAAAGCCATTTCAATAAATATGACTCCTATAGCAGTACGTGATATTCAGCATTAGCGCTAGCTAGCAATACACCCTCTTCCCCTGCGAGTTCAACATTGAAAGTCATACGTCGCACTACCCAACGGGAGTTCGGTCATCAGCACGACAAGGTGCATTGCGAACAGGTCGACGGTTACCTGTGGGAAGAGGAACGACCGCTCGCTCGCCATTAACCATTTCTAGACCGTGCTTTCCCCGTTCCTCCTCGCATTCATCGATGTCAGAGAATTCGTGACCTTCCGCAGAATGTCGGCGGATACGATACTCGGCTAGAGCTGCTGTCTTCAAAGGAAAGTCCCCCCTTGAATGTAATTTATTCATTAGCGCCATTCTGTTCGGCGGTGATGATGCCTTTGAATGAAATTCCGTGCGTGTTTTATATCGCTGTTACGCCTAATCATAATATTGAGAAGGCCTTAGTTCCATGATTCTGAATCAAGACCAAGTTGCCACTTCGCTCGGCGAATACAGATCTCCGTGTGAGTACGAGACAATTGATACAATCTGATTCGACCTTGCTAGTATATCATTTACATTTTCCCTTCTGAATACAGCGATGTAACAAATTAATTATGCTAAATTAACGTACGGAGATGAAGCTATTGTCTGTGCTAATGCAGTACTTGGGTTTTATACCGGTTGTTCAGGCTGAAACGTCCTTGCCCATAAGCTTCAAGTGAAGCGGAAGCGACGGACGCACGTACCTCGTCTGCCGACGCCATTTCTTCCTGAGTCGAGGCGACTCTCTGCTCAGAACTGATGTTTTCTGCTGCTGCTGACGTGACAGAGTAAGTTAAACGAATTCAAAATTCAACCAAGAGCTTACGAACTTCTCTCTGATCCCTCCCCGGTCGGGTTTAAGCTATTCTCTGCGTCTGCCTCTCGACCGCGGCTCGTCTCGCTCAACGGAACAACAGGCAACTCTGATACAGTGTCCGCTGTCGAATATGCGCTCTTGTCTTTCTCTCCTACACCACCGTTCTGGAATGATGTGACTTTGGTATCAGTGCGGTCTGAAAGAGGATGTGATGCAATCGACGTCAAGCTCGAAATAGACCAATGTCAGTCTGGGCCCGTGACGCCTATTAAAATCGCGCGATTTTGTGTACCTAAGCTCAATCTGAGGTTAATCGCCTTTCCGCTTTCTGCCACTACCGTCGCCTTATTCTGAGGTTAGTCCTGTTGGCATACTGATGCCTGCCTCATATCAATTTCACGTCATTTCTGCCCTGCGATAACATTTCTCTTGACATTGTATTGTTGGCCTGCATCACCGTATACTATTGTATCTCTTGGCAAATGTTCGTGACAACATGGCCCGCTTCTGCAGAAGATTAGACCACATGTCCTCGAGAACCGGTAGCATATCTTCCTAGAAATCTCACACCATTCACAACCTTTAATAACCTCGAAAGAAGCATAGAAAGACAAGAACAATCAAATAAATTCCAGTGCTAATTATACAGGAAGAAGGTTGAACTTCCACATCTTTGCGTTGTTGTACATGCTGAAATGGACTGTCCAGCGAAAAGTCGAAAGGCCGTGTGGTGTGGTCATTGTGCTTGTTCTGGTTGTCCCTCATTCGACGCTGTTCTTCCCAATACTGCTCGTAATCCGGATCTGATTGTGTGGGCGACAATTCGACAAGCTGCTGAGCTTGAGGTGAGCTATGCACACCCAGCTGGCCCCGCAAGAACTCGGATGGCTGTGCGGATTTGTCGTTGTGCCCGACTTGGTTGCCCCTCTTTTGGCGCTGTTCTTCCCAATACTGCTCGTAATCTGGATCTGACTGCGTGGGCGATAATTCGAGAAGTTGCTGAGGTGGTAGGGACTTGGTTTCTGTCTCCAGCTTGACTTGGATGCTGCTGTTAGTACCGTCGTGCTCATATTCGTTTGGTTGATGGTGTTCTTGTCCCTGTTTGTTGTCGGACACAGGATTAGCATGAAGGAGATCCAAAGGCGAGGGTGCCACAGGAGTAACAGGAGAAGTAGGCTGAGCAGGAGTTTCCATTGTGACTGTGCCAGTCGTCGAGTCGATGATGAACCTGAAAGTAAAGGCCTGCCATATAGCTTCGGAATCAATGCATCCATGACAAAGAAGTCAATGCACGTACATATTCCCCAGGAGTCATGGAATTCAGGTGGAATACCATCGAGACATTGGGCATCGAGATATTGGGCACAGTGCGATCATCAGCGGACTCGGAACCGGTTTGGAGCACGGGAGCCAAAATAGCGCGCTGAGAAGTCATGATGGGAAATAGTAAGAAGCGAAAGTGGCATGCTCCCCGCTGTACCATAAGCACGACCTCAAGTGCTTGACCATGGCTAAGTCGGGGATTTGAAGGTGAAGGTGATAGCACGTAAATGATGTAAATTTCAGGTGATGCTGGCCACCAAATAAGCGTACACATAAGCGTTAGTCTCGCATCCTAGCAACTCTCATTAGTCTGCGCTCAAATTGTCTGTAATCTAGGACAATTCACTAGGCTCAATCTACAAACATCGGTACTATCTCAGACTGGCCTTCCTCCGGTTTGGTGGTGTAGAACATACCATCAGCATACGGGAGCATAGGTAAGTTAAATATGTATGACCTTCCGGTGCTGGTGTCTCTGGACTGGTGTGTGATGACCATAAAATACTCGAGTGTGCGCTTCCGGCTACAGCAAGAATATCGTCTGAGTCAAAATCTAAGAGGTCGAGACCGTCCAATCTCTAAATGGTCCTAGGACTTGTCATGGCGGGGTGATAGAATAGTTCGAATAATGGGGTAGACTGCACGAAAGGTCCGTATAAGTACCTTCAGAGGCCTCCCTTCGCGGGCCGAAAATATCGATGATACGTAATTAACGCCGAAATGATCTGAAAACAGAACCTTGATACCGGGCAGGGTCAGTGATTGAATGGATTCAGGACTCCCATGAGCATATCATGAGCATAATACGATACACATTACGGTACGTTTATATACCGTGCATCAACAGCAATGTTTTCGCTTCGATGAATTATTACACAAAGGCGATGGGGACTGGAAGAGAGGCATCGTTGGCACGGAATTCCTTCTAGTTTGTGGATCGACCATTCCAAGAGAATTATATCACAAATACCATCATCCGAACTAGGATAGTTGGTACGACAGAAGATGCGAAAGGTACGTCTGGAGAACGTCCTGGTGCAAAATGTGTCCGCCTTGCGGCTGGTATTGCCGGGACAATTCGAGATTAGTGCTTCCATTGGACGTCCTATTTTTCACTGTTTATCTTCCGAAGAAGAAACAATGCTCAGTCGCTGGGCAAGTACGTTTGGCGATATCTACGAAGTCAGAAAGATCCGACTTTCCGAAACATAGTCAAAGATGTATACAAGGAAGAAAGGTACAAGCACCCATCAACAGTCCCAGCTCACAACAACTATGTTAACAAAGCACAGCACATTGGCCCTTCCCCACGGCGAACCTGCATGACACTAGTATCTCGAATGAAACCCATATACTAGCTTCCCACTAGGTCTTGCACCTAGACTGCCACCTTCATTATAGTGAATAGAAGGAGTTGCTACGCTCCCCTGTATTCCCTGATCCCCGTCGTATGTTTTCACATTCAAAAAAGAGCCAAGCGCACGGAAGGTAAGAGGTATTATGCTCTAAACAACTCCGTATTGATCGTCTTTCCAAAATATATAAAATCCACTTCTTCCAGGGAGCAAAGGAAGCTGTACCTGACTCTTACTGAGATGCGCGAATCCCTACGGCGCTATGTATATTGCGAGCGGGTTGTCACATGATGCACTTAAGATTTATAGTTCACTGCTAGGTATTCGGTTGTGAGACGCCAACCTTTGAAAGCCGCTCACATGGCAACTCAAATAGGTATCAGTGGTCAACGCTATCACCCGGAACCGCGCACGACCCACGACATGTGTCTTGTATAGCCTCGCCCGTTTGTCGCCGACTCACCCATCCAGGTCCCACTGGCATCGTTCTCCAGGCATGCACCTTCCTTTTACCAGGACATGGAGAGCCATCACTCTTCGATCAATAACATTCGGAGGCTTTCTCCAACAAAGCGGCTCGCCGCACCTATATTTTTCTCATTTCCTTACCGCCCCTCGGACTTTCCATGCAGCATTCACTGTGCGCATATGCTTATTGCTGGGAATGCAAGATGTCCCTTACGCCTACACATGGTGCTTAACAGTGTCGGCCGAGCTTTGGGGTGCGCTGCCTGACTCACGCTGATGATTTATTGGTTTCCGTACACGAAACGGCCTCATATACCGTGTCAACGCGCACCGAAAAATAGAACGTCCAATGGGCGCACTTCCGATCTCGAATTGCCCCGGTAGTACTAACAGTTTGCAACCTACTCTCGCAAGTCCCTCAGATCCCAAGTGGCCGGAAGTTGCACCAACCCACATAAATATGCGAAGCCCCACTGTGCATACTAAACACAACGGCTGAAAGGCTGTTATCACCGACAGTGCCGGCCGCTTACCCCGGCGGAGAATCGTTATCCATATTGAGTGGTGAGTGCTGGTTCCTAATGCTGTAACGGCAACTGGCAAGCACGAGCCCGTTGCAAACGTGACCTCAAGCGAGGGTTTCCTGACCAGGAATCTCCCCACCATCATTACCTGTTCGGAAGAAGAAAAAGGTTCTCAGGTCGTGTTTCTTACCTGTAACAACCCCAGGATCTCAGTGTGTTCGTCGTCCAGCCAAGAAAATGCCGATGTAGTACACCTGCAGAATGTTGGTACCGTGCGAGACTGGCCTTATGCGCGCACCTGTGTCTGATGCTAGAGACTTATCGACATCATCGCCTTCTGGTGGGAAACGTGGCCGTGGATATGACGCTGATGATGAGAGGGAGCAGTCGAAGAAGACGCCGAAAGCTGACTAGCATTTGATGGCCATCGCATTCGAGTAGCAGGACCCAAGGCCTATACTCCGATCAGTCTCCATACCTCCCATCCTTTTTTAATTTTAATTATCCTGAATATACGGATGAATATCGAGATTTGGTTGAAACTTCTGCACGGTGATATCTTGTAACATTAAGCACTGATAGATATGGATAACGGTATGACCTTTCAGCATCTCTCCAAATACCCACGACGACGGTAACGCTTGCCGTTGCTTGGGAATTCTAGACTGAACAGAATGAGTTAGCAACGATGTGCAGTTACAAAGAAGTCGTACACGTACCTTGGTGCTCGGGTAGATACCAGGCCGAGACAATACGTGGACTGAGTATTAGAAGGTAAGGGTTAAACAATCATAAATTATCTTGCAAGGGATAGTATCCATTAGAAGCGTAGCTGTGTGTAGGCATCGAGGAGAACTATGGTCTCCAGGGTAATATTGTTACAGGTACCGGTTGCAGATGACTTGCAAGGATTGGGCTTTGTTGGGCGGCCGGCCGCAAAAGAGGGGAGATAAAAAGGAGACTGGTCAGCGGGAAAAAGGGGAGAGTAGTATACGGAAGCGGGTTCTAAGAAGTGAATAGCCAGTGAGGCCGGATGCATAGTGTACATTTTTTCCAAATGAGCAGATGATGGTGCAGGAGCCGCCATCAATCCTTCGTACGAGAGGAACATCGGTCCATCAGCATTGTATATCAAAGGGACATCAGCATTCTGGAAAATCGGCGTCGTGACGAAGGAATTCAGGGACGGGTCAAACGGCTACAAATCGAACGAGTCATAGGTGTCGCTGTAAGAAGCATCGAGGAAAGGGCTGTTCGACATCGTCAGCGTTGAGCTCGTGATTTGGCCAGGTGCCGTGATGCTTACTGCCGTGAAAGAGACCCTAAAATGAGATCAAGATGAAACAAGAAATCAGAGGAAGGAGGGAAAGACCCACTATGTGCTCGATAACATGGTGGTCATCGTGAAAGAGAATAAAATTAGCAAACAATTCCCAAAAGTGAAGCGATGGCGATCACGAGACTCAAAACTCACGGACTGCGACTCAGAGCACCGAGGATCGCTGCAGTGGGCACCATGGTTGTCCATGATCGCAACTTCTCCCATGGAGAACATCTGGGGAAGCAGGATTTTGATGGCCATCAAAGTCACTTCTGGATGAACCTGCATGTTGGACAATCAGTTCGGGCATGAGTTCGATAACAATGAAACGGACGTAAGTAGATCGCGGAAGACTGTTTCCAAGACTCAATCAAATGATCGCCGCATCTTCTTATTGGAGTATGTGGCTGTACGAGTCGTCGGGATCGGTTACCCGCATCGGCCGTACCCGGCAGTACCTTTCATTACCATTTTCAATTCTTTTTCCTTCTTTACCGTTTACCTTCACGTCGACGTACATAGGCTAAACGAGTTGCATTCTTGTGCCCTCCCGTGCTCGAACTCTGACACTGCTTTCCTACATTGTCGGCATCATGGACTTCTGACATCGTACTGCTGGAGGGATGCAGAGTGATAAGTCCGATTTGCATGCTAATACAACTGCTGTAGTGCATGGTATCCGCCTGCGGAACTTCACCGTCAGAGTATGAGGAAAAGATAGATTGGCCACTCACGAAGGAAGAGACGTCGAATTACTTCAAAAGGAAGGTCCTCGGGAGATCCAAAGAGGAGCGGTCAGTCGCCACAATGTCCGTTAGCACCCTCAACACGAACGACAGGGCGTGCATGAGACGTGCGATGTCGCCACAGTTGGCATCGGTGATACAGGTGATATTGGCATTAGGATGAGTGGTTTTATTGCCGGCATCGACGACATCTTCCCAGTCGGAGTCGGTAAAGCGAGAGCCATCGGTGCGAGGATGCATGGTTTGAATGGGGGCATAGACGAGCTATCGTTGGAGCAAGTGTTTTCATATGGAACACATCGTTATGAACTGAGATATTGATGAGGTAAGAGAGAGGTTGCTGGCAGAGTTGGTGCTCAGTCTTGGTGCTAAGGTATCGATACCGCTGTCAACAGCGTCACGTCGTCGTTAACGGAGATGTTGAATCTTGATGCATTGATGAGGGAAGAGCGGTTGTTTCCAGCTCAGGGAAGTGTCCCTAGCACTATGGTTATCGTCATTTGTAGTGCCGGAGCGAGATGAGCGATACCTGTGTCGAGGGACTGGTAGATAAATTAGTAAAATACCGTAGCAGGGGTAGAATCACTGACCCTGACACCAGCGATGGCACCCCCGTCTCTCCGCAGACCGCCCACAGACACTTCACCAAGGTCACACGCAGATATCTAGCGTACACTTAGTCGTCGAGGAAGGGCTGGAAGACAGGCACATACCCCATTGATACCCGACAGCCCTCCAAAATCGGCACATCCACCCATGTCTCGTTGTCTTAGTACCGTATTAGAGGACTGCACCACATGTTAGCAGTGACGGCCCTATGGGGCTTGCTGAGGTTTTGACTCGAGGCGGGAATACATCGTAAAGGGGTGGAGTTAAAAAGACGAACGATCGCTGTTTGCGTCACTTTGTTCCGGTGGCCGGACCGACGACTCAGGAGCACTAAGCATGTTTTGACCTCCTTTGATTTAAGCATTGCAGATTTCCTGGCTCAAACGAGGTGCGGGTCGAATATGTATAGTTTTAATGGAAGGTGACTGTGACCAAGAAAGATGCCACGGGATATCGCTTCCAGCAGCCAGCTTCCTCCGAATTCCGTTTGTCAAGCCCTCTTTCCTTTTCGATGATTGCACAGGGACAACAAGAGGACGGCAGGTATTGTTCTGAACAAAAAGAGACCTTCTAACGCGTGTTACAGCACAATAATCGCCCGTGCAATAAGGCATGATTGGTCTTTGCTTGAAATTATGAGGACCGCAAGTCTATATAAGCCACACACGAATATTTGCACATAACAAACCCTCGTGTCTTTACTTCCAATGTCTCGTCATTCCTCCATCCATCAGCGCACCAGCATTGACGACCTCCCTCTGGAGCTCTTCGACGAGATTCTCTCACACCTCAATATCTCTTCTAAGAAATCTCTTTCCCTCACATCGTCCACCCTCCACGCCATTTACTTCCGCCATATATTTCGCACTGTCATTTTCCCGTCGCCGGCTCTGAACTTCCACATTCCCCGCGGACCTCAAAGGGCGTGCTCCTACACCCTGCTTTCGCACCGTCGAATTGCAATTCGTACAAGACATCTCTACCAGCCTCCTTCAATGGTGCACCAAAGCTCACACCGTGAGTATCAGTGCTACCAACCTTCGCAACACCGCCATTCTGCCCTCCATGACCGTCCTCAGAGACCTCAACTTATCCAACGTGAGCGTCTAGGTCGTAGACGACTATTTCAAGCTCCTAGGAAATCTCCCTCCCACACTCAAGAGACTCACAGCTCACGGGATTAATTTCCACCGGTTGCGTCCGACTGTCTACGCCACCGTTGGTCGTGGGGGTGATCTGGAGCACTTAGGACTGATACACCTCAGGACCTGTTAATCATTCTTAGAGACGGCTGTTCCATCTCCCTTGCATCCTTATGAGTGGCATCTGTTCTACAGTGCCATTTGCGTGATCTTAAGGATCTCATCCAGAGGGCTCCCCGTCTCCTCGACTTACGTGTCGACTTTGAAAGAATAAAAGATGTACCAGGTACATCATCCATCGCTGAAAAATGGCATATACGAACTTACACCTTACCACCAGTTTCTCTCCCTCTTCCAAATCTCAAATTATTCTCCATAGTCGACGTGACCGATCTCCCTAGCAAAATCATACAGCTCCTCTCCACACCCTCCAGACTAGAAGTCTTGAACCTCACACCCCCACTCAGCTGATTAATTGCATTTGCCGGACTCGACAATCTCGCCGTAGCACTCTCGCAAACAAAATTCCGCAATCTAAAGGCACTCAACTTGCAGATCATGAAACCGCTTTATCCATCTTCTCATAACCATGAAGGGGTGTTTAAGCAACGGGTTCAAAGGTTCCGACGTAGGCTTGGAGAGTTAGGACTGAGCTCGAAGATCAGGTTCACAGCTAAACTGGTAGAAGATCGGATTCGCGGTGTTACCGCCATGCAAGGAATATTTTACTGACTCTGTACCATGAGTGAAGATCATTTGTGCACTTTTGTTTGAATCGCCTTTACGTGCTGAGAAAATGTCAACATTGACTACTCACATCATATTGCGCGCTTCATCAACGATTATGGAAATTGAGGCTCACGGATTTCTCCTCCAAATGATTGGGTAAACTAGCCAGTGTTGGGAGCACTCTGACTGGAAGTCGGGATTATTTGGTAGGACCACTAACACCGCTAAGTAGCAATCGGTACAGCGAGAAGCAGATTCCCACTGGATACATCTGATAACACCGATAATCGCTATGGAGCTTGACACACAGGGGGTAAAATGAACAACCTACTTCAAATCCAAATTCGCACTCTAGCCCAGCAATCAGGTTCGCATCAAACACAGTAAAAGGGACACACTGCGTATGGGAGCAAGACTGTAATATTAAAGAATAATCGTAACAAGACAACGTACCGGCATCTCAGTTATCATCGAATTGCCACTATGCAGAGACAGCTAGTCTCTCATAGACAGACGGACGATACATACCTGATGAGAGAGGGAGGGACGGTATGTATGTAGTCTGTTTTTTTCCCAGGGGGTCTTGCTATAACCATCGCTTCCGTTACGTAAAACTATCACGTGCTCAAGGAACACACCCATTTATTTTTCCATCTTGACGTGATTTTGCTCTCATTCCTCTGCTATCGACGCGCTGTACTACACGTAAAATACTGATATAAAATTCCATGTCCTAAAAATGCCTCATAAGGGAAGGTCTTGAGATGCATTTCCTCAAAACACCGGTGTCCCTGCTATCCCACCTGATGCAGAGCAAATTTCATTTTTGATACTGGATGCCTTGCCTGACAACCTTCATGTAACTCCAAGAAAATTTTGAGGCCATGGTATGGCAGAGGCACGAGAGTAGCAGAAATATGGGTGGTGCGACGGTGCCAGACGCAGTAGTAGCCCTTGTGGTGGTGGTGGGAACGTCCTTCCAAATATGGCTGCTGATGTAACGGGGCCGATGGTCATAGCAAGGGGGGCGCGGTTAAAACAGGACTAAGAGACAGCGAGGTTCAGTTTGGTTCCTCAACGGCCAATGCAGATTCACGTCACGTCAGATGTGCGTGCGGACCTGACAAGCCGACGTGTCACTCAGCAGAGCAAAGAAGAACGGATGAACAAACAAATGATCTTCACGACAGAGCATTCTGTGAGATTGAAGATAGAGGCCGCACATGAACGGAAATTGAACTTCACCTCGATCACTTCAGGAGACTGCACGCGGTGCATCTGACCAGGGCCGAATCTATAGTCAAAGGCCCAGCGAAAAAAGCACATTCTTGTCATGCTCTCAGATAGGAAGATCATAGATCGACATGGAAAGGACGCGCGGCTAGTTTTCGTAGTAGCTTTTCTGGTGCATACGACGAGGACGCAGGGAGCCCTGGAGGTTTCTCTCGCTGCGAGATGACTTGGAGGACCGTAACCAGCTGATTCGAGAAGCCTATATATATTCATTCCATCCAAAGTGACCGAGTCCCGCCCCATTTTTAAAACCTCGTGGAAAACATTCTTTGGAGCTACCGACGCTGGAATCGAGGTTATCAACACGTCCGACTGGTTAAGAACGTACCTAGATGTAAACTCTCCCGCATACATCCACATCCCCTCCCCAAATTCAGCTACATGCTCCAGGAAGGTTCAAGGCAGATATCTCTGGCTATGAGAGGAACTCGCACGCACATAAGAGAACGTTTACTCTTGTCAGAAAGGGGTGGAATGGACAGCAGGGGTCACCGTTGCACGGCGGCTAAGGAAGGAAAGGACGAGGCTTTCGGAAACGACCTCCTAGGTGAAGTATTTCAGAGACGACTATCTATGTAACACGGCCGGCACCTGAATAATTTAGAGGAACAAAATTATCAGGTGGGAATATCTGTGCGATGAGCTAGTGCGGGGTGGAACCGGCGCGGCCTATCCAGCCATTGTCCTATAAAAGCACAGAGGGTACTGTATCTTTTCCCCATTTAGTCCTCGCTCGAGCAAGTACCGCCTAGGGGGAATTCAGATATTCAGTAATGAATCTCTCCGAATCTATCGCGCAGTTATGCTTTAGAAAGACACATCAGGATTAAAAAAACGCACGGAAAATGTCAAGCCGCAGTGGAGAGAAAGAATGTCATGTCACGTTCAGCAAGAATATATCGTTTCAAAGGTCACCGGTTGGCGGGAACATGGATCCATGGAATTACAACGCACAAGGCCTGGTAGCGCATAGATGTAGGAATGTCATACAGCTCGACTCTTAGATTGCATCGAAAACAATCAGATGAGACGAACGGAAGAAAAGATTACGTGCAGCCCTCCACGAGATACACCATAATGACAGGTCCAAGGACAGAATTCATGATATCGATGAGACGAAGGAATAAAATAGAGCATGGGCGTCGGATGGTAAGTAGCGCCACACCATCTCAGTTTTTCGTTTTCGGCTAATGGTCACGCACAGAAATTGAACAATGTCGTTTTTTTAAACATCAGTGTACATTCATACAATCTACGATCTGAACGGTCAGTCAGAACAGGCATCAAGTGGCGACGCATAGTTAGGTGCATAAACCGGAGATGAGTGGGACCCGGGGAAGTTGTCGGGGTGTCCTAAACTTCACTCTAGATTGATACCCGACAAACCGGGTGTTTCCTCTCAAATGCATTGGTTCGAAGGCGCTCTCGACGTTAACGTTAAAATGTTAACGCACGAGATGTGCATGGGCCGCCGTGATAAAAAATCTGTATGCCGAAGCACATCGTCAAATATAGATCGCGCTCGAATTGGAACATCAAATCTTCAGCGGCACATGACGCGGAGGGCTCACTAGCCTCACATCCTGCGGGATTGATTGATTCTGTCCTCAGGCCAAGGGCGATACAGAGTCGACAATTTTCGCCAATAACTGACAGTATTCATCATGAGCGAGAATACGGGGTAGACTTTGATTCAAGGAATTCATGAGAACGAAGTCCTAAGGACCGGTGAAGTTGGAGGGAAAGAATGTGACGGTAAGGAAGAAAGATCTCGATCGAAATGGCGTATTGACCCCCGGACACCAGGTGCACGTGAACCCGCTGCGGTTTTCGGAGGACAGGCGGAGATGCTTCAAAGGAGCATTCTGTAGATCAAAGGAAGAGATCGTTAGCGTCGTTACTCGAGAGTGGAAACTAAACTGAACTTTGCCTCGTGAACTCATATCGCTCGTGGAGAGTGCGTGGTGCAAAATTGCTAACCGGTATTTTGCTTAGAGCTGATCCAGTAGTCGTAGGTCCTAGCGAAAAAGCCTTCCCGGCATCCCATCAGAAAGGGAATGACGCGCAACTAGCATAATAACAGCTTTTCTGATGCATACAACGAGGACCCAGGGAGACATGAGGAGCATTCTTGCATTTGTACCACCATTGTACTGGAGAGTCTTGCCCGTAGAAAATTTTGGATTGGCTGCATGGGGTAAATGTGAGACGACTCGGAGGAGCACAACGGACTGAGTCGGATAACCTAAAGTGACAGGTAAAGGGCCAGGAAATCATCCTGTGCAGCCACTTGCGCTAGAAGCGGGGTTGTAATCAAGTCTGATATAGATAGGCCAAGGGCGTAGTCAACATACGGAAAGGTAGACACCCGCACATACAAGCACACCTGTCCCGTCCCCAAATCTAACCAGATGCTCTTCCTTGTTTATCCAGAACGTCGCATTGCGTTGTGAGGGTGGGTAGAACTCGGTGGCTGGGACAGGAGATCACGCACACAGAAAATCTACCCAGCGGCGAAAAGAGCGATGAACGATAGCTCCTATCAGCGAGATCGGAGAGAAACATGACCGGGTCTTTGAGAGATGTAAAGCAGCGACGACCTTGGCACAGATCCAAAGACCACAGAGAATGAGACAGAGTGAAAAATAGCAGATGTTCCCGATGCATGGGCGACGTTGATGGCGGACAAGGAAGGAAAAAAAGAAGCCTCCGGGAATTGGAACTGAATGTGCATGAGTCGGGCCGAGATGCCACGCGATCACGCACAAATCACGCATCATCTTGCCACGCGTAGTTTGCTTAATAACTCGTGTAGGGCCCACTCCGGGGCAAAGCCTGCTACTTTAAATGTTGCTAATCTTATTACTGGGGTGTTCTTGTGTACGAAATAAGTCATTAGACATCAGGTCCCCGATTCCTTCTCGGTAGAGTTCAAGATCACAAAGAGGTCCTAGAGGTGTGGCCGCGCGTGGCAGGTCCAAGTCCTATGCCTTCGAAGACTAAAACTGGCATACCTCATTCAAAAAAGACTCGCTCGGCGGCGACCTTTGGCCCCCGCCAGCTCGCATTTTCTCACTCCGTCTTATATTATGAAGACCATACTTTGAATGATTTAGGTTCAAACATGTATAGACAAGTAAGACTTTAGTCAAGATTAGCAGCGCTGCAAACAATGGAGCATGCAAGATCATCTCGCACGAGTGGGATAGCACGAGCCTGGAAGAGGGCACCTGAACGTTGTTGCCACCAACATCCATCCCATGCAGCCACAACACCCGCTGTAAACTAGCACATCTCTTAACGAAGAAATTTGTTTTCACACCTTCCCCGGGCCCCAGGTTACCCAAAACTACATCTCTCGTGACAGTCAATGCCCGAGTGAATGGACAAGCGTTACTGAGGTTTTGAGCATAACATTCTGTATCACAAGCAGGTAAATCAGCATGATCCTGAAGAGTATATGCTACAGGCACCCGATTGACAGATTCATTAACTGGCCCAGAGGCGTAATTCCCCGAGGGAGAAACTGGTCCGGAGGTGTAGGTCCCCGAGGGAGCCCTAGGTTTGCGGGCTTTTCACGATTGTGCCCAGACACGTCAGTCACTGGAGGAGCAGGCCCTGAAGCCCCTACACCACCGGAAGAATAGGGGTGGCTGTATGGATTGGAAGATTTAGATGTCATCCCTGCCAATGTTTAAATGGAAAATGTCAAACACATCGAACAATTTTCACCTAAAGATTTTGCTGGATTTTCAAACAGGACGAGAAAGCACAACATAGCTTCGTAAAAAAATAAGACGCCGTTGGCACACTGGAGCCCAAAACTTACCAGGAGTCGACACACTACAAATATTCAATGCACAGAAGAAAGCAAGTCATTGAAGCTATTAGACCTGAATTCCTATCAATGACAAACACTGGCTGTCTCGCGTTCGGGCAGTCACCGATGTTGCTAAGTAATAGGCGTTCCAGCTAAGTCTTTAGTTTTCAGCAGAGAATTAAGCGATAGATTCAGTATGGATTAAAGTTAGTTCGAGGGTGGCGTACATGAAGTGTGAACTACTACTTAAATACGAAAGGGCAGGGTCTAAGCATAAGACGTTCGTGACTGGTCGATAACGAAGTACAAGGACTTGGAGCCGTAGCATGCAATAGAGAAGCGCAAGCGTGAGGGGTCGAGAGATAACATGGGAATGTTGCAAGGTTACCCCTATGAGTGACGGCCCGGATCGGTCCGGTGTAAGAGATAAGATAAGATAAGGGAAAAAAGTGAATAAATCATAACATTACCCCCTCCTTAAGGCAGGCGTCCCGACTGCTGTTAAGGCATGCTTCCCGGTTCGAAGGGTGGCTTCGTCTCCGTTGATGGGTCGTCGTTTCCCCCGAATATGTCCCATAGTTCGTATAAGTCTTCCCAACTTCTTAGTTTCTTCCCGGTCCTTGGATTGATATGGTATTCCCAGTCTTCCTTTTCGTGGATGATTTGGTCTACGTGCTCAGCGAGATATTCTTCAATGAGCTCGTCTGCATCCATGTCGCTCTCTCATACCCAACTGTTGGATTCTGGTCCATACCCTTTCCATTTGACAAAGTAATCGGTCGCTTTCCTGGATGGTTCGCCTCGCTTTCCCCAGACGTTCCGCTGTCTGCTGTCCAGGATCTTTTCGACTTCGTAGTGTTCTTCGTTGTCGATCAAGTCTGGTGGTGGTGGCGGTGGTTGTTCTTGATTGGGGAATGCCGGTGGAATATAGGGGGTGAGCAACGTTTCGTTGAAGGTGGGATGGATTTTCCAGGTGGCAGGTAGTTTAAGCGTGTATGCTGAAGCCCCCTTTTTGTCTGTGATTTCAAAGGGGCCTGTCCGCTTATCGTCGAGCTTTTTCTTTGGACGAGGGAGATGGAGGTTGGTCGTATCGAGCCAGACTTTGTCACCTATTTGATACTCGATGGCAGGGCATTTGGCTTTGTCATACTGCTTTTTCATCTGTGCTGCTGCCTTTTCAAGTGATGTCTTGGCTGATGCATGGACTTCTTGCATTTTGGATACGAATGTGTTTGACGCTGGGGTTCGGAAAGGTGCGATTGGTGTGGATCCCGGTAGCACTGCGGGGTTGTGGCCATAGTTGACTTCGAAGGGACTCTTGCCAGTGGAGGAGTGGATACGGTTGTTATGGGCGAAGGCTGCAAGGGAAAGCCATTCTGCCCAATCAGTTTGAAGGTGGTTGACGAACATCCAGAGGTACTTTTCGATTTCTTGATTAACCCTTTCCGTTTGCCCGTCTGTTTGAGGGTGGTAAGCTGTCGAGGCGTTGCTTTTGATCTGGAGGAGATCGTAGAGATCTTTCATGAACTTGGATACGAATACAGTGCCCCTGTCTGAGATGACGACTTGGGGCATGCCGTGTTTGGCGTAGACTTTGTCGCGCAATATCTTTGCCCATCCTTCCGAGGATAGCTCTGTGGAGCATGCAACAGGGATGATTTCTTTTGAGAAACGGTCGACGATTATGAGGATAGCGTTGTGTCCATTACTCGTTGATAATCCCGTTACCATGTCCACTGAGATGTGAGTCCACGGTCGTGAGGGTATTTCATTTGGGTGCAGGGGTGCCGCCTTGGCTTGGGTGCTGCTTTTTGTTCGCTGGCAGGTCTCGCATGCTTTCACGTAGGCTTCGACATCTTTCTTCATCTTTGGCCACCAGAACTCTCGTAACACGAGTTCTTTGGTCTTTTCGATACCTGGATGCCCGGCGGTGATATGATCATGAGAGCGGGCGATAATCTCTCCTTGAAGTGTGCGGTCTCTGGGGACATAGATCCTGCCATCGTACCAGACGAGCCCATCTTTCATTTTCATACCATGGTCGTGGTCGACAGATCCGGCGACAGCTTTGTCCCACAGGTGAGCTTGCTTGGTGGTGGCTTGTATGTCTAGATGGGTTTCTCCAATCGTCGGCATAATCATGGCTCTGAAGTGTTCGGGGGCTAGGACTACAACTTGGTCGTTGTCGTCCTGCCCTTGGTCGTGATCTGCTTGGCACGAAAGGAGGTCAGCCTTTTTGTTTGCAGTGCCGGCCTTGTGATGAAGGGTGAAGTGGTACTCCGCCAGTTCGGTGATCCATCGAGCTTGGCGTTGGTTTACTTTCTGAGGTTTCCGGAAATACTGGAGGTTCTGATGGTCTGTCCAGATCTCGAAGTCTTGGTATGCACCCATAAGGTAATGTCTCCATTCCTCGAGAGCGAGCATGATGGCCAAGAGTTCCTTGTCGTAGATCTCGTAGTTACGCTCAGTAACTGATAGGGATTTAGATAAGAAGGATACTGGTCTCCATTTGCCATCCTGTTCTTGGGAGAGAACTGCGCCTATGGCTCCTTCGCTGGCGTCCGCTTCTACTCTGAACTTCCCCTCGTTTGTCAGTACAGCGAGTACGACGTCTTCAGCTGCTCGAAAGCCTCCTGCTGGGCTTTGCCCCACTTCCACGCATCGTTGCCGGTTAACTGGGTCATGGGCTTCACGATTTTGCTATAGTCTTTTATAAAGCGCCGGTAGAAGTTAGTGAATCCCAAGAACGATTGGAGTTCCTTCTTTTTGGTCGGTACCGGCCAATCGAGAATGCCTTTGATTTTGACTGGGTCCATACGGATGCTTCCCTCGCTGATGATGACGCCCAGGTATTCCGTCTCCAGGACCTCAAATTCGCATTTCTCGGCTTTAAGGAACAACTTGTTCTTTCGTAGAGTCGCCAACACCTTTCACGTGATTTGACGGTGTTCCTCCTTGGTTTTGGACATGATGAGGATGTCGTCGAGGTAGATGGTAACTTTTCCAGAGGCAATGAGGTCCTTGAAGATATCGTTCATCATCCATTGGAAGGTAGCGGGCAAATTGGTGAGCCCAAAGAACATAACTGTTGGCTCGTATAAGCCACGATTAGTTCTGAAGGCTGCCTTCCATTCATCGCCTGTCTTGATGCGAACATTATTGTACCCCCACCGGACATCCAGTTTGGAGAAGTATTTGGCGCCGCGCAATTTGTCCATGAGCTCTGAGATTAGAGGGAGTGGATATCGATTTTTGATGGTCATCTCGTTCAACTTCCGATAATCTTGGACAGGTCGCAGCTTGCTGTCTTTCTTCTTGACAAAGAAGAACGGCGACGCCATAGGTGACTTGGAGGGTCGTATTCTTCCACTGGATAGGTTCTCGTCAAGGAATTTGTCTAACTCCTCCTGCTCTGATCGATTAAGAGGGTAGACCTTGCAGTCGAGGTTGGCGTTGGCGTTAGGGATAAGCTTGATGGCATGGTCCCATGGCTTTGGTTCCAGGAGCTCGTCAAAGTTTTCTTTATCAAATAAATCTTTAAAGTCCCTGCACCACTCGGGCACCATTTCTTTGAAGGTCTTAGCCTTCTTCTCGGCGTTGGCTTGGGCTGCTAGATCGTTGGCTACGTGCCGCATGGCTCTGACGCGAATAGCTTCTTCAAAGCTTATCGCGAGGATAGTGTCGCCCTCCTCAAGTTCTTCGTCCCACTTGTCGTAGGGGTCTGTGTCTGGTAGCGGGATCGGAATATGATGGCAGTGGCACCGGGCGAAGGTCATCCTTCCGGTTTGCCAATTGATCAGTGGGTTGTGCTTTGCCAGCCAGTTGTGCCCGAGGAAAACGTTGCAATCCTGCAGATCGGTGATGGCCAAATCGATGTTTTCGGCGTGATCCCCGATGGTGATGCGTAATTCTGCATAGGCGGTGATCTGCCCGGCACTATTCTTTGACCTGTCCGCGTTGTAGACTGTGATAGGTGCCGTGGTTGCCTGCGTGGGGAGGTTATGGGTTTTCATGAAGGCTTGGCTGATGGCGCTGCTGGTGCAGCCGCTGTCCACCAGAGCCGAGGAGGCGATAGAGTGGATTCCTCCGGGTACCCCAATTTGGATGTCGGTGGTTAGAGCTTTGTCACCCCCGCTTAGTCAGCAAACGTAGCATCGGGGTTGTTGGAGTTCGTACATTGCGTCAAGCACGTTGATTTTGGTCCGGAGTCCTTCGATCATTTCGTCGACCACCTCCTCTACCCGAGTCTTATGGATCCAGTTTTTTAAAATAGCTCTGGCCTCCGACTCAGTTTTGGCGTCCTTAATCCCGCATAACGTCCATTCGGCTCCAAAGGGTTTGAGCCATCAATGTGGGACCTTCTCAGTCTTCGTGCTAGAACCGGAGGGCTCTGCTACCGTCGACTGGGTCACCTCAGGAGCTACAGGGGGTTTCAGGTTAGCTTTCTGACTGCGTCGGAAACTCGTGTCGTCTTCGTCATCTGGGATCTCCTCCATCTGTACCTTGGGCCCCCTTTTTACCGCCTGGGCGCTAGCAGCTTCCATCCCTTTGGCTGCCTTGGTCGGGGCTGTTGCGCATCCAACAGTTCTTGCTACTCGCTGGTCTTCGTCGGGATCGCCTAGTGGGTTTTCAGAGTGCCGCAAGCTCGTCTGGACACCGGAGCCGCCACTTGCGCGGACAGCAGACTCGACCTGTGCCAAATGAACGGACTTACCGGCCCGGTCAGGTTCCGGTGGACTTAGCGAGTCGTTCAGCTCCCGCCTAGGGCCTCTGCCGACCTGGCTCCAGCCTTCGTCTTGATGCTGGCTCACGCACCCGGGACTCTTGCAAGGCTGCTGGTCGTCAGACCGTGCCATCAGTCCGCTGCGCATGGCATTCGGGGAGTCCTCCCCCTTCAGCCTGGTGATGGTTGTCACCTTCGCTTGTGCCATGGCCAAGGGCGGCACCGTCAACCGCTTGAGTATTTTTGGCTCTTCGTCTGTGGTATTCCCCTTGCCAGGGGCCGCTTCTCCAAGGGGGGCGCCAAGCGCTTGTTCCCTTGCCCCATCCAGTCATGGGTTAGGCGCTGTTATGATGGGTGACACTATGGTGGGTGTCTTTTCGTCCGATGCTTTCGCTCGTAATGAGTTACTTGCCGAACGTTTAGTCGGTGAGTCGGTTCCGACCTCCTGTTTTGATTCTTTCTTGGTCTCAGTCCCGGTAGTGAAGTCGCAAGGTGGTATATTCGAATGCGCGTTATCAACTACAGAAATACATTGAGCCTTACTAGCAGGTGACAAGGGCATACCGGGTGAAATCAAGTCCTCCACCGAGTCAGTCGAATCATTTACTGCTCGGCGCCGTCTTTTACCTCCTCAGTCTTTGAGTCCGTCTTTTCGTTCGTTGCTACATGGTCCCAATAGTAGGCGCATCGTCGGAGCGCCTCTTCCTTTGTCTTGGGTCATTTGGGGCAGTCCCGTTTGAAGTGCCCGAGCTGGCCACACCCATAACACTTGGTTTTGGCACGCACCGCATCGATGTCCATGGGCTTTCCTTGCCCTCCGTAAGTCGTGCCAGTTCCCGTCATCTTTTCCGGGACACTGCTTTGCTGCTGCTGGTGGTCCCCCTTTGTCATCGGGGTCGTCTTGATCTGCTGTTTCCATTCTGTTACCTTTCCCCCCCGTTGTTCCGCTTTCCACGTTCTCCAGTTATGGTCGATGCGAAGTATTCGTCGCTTCCACTTGTGATAACTCCCGGGGACGTCTGCGTCTGAGGCGTAAATAATGTCTTTTGCTGATGACCGGCACACCTTCTTTACTTGGGCGACCATCATCATGTCAATTCCTAGGACGCCTGCCTCAAAGGCTAGTGACTCGAACTGCTGGAAGAACAAGTCCCCGTCGGGGAAGTGACTTTGCCGCAGCGCTTCCCACTGGGCGAACTTGATTTCCGTGTTTGCATCCTTCCAGAACCTCCGCCTGACTTCGTTGATGAACTCTTCGTAGGGTGGGTAGTACTGGAACCCGTGGTCGTCTCTTCCTAGCTCTCGTGCGCATAGCTCCCACCACACCTGTGCGTCTTTGCCGAAGCATGATACGCAGAAGATGACCTTGTGTGGGTGATGGTAGAAGTGTTGGTTAAAGACGGAGAAGTACATGTCGCACTGGGAGAAGAATCAGGCGATGTCGTTGGAGTCACCGTTAAAGTTCTCGGGTATTTTGACCATTTCCAGTCTCAGATTGGCCCATGGCCCCAGGTTAGCTGGGTCGAGGATCCATGGAGCCGGGGGATCAGGTGGTCCTAGCGGGGGAGGGTAGCGAGGTGGTGCCCATCTTCGTGGGGCAGCAGGCGGCTGTGGGGGTCCATTCGGCGGTGGTCCCGACGGTGGCTGTGGTTTGGCAGGGGGTTGTGTCGGTACCTGAGGCGCATTTGACGGTCCTGCTCCGTCACCTGTGATTGCGGCCGCAAAGAGCCGAGACGTCTCTTGTGTCTCTGGCGGTCTGTATCCGCGGGGATATGCATAGCTCGCATGCCTGGGGGCATAGCCTGGCTCCCATCTCGGGTAATTAGGTACGGCAACCCGTGGCGGCGGTACCAGTGGTTCGTCGTCCATTGGTTCCGGCGTGTACGTGATCGGGGGTAGGTCAATCTGGGGTCGTTGGTACCTGGCGGGTACCTCAACCTTGCAATCGCGGTGAATCATATTATAGGCGGTGCACGCGAAATGGGCGGCTTCTTCTTTCAATATATAACTGTATCCATAGTAGGCATAATCCCTCCCAGCCGGCGTCAGGGTCCAGTCCTGATCCGCTAGTAGTTCCTGTCTGAAGTGCTCAAAGAGCTCCTCCAGGGGTGCGGCGAGGAGGACGGCGGGGACCTGAACCAGCTTGCCTGTCGATAGGAGGTATAGTGCCCAGGAGATGGTTATCGGGGTGGTCGGCTGGGGGAGTGTTCGGGACCTCGAGGGTTGGGACAGGGCTTGGGGAAGGGCTTCTCCTGTTGACGATGCCGTTGACATACTCCTCGACGGGGAGTACCTCGGTCCTGGAGCTATGGGCGGTGTTGTATACTGTCTCTCCTCTACTGTCGATGCCCGGCTCATCGCGCGCCTCAATTCGTCCCGCCTCCTCATCGATTCTTCTGAATTCCGTGGCTCGTTCTGCCTCAACTCTTCTGCACTCTCACCCGAACCAGTTGAGCCCCTGCTCATCGACCTTGTATCGGGGGTCAAGCCCTTGCGCGACATTGATTGCTGACCTTGGCGGTTCCCTCCTTCGTCTGGGAATAAGGAACCTGTTCGAGGTCCCCGGGGTTCCTCCTCGTGAGGGGTCGCCGGTCGTCGAAGGCTGCTTGTCGGCGACCGGGGGAGTGGGGGATCGTGTCGTGATTCGTACTGGGGTGTCCCAGTAGTGGGGGGCAGCGTAGGGATTTGGATGGTAGGGGAAAATGGCGCTAACGGGAAGGTTGAGGTTGTCCCAGACGAGATCGAGCTCGGAAGTGGAACTGACGCGAATTTCGTGAGGGTCGGGGGTGACTGTGGGTATCCCGCCATCCCCAGAATGACTGCTGGTAATGTGCTCGGCGTTCGGGGACGCGCTTGGGCCTGGTCGCCCCAAGCTGAGTCGGACGAGGTATCTTGCCAGGTCTGCGGCAGTGGGAACGTCTCGTATTGCTGGATGGGGGGTAGCGCCGGCGGACTGGTGAGGAGAGGGCGGGTTGGTAGAAAGCTCGATAAAGGGGAGCCTTGCTCCGGAAGTACCTCCATCGCTTCCTTCCTGAACGCCGATTTCCATCTGCCTAGGAACGTCTTCTTCGTCGTCTCTCCTGTCGATGCTATTGTGCTCGTCGACTGCTGGGGCTCGTGGCGGTAGGGGTGGGTAGAAGTGCGCCGGTGGTGGCTGCTGTGGGAGGACATAGTTAAATGGTGGTGGGGGGTATTGAATCCTTCTGTTGCGTCTGCGACGAGTTGTCCTTTGGTAATGAATAATAGCCAATATGAGTGTGGCCGAGAAGAAAGCTAGTCCGACACCGAGGTATACTGCGGATAAGAGGAACTCGAGTGTCATCGACATCTGTAGGCTCCAGTTAAGGAGCAAGGGTGAAGCCTCAAACTAATTATTAGACCTGAATTCCTATCAATGACAAACACCGGCTGTCTCGCATTCGGGCAGTCACCGATGTTGCTAAGTAATAGGCGTTCCAGCTAAGTCTTTAGTTTTCAGCAGAGAATTAAGCGATAGATTCAGTATGGATTAAAGTTAGTTCGAGGGTGGCGTACATGAAGTGTGAACTACTACTTAAATACGAAAGGGCAGGGTCTAAGCATAAGACGTTCGTGACTGGTCGATAACGAAGTACAAGGACTTGGAGCCGTAGCATGCAATAGAGAAGCGCAAGCGTGAGGGGTCGAGAGATAACATGGGAATGTTGCAAGGTTACCCCTATGAGTGACGGCCCGGATCGGTCCGGTGTAAGAGATAAGATAAGATAAGGGAAAAAAGTGAATAAATCATAACAGAAGCCCAAGTGCGATTTCATATGGCAGAGAAGACGTCACCACAAATTCTACAGGAAATGAACTGTAACCAACATCGTCGTCATTGGCAGACATGAGTAAAGCTGTCCTACGTCCCGTAGGCACGCCGACAGAATGCGAAGATGTCAACAACTGAGAGTAAGTTTCAAAAGTATGAGCAATGCTTGTCACCATAGCACCGCTCAATCTGAAAAGCATCTCGCAGTGATTGAGCCATTCGACGAAGGGAAGCAATGAAGTAAAAAAAGGGAGTCAGGCCTCAGGAGTCAGAAAGGAGCCAACACTTGATATCTATGTGACGAGCAGAACGCTGGCGGGATAGTTTTATCACTAAAAGGAGCATAAAATCTGGAGCTCACACCCTAAAACGGTCTGGAGAACCTGTCAAGAAGAACCAATTTGGAAATATTATACAACAAAGTTGAACGAACAAAGGAAAATGCGTCACAAGAAATTGAAGTCACGTCCTAAAAAGTTCTCGAAGAAAAGGAGTCAGCAACTGAAACAGCTATGACGTCATTCCGAACATCACATGAGATTCGTGAAGGGGGGCAAAGAGCCCCTGCCGAGCGTTGAATTGGGAATTTACTGGAAAAGGAGCGTCACGCTCCTTATAAGGAAGGACCCATTACCATGTAAGGCAGGTCTACCGTTGTTTCGTGCAGATCGAAATCGGGCTGCGAAAAACGTAAAACCGAGGTCACCCAATAAAACCTCCTACTAAAGTAGCAGGAACTTCAATTTCCAATGTGTAGTTTCTTGAAGACTGACTAGGACTGGTGAAAGCTTGAACAAGTTTGCGTTATTCACTATCGATTATCAGAGACCGATGCAAAAGTTGTTGGACACCGTCACTCGGAGTTGAGGCAAGAAGTTGACAAAAAGGAAGGCGCGCCCCGCAACGACCACGTTGCCTCAAACACCACCAAATTTGTAATCATCGGTAGAATAAACAGCGGAATCACGCATCCGGATTCCATGCACAGATGCATATGCACAGGAAACGTAAATTGTGAAACGACACCCTATATGAGGAGCAAAAATCATTGAACCTAATACACAACAGTAGGCCCACGGAGTCGAACCGTAGATAACTTTTTCCGCCCAACTTCCTGCTGATCTACATTTGCATGAGTAGCTTATCAAATAGCAGAATGAAGATCCCTCGGAGGCAGATAGTGCAATCGTATATGAGCACGACGGTTTCTCCAAGTCTTTTAGACCCGAATTAAGTTCGATGTGATTCAATTTGTACGACGGAACAGGTAGAGGAGAGATCACCGCTGGATCAGAGAACCATGCTTTTACAAACCACGTCAATAAAATGTACGTAAGGAGTGAGCTGGACCGAAGTCCAGTTTCCGAAGCCTCATATGGACTCAGCTGAAATAGGCTTTGTTAGGATACACATTTAGAATGGATTTCCAAAACAAAACAGCACCTATAACTCACTTTGACACCCAGGTCGACTAGGAGTAACTTTCCCTGTTTAAAAGAAAGAAGGATAGCAAAAGACATATTTCACGGCACACCGTTACCTGGACTCGAACCAAGACGTGCTGACAAGTTACAACTTAACTACAACAGTCCCCGTACAAATTTTAGTTCATTTACAGAAGAAAAATCGTCCTCTGATAAGAAATAGAAGGAACGCACAGGAAAAGTAATTCAAGAATTCAGTGAAGAGGCCTAAAAAGGAGTAAGTTTTGTCAAATGGACAGCCCGCGGAATCGAACCGTGGACATCACTCAATATGCCGCTTAGCATGCCGAGCTAGTCCATACGACATGAAGATCTGGGACCTTTAGTCCAATGCCAACGACATTTTTGTGGACTCGCAGTAGCCATAAGATAAAATAGGCAGAGCAGTTATAGTGGACTAGCAAGCGGTGTTTTGACAAGCCAGCAGTTCAGTTGTGAATGCACCCATTTTATGGACCTCATCAAAAGTTGGCTTCCTCGCAAATTGCAAGATTAGCAGCCTGTTCACGGAAGCTAACTGATCGGTATTGTTTTTCACAGCTACATGTATAAGTGGAGTATCAGTGCCGAGAGAGATATACGAAAGCACGGCCAAGAGACAGAAAATTTCAAGGATCGAGGGCGAGAATGAAAGGAAAGGACCAACTCTTTTAGACCTCAATGGTAGTAAGCGGTAAAGGCACCTTGCGCAACTCTTTTCGCATCTTTCTCGATAGGAAGCCTCCAACTCGAAAAATTTCTAGTACCAACAATAAAATTTCAGGTGAAGGAATCGAACCATCGTATTGCCTGACTTACCTGGATTGTAAAGCCGGAGTCGCAACACGAAGGAAGAAAACTCGCTGCTGAGAGGACCGTATGAAAGTCGATAACCAGCAGCGATCCGGGTTCAGAGACTAGATCAAATCGTCAACTATACATCTACGGAAATTGGATGTCTGAACGTACTGGGAAAGATGGCGGGACCCAGAAGGCGACCTCGTCAGAAATGTTCAGAGTGACGAAGCAATGCAGGCAGTCATCACTCTCTTCACCTTCATTTTGAGATGTAACTTAAGTTCGGCGCTTGGTATGGTATCGACACAACTCCTGCAGATCAGGGTTCATGTTCATCATGGATACTAGGAACGGAATGAAGATAGCATTGATCAGAATCGGGTGCAAACCTATGGCTGAACTGGTGTTTAACTGGGCTGAAAGCACCTCAACCAGAACATAGGGAGCCTCATCGTCAGTGGAACAGCTAGTCGCAAAGCGTGGGAGATGTCATACGGACGGAATACGCTCACAAAGAACGTAAACAATCTTCCAGATTCCGGAGGCTATAGTAGACTCTTGTCTTGTCTTTGCAGACAGTACGGGACGGAGCGGAGACGAGGACAATCATTTTCATTGCAGTATAAACGAATACAGTACATAGCTAGCGTATGAATTAGCATAGTCGCTATTTGGTAAAACAGTATCAACGCACAAGATAAGATCGCGCGTCCCACCGAGAAGGTACTCTAAAATGAAGAATAGAACATTTCTTTGGTACGCGTCGCCACAACTGACTGGCATCACTCATATCAATTATATGTCGCATTAAGTGTCGTATATCCGGGGTGATGCAGGATAAGAGAGCATTGGGAAAAATTCAAAAATCAAGGGCGAGAATGAGGACAACATTAATCCTAGTAGGCGACGTTCGTATCAGTGAAAATCTGATTTGAAGCTCTTCCCTGGCCGAAATGCCCAAGCATACAAGGTTGCTGGTCCTCATCGATGTCATCTTGCATTCGAACGTCAGGTGTACAGAGTCATGCGCGACGAGAGATGCTACATGTCGAGGGTCATTTTGACACGGACGGCCCGAGCGGCTCCCCAGGACTGTCGAGGCTCATTGAGCTAAAAGGAAAACGGACAAGAGAGGACATACACACAATACCACGAATCTCCTGAGAGAGAGAGGATGAAGTGTCGCCCAAAGATATCCGACGCTACAGGTTTTCCGGTATGAAGTCGTACAGGAACCTGAGGCCAATAAGCATCGAAATACTGATACCGCAAACATGTACCAGCATCCATATCACTGGTACCAGTCATGCCCAACTCCCAAAAGTGCTGGCCAAAGATGGTGAGCGCCGACTGCCATTGTGCTCCTACCCAACATCATAGCTGATCCTGTAGTTGACGGTGCCAGCGAAAAAGGTTTCCCGACATGCTGTCAGAGAGGGAATGATGCCGGAATTATTGATGTAGCCGCCTTTATGATGCATAAAACGAGGACCCAGGGAGACGTGGGGATTATTCTCCCATTTGTGCTATCATCGTGCCAGAGATTGTCGCTCGTAGGAGACTATGGGTTGCAGCTGGAAGTCATCCTTTGCAGCCACGGGCAAGAAGAATTCCGCGTGGTAGCCTGCGTGGCTGCGTGGTGCGTGGCTGCGTGGTTGCGTGGTTGTCAGCGTGGTTGACAAATCGCGGGACTCCTATCAAAAGTTGATCAAGTCCATCAAATGCGACGAGAGTCGACGCGTTCCATGAATTTCCGTTGCTCCTTCCTAGAATCAGCTTTGTTATTATCTGTAAGGTTTAAATAAAAAATGTTCGCTAGGATATTGAGGCACTTCAAAATATGGTCAATATCATGAAAATATCATTTGAAGGGGATCACCAAGTTTGAGAGCATCAAAGCATTGTAGTTGAAATAGATAATTTTACGAGTATCCTAACAGTATAAACATGCCTTAGAGGCAGTTATCTAAGCTAGAAGTTTCCAGGTACACAATGTGGGGTTCCCTGTGAAGAGGACATCATGAGAAGAATACAGTGTTCTGTAATTGGTATGAGCGACACCGAAGATACAAGCCAATTAAAACGCAATTACGCAAATGATGCACTTTCTGAAGGCAACCTTATATGGATCAGCGTGATCTCAGTGTGATGCCTGCGTGGTGCCTGCGTGGTCCGCGTGGCTGCGTGGTCAATCAGCGTGGCTGTGCGTGGTCAGCCTGCGTGGTGTGGCTGCGTGGCTGCGTGGTCGCGTGGCTGCGTGGTCCACCTGCGTGGTCATCTGCGTGGTCCAAGGTATTTCCGTACATGACGAAGAGCTGTTCTGGTGGGAATTAAGTTATCAATTTGGTCCTTATTGGAACAATCAAGGAGGAATTGACACGAAGTCGGCATTGAATTGATGGTCATAGTATTGCAACATATGTGGATGATGACTTGAAGCCTGAAACATGAGAGAGCAAGTAATTTCTGGTGTTTATCATTCTCAAGATCGTAGATGCATGCATGTAAGATACAATAGCATCTAGATATCATCGGATGAAAGCAAAACTGAAGGTCTAATCACTGTAATAGGCTAAAATTGAACTTCAAGTAATTTTCTAATTAGGGTGTGTTTTCTGGAGACCGTTCACAAAAGAAAGAAAAATAAACATGAGAATATCTTTACGAAGGCTTTCTGGGCATCTGGAAGTATATATACGAAAATAAGTCGAGTTCAACTCAAGTTTGACTAAGAGCTTGCGTGGCTGCGTGGCCACGCACCATGCCAGCGTGGTACCACGCAGGTGACCACGCGGAATTTCTAGTGCCCTGCAGCCACCGGTATTAGAATCGACGTTGTAATCAAGTCCGACCACTCAAGGGCATAGTAAACGTACCAAAAGGTAAACTCTCCCACATATAACCATGGCTGTCCCGTCCTCGAATCTAACCAGATGCTCTTCCTTGTTTATGCCGTGCGGCCGCATTGTGGTGTGATGGTATGTAGAACTCTGTGGCTGGGACAGGAACTCGCGCGCAGAGAAGATCTACGCGGCGGTGAAAAGAACGATGGACGATGGCTCAGCCGCGCGCCGAGATGAGAGAGAAACATAGCCGGAATGTAAAGGAGCGACGAAGGCATAACATTTCGATGGAGCATTATCGCACCAGTAAAGATCCAAAGACCACACAGAGAATGGGAAAAAGTAAAGTATCGTAGAGGTTCCCGCTGCATGGACGACTTTGATGGTGGATGATGAAGGAAATAAAGAAGCCTTCAGGAATCGAAACTGAACGCGCACGAGCCGGGCCGAAGGCCACGCGTATTCTTGGGACGCGTCGCCTGACGAGTCATCTTCACTTCACAATGCCGAGTTTCTTGAAGACTGACTAGGACTTCACGTTGAACGTTGAACGTACGTTTCAACACGTTTACATTGTTCATTGGTATTTATTGATTATCACTGCGACTTCATTATATCCTTCGTCATCCCAGTGCTATCCCTATCTTTGTACTGTTGTGAAAATGTTATAGAAGAGAGGTCTACTAGCATACATGGACGAACACCCCGAAAGCCTTCAATTGTGTCGTAGTACAATTTAATCCCTTCGCTTCGCCAGAACCAAGCATATTCTTGTCGGAACGTACAGCTGAAGCCGATTAATCAGTCCAACAGCTTTAGCCCAACAAAACGTGCCAGGAACAAACCTGAATCTGGTTCTTCCTGTTGTTCCATTTCATAGGAGTGGTAAAGTATTACCCACCTGACTTGACGTTATCAGAACCGACGAACCGCCCTTGATCACTTGTCAAACCACGCTCTCCGTCCCCAACTTGATAGTACGTGATACTCTTTGTCAGATGGAAGTTTAATACAAAAGTAGACCCGCACGTTCATATACAATCACTTTCCCGACCTCGTGCTTCAGCGAGACGTAAGCCTAGCTCATGCGACGTCAAAAGCATCTCGTACCGTACATAGAACTGGTAACCTTTACAGGTTGAGCAGAAGGCCAGCCAGACTTCTCGTCTGCGTGAGTCATTGTGCTGTTGAGGTACGTGTACCGAAGTAAGGGGTCATCGACCGCGTTCCACTAGCGACGCACATATTGGAATAAGTTCCCATTACCCTCTCGGGGAAAGTCAAGCCACTATATAAAATCAGCTCAGTCGCACTTGCAAATATATGAACGCACTTCGGGATGTCCAGACTCGTTCCTCTCGAAAATCAAGGTAGAATATGTGGGAAGTTTATAGTATTTCATTTTCAAACTGATGATACAATATATACACTGTGGGACATACCGATTCATCTTATACAACACGATGCCCAAAGATGACAGGCGTAATCGGTGTGAAATCCAACATATGAATATCTGAAATAAGCATTAGATCCTCACAGGAATAAACCGTTTTTGGGACGTACCCATTTCTTGGTACATCACCCAAAAAATGAGAATTTTATCTCCTATGAGAGCCTGTTCACGGCTCTCACAGTATGCCACATGGTTCTCCCCATATCTTCCGTTCTTAAGACTTTGAAGGACATGGCTCATATTCCACCTCGTCGTCCGTTTTGTGTTTCAATAGCTTGATCCCCATGTCCGGAATAGCCATCGACAGGCGAAATCGATTCCTATTAATGTTATAAGCATGCGAAATGTTGATACTTCAAACACGTACCATCACCGGCATCGGTCGCCCACAAATCCGAAAAATGCTGCCAAATAGGACGAGGTCCCGAATTCACTGACGACGCGTGCAATGCAGATTCATGTCGGACCCGGCAACTGTGAGTAAGAACCGCGTTTCTGAACAGTGCTTCGATGGCTATCAATCCTACATGGAATCAAGTCGAAGTGACCAACACGGTTTAATCTCTGCGGGTTTTTACAGTGAACTGATTGGCACATTTCGACGCAAATAAGAACATTCGAAGACAGAGGCCACGTAGCAACAGAAATTGAACCTTTACCTCGGAGACTGCACAACACAACCAGAACCGAAAAATGGCCCAGCGAAAAAAGGGGCGTTCCTGGCGTAAGGGCGACCTTTACGGAAATGAGTTCAAATGACACGCGGCTAGTTTTCATGGTAGCCTTTTCCGGTGCAAAAAAAGAGAACAGAGGGAGCGTAGGATCGTAGCGAGCTGGTTCGAGTAGTCGTAAGGCGTGAGTCCTGCACGACTTGAAGAACTCGGGGGACACCATTCTCTGCAAGCCACTGCGACGTTGGACTCGCGAGTTAACATCCAGCCTGAAACGTCAGTGAACATGTTAGCAGGTATGAGCCGATACGAAACGTCTTCAGAAGAGTAGAAAGTCCATATGCCCGAAGCTGGACCGTTGTCTTATCTATGTTGAGAATGTGAGCTTGCCGTTTCCCTTCATCTACCATCTGTCCTCCGCCGTACAATGGGCAAGCGCTAAACCGAACCGTATCTTCCTCTCATGTCCCATATTCACGAGAATCCTGAAGCAATGGGAAAGTCCAGCTATTCCGCACTGAGGTTGAAAATCCCTTACGCTCGGATGAAGATTTCCCGGACCTATCGCCCAGGATGTATCATCGATGAGGAGGTCCAGAACGAGTATAAAGAAGAAAACGAGACGAAACTTCGGGAGGGGGACATAAAGTTACCTCAGAATGTAAGTTCAGAACATAGACGGGCAGCCATGGACTTTGGACACTGACCAAATAGCGAATCCTATCAAGAGAGGATGAGCTCATCGCATTGTCTATTTCACTTGTGCTTACCTTCATTGTGCGCACGCCCCATAGTCATACAGATAGAAAATATATGCGACGTCGACGGAGATATCTTCAAAGTCCGGAGACGGGAACTTCTAAAGTTCTACCGTTTGAACACGAGGTAAAAAAGTAAACGTGAAAGGTATCATACAGGGTGCGTTTCATCTACAATAGACAATGATTCTTCACTGAGGAGCTTTCTTCACACACATAGACTTGCAATGGAAACGCCGAAATGCGACTGAAAAGCCAAGCCAAGCCAATTTCAGATGTTACTGTGTTTCCAGAAAGAATGGTTAACGTTAGACAATCATACAGAACAACGTACTAGTTTGCAGCCATGCGGGAGATTATGGATATTCGATGACCAGGTGCAACTTGACGCATGAAGTAGCGTACATTTCAGTTCATTGGAGGCGAAGTACGGAGCCCGCAAGAATTCAAGCCGTCGATTATAAGGTGTAACACAGAGCATGGGCGTTGGATTGTACATGTAAGTAATGCCGCGCCACCTCACTCGTTCGTGGTCACACGGAGAAGATGAACAACGTCATCAATTTAAGCATTCGTATACATTCGTATGATCTGAACGGTTGGTCAGAACAGGCATCAAGGAGCTACGCATAGATACGCACATAAATAGAGGATGTGCGGGACCCGACGAAGTTGAAGCGGTGTCCCAAACTTCACTCTAGAATGATACCCGACAAACTGGATATTCCCTCTCGATGGGTGTTGGCGCGTGAGACGTGCATGGTTGGCCGTGATGAGAGATCTTTATGCGGAAGAGTATCGTCAAATACAGGTTTCCCTCGAATCGGAACAATAAACCCTCAGCAACACATAACGCCTAGCTAAACTCACTTCCTGAGAGAATAACACTGTCCCTGCACCAAAGGTGATCCACACTAGACAAGATTTTCGCCGTTAACAGGTGGCATTCGTCATGAGAGAAGATTTGTGATAGGCTGTTGATTCAAGGAATCCACGAGGACGAAGCATCGAGGACTGGGGAAGTAGGAGGGAAGCGAAGGTGACAGTGAGGAAGAAAGATCTCGATCGAAGGAGCGTGTCGACCCCCCGGACACCAGGTACGCACGGACCCGCTACAGGATTCCGAGCCCAGGTGGAGTCACTTTAAAGCAGCATTCTGTAGATCAAAGACAGAGATCGTTAGCGTCGTTACTCGATAGTGGAAACTGCGCTTCACCCCGTATGACCGTATCGCTCGCGGAGAGTGCATGCTGCAGCACCGCTGCTAGCCAATATTCATGCCTGTACTAGCTTACCCAAGATCGTGACTGATCCTGTAGTCGAAGGCGCCAGCGAAAATGCCTCCCCGGCATCCTGTCAGAGAGGGAATGACGCGCAACTAGCGTTGTAGCCGCATTTCTGGTGCATACAACGAGGACCCAGGGAGACGCGGGGAGCATTCGCCGATTTGGGCTAATATCGCGCCGGAGACTTTTGCCCGCCCGTAAGAGGATATGCGTTAGCTGCACGGAGTAAATATAAGACGGCTTGCTGCAGCCACCGGCGCTAGAACCGGGGTCATAATCAAGTTCGATGGGACAAGGGCGTAGTCAACGTACCGAAAGGTGAACGTTAACGTCCCTGCATACATCCACATCTGTCCCGTCCTCAAATCTAGCCGGGTTCTCTTTCTTATTTATCCAGAGCGGCCACATCGCGATGCGAGTGTAGGTAGAACTGTGTGGCTGTGACAGGAGCTCGCGCACAGAAGATCTGCCTGGCGACAAGAAAAGCGGTGATTGATGGCACAGCTGCGGTTCAGAGAGAAACATGATGGGGTTTTTTGGGGATGTAAAGGAGCGACGAGGGCATAACATTTCAACAGAACATCAGCGCCTCAGCAAAGATGCAAAGACCGCACAGAGCACGAGACCGAGTAAACGATAGCAGAGGCTTCCACAGCACGGAAGATGTTGATGGTGGATGAAGAAGGAAAAGAAGCGTCCGGAACTCAACGCGCACGAGCCGGCCCGAGGGGCCACGCGATCACGCCTAATCCTGGGACGAAGTTTGCATTACTTACTTCGATTTCAAATGGCGAGTTTCTTTGAAGACAGTATGCGAAGATTGTATTACCTTCCCATCACGAGCAACGATGATTTGTACCGTTTCATTAAGATGCTTCTATATACCTAGAAAATGTGAACATGAATATCTAAATTGATACGGGTTTTGACTGATCTCAGCTGTATTCCTTCCTGCTTGAATATCTCCTGTGTGCCTCATCAAGAATCATACCTTCATAGTAAAGAGGCTTATAAAAGCAATGAGCCGAAGTACGTACAGCAACGATCTCAATGCGAAACATGCCAATAAGATCCAGAATGGATGCCCGTCGCAGATACCGTTACCATCGAGGTTCACTAGTGATGCTTCTTATTGTTGCGTGGGTGACGCCGAGAGTTCTCTACGATTTTTTGTTAGGACAGGTAAGGAATCGAACACTTTGATGTTCTTAGTAGAAATGTCGCTGCGTTGACGGTCAACGTATATAAACCAAGGATGGCTACTGTGATTTAACAGATGCAAGATTGAGTGAGGAGAATACACTGGAAAGACGGGTCCGAGAATTTACCAGGGTGAGATCGCGATGCATATCCTTTCCATCACCATATCCCAATAGGACAAAGATTTCTATCTCTTCATTTCCTTGTCCACAATCTTGCCCCTAGTCATCTATGACCATACAGATTTCAAGCTTAACCAGCAAGCCATAATCACCACCGTGAACTTCGTATGACTCCAAACATTTGGGAATCAAGTACCGCCTCGAATATTCAGGCCACCTAGGTGTCAAGCGGCAGTGGGGAGAACAAATTGACACGTCACATTCAACAAGGATATCCTGTTTCAAAAGTCATCGGCTGGTGGTGGATCCTAGAACATGGAGGCAGTTATGATGCATAGGATCTGGTAGCGCGTACATGTACTGAGATTCATACAGCTCGTTTCTTTCACTGACTCGAAAACAGTCAGATCAGATGAAATGTTTACGTGAAGCCCTCAATGAGGTAAACCATAACGATATGTCCGTTCCAGTCGACTGAAAGCAAAATGGAGAGCCCAAGGACGGGAAGTCATAATATCAAGGAGAAGAAAGCTTAACATGGAGAACGGGGGTCGGATCGTATGCAGCGCCAAGCTGGCTCAGTTGTTTGTTCTCAGCGGACGGTCACACACAGAAAGAGGAACAACGTCGTCAATTTGACCTTCAATATACAGTCAAAAGATCTGAACGGTGCGTCAGAAAAATCACCACATAGCCACGCATAGTTACGTACATACACCGAAGATGAGTGTGACTCGATGAACCCAGATATTTCCTCTCGAAGACATTGGTTAGAAGGGGCCACCAGGGTTGGCGGATGAGGCGTGTATGAACCGCCGCGACAAGAGATCTGTAAGTATAAGCATATCGTCAAAAAGCAGTCCCCTCATTGAATCGGAACAACAAACCTTCAGAGGTACACGACATCTCAGTACCCTCACTTCCTGCAGAATTAATTTTGTCCCCACGCCAAGGGTGATCTAAACTCTCAACGAGATGTTCGCCGTTAACAGGTAGCATCCATCACGAGAGGACATCTGGGATAGACTTTGGCTTCAAGCAATTCATGGGAACGGAACATCGAGGACCGGTGAAGCGGTAAGGAAACGAAGGTGACAGTAGCAAAGAAAGGTTTCGATCGGAGTGGATTATTGATACTCGGAGACATAGTGCACAATCCATGACGAGATTCAGACCTGAGCACACGAGAGAGGAAATTGGAATGACCCGAAGAGACTGCATACCGCACTGTCACTGCCATTCCTAGCATCTTCATGGAAATAACGTGCGGTTAAGTTTTGGATACTCTCGAGGATTCTCGCTATGCGCTGCCATCAGCTAGTTGGTTCGGTGGTTCAGTCCTGCCCAATGGAGCATCCACCAGCACTAGAAGCAGAATTATGATCAAGTCCAAGCGGGCAAGGGCGTAGTCAACGCACCAAAAGGTAAGCTCCCCCGCATATATCCACGCCTGTCTTATCCGCTGAAGTACACGAGTTATGTTGTGTGGGTTGGTGGAAGTGACACCGATGAACAATCACTCTGCTCAGTGCTGACAGTGAGATCAGATCACATAACACTTGAACAGGGAATCGGCGCACCTTAGAAAAGGATAATAATATTGCACAGAGTACGACACAAGATCGAATACAGAGGTCATTAGCATAGAATGTGGAAAATGATGCATCGCTGGTTTCGTTGTAGGTTTTCTGGTGCAATGACTTAGAGGATCAAAGGAGCTGGTTTGGGTAGCCTTCATACATTGGGGACAGTGAAACTCATGTCCAAGTCTGTTGTATATCTTGAAGGCCTCTGGGTAATTGCCCTCAGCAATGATTGGAACTAGAGTTGAGGGTAGGCTTCTTGCTGATTTGAAAGGGCAGATACCTATGCCCTGCCTTCTTCACTCTGGACAAAGCACCCATTAGAATTTAGCCTGGCAAGATGAACCTCGAGAACAATGGGCCCATAACAAAGAAAGGTGTAGGGTGAGAATTGATATTTTGGAGATCTTCAAATGGCCCTTTCCATCTGAACCATGTTCATTTTTTCAGAAATTCTTCGTCCAGCTTATTGTCTTTTCTCTTCTTTGTGCTCATTCACAGCCTTGCAATGGAATCCCTCTCCATTCGACTGTCCAATGCTCCCATATGTTCCTTTCAGGCAGGTAATATTAGTGGGAACTGCTCCCCATTATCTCTTGACACATTGCTGACATACATTCAATACAGTCCAGCAATTTGGACAGCATCATTGAGGCTGTTTGCATCATGGTTCTCAAGTGTAACAAATCTGCCTTACAGGGAATAAAACCCAAGAAAAGAGTGCACTTGAACCTCAACATATATTAGCAAGAGCATGAGAGTGTTAAAGACAAGACACAAGGTAAAAATCAAAGGTAAGGAAGGGTAAGAGCCAAAAATGGGGCATACTTAGATAACAAGGGACAAATCAAGGCCTATATGGAAAGCAGAGATTAACTGAAACTATATGTGAGGTATGTAAGTGGTCCATTGTACAGTGTGGAAGGCTAATGGGGGTAGGGAGCGCAACTGCATAAATGCAAGGACAATCAACATGATCCGTGCTACAGTGTATGCACAAATAGCAACACAAAAAACAACACCAACTGCAACTGATTCTCCATAAACTGACCATGAATGTGGAATTAGCTGTGGTATCTTTGAGAACAACTCCCAGAGGACCAACTTACCTAGTGTAGTAAGAACCAAAGTGACAGCTGCAATTATAGTGATCAACACTGTGAGGGATGAAAACTTCCATAGCACCATTTCAGTGTGTGATGGAAAGGAGAATGACCAAGCAATGCAATGGAAAGCCCCGAATAATAATGCTACACCACCTACAATCACTTGGCGTGTAAATGCTTTACCTTCATTACCAGAGGAAAATCGAATGGCACCATGTCCAATGCCATAGTGTCTAGGGGGATCATCAAACAGCTCCATAATGGAAGGAATTATCCCATAGAAACCATCCCAGAAGCCTGTTTGGATTATTTTCGGTGTCCATCTGAATGTCATCAAGTCCGACCCATCCAAAGATATGTGATACTTCACATTCAGTGGCTTATTCCACCATAAGCAGTATGTTATGACGCTGAGGCCTGCGAATGCGAGTGCTGTCACTTCAAGTAGTGTGATGGGAAGATGTTGAATGGCTCGAGCGGCGCATTGCACAATGAACCAGGATATTTGAAGGATAGAAAATGTTTTGGACAACGCATCACCTTTGCTTTTGTCTGCTATTGTCTCTGCACTGACCTCCTCTAGTTTCTTCTCCAAGTCCGGGGAGTCGAGATCATCAAGAACAAGGATTGATGGCTCTACAGCTCTGAACAACGCGGCACGATCTGACAAGGTTGTGGAGGATGGCGATGGTGATGGCGAAATGGATTCAATTTCCGTGTAACAGAAGCCGCCCATACTGAGAACAAATCCATGAGCCATTGTTAGATTTGGAGAATATTTGTCTTTTTTGCCCCTCCACCCGTTGATTACTGACGAGATAGAAAAGTCTGTTCCTGTCGGTCTCCAACGTAAGTCGAATAACCCCTTAATGTCATGAAATACTCACTGTAGCACACTGTCCACGCGACAATAAATTGTTCAGCAGCCCATGCGACGATGGCCTCTGGTGCCAAGATCGTGCAAACCATAATCTTCACATGCTCAATAGTACAAGAGATCCATCCCCTTGTGGTGATATTGCGACCCGGAACATTGGGATGTACAGAAAGCCAAGTGCATGCGAATATCGTGGCGAGACAGCTCCATACAATGTTCAAAAGTGTCCGTCGATCTTCTGAGGATGCAGGCAAGTCTTCACCATCCTTGGGAGATATCTCTACCCCAAAGACACCAGAACTGAAGAGAAGAACGAGAACGATCATCGCAATTTGATTCATGTCGGCGATTCTAAGGACTCCAAGCATTAGGCAGCTCAGCAGACCATAAAATATTGAGGACGCACCAACTATCTGTCGACCAAAGGAACCGATTCGGAGAAAACGCTTGCCGGTACCTGGAGTTTCTTATATTTATCCCACTAAGCGGTGGATAAGATACGCCAAGATGCGACCAGAAATATGCGCTGAGGATGTCTTCCACGAAACTTGAACCTGATGATGTGAGATCCATCGTTGAAGGTTAGCCGAATGGACGATTGTTTGGAAATATGCACATACAGGGAGTATGGTGAATAGGATAAGGATGTGACGAAGTGAACGTATCGCGGGGAATCGAGGAGGGAGGTTACGAGAGAGGAGATCATGCACGCTGACGACATGTGCAACCGACGAGGCAGGTGACCTGACTACACATCATTGTAGTCTGGCCGGGGTCCGGTTCGGGCCAGGTTCACGCACATTTGCCCGGACCTCGAGGTATTCGTTCCATATGCTAGTCCACACCACGTATTCACGAGCGTGTGTTGTTATTGAAACGAATAAAGAATCCTCTCGTAGTACCCATTGCAAGAGATCATTGGTACGAAGTTCGTCGCACCTGTAAGCCTGTACCTTAACGAATAGCAGGATGGGAAATTCCAGATCAGAAGCGGACGACAGATAAGCGATAGTCATGTGATAATCGACTCCAGGGCACGGTGAATTTTGTTCTTCCTGCATGTGTTCGTTTCTCCGCGTTAAGGTGGCTGCATAGGAGAAACGTGTATGCGTTCGAACTTCCATGCCGAGTGTCACTATGGTGTGCGTCATTTTATATACAACGCAAGCCTTGTACATCTGTCGGCGGCACTAATTTCCCCTCGGATCAATCGACATCGATCACCCCTCGTTGAAAGATGAACGTTCCCAATGGCCCTGAAGGTTCGATTCAGAGCTTCCCATCAGCATGCGCTCCTCCTCCTTCGAAATCAGAAGCCAACTATCGAAAATATTGCTCTTGAATGCGCACAAAATTGCGTACATCGTACTTGGATATCAAGGCTCTGTAATTGGCTGCACGCGAAATAACCATCCTCCGAATGTACGCGACTCTGGAACGATGACCAGACCGGAGCAGAGTACACATAGAATCTCTACTGGATACAGGCACGGAGTTCCATCAGAATTGCGGCCTCTGTAAAGCCTTCGGCGTCATTTGCAGCTGTTACACATGAGAGGCTGTTCTAGTACGCGTTCATCGGAAACTCAATCACCGGAGCAAGCTGGCAGCAAGTTGCATCATCCGTTCCACTTGCTGTCATCCTTCTTAGTACGAGCTGTGCTAAAACGCGCGCCTTCCGGCGGACTGCGGACAATGATCCTAAATGTGACGAATCCGAAATCGGCAGCGGAACTTTTATAAGGTATAGCCACACATAACAGTCGGCGAAGGGTGCACCGTCTGGCCTTTGGCTATACATATTTCAGCACCAAGAAGAGTTCGCCCTGGGTGACCGACGTCCTATGTCCTGCCTAGAATTGTATAAATTATTCCCCCAGTCAGTACCAGATCAATCAGATCGCGGCTCAATTAGCATACCAAGATGAAGTTTCACGCCTCATTTCAGTCTTCATGAACAAATTCTCCGTCACGATGCGGGGGTCACACGCAATCCAAGCCGACTTCCGCTCACACCGAACGTTCCCAGATTTTTCGATTAAGAGGATTGCAAACATCATTCGAGAGGTAGGAGAAACCAACCCTTTATTTATTGAAGGTCATTTGAGACGACCTGATACTTGGAGCCTGGTCCAAGTCTTGCGCCTCGGGGCGTCGACCAATTCCATGTATTTCCACCCCAATGGATAGTTCCAAGTTCGTAAAGTGTAGGACAGTGATAATCTATAGTAGCTTCAGTATAGAGCATTTTAATAGTCATCTCGGCCGAATTAGAGAGCGATTACGGAGTTTATTTTAGTAAACCCGTAGACATACAATCATCGTTGACTCAATTCAAGCAAAGTCCACCTTCGCTAACGACACAAAGCTCGACAAAGTGAACCATAATGACATATTCATCGCAGTCTGACTGTCCTAAATTTCATCTGATACGATTGGTAAGAAGGGCCGTTAAGGTTGGCGTACGAGACATGCATGATCCGTCGTGATAAGAGATCTATATACGGATGCGCATCGTCAAATACTGGTCGCCCTCATTGAATGAACTAACAAACCTTCTGCAGTACATTATGACTCGGTAGCCTCCCTTCCTGTCGGAATGATTTCGTCCCAGCGCCAAGGCCGATCCAGACTCGACGAGATTTGCGTCGTCAACAGGTAGAGTCCATTCATGAAGCGGTGAAGTGGGAGGGAAATGAATGCGATGTAAAAAAGAAGCGTCTTGATCGAAGTGGCTTATTGAATTTGGGTGCGCAAGGACCCGTAACGAAAAGAAAGAAATGGCACGTAGCTGAGCGTACAACAGCGGAGATCGGTGCACAAGAGACTCCATGGCACACCGTCGTTGCCATCCTCTCAGAAAGGGACGGTCCTAGATTGTTATTGAAATGACGGGCGGCTAGGTTTCCGAAACCCTGGGGGATTCTCGTCTATGTGCTGCCATCAGCGCCTATTTGGTTGCGTAAGTCAATGGAGCAGTCGCCAGCACAGGAAGTGGAATTATAATCAAGTCCGACTGGAGACGTGCGTAGTCAACGTACCAAAAGGTAAGCTCGCCCTCATATATCTAACCCTGTTCCATCCGATGAAGTGCGCGCGTACTGTGTTGCGTGAATTGGTTGAGGTAGCTGAGACTGGAGCTCGCTCGCACAGAGGACGACACAAGATTGAAGGCAGGCAGCTGGTTTCGCAGTACCTTTTCCGGCGCATACAGCGAGACCAGGAGCATTGTCGTCATAACGGCGCTGGAATCGGGGTTACGACCAAATCCAACCAGGTTCAGGGCATCGCTGACGTGCCAAAAGGTAAAGTCCACACATGTCCCCGGTCCCATCCTTAAATGCAACTAGTGAGCCAACCGCGTGCTGTCAGAAAGATCAGAGAGATGCACGACAGGTACTTTGGAAGATGCAAAGGAGTGAAGAGGGCATTAAGCTTGGACAGAGCATTAGCGTGCGGCAGAATTCTCCGCTGCATGGAGGCTGTGGGTCGTTGACGTTGAGGAAGGACAAAGAAGCTTCGAAAATCATCGCACAAGCCGGGCCGAGGGACCACGCGACCGCGGCTATTTTTCGCACGCGTCGCGCGATACGCCTTTATTTTGTCACCGTACAACGACGACGCCGTCTAGTTCCCGAATTTCTTCGGCGCCGGATCTGTATTCAAGAGCAACAACGATACAAATGACGCGCACATTTTTCACATCCATGCGCTCTTGGTAGCTATGAAGAATCTCTGCTCACCCAATAAAGACTTTCCGATATCCCAGCGATCAAAATACCTTTCTGTCGCATCTGCCTTTCGCGCTTCCTGCTTTCCTCATATCTGTCCTTGCACACTGCACAGAGACGATCGTTGTGCTCCCAGGTTTCTCGCCGATTTGAAAGGAAGCCGTGCTTCCTTCATTACAAATCGACGTGATTATTCAAGCAGGGGAACACAGGGCCCCTATTAAACGCGTATGTCGGGGAATTCCGTTCCGTCCGAATCATATTCGCATTCACAGAGATTCCGCCTGCAGCTTTTATCCACTACTTTCTGTTAGCTCCCAGCCATGTGATATCATCACTCTCCACAAACAATGATGCTGGGCTCTGTTGCTTACGCTGCAAAGGATGCACTTACCTCATCTGGTGCATATCTTTCATTCCCATCCGCTTTGTGTTTCTTTATTCCTTTTGTTCCCTTTCTTCGCTACTTCCATTTTCCTACGTTCCCTTACCCTGATGTTGCGTAATCTACGCTTCACCTTTGTTCTATATTCATCGACTGGTGGCAACTCAGCTCCTGCCTTCAGCTATATAAAGCTGGAACACTTGACTACAAAGGTTATCTATCTATCGCTTCGCGTCTCCGTCTCTCTCAAGTAAAACTCCCCAAAACTCGACAATGCATTACCATGCAAACAAAGGTCTGTAGTACCTCAGGCTTCCACTCGTGCTCTTTCGCTTCCGCTTATTCTTTGTACACTAGCAACAAGTACGGACGGTCACAGTCCCTTTTAGACAAGTTACCAGGCTCTCAGATCTTCCCGGCGTGCACCAAGGTATTCAAACATCACCTTTCCCCCAACAAAGTTCCTTTCAGTATTACGAGCTCGTTAAACATGCCTGCTACTATCATGGCCATGGCTTGCTTTCGCGCCATCTGCAGGGCTCTCGGGGGGGGGGGGGGGGGGGGGATATAAAAGTCACTCCGGAAATGTCGCCGTCGTTCACCTTGAAATGGTCCGGAATAAGGGCTTGGTCCCTTCATTTCATCTCTCTATGCACATCCAGTATGGGGTCCCAGTTCGATTTAACGGATATCATAACTGCAACCGCCACTTGTCTGAGTACCCTCTTCGAACTCAAGAATTCATACCACAAGATCATATCCATAGACGCCGCACTTCTTCCCGTCCTTGTCGAACTCTGGGAGGAGTCATGCAGCCCTTGTTGTCACGCTGCCGTTCGCCATCTAAGCTGCTGTCTATTACAAGCTTGCATTTTGAAGGAGCATTGCGAAAAATTACAGGCATTTTGGAAACGAACCCGAACGAGACCGCAAAACATTGTTTTAACACTTTCTTGGAAGACAGCCTTCAGAACTACGATTATTCTGATTCTGATATCCTCAGTAACACTGTTATCTTATTCAGGATGATTTTGTGCAGGTCACCGAGTCTAGCGGAAGCGATAATACACACAGAGAGCGTACAGCTTACTTGTGATATTATGAGACAGGTCCCTAATAAGCTCAGTCGAGTGCATGTACCACTTGCACGCTATCTCCTTTTGGCCTCCGTTCTCATCGCCATAGATTTCATAAATATCAGCCTACAACATTCCGGTCTTCGCATGATCCTCGCCATCATCGATTCCCAGCTGCTGGAAGTGCATGATCTGCCCCGACGAGAGATCTATATGCAGAAGCGCATGGTCAAATACTGATTGCCCTCTTTGAATCAGAATAACCAACCTTCTGCGGTACGTGATGGCTCGGCAGCTTCACTTCCTCCCGGAATCATTTCGTCCTCGCGCCAAGGGTGATCCAGATTGGACGAGAGATTTGTGGCATTAACAGGTAGAATCCATTCATGAAGTATGGAGGACCGGTGAAGTGAGAAGGAAATGAAGGCAGCGTGAGAATGAAGCGTCTTGACCAAAGTGGATTATTGAACTTCGGCGCGCAAGGACCCGTAACAAGAAGAAATGGCACGTAGCTGAGCATGTAACAGCAGAAATTGGTGCACAAGAGACTTCACGGCACGGCGTCGTTGCCATCCTTTCAGAAAGGGAAGGTCCTTGATCGTCATTGAAATGACGGGCTGCTAAGTTTCGAAAATCGTGAAGGATTCTCGTCTATGTGCTGCGATCAGCGCCTATTTGGTTACGTAGGTCAATGGAGCAGTCACTAGCACTGGAAGCGGAATTATAATGAAGTCCGACCGGAGAGCGGCGCAGTCAACATACCAAAAGGTGATTTTGCCGCATGTATCCAGCCGTGTCCTATCCGACGAAGCTGGCATGTTGCGTCGCGTGGGTCGGTCGAAGTGGCTGAGACAGGAACTCGCATGCACATAACACTTGCCGATGAACGATGACTCTATTGCGTGCGTTCAGTGAGATCAGATGGATTACCGCCTGAACAGAGAGTCGGCGCACCTTAGAGAACGATAATAAGACGACACAAAGTGCGACACCAGATTGCAGACAGAAATCAGTAGCGCAGTTACGCAACAGAGGAAACTGATCGTGAAATGATATCGAATGCATAGTTCGCCGGCACTGTTAAGTATCTATGGCCGTATTCTTACCGAAAATCACAGCAGAACCTGTGATTGAAAGCGCAAGCAAAACGACCTTCCCAGCAGTTTTTTGTTCTATAGAACCTGGTAAGTAAATCAAAGTGGGAATGACACGCAGCTGGTTCCGTAGTAGCTTTTCTGGCGCGTACGACGAGGACCCTTTGACACGTAGAGCATTCTCGAGGGGGGGCTATCTGCGAGGGGCGGTGCGAGATGACTTGGTGGAACAAAGGAGCTGATTAAGGTAGCCTATATACATGCTGGACATGTGAAGCGAGACTCCCACTCGAGTCTGACGTATGTCTGCGCTGGAATCGGGGTCATAATCAAGACCGATGGGACAAGGCGTAGTCCACATACCGAAAGGTAATTTCTCCCACACATATCCACGCTTCCCTTTGTTCAAGACACCTGCTTGCGGAACTCTTCAGCTGTAAAAGGAACTCGTACACATCAGAACACGAGAGAACAGAGGTCTTTGCTGCATGGAGGAGGTTGATGGTGATTGAGGAAGGAAAAGAAACGTTTGAAATCATCGCCCACGATTCGGCCTGAGTTGGACCTCAGGTACCTCAGGGGCCACGCGATCAAACACTATTTTTGGCGTTCCTGAGAAGTCAGAGCTGCTTAGTGCCCTAAAAAAGTTTGATTACACACATTAGTGATTATCAGTGAACAAAACGAAAAAACATCTTCATTCATCAATAAGTCAGTACAATCACTGCATAATATTTGACACCCAGCGATCTGGTACTAGTTTCGCTGTGAATTTGATGTTCGGACTCATCCCCAACTCCCCAAGCCTCCGTCTAAATCTCCCAACCCTTTCGTCAGAAACCCCCGACCGGTTAACAAAATGAACCGATTTCATTACCTGCAATTTCAATCCCTTCAAATTGCGGAAGCGAGGTTGTGACAATGTCACAGCGAAATTATCTAATCCACACATCAACCAGCTGAGCAGGAATGCGAGGTTTAAGACTTCCAGTGCGGAAAGTGAGGAGAATAGCTCTATGACTGTGTCGGAGAATTCGGTTCCATCGGTAATGGAGAGTGATTTGAGTCTACTGAGAGGGAAAGAAACTGGTAGGTTTTGAGCTCCAGTACTTCGTTTCTAAGCGATGCAACACGCACCTTGTCGGTCTTCTGGTGTTGCGATTTCGAGGCCTAGGTCGATAGGTTGTGGAGTCCTCCGGACAAGCACCTCAAGATCATGCAGATGACAATGAGGCACATACGCCACTCAAGACTTGAACGAGATGGGGCAGTCATCCCTAAAGAGCATCGACAAGTCCTCCCCCAAATACGTCTCCAAGTGTTCTACCTCAGCTCCACGACGAACAGTAGCATAACAACCCGTCCCCGAATTATTGAACCGGAACCTGATCCCAAGAACTGCTAGTCTCTTCAGAGTCGGAGGGAGGTGTGCCAGCAGCTTTAAACAGTCCTCCACAACCCAGAATGTCAAAAGTGATAACTCCAGGCCTCTCAGAACGCTCAACGACGGAATAATCTCCGTATTGCGAACATTACCACTGCTGATCCTCCTAATATCGACTTTCGCACACCACGGAAGTAGAATAGCAGATAAATCCTCCATAATCCATGTCAACCCAAGCGTGTGCATCCTATTCGGAGCCTACCATTTAAAATCCTCGATGAACGTGCAAGTAGGACCGCACAGAAACACGGCACGAAATATATGGGCAAAGCAGACTGTACGGAGATGGGAAGATGCTCGAGACAGACATTTTAGAGTGGGGATATCGAGAAGTGAGAGGATCTGCTGTAGTAATTCGAGAGGGAGGTCTTCGAGGCCGGAGTGTTGACGATTAGAAGGCATGGTAGCACGTCTCGCAGCGTGTTTGTATGAAAGCCCGAGGCTCAGGAGTCAAGCAAAGGCCAGTTTTATCAGCCATTATGGCTGTGCGTTAGTAAGCAATGCTTCTAGACGGTCCCTCCTTATCGAGAACAATAGCCGCCGTTACATTTCTGTTGCTGGGTCATAATAATGAGTGGCCTGTTGGCTGGGGAGTAACTACTAACTTGTAACCTGGACGAAATATCCCACGGCGTCTTTCTTTGTTATGGTGGCCTTCTAGTAAAATTCTCCATATTTGAGTGCGCGAAGTCTGAATATTTGAAGTAGGGCACAACGGCGCATCCCGCGCGCTCTCAGTGAGAAACATGACGAGGTCTTTTGGCCCGTGTCGACTCGTAAATGAAGGAAGCTATCGAGATCAAAGAGGCCTCGCGGACACTGCAAAGAACATCCACCTGGACACCATTCTAGTGTCAATATTACAGCACATATCACTTACGGCTCACCTATGTACATTTTCCTGTACGGTTTCAGTCGGGTTGCAGTCGAGACTGTCGAGCGTAGAAGGGAGTCCGATCCGATCCTTCCCGTCGGAGTTGAAGCAATTTGAAATACTCTCTGTTTTGCGTTCTTTTGCCATCATCAGGGAAAAGGCCCCGCAATCCTAACAGCTCACGACACAAAGAATGCCTTACAATATACGAAATCAGTTGGGATCGATCACAACGGAAACTCGCACGTTTTGATAGGATCCCGATCGTACCATAATCCCTCAAATAATGGGCAGTACTGTAATATCCACAATAATTGTCAATATTAGGACACATTGGCATCGGATTGTAATCATCTTGCCATCCTCCTATACTATGGTCATGAGTCAAACACATCTTCATCGTTGTTGAATTGGATTGGATCATAACACGAATACGAGATACACAAAGAATGATAAACGAGCTTCGATTGCAAGCTACTAATAGAAGAATACAAGTATACTACGACTGCGTAGGGGTTTCTACGTTCAGATCCTTTAATGGTGCACGCTTGTTTGCCTTCTTTGCTTCGTTTCGAGCCTTGAGACGTTCAGCTAACGACAGCTTTCCAGGTTCTCGGGGCGCTGGCTTGCGTTTGATATCACCGAAAATTTTCCTTGAAAAAATAGTTAGAAAGGGAACAGGTATCAGCAAGAAAGTCGCACTCATTCCACCAAGTCAAGAGCTCATCGAGCTCCTCCTCTTCCATGTCTTCCAGGGTATCCACAATAGTGTAGTAGAAAGTGGAGTAATCAAAATCTGACGCCGTGTTCCAGACTGTTTGGGAGGAGAGCGCAAAGCGGACCTGCAAAGGTACATACATTTAAGCTTATCAGGTGTCGGAGCAGGAGAACAACACGTACAAGCACAGCCACGTAGGCGATTGCGGGGACGGTAATCTTGTCGATTCCCAGGCGTTGAGCGTTTCCACGCTTTGTGGTCCGCTGTTTCCCTTTCGCAAATGTGGGACCACGCCAGATATGCAGCGCAGCCTAGGAAAAGATCAGATCAATCAACGTTGACAAGGAGCAGCGGCCTTACATCGATAAGAAGGTCATTGCGCATGAAACCTTCACCCACATCAGCCGGATTGAACTTATCCTCTGCATAGCAAAGGTTACACAAGTCCTCAGCTGGGACAGGGATCGTGCCATTGGTTATCCCCTGCTGGACCCTACAACAAAAATCAGCATTCAGACATCAAGACATAGAGGATTGACGCGCGTTGTATCCTCCCAGTCAAGATCCGTTGGACAAAGAAGCCGTCCGGATTGGGGATGCATGAAGCCACACTTTGAGCGGTCGTTTGTTGGGAGACTTGGATTCCATGCACGCCATTTATCGATTCCGGCCTTGATGCCAAAGAGATCTTCCGTGCGCATTTTGTTGACCATTGTATCCAACTGGAGGCTGCACGTGAATACTGATAGATAATAATATGCAACACTCCATACCGCGCTTGCAGCATTTCTGATAAATTCTTTGTTGACCATTTCGGATGTCGTCGTGCAGGGAAGGGTGTAGCTGTTGCAGACGCCGATACAATGCAAATCGTCGATTACGCCTAGAGAAAGTAATCAGTACTGAAGATAGTTAGTAGTAGGCACCACGAAGTAGTACATACTCCTTTGAGTACCGACTAGGATCAGCTTCAGGATCACGAGTGTAGCCTTCCTCCAAGACAGGCTTGAATGGCGTGAACATGTCTACCATACGACCGACAGATTTTCCTAACTGTTTGTAGTCGTCCATTGATTGACTGTCCGGACTGGAAAGGGTGTCAGCCCAAGTTAGCTTGAATAAGGGCACATACCTTGGAGAGCGATCACGACTATTGCTGCGGGTAGTTGGACTCCCGTCACGGCTTTCTGTAGGCAGCTCATTCCCCCCTGCACGTCTAGGTGTCCGAGAACGAGTGCGCCCACGAGATGGTGAGCTCTGCACTGCCCGTCGTGGAGAAGCAGAGCGGCTGCGTTCACGGACAGGGCTAGACTGATAGTCACGGTAACGGCCACGTCGAGATGTGTTACCATTACGGCTGCTTTGGGTTCTCGAAGCCATCTATAGATCACGTTCAAGGGCTGGGAAGGGAAGCACGGTCCTAGTGGGGAAAGGAAGGAGTTGGGTTACGTTAGTGATGTCAACGGAACTTTTATACCCCGCTGGGAATCAACGGAATCATGTGATGTAATCACGTGCATATGTGTCGCGCTCATTTATTATTTAAATTGCAAAGAAGCTATATGAAACGTTTCTGACTGACACCAGCAATATACTTTGAATATGCTGAGGCTACACAGTGAAGATATTCTACAGGTTGTCACAGGAGTCATCATCCTCATCATCTTCTCTGTCAGAAAACCCGCCTTCAGATTGATCATCAATATCAGAAACCTCGTCTATATCCGACATCCTGACATCCACGGGCAATGACCACGGCTCTTTGTGATTTTCAATAAGAACATCTCTGCGCAATTGATGATCCTCCCGCGGAAAATTGGCAGGATTGATGTGACCTATTCCAAGGCCGAGATAACGCATCATCATATCACGATCGACGAAGCTGGAACGATGTGGTGAGTCGCGATAGAGGGCAGGCATTTAGAAGCTGAATCCTCACCGCATTATATAATAATTCGTCCAATCGCCATCATGAAAGTCCCTCATGGTTGAATAAGACAATAAAGTGTCGGTTTTGCCGAGGTTAAATGCCGGGATAAGATGGCAAGCTCTCAAGACGTGTGAAGGATCCACAAAGCCAAATGCACCTGACTCGTCATGCTCAGGAATATACCCCACCCGGTCGAGACGAAGAGTCGAAGGGCCTCCGCTCCACTCTGGATCCATGCCAAACCAGCGTACCCACAGAAATTCCATTCGCTTGGCCTTGGGAGAACGAGCACCCGCATCCATAACGTTGGCATGATATATACCCAGGACGCGAGCATACCGGAATGGATGGGAATCAGGATCATCATCATTGGACATCACCATGATGTGTCGCTTATGACCGTTCTTTCCCACATGGATCGTATCCTGGTCACGGCACACATCATATGTGGTATAATTGAAGCTTGCCGTCGCATGGGTGTAAATACGGCTGTGCTGAAATTGAAATTGATTGAGAGCACCAGCGTCAAAGACAGTCTCCTCTCCAATAGCAGACTGTCCCCTCAGGCGTGAGAGAAGATGCTGCTTTAGTCGAGGGATGAAATTCTGAGTATGGTGCTCAGTTAGAAATTGGAAGCCAGAAAACTATTCAGACTCCATACCTTATATGCTGGATCGCCTTCGCTGTCCCGTGATGTCAGATCTCGTAGATGGATATACTGACGCTCGGCCAGGGCAATGTGGTGATGCTTCATCAAGTCAGTATCGCCTAATTCTGTTTCCGGCTCGTCTGTGGCGTGTGCTGCAGCTGAGGCCAGCCGTTCGGCCTTCTGCGCTTCTACTAATTCTTCCAGCATTCGATCATGTACGGTGGACATGACATCTTGTTTGATGACCTGGGCAATAGCATTGTTTTTGTTCGTTCGAGCGTATCGATCCTTGACCACTCTATGCTCGAGTTCACCCTATTTTGGGTGTAAGTATGTTCAGACAGTGTGATCATGAATCCGCCTACGATCTGGGTACTGTAGGAATCCGTTGTTCCAAAATGTTTTATATCTTCAGGATAACCACCTGTCGCATATAGCTTGTATGTTGCCAGACTGAATTTACGCGGTTTCTTGCCAGTGCTTGTCGCTGCTACATTATTAGTTTTCCCCTGTTGGCTTCGACGTGCTTCAGCGCGTTTACGAGAAGAATATTCACTGTCAGTCTCAACAGTCTCAAAGGCAGTACAGGTCACCTCCGCAAAATTGCGAATGCAATTACTGAATGCTTTATGGACCTCTTCAAGAACACCAACTGAAGATTCTGTATGCTGTCGAAGTTTGGCTAGAGAATGCCAGTATGCGGTGAGATAAAGCAGATCAAGGATAGAGCTGTTATGAGGTTCATCAAGAAGACCTTCGAAGCATGGAATACAACACTGATAACCAGACAGTCAGTCGAAGTACGCCATTGAAGCTCATGAGGTGTGTGTACTATACCTGGAGGATATCTTCAAAATCCCGGGCTGCCAGACTTTTCATCTCGGATACGTTATACCCAAAATGTCGGATTGTGTCCCTGCCAAAGGGAGAAACCTGTCGAAATCTTGTGAAGAAGAACAATAAGTGTGTGCTACGAGCACGGAAATGGATGGGAATCATACCGAGCATTAAATTCCTGGGTCTTAGAGGCATCCATTGTATTCAGAATGCGGATCAAGTGAATAATAAGCGCCTTCCAAACTCCAAGCTCGACCTCATGCAGTTGATCGACAACAAGCATGTCATAGACTTGGAATAAGAACTGAGCAAGGCGCTCCGAGAAGGCATTTTCGGTGGGAACCAACGACGTTGGCTTCAATAGATTCTCCACCTTCTCGCTGTTGATCACATATCCCTTCTCGTAAATCAGTTTTCGTGCCTCCGCCACTTTTTCTCTTAGCTCATCGTCGACTCGACGCCTTGATGCCTCTCGCAGCCTCTTATCTGCCTCAGTACCAACTTCACGAATCATGTCTTTTGGTGTGGTTACTCGGGGAGAGGGACACCCACCCATGTCGCGAATGCCTGAAATCAGGACTCTGCAAGACAAGTCAGTCGCCGTGACTTCTAGTTACATCAACACACGCACTTCTCAGGGTAGTCAGCCGAATAGGTAAAAATACGAGGGAAGACACGACGTGTGATACCATCGGCACACTTCATGACAATGCCATGCTCCATAGCATGGATGAAGTCATCGTCAAGGAGCTTTTTCCATACACCATGGAAAAGCTCTCGGCGACAATGGGCCATTAAGGGATCGCTCTTTTTCACCCCGCACTCTTTCAGGAAATCTTCAAACGCATCGGGAAGCTATTATCATACTGATGAGCAGTGCTTACAGAGACTTGAGGATGGAAACGTACACTTGGAAGGAAGGCAAGGTGATGAGCGGCTTTTGAAGAGGGGCGGCATCGTAGATACTTTGATAGATTGCCGAAGAAGAGATATATCGACCACATCTTTGCTTGGCCGAACTGTGCCACATGGGTTGCGTCGGACCACACCATGATTGCTGCAATAACACGGGGCAGATCGTCTTCCGCCACTGCAGACAATAACTCTCGTTCGGCTTTTAGAAAAGCCTCAGATGTGTACAGCTCGCCAAACACTCTTTCGGAAGGCACATTAGGGTCAGGCGGCTGCCAACGTTCTTCAAAACCGTGCCAATGGAAGTCTTTCGAAGACGGATCATCCTCAATAGCAGAGCGTAAAATGTGAAGAAGCGACCGGTGATGAATGTGAGGAACTTCAAATTTGTGAATGGGAACCTGCCTGGCTTCCTCATCCACAATATCGTGCCTTTTGTCGTACTGAGCTGTCCGAGCTTGAGCTTGTTTTGTTGCTTTTGTCTGCTTGACAAGAAGCGGAACTTCAACGGTGACAGTGGACGAAGTCCAGCCGTTCCCACCCCATGGTGACTGAACATCCTTAGCCAGTTGCTTGTCGATCGCAGCAAAGTTGACATTTTGTATATCGGCACCGCGGAAGTCTTCATCACCAACAATCTCTTTTAAAAGGTCCCGTTCACCGTCGGACTTCTGTTTGCTCCCACTTTTAAACCATCGGTTGAAAAAGAAGGCGCTGACATTTGGATATGGAAAGATAATGTCGGAAATCTTTCTTTTCTTGCGCTCCTTAGCCGCTCTGATGTTTGTTGCCAGGTATTCCTCTTGTTGCTTTCCCATGTCTGGTATGCGCGTAGGCCTACGCCTGTAAATTCGTGATAATCCGAAAGAGTTTGCGAGGGTCTGGACGCGTTCGTGCACATGTAACAGAACTCTAGGACGACGTGATGCATCAGCTTGATCGCTGGGGAGTTCTTCCGCCTCGTCGAATGGTGCTGGTCCCTCCGGAAGAGAATCTTCGAGAGCGGCTAGCACTTTGGCCGTCGGACGTCGTTGCCGCTTGTCTGGAAGAGTGGGCTCATCCACAGACATTGGTACATCAAAAACAGGGGACTCGTATTGCATGTTATCATGACAGTCATTATGGGAAGTCTCGCAAGGAGATACGCGCTCATTACTAGCTTGAGCTGTATTGTAACCCTCCTGTAATATCTGAGTTAGCAGAAACACTCTGCGGCGTGTTGGGCACGTACAGAAAAGGACCTATCAGTCTCCGAAGGCAGGTAGTGGCTTCTTCCTTCACCCAAGTCCTGAGGAACCCCATATCGCTTTCTAAAGGGGTCCGATTCTACTCTCCCACGACGCTGCTCTTCCCGAGCCCAGATGTGCGAGCCACGTTGATAGGTCCTCCTTTCAATATCCAAAGCTCGTTTGCACTTCTCAAGATGGCGATTGAATTGCCCGTCACGCTTGTAGCGCTTACCGCAGGCGCATACTCGTTCTTGATGGTTGATAGAGGGCATAGCACCTGACAATCTGCGAATGCGAGGCTGATTAGCAGCGGTAAGATGAAGCTGGTGAGCACCGACTGTACCTGGTATTTTATCGACTCCGACTCAAACGTGTGCAGCCTCGTTCCCAAGTTGTATTCAGCTGCAGCCGGTTTGGGTGGAACAAGGCTGGGTCTGAGTTCAACCGGCAGCTCGTGTGGCAGTGTTGATGAAGTTGAGTAAGGAGAGCTCAGGACAAAGTGAAGATGGAATTATAAGAGGTGAAATCGCTTTTATGATGTTACAATTACGTCGTAAGGACAGAAAATATCTCGACAAGATAGGGATCAATTGCGATCGATTTCAAGGAACGTGGTTAAATTGGGAGCACGTGAAACATCCGCTCGTCATTATGATCGGCTCAATCGGCCGTAAGGTATTACAATTTTTCGGTCTTTTTCCTGATGATCTCGCAAGGCACATCTTATATTGCCAGCCACGGATAATACCCTTACTGAACGAGTTGGACACTTCTAAGGTAGGACCTATTTCGCAATCGAGTCAAGTCTCAGCTAACCATGGCCTAGACCCTGACCCTAAGCTTGACGGCAGGACCACGCCGAGAAAACGGCCAGGTTACGCAAAAGCTACAAACGCTCTACAGAAGTGAACGGTAAGTCTCGTTTAGTCGCAGAATGTAGGATGTGCTGCTGACAACCACTTTTTGACATTAAAGATGATGATAACATCCCTATTGTGAGGACGGGATTTGCTTACCAGGAAGAGAGCTGTGTTTGGGCGATGCACTGTGACCTGCATACTCAGGGGGCCAGGGCAGTACTTTCACGAGGCGGACCAGTCTCTGCGCGGATACCAAACAGGCTTAATTCCGCGCAAAAATGGGTCGGTAAGTACTTCGGTGCATCTTTCCCTCTGACCACCATCAACCTCCTCCATCATTCTCGTTCGTCTCTTTTCCGGAATCCTGTCAATCGGGGACATTGACTCATTGATCAAATGATATGGGCAGGGCTACTTGGCTTTGGTCGAAGGAACGCGGTTCTTACTCACAACTGCTGTGCCGAACATGGATCGCTCGCTGCAGGGGTAAGACTGAAGAATTCTTATTGCTTGTTCACCTCGTAGCACTATTGCTTCCATCGACAATTTTGGTTCCGACCCGCGACAAGGTGAGTAGGCATGCGGCACCACCAGAAAACGAAGACGATGCGGACGAGAAAAGAAAATACAGTACATTTCAGCATCGACTCTCACCGAACCCGATGACCAGACGAGTGTCCCGTTGTTTGGAGAGGTACGGGCATCCGCTTGAAAATCACTCACGTAGCTGACAACACCACGGCAGGTCAATACTCCTGTGAGCCCTTTGTAGAGACGGGGATAATAGTGAGGTAGACGCGGAACCTTCCAACGCCGGCGCGGTGAGTATGGGCGAGGATTTTACACCAAGGTAGGTTTACAAACCTTCCGTTGTCTCCTCTTCTGAAACTTATTCTAGATCTAGCAACAAGTATCAAGTGAATATGGGCGACGCTGCCATTCACCTTCCTGCCAAGTCTCGTATCAATACGAGTCGTCGCAGAAGCAGAGTGTGGTCTATATCCATTTTACGTAGACTTCGTGGGCTGCTGGTAATGATAAGGGCACATCTTCTTATATTCTGCGAGACGTGACCCGCACAACGTCCGGCTGTGTTTCTACTCATCGAGGTTCTGCCCGTTCCCCCCCAAAAATATCAGCGTTAGTGATGTTGATTACACGCGTAAACGGCAAGTTCTTTTTCATCGCGAGCCCAGGTGCACCATGATTAGAAGTCTGACTTGAAACTTACAGCGCCATATTCCCGGTAACATGTAAACTGAAGCCGTGTTTAATGTGAGATCTAGATAGCCAATAAAAACAAGGACAAGGCGACACGGCACTGAGTTAAGGGTGAGTTTTAAACAACATCGAACGTTCCTCTTCCCTTATTTTATGATACTACAGTGACTATGAATAACGAGGAACATTATTCGCGGCTGTAATAAGTCGCTCATTCGCGCCTAGTAGAATGACTTGGGCGTCGTCGCCTCTATAGCCATATATCCTGTGACGCGACCTTACATCAGACGATCGAATTTCGCACGCTTGAAACCTTTAGTGAAGGAATACTTCGCACAACGCACGAAGATCTCTGAAACACGTTTATCACCGAAGCACCATCCTCGTACTGAAAGTCGGTGGGTAGTAGTACAGGTGTTGCGTTCTGTGGCACCTCAGAATGTAAGGGTATGTGTATACAATACCATTTCGCAGCTTTTATAATGAATTACGACAGGAGGTTATATACGAGAACGACTAATTCGTGGCTATCTACCAACAAACAAGTTGAATGTAATACCGTCAATTCTACCTAGTTCTTAAACCAGAGACGATCACTCTTGTTTTTCCCAGCAACAACCGGTGTCTGTCCGCACCTCGCCGGAAGTGAACAGAGGAGATCAATATATGTTGACTCCTCGCTCAGATTCCCCGATTTCAGAGCATCAATAACCGCCCGAGTGAAAATCCCGTTATACCCCGTCTCTCTTTCCACCTCTCTCGCAATCTGATACTCCTTGCACGCAGCAAGAATGACATGGGAAGACATATCCGGCCTCCAATCACTGTCTAAAATCGACTTGTACGAAGGATATCGGTTCAGATTCTCATCCGCCACATGGAGCATCCTCCTGAGAGACGCGCGCGGTAAGGGTGGGACAGTCCGTGTCCCGGGCTCTGGGAAACACCGAACATGGGTGCCAGAATGGCATGAATCAAGGAAGAAAGTGATTCTGTGTCCTTTGCTTCGAGATATCTGCTGGAAGATGGAGTTGATCTCCCGGTCGCTGATATCGGGAACTCGCAAGCCACTGCTGTCGATAGCATCTCGGTCGATGGGACAGATGGCTTCAATGGAATCATCCACACCGCCAAGACTATGGCTATCCTCCGCGTCGCCAAAGTGATAATCATTTGGGGAGTATCCGGAACCATGCCCGGAAAAATAAATGATGATATTATCGCCGACTTCGATTTGAGGGTTATCAACGAGACCGAGAAGCGTGTCGACGATATTGGTACGGGATGGGAACGATGAATCATCCATTGAGGCACTTTGCGATCCAAGAAGTAGCTGTATTCGGTCTTGAGGTATGTCCATTTCCTCCTTCAAGTATTTCTCCACTAACAAGGCGTCTGATACACAGCCTCGTAGTGGATAAGATTGATATGCGTCGATGCCAATTATCACCGCCCAGAACCTCGAACGTTCGACAGTCTGAAATGGCTACAAATCCGCACGTCAGTATTGCACTAGTAGGGCAATAGTTCGCTGACCTTCGTGTTGACAGAGTCGATATCTTCCACAGATGGTGGCAGGTTTACACTATGTGTGTACTGGAGTCTCAGTGTGATATGGTAGAGGATCTTGTCGTAGAGGCATTGATGCGTCCTTCGAGAAACGTCATCTCCTTTACGCCCTTCCTTCGTTGAAGTCGCCTCGGTATCAAGTTCGGGTATTGCGATATTTTCTTTCTCATAGTGAATTAGCTGCTTCTCGAGCTGTTGAGGCATAGTATCCGCCTTCTCTGAAGATAGATCCTACTTCGAGGTTCGAACAGTTTCTCAGAAGCTCAGTATTTACTCACATCATCATCGAACAGCAGTAAGTCAGGAGCCGTCTTTGGTTGCCAGAACCATTGTCCCATTTCCTGTTAAAACAGGTGTAGCGTTCGTCAACTCGACAAAAGGAACCAGAGGAACAGGGTACTCACAAAGAGGGTTAATCCTGAGTAGACAATTTCGTTCATGGTTTCATTCAAATCAATGGTATGACCTAGAAACTGTGGTTGAGGCTGGGATTTAGATGACCAGTTGCTCTTTGTATGAATTCGAGAGTCAGGTAGCGTCTTTTATTCCGGGGAATACAACAGCAGTTGCACAGCTATAGATTCGTATCACGTATAACAATAGCACAGACGATCAAAATTGAAGGGTTCACAGCTTCCGCGCCAAAGCAACCCCCTCTACTGCCACAACAATATCCTTCTGATTCAATGAAACTGCCGAATTTGATGGTCAGCACGCCAGTGCAGTGGCAGAAGGAGAAAGTTCTTAGCGCTGTGATTGGACCATAAAATTGTGCCTCATGCATACGAACTCGTGAACACATAACACATTGTATACAGGAGGGGATAACGGAGGGACAAGAATAGCGGATCTGGATCAGCGTTGAATGAAGGGAACCGGATGTGGTGCTGCAATGCGGTTGCTGATAGATGTACGCGAGGAAGACAGGCAGAATCTATGCTCTAGTCAGAGGGATCAACATTCGAACGTTCAACGTCGAGGCTGTTGTTCGTTGTCCGGTGACCGTGATCGTGCTGTGGAACCCGTTCCCTAATGTGATATTGTGATGTTCGAGATGGCGCCAGCGCCTGGAATCCCACACTGCTATTGGTGGAGATGTATTTGAGTATGGAACCAAGGAAGGCATACATTCTATCACATCCAGCCGCCAGCGCGGAAATCGAACTTCTCGACAGTGCCACCGCAGCCAAGGTCTTTTTTTGTTCCCGGCGATAACGTATTCCTACATAGTTCATGGTGCTTATCTAGTAAGGATGGGGATGTTTACAGACTTATAGCTGAACTACTGTCAAACGGCGCAGAAAGTAGTCCAACCAGAAGTACAGAATCCCATCATCAGCCGAGTGGCGGATCACAAAGCACGCTTGACGTCCCTAGGATGAAATCTGCCGTAGAGGAATGTAAGCGTGCATCCTGCTTGTATGGCGCAGATCACAATGGTTGACCCTCATCTTGTTTTTTTCAGACATCACGAGATGGAGCAGAAGCGAGGAGAAGAGCAATTTCATTCTAATGTAAACGAATGCAATACACAGTTAGCGTAGAGAATTAGGGAGCCACCATTGTGTAAAACAGCATCAACGTACAAGGGAAGAACGCGTGTACCACCGAGAAGGTACTCCGAGAATACAACATATCTTCGGTACCTGTCGCCACAATCTATGGCCCATGCCGAGTATATGTCCCAGTAGGTGTACGCCGGGGTTACGCAGGGTTTGAAAATCGAAAGCCAGGATGAGGACAACCTCAATTCTAGTAGGCAGCTTTCGTACCAATGAAAACCAGATTTGGACTCCCATGACAGAAATGCCGACACCGGTCACCTATATAGCCCAGTAATGAATGTAAATTAGCACGGTCGAGACGGCCGGATCTAACCAATAACAGCCATCAAAGTCGGCAAATTAGCGGTACTGCAATAAAACTTGAATAAAGGCCCAACAAAACACCTGTCCCACACCCGTCGCTGTACGGGATAACATAAGCTACTAGCTCTGACATATGTCGGGGACTGTCCCCGCCTAAGCAGCGTGCACCCCGCCTCCCGTACTATTCTCATCTAAATTCGGCAAACCCTGGCAGGATTCGGAGTAAATATTCTGGGAAGGCATGGCTTCCATGAATAGGGAGGGTCAGAGTTGCGATTATGGGTCGGTTATGGATCGATTATGGACTCGATTATGGATTCGATTATGACGCCGTGATTGACACCAAAAGAACCGATTTCGCGGCGGACAGGGCTTCTGAGAAGTCCGGTGCCCTTTTTTGGCAGCGGCGATTATGGTCGAAGGCATAATCAACTCATAATCGCATAACCGACTCCGGAGTTGGTTATGCCGTTGCGGTCGATTATGGTTATCCCACGATTATGCCCCCCATAATCGACCTCATAATCGATTCCATAATCGATTCATAATCGACCAACTCTGACCCTCCCTAATGATGTCACTGAGATGTCATCCCGCATTCCGAAGGCATCTGCCGACATACCGCCTTCACCGGCATCACCTCTTTCATGCTGTCCCCGCTGTTTCCATGTTTCTTAATTAAATAAAATCGTAAAAAAATGCAAGAAAATCAAATCAAATTCCTGAGACTCAATACAGGCACCAAAATATCAGTCTAATCTGAGAAAGCTGTCATGATGCTCTCAATATCCTGTTGTTTCTGAGTTTCTGCCACCTCCTCACCCTCTTCTTCTTCATCATCACTGATGTTAGTATCACCTTCATGGTGATCAGTAGCATCATCCAAGGCTGATAATCCCAGCTCCTCCCACTGACAACTATCAGCCACCTCGCCTGGTTTAAGGCTTCCAGAAAAGGAAGGATGCTGGGCAAGAGCACAAAAACACTGCATATGAATATCGTCAAACCAGGCTCGTTCAAGATGGTACTTCTTGACCTGGTATGACAGAGAAGGATTGTTCACCTTGAGTTCATCTACTGCTTGTCGAAGGTATTTTTCTTTGGCCTTGATTTTTGTTACAAACCGGCAGATTTCAATATTTAGCCGGTGAACTTCCTCTTGAGCACATATGATCCAGTAATAGCCATCACTCGCTTCTTGGATGGCACTATTAGCCCATGGCATTTCACGAATATCCTCCCTTGTGTCCTTCAGTAGGTCAAACTCTGATAGGAAGGTGTATTTGATGACATCCTCCCATTTTAGCATAGGTCGAGGTGGCTCCAGTGCTTTTGCTGCGGCATTATAGTGATCAACAAGACCTTGAATAGCATGAGACTGGGCTTTAAGAGCTTTCCCGATGTGCCTGCATGCCTTGTACCCTAGAATCTAATCATTGGGGTGGCTCTAAAAACAAGTAATCCTGCTTACCTGTGCCTGATCTATTCATTTTAGTCAATTTGAAAAGTCGAGATACCAAGGCACCTTCCAAGCGATCAAGACATTGTTGATATACCTTGCTTGTGACCAATTTCTCAGCCTCAGCCCACTTCTCAGATTCAACAGTCCAATGTGTTGTCATGTTCATCACATGTTCCATATCCTGAACATGGTCGAGAGCCTTGTTCTGTCTCTCGAGAAGCTGACATCAAGCCATTTCAATCTGTGCTGTGTTGTCTCACTCACTAATATTTGAGGCATTATTGTTGATCCACATATCTCTCATTTTGCAGATATTATCTCTATACAAAGTGTTGATAAAATATTGATATGGCACCTGAAAAATATTACATACTCAATATGATAGTATGCCACTAGTCGGGAGTAATATTCCATCTCCAATGTCTCTTCTGGTGGATCTTGCTTCCAGTTTTTCGGATAGGCCAGCTCTTCAGCAAGCCACTGAGGAAAGCATTTGCTACTCAGAATATTCAATTTGATCATAGTGTCTTGTAATGCTGGAATTGTTGCCATAATTGATAGGGCCTGTCAATAGTTGTCACATAGAAATTTACCTAATTAAAATAATGAAAGTCATTAAAAGATGGATAAACCTGAGATACTTACTTAGCCTCAAATAGGTATCAACATGATCTTTGTGCTTCATCCACTGGACAATAGCCTGCATGCAGTGAAAGCGGCTGGCATAATGGGTACTGGATGCTAGTGCATTTGACTCTGAAAAGTAATGCTTGCATTCCTTGTGATCAGTCAAGCCTTGCCCATCTGTGTACAATGGCAGTTTGCATATTTGGCAGATCCAACAGTGGGCATGCCCATGAAATGCACCAACAACAGTAGTGTGATTTTGCTCAGCGGCCAGAACACTTAATGGAGACTTTGCAATAGTCATGCCAAATTTGCACCCAACGTCATAGCCACACATCAAATCTCAGCCCAGCCCTTTGATGATCTTATCTGTGATTGCCAGTGGATACTTGGCTCTAAAAAGTCTTCAATAAAATATATGAAAGCTGAGATTAAAGACTTACAGCTCTCTGCTTTGTACCATATCTGTAGCCAATAAAAGAAAACCATGCCTGCACAGAGACATGAAAACCCCAGTCTCATCAAACACCCCCACATGCTTGAGTTCATGTCATTCTTCATGTTTTCCCATCGGTCTGCACATGGATTTCCTTCTGTATCCTTCGCATCTGTCACAATTGTATTCCCAATAGCTTCCTTTGACCATGCATTTACCTCATCTCAGGATAGGAAATAATCCCCATGCCCATCATGATTGTCCATCCTTTCTTGAGAGCTCTCCTGATTTTCATCATCTTGCCTTTGGAGTCTCTTGAGGGAATTATTTCCATCTATGCAATAATGTGGGTGGATCAGTGTTCCTGGCTCATTCCTGAGAGAGAGAGTGCATGCCATGCAGGCATTCCGAAGACGATAATTCGCAGCATTATGACATAATGCTTGATATGGTGCTCCACTCTCTTGAGAATTGCAACATAAAGATTGTAACATATCATGAACAAGCCTATGCCCTGTGTCTTCGTCACGATTTCCGGACCCAAGGTATGAGGGTCCTGGCAACCTGACTGCGACACAGGACTTTGGCTTGTTGGGGCCCGCCCCAAATCTGGCTTTTTACTAAAATATGTTGTTGAATCTCTATTATTTCTTTGGAGCCATTGCAATGGAGCACAATGGTTTTTATAAGTGCCATAAAGCTTTGTGCTGTTACTTCTGTAATAAGCCATGTAATAGACAGGTAAGGACTCCCATGATTTGTGTGATCATTGTTAATAGCTGTTATTACACAGAAGGGCAGGAGAGATATGTATTCTGGTTCTTATGTCCCTTACTTGGATATCTGACATGGTGGGCTACCATGGTCACCATTTGAGCTCTGATGATTTCTATAAGATTTACATATATTGACATTCAATGTTCATTGCTTGTTGCTTCATACTTGCTTTGTTGCTATAGCGTGCATAAGTAGTCTAAGTTGAAGCTCAGTTTGTATCACAATGGCTGTTTATGACATGGTAACTGGGTAAACCTGTGATAGCTGAATTGTTCCCTCTTAGGGATGCCCATTGTACTGTATACAGTTATGGCTGTAAGCTATATGGCAAAAGAGTATTGATGGTATGGTATGGGTTTGGCCCATATACCATACCATACCAATCCCATATACCATATACAGGTGGCATTTAGGAGCATAGTGACCTATCTTGGGTGAGATTTGTGATTAAAATATTATATTTCATTAATTGCACTCACTACATGTACAAAAGAAGAGGCATACAACCCAATTTGACCTACCCAATGCCCATACAGATACAGCCATAAAAATTCAATTCCAGAGCACCAACAGTACAGGTACAGGTCCATATATACAGTACCCATATCCACTGTATGTATGGGTATGGTGGGCACCCCTAATCCCTCTGGAGCATCTTGCACACTGTTCTTTTATCTTTATGCTTGTCATTGCAATGATTCACTTCTTTGATATTATGGCTGTAAGTTCCTTTCTATATTTTAGTCAGTATTTACATTCCCTTGCCTGCTCAGACTTTAGAGGACTGTTCAATTTTGACTATAGCTTCATGGGGTGTTACATGTTATGCTTTATAGGCAAATTGTCATAGCTTTATTCACTGGAATATGATGGGAAGTTATTATATATAGTGCCTCTGGCATCAGCCAGCTGCTAAAAATTCCCAAATTGGGCCAATACTGCCTCTCAGAAGGGCTTGCTACATGTTAATGAATTACTGGGAGCTTCACTTCACAGGGTCCTGTTATGTGTTACATGAATTAATGGTCAAAATTGAACAATAGTATATATACCTCATATTTTGTACCTGTCACCTCAGCTTGTTGCTCTACATGGACAGAGAAAGGCTGAGCATAGCTCATATTCTTACATGAATAGTCATAGTCTCCTTGCCATTTCTACTGCTGGGGAAAAGGCTTGTAACAAGGAAATTATGACATAGTTGGTACATGTATAACAATAGTATATGCATCACCTGTCCTTGAATGGTCTCCTGGCCCCTGATTCTACCTGCTAACTTTTCATTTGAAGTTTGTTGTTCACTCATTGCTCAATGCTCTTTGTTTAATACTTGCTTTGGAACCTACAGCATCCTGTCAGCATGCATAGTTAGCAGATAGTCTCAGTCCAGCAGATACTGGGTGCCATCCATGCCAATGATGTGCCATGGGGGGATTGCAGAGGCAGCACCACAGCAAAATTGATGCTCATCACTGTAGAGAGGCAGTGATGGCAGTGCAACAAAATTGAAACTCAGCTGGAATAGGCTGTGGTCTGGCAATGGCCGGATATTTCAAAGTCTGCCTTATTATGTCATCTTCTACCTGTCTTATTATATAGATTGTTGATGCATGTATGGCTCATATACAATACTATTCAAATCACACAGTATGTGAAGAAAAGCCTGGAGAGACAACTGGGGACATCGGAGGTGGGCATTATGAAATACTTCCATTGTTCAGACTGATATCAAGAGCTCAGGAGAGTATGGGGCACATGGAATAACACCCTGCCTCATAAGAACAGTGGGGATGCAATCAGCATCAGTGAATTGCTGTGCAGTAGTATAAAAACAGCCTAGAACTCAAATGAAAATATGGAATAGAAATAATAAAGAGAGACAAACAGAATAAGTCTAAGACATGCATGACCCTTGTGTCTCTGGTCTTCCTGCTCAATGGAGCTGGGCCATGCTCAATAATAATGTGGCCTTCTTCAGGCCTTTCCAGATCCCATGCAATGTACGTGCTTGTCAGAGGCTCCATGATTGCATCAAATGCATCACTTCGATTCTGTGTCTGATTCCTCCTGGTTCAGGTATCATGATGTCTGACAGTAGTCTGTCAGTTAAAGAATTAAAGTGATTGAACCCACTTATGAAATGTCTTCCAGTGCAAGCTCCAATCATGTCATACCATCATAGAGTTGATGCCAGATATCCTTTAACTCTCTGCCAGCATGGCTAATTTCCAGAGCTTCCTTTCCAGCTAAGATGGCCTCAAGATGCCCACGATCTATTTCAATTTGGCTTTCCATTATTTGATTTTGTATTTCCCAGTTGCGATCATCGTCATCAGGACCGAAAAGCTGGGTATGAATATCATGCAGGCGCTGAGCTTGTGCCTGAGTGAGATCTTTGAGCAAAAATCAGAAAAGGTTCGTAAACTTAACATGCACATTTGAACCTTACCTTGCTGATGGTTCCGATAGTTCTGCAAATTTGCAGTTTTTTGTTTCAGAATTGTACAATAGCTGTGGGCCTTGGAATTCACTGAGGGTTGGGGTGAATCAACACTCATTCGAACATGAGATGAGGAAGAAGTTGCTCATATAGAATGCATATTATTGTGTGTTTGGGAAGTACGCGTTGGAGGCATAGTTATCGCAACTGAACGTATTGAACTTCAACAAGGTCCGTGGATGGCGTCAGAGCCATGTGATCATATGTAACTTGGCCAGGTGTGTGCCTGGCAGTGACATGGCTTTCCATCACTCCTCTTTCCACCTTCCATCAGCCACCCATGCTCTGCAATGTCCTGTCAATGCTCAGTATTAAATGATGGACTTACACCAGATGGTTGCAACACTGATGGATGGGTATGGTGAGTACCACACTTCCACTTGCATGCTTGGCATTCCTGACCCTGGGGCAGCCATGCATCACATGGCCCACATCTCTGACTTTGGACCAGCGAGCAATGCACCCAATGCTAATTCTATGCTTGATTTAGATACCACATGTTCTGGCTCAATCTTCAAGCGGTGGGAAGATATCAAGGAGTACATGGTTGATGTAGATATTAATGACTTAGCCCTTTCACTACCGCAGCACACCACTGAACGTGCATCAGATGTCATACTCCAACCAATTCCACTCTCAAGTCCAAATCCTTCGAAGCCATTGCCACAGCCCATGTCAAGCTCTAATGCCACCCCCATCCCAGAGCATCTCCATGGTCGACAGTGCAAGAGTTTCAAATCTCACCAGAAGTTTCATATTCAACACTGTGAAGCTCACCACCAAGTCCAAGAAACTACGGGTCTTCCAGTGAAGCAGGTTATCCTTAAACATATAGCAGCCTCCTCAATTTTAGCCACACAGTTTGAGCCTGCATGAGAACGAGGATATGCAGGACCTCGCGATCCAAGAAGGCAGGATGCTCAAGATTATACGTTGGAGGAGTTGCTGCAAGATCATAGCGTGAAATTAATTGAACATGGCAGGAGGTGCATACACTTACTATTCTTCTAAATGCTATACTAACTGTTCACAGAAAACCACTGTGCATCATCAACAACCAAGGCCGAGTTATCGTGTACATTGTAGGACACCCTGAGGAGTTCAACGAAGTCAGCAAGGAAATGATCAAGGTGTTTGAGAGAGCAGAGAAGTTGCTCTCTTTGAATGCGGCACATACCCATCACAGATGTGGCAAGTATGGGTTTGTGTCTACCAGTATTTCATTTGGCAGGGGTCAAACAAGGCCTGGAAACTTGCGTAATACCATGAACAATGAATCTGTAATGGAAGAACTTCTCTCAAACTGGGTGGTGCAATGTGTTGTCCAGTTCATCAACAGTACGTTCTCATATTTGTCTTACATTTTCTTTGTATCCTAACTACGTATAGAGGCATTTGCTGCCATCCATCCAGAGCTATGGAAACATTACCGGTGTTTGCTCGATGATCTCACTGATGCACACCCATATCTCTCCTGGATCTTTGATCATGAGCACAGTGTCTTTGCTTCATGTACCCTCAACATTGGAGGCATGACAACCCATCGTCATCACAACCATCTCAACTTGGGGCCGGGTGTATGCCCTATCTTTGCAATTAGGGACTTTGATCACACCAAGGGCAGCCACCTTGTTCTCTGGGATTTGAAGCTGGTTATCAAGTTCCCTTCAGGAACTCTCATCCTCATTCCATCTGCGCTCCTCGAGCATTCCAATGTCCCTATTCGCGAAGGTATGCTGTCATTATCCTTGTTATTTCTTTCTATTAACCTACTCATTTTAGGTGAGACTTGTTACTCATTCACCCAGTTCTCTGTGGCGGGCCTTTTTTGATGGGTAGACAATGGTTACCGCTTGGACAAGGATTTGGAGGAGTGGGGTTTGTGGGTGGAAGGCATTGCAGGTGAGCACAGGAGAGAGAAAATATGGGAGGAAGGGTTTGCATCATTAGGGCACATTTAAAACGTGGATTTTATCATATTCTTGTACAATTTTGCAGTTCAATTATAGTTTTACTTCCTTTACTTCTTTCAAAAATGATATTATGAATGAGTAATAGTGCAGTGTACAGGATATGTGTTGGAGATATGATTAATTTTTGTGATTGAAGTGAGTATTCCATCAAGTCAGTATTCCTTTACCTTCGTTGATCCATGTGTGGGTTCTCTTGCGGAGAAAAATCAGAAAAAAAAGGTTCATGTTATAGATAGTAGATAGAATGTTCTTAAGTAAATTGTACCTAGGAAACACCCTCCCTCAAGGTTTTGAGATATTGTACTGGGGAACTCGCTATGTAAGCCGATTTGTGAAATCTGCCTTGATTATCTGCATGGCCGGATCACCTGGCCGATGATCCAGACATGCAGATAAATAACTCTAGCTCATAACTGCCTTCTGAAGATGCCTGATATGTCCAAAATTCATTCTAACTTTCAAAGTTCAAATATATTTTGACTGATATGGTTGCAGGGAATTCTTCTGAACCTCAGGAGCAGGTACCGTGAGCTCAGTGTGAGTTACAGTGCAAGTATGAACAGAGATATGATACCTCACATTGCGAGGTGAGGTGAAAAAAAGCAGTTGAACAGATGCGAGCGTGAGTTGTTTATTTTCCTGTTCTACTTATTAATGCTCAGTAGCTGTTAGAAAATGCGAAGCAATAAAGTCCTTGCTGCCAGAAGAGCAGGATGCTATCCATGCAAAGAATAAGGTAGCACAGGCTACTTACCACAAAAAGTATGCTCATTTATTTTAATATTATATACAATGCTGACTATGCTTAAGACATCGGGCACAGCTACAACACAAGGCTGAAATGCAGCACTCCATGTGAGTACATATACACTTGCCACCTCATGAGACCATGACTGACACTTGTCAGAAATTTCATGGACCTATATGCCGATGACATTGATGCTATGCCTGAATGACTGCAGCGAAGGGGTCATCTCCACCACCCCAAGGATTATCCACTAGATAGTGAGCATCTTATAGTCAAAAAGTTGAAGCTCAGTCATACTAGTGCTACATAGCCTGTGTACTTCAATAAATATGTGACGGTGTTTCATGTACTCCGATAAATTTATTACATGAACTGTCGACACTTCAATAAAAACTCACAAATAAGTAATGTCACTTCTAGCTCCCATGTACCGCAATAAATATGCCACAGAACATGCTCAAATTCTAGTGCTTACTAGCTCCACATACACCTTAATGAAATCTGTTTAAATTATTACCAAAAAACAGTGGTCTCAAACTTCAACAGCATACAAATTTTGTTTGAAAAAATTTCAAACATGGTAAAGAAGTTTCTATTCTCAAAGACAGGGTCTTCGGCAACTGCTCACTGGCCTCACCCATTGCAAGAGTGGAAAAAGAGTGGGGAACCCATGTAATGAGTCTAGAAATCAGCCCTCAGAACCTCATCGTCGCAAAGTTTGTCCAATAAGAATTTCAGGACAGTGAGCTCATCTCTGATGACAAAGACTTCACAGTAGGGGTGGTTTCCTGCATTAGCAATAGCATTGTCACTGTAAGAGGGAGCATGAGACAATGAAATAATACAATGAGATGATAACTTACAGGAAGGAGGTGACATGAGGGACCTTTCCCTTAACAATGATATAATAAAATGTGGGGACAACCTCTGGTCCCCTACCCTTTACTCCCCCTCTTCCCATGTGGCCTGACTTGTTATCATGGCCAATTCGGTCAGTCATCCAACATTCATTCCACCTCTGTAGGGCTGCTTCGAGCATTGGAGAGAAGGCATCCTGGGTATACAAAGGGAATTTGTCAACTGACTGATGAACAAGATTCCTAGCAACAAATGAACTCACATCAATATCAATACCATCTTCCAAAAATTGAGCATACCACTGAGTGAATACACCCATAGTTCGACTGTTTGTAACAACATAGAATTTTTGCTTGCAGCTCAGAGTAGCTCTGAGGCCTCCTGAAGTAGCGGGTGTTTCTTCCCACAGCCCAGGCCATGTGGATTTATCTGATGACAGAGGAACATAGATGGGGGGGGGGAGGGATGACGAGAGGATGCAGCAGGCAGATGGTGAGATGCTGGGGATCTGATTGATGGGAGCTATTAGCTGCTGAGCGATGGTAACGAGCCAAGGAGGAGGAAGAATTTCCTCACTGAGACAGTGGAATTGGCTGGGTTACATGCTGTTTTCATGGAGAAAGAGGGGGGTATGATGGCCAGTGTTTGCATGCCGTCTGTGGTCCTCCACATCTGAAAAAATCTCAGGCTCGCCATCACTGTCTGTCAGAACAATAGAGGCCATTCCAGCCATGCTGTCCTCAAGATCAGAGAGGGATAGCGTTGACTCAGAAGTGATGGAGATGGATTACACTAAGGTGAATACTTAGAAAAATGAGATTGAGAGATAGAATAAGCACTCATAGTGAGAAATTGGTTTGTTGTTCATTTTGGATTGTTTCATTCCAGAGGAACTGTGAGCAGTTGGACGCACTAAAGCAGCATCAGCAAAGCTATAAGACAAAGAATGCGAGAACATATGGTAGAGATGGCAGAAAGACATAGTCAGAGGGAGAAATGTTACCTATTAGATGACAGGTGAAGAAAGGAAGAATCGCACAACTGGGCTTTTTATAATGTTCATCCATTGACTAGTCTATCTCCTTGTAAAATTTTCGAACATAGAAATTGCTCCCAATTTCATGACATAATTTATCTAAATGTTGCCAATGTCAGTGTCTGTTGGTCATTTAAGGAAAATTGGGTTTACTTTACAGCCTCATTATCAGGTTAAAGACAGGGAAGTCTCGATTTTGGCATTAAGAAAATCCTCAATGGTGTTTAATATGAGTATGTCAGTTGTGGCAAGATTTTTTGTGTATATTTCCTTGTCTAGGAATTTTTTAATGTGTTAAAGACGTGTTGTACTACTGTCCACTGCCCTGCTGCTAAAGATGACTGTGGAATCCCGTTCCTCAACTCAAATCCCTTTGAAAAATACTCACCCACTATTTACAACACCTACACATGAAAGGGTGCCTTTTGCAGATGCCACAAACACCAACATGGTGTGGTTAGTGGTAGAAACATGCTCTCTGAGCTTTTATGCTAGTCCTGTCTCTCTCACCAGCCTGTTAAATGGAAGAGACAATCCCCGCTTTCCAGTACCCCCACAGACAAACACACTTGGCTTTGACTATGGCCTCGATGCTCTGGACAACTTTCTCAACACTATCACCAATGATGAGCTTGAGTTGGGCTCAGATTCTCTAGCTACTCACTATTCTCCTGCGAGTGTCGATCCTAGGGGTTGCGTTTTCAACACTGCATCGCCTAACTCACCATTGCCTCCATCCCAATGCTCACCAAACCCAGACTTGGATGGTGAGCATTCCATCACACCTGCTGCTTTGCATGCTGCATCAGGCAAAGCTATCAAGCCCACATCTTGGGCAGCCAAGAATCTGACACATCCATTAGCTCTCACGAGAGTGCACCGTGAAGTAGCCAGTCAGTGTTTTCCAGTCACTGAGGTCTCAAGTGTGGCAGTAAAGAAAAGGCTAGCAAGGGAAAAGAAGGAAGCATTTGCCAATGATTTAACTGAGAGCATGAAAGAGCATCTAGGATGGCTCGAAGAGATTTCCTTGAAGCACAGGAAGAAGTTCAAGGATGTTTTATGCATCACTGGGAGTGCTGGAAGATATAAGAATCACCATGCAGTCTCTGATTTACAAGCGAAGATCTTGTATCAGACTAAGGAGAACAATGAAGGTAGGCTGTTTATTATATCTGAGAGCACAGATTGTACTGATACCGCCAATGTTCAGGAAAACCAGTGGGAGCAAAACTTAGGCTTGCACAGCTTCAGGAATTAGTGAAGACAGACCCAAGATGTGACAAGTTAACAGAGGAAGAAATACAGAGTCTCAAGGAGGAGATATATGCAAAGTATCTTGACAAGCAGCAAGGAGCTCGGATATCACACAAGAGTGCCGCAAACAATTACCATCATACAGCAGACTTGATTGAATCTGCGGTAACTCTTCACATGGTCTTGCTACATGAATCTTAAGTAATATCTATTTATAGCTCATTGGTCTAGGCCATCGGACTGGTGCTCATGGTTTTGCCATTCTTTCTCAGGGATCCATGGATAATACCATGCCACCTTCCTTGCTCCAAATCCCTGGATCGACTGCTTTTCTATCAACCATTGTCAAGGTTGACCCAACGGATTTTGTTCGACAGTTTGAACAATTCAGCTGTACTGTAGATCACAGTGAATATCATTTTGAAACTGAGTATTCCTTTTATCATCCCAATTTTAGAGGCACACAAGGATCAAAGTAGCATCAGAAAGGATATAACCCAACTAATTTCTGAAGGACTTGGTATGTTTCATATTATCAACATTCAGCCATTTTTAATTGTTATCCAGAGGCAATAACACATGTCAAAGGTGCAAACATGAAGTATCAAAATTATGAGAAGAGCATCGTGATATGTTACGGTGTTAAATTGATCGGATGGCCAGAACAAATTCCATTCAGAACTCCATCAAATATCTGCACTGTCCCCCAACTGAGATTGCTTTGATGTGCATTCCAGACTACCGTGTGCCAATGGACGAGGCTTGATGAAACCGAGATGGAAGAGCTCACTGAATCTATCCTTAGCTGTGAGGGAAATGGCGAGATTGTGGGGAAGAAGAGAAAGGAGCAGTCTGATAAAGGAGGCTCCCATAAGCCGAAGAAGTGCAAGAACAACAATGATCATGCACGAGGTCAAAAGCATGCAAGAAAGGGAGCAAAGCTCCCTGATATCAGTAGAAGCCACTCTGCTGAGGATTCCAATGACAGTGACAACAGTGCAGAGAATGAGGACAGCATTGAGTAGATTCAGGGACAATGTTGCTATTATCTTGGTACATTCTTGGATGATATAGGGCTCTAAAATGTAAATATATATACCATCACTCTATATCTGTCAATATAAATGATATACACATCTTATTTTCGATGTGAGATATGCCAGATATTAACCCTGGATTCAAACAATTGAATTCAATTTTCTTGCATTTTTTTTACAATTTTATTTAATTAAGAAACATGGAAACAGTGGGGACAGCATGAAAGAGGTGATGCCGGTGAAGGCGGCATGTTGGCAGATGCCTTTGGAATGCGGGATGACATCTCAGTGACATCATTCATGGAAGCCATGCCTTCCCAGAATATTTACTCTGAATCCTGCCAGGGTTTGCCAAATTTAGATGAGAATAGTACGGGAGGCAGGGTGCACCAAGGGGGTGGCAGAAATAAAATTGCACACATGACGTACATTTTTGTGTTTAAGGTCACATAGACCCCCCCTCTCCATTCCCCTCCTGCCATATATGGTAGTCATATGACCATATGTGGGTGGCTTAGTAATGCTATGTCAGTGCAATATGGTCACCCAAAAGTGCCAGCCAGGTTACTGTGACTCATTATAGCAATATAAAGTGCATTGGATGTTTTAATTAGCTCATACGAGATCATATTGAGATGGAACTATCTCGCTATACCTCATTAGGCTCTCTCACACTGCTATATAGGGAAATTTTGTATTGTGTTTAAGGTCAGGACCCCTCCCCCCCTCCCCCCCCCTTGTCTGGGATTTTAATCCCACCACCCCCTTGGGGTGCATGCTGCTTAGGCAGGGACAGTCCCCAACATATGTCAGAGCTAGTATCTTATGTTATCCCGTACAGTGACAGGTGTGGGACAGGTGTTTTGTTGGGCCTTTATTCAAGTTTTATTGCAGTACCACTAATTTGCCAACTTTGATGGCTGTTATGGGTTTGATCCAGCCATCTCAACCGTGCTAATTTATATTCATTACTGGGCTATATAGGTGACTTTCTGAGAGAACAACACCGTCCCTGCACCAAGAGTGATCCATACTCGATGTGAGTTTCACCGTTAAAACATTAACAGGTGGCATCCATCATGAGAGAAGATCTGGTATAGATGTTTGATGCAAGAAATCCACAAGAATGGAGCATCAAGGACTGGGAGGGAAATGAAGGTGATGGCGAAGAAGAAAGGTCTTGATCAAAGTGGCATGTTGACCCCCCAGACACCAGGTGCGCATGGACCCACTACAGGATTCCAAGCCCAGGTGGATTTACTTTGAAGCAACATTCTGTAGATCAAAGACAGAAATTGTTAGCGTTGTTACTTGATAATGGAAGCTGGGCTTTACCCTGTATGGCCGTATTGCTTGTGGAAAGTGCATTTTACGACACTGCTGCCAGCCAACTGCCAGCTATCCATGCTTCTACTCTTATGGAAAATTCAAGCAGACCCCATAGTCAATGGCACCAGCCACAAATCCCTCCTGGCATCCTGGTAGAAAAGCAATGACATGCAACTAGTGTTGTAGCAATTTTCTGGATCCTGGCATATACACTGAGGACCCAGGGAGATGTGGAGAGCATTTTCCTATTTGCACTACTATCATGCTGGAGTCTCACCCATAGAAGAATGCTGCACGGGGTAAATATGAGACGACTTGCTGCATCCACCCACACTACAATAGGGGGTGAAATCAAATCCGACGGGTCAAGGACATAGTAAACGTACCAAAAAGTAGGCACCTGCACAAATAACCACACCTGTCCCATCCTCAAATCTAACTGGGTGCTCTTCCTTGTTTATGCAGCATGGCTGCATTGTGTTGCAAACATAGGTAGAACTCTGCAGCTGGGACAGGAACCCACATGCACAGAAGATCTATCTGGCAGTGAAAAGAGCGATGACCGATGGCTCAGCCACATGCTGAAATCAGAGAGAAATATAGTCAGGTCTTTTAAGGTTGTAAAGGAGCGACAAAGGCATAACATTTCAATGGAGCATCATCGCTGATGAACCTATTGACTCCTGCAGGCAGAAAACACAAGACCTGTAATGGTGAGTGTAGTCAAGCACAGAATCTGAAGGCAGGTTCTAGCGAGTCTAGTCTTGCACCTCTGTGCGATGACTGTAGCTTCCTGGTGGTGTAGTGAAGGATTGCTACACTTTGTTATGATTCTCTGAATGCTGTTCAGAGGCTCAAAGTATGTACGTGAACTTTCCTGGAAGGGAAAAGATGCGTAAACGTGGGTTTATGCTGAATGGGGGCAACCTAGATGCAGCGCAAACTATGTGGTGTCGAAATCCTAGCTGCAGATTTGGTTGGGGAACTCTATGTGAGTTAACTGGTACTGGTGCTCCAGGTGTGAGCGAAGTTTTGTCCAAGATAAAGTACGCGCAAGCAAGATATAGCTCTAAACGATCCTAATATCAAGCAAGTCAGTACTAATCTTGAGTTGAGTTAAAAGGGCAATGGTAGCGAACTTTCTCTTCTATGAGAAAGGTAGCTAAGGCCCCAAGGTGTCTAACTCTATAAGAGTTAAGTGGTGTTGTTTCCTAAGTTCGGAAATGGTGGTACTGGGTTGTTAGTGGCTAAAGGGCTTCAATCCTAGCTTCGGATTGCTCTTTAAAGCGCACAGGTATGTAAGTGAACTTAAAACATCGAGGATGCTTCGCAAGGGTAACCAGTAAAGGTTTCCTAGCAAAGGTTTTGGAGCTGAGGTAGGCATGCAAAGTTATAGGTAACTGTATTAGCGAAAGGAAAGTTCACTAATTGTTATCTCTCTAATGAACAGTAGAGAAGCAATAACTTCGGGTCTGTGTATCGGATCTAGGAGGTGTGTAAGGTAGTGTACTTGTGGGCAAGTAACTTCCTGGGGGTTTGTCTCCTTTTTCCTCTCCTCTCGTACTTTTAGTTAGCTACTTTTATACTACTTTGAGAATTACTTGTATGTAAGCTACATTTGTCCTTGCCCTGTTAATTCGCAACACAAGCGAACTATTTACTGTGCAATAGAGTATTCTTGTCCTTTCTTTACTAATGCTGAGTTGAGATTTGTCAGCAGCTGTGCAGCTTTAAGAACTATGCAACTGTGCATGGCTGTGCATAACTGTGCATGTAGCTTCAGTTACTGTGCAATGCTGCTGCAATGCGAACTTTCTGTGCATTTACTAAGCCATGAACTGCGCAAAGTAAACAGCCTTGGTAAGGCTTTGACTGCTGCTGACTGTAGCAAATTATAATAGTTCGCTAACTTGTCATTAAAGTTGTGTAATAGGATTCAGGATCAAAGTGCCTGACAATCATGGCTGTGCTTTGATATGGAAGTTCAGAAGGGGAAGAATATCACTAGATCATTATAGATCTGTGAATTTATGAGCGTACAGAGCCTGGAGGCTCATCATCGCCTCAGCACAGATCCAAAGACTGCACAGAGAACGAGAAAGAGTAAAGTACAGTAGAGGTTTCCGCTGCATGCACAATGTTGATGGTGGATGATGAAGGAATAAAGAAGCCTTCGGGAATCAGAACGGCACATGAGCTGGGCCAAGGGCCACGCGATCACCTTCAAATCACATGTATTCTTGGTTGATTCTTGGGATGCATCACCTGACAAGTTTGCTTTACTTCACTTTCCAATGCCGAGTTTCTTGAAGACTGACTAGGACTTCACATTGAACATTGAACATTTGAACACATTTGCATTCTTCATTTGTATTCATTCATTATCAGCAAGGGGGCGGTGGAAATAAAATCGTGGACATGACATACATTTTCGTGTATAAGGCTCAGTGGACCCCTCCCCCTCTCTCCCTCCTACCATATAGGGTAGTAATATGGCCATATATAAATAGCTTAGTAATGAATTGCAATCAATATAATGACCCGAAGTCAACCTGTAGTTGCCAGCCGGGTTGTCGTCACTCATCATAACATGCGAAAAGGGATTGAAAAGAGATATAAAGCATATTGAATGCTTTAACACCCTCACAATATATCCCATTAATATAAAACTATCACTCTATGCCTCATTAGGGCATCTCTGAGTGCTATATAAGGTAAGTCGGTATCGTGTTTAAGGTCAAGACCTCTACCCTCTTTGCCAGAATTTAGCCATGCCTCCCCCTTGATTATCAGCGACTGACGCAAGCAGCAAAGGTAGATATTCTTGAGCTGTAGGATACAGAGTTGACAACATCGAATCATGAAGCTGAAAAACAGGAAAGCGCACCGCACAACACCCACTTTGCCTCAAATACCCCCTAACTAATCATCATTAGAATAAACAGTAGAGTCAGCATCTGAATGCTGTGCACACATGTATAGATACAGGAAATGTAATTTACAAAGCAAAGCCAATGAACCAATACACTACATGAGAAGCAAAAATCACTGAAGCTAACAATCAACAGTGGGCCCATGGAATTGAACTGTAGATAACCTTTTCCACTCAACTTGCCACTGGTTCACTTTTGCATAAGTAGCTTACAAAATAACAGAATGGAGATCTCTTGGAGGCAGATAGTGCAATCGTATCTGAGCATGACAGTTCCTCTAATTCTTTTAGACCCCACATTAGTTTGATTGAGAATGGGCTCGATGTGATTCCATTTACAAGATGCAACAGGTAGAGGAGATATCACTGCTAGATCGGACAACTGTGCTTTTATGAGTCACACAATGAAAATGTACACAAGGACTCAGCCAAACTGAACTTGGTTGATTAGGATGGAATTTCAAAAGAGGATATCACCTGTAACTTACCTGAACACCCAGACCAGCTAGGAACAACTTTTCCCCTGAAAAAGAAAGCTGATAGGCCAAGGGTACAAAAACACCATATATTCCCAACATGCTGTTACTTGGACTTGAACCAACAGTGTAACAATGAGTTAAATAACAACATGTTGGCCACTAAGTCATGACAGTCTCGATGTAAGTCTTGATTTATAAGGAGATTCATCGACAGAAACACAATTGTTCACCCACAAAAAATAGAAGTGATAAGCACAGGAAAGGTACCTCATGAAGCAAAAAGTCCAAAAAGACCGTAGAGTCAGTGTTATTAAATGGACAGCCCATGGAATCGAACCATGGATACCGCTTGATATGTCTCTTGGCATGCCTAGCTAGTACATATGAATGAAGATCCAGGGCCAGAGAGATAATTAGTCCAATGTAAATGACAACTTTAGTGCTGTAGGATGAAATAGACAGAGCAGACATAGTTGACTATCGAGCTGTGTTTTTACAAGCCAGCAATTGTAATCCATGCAATAAAAGCACACCTATGTTCTGGACCTCTGCAAAATTTAGCTTCCTCACAAATTGAAAACCAGCCTGTTCACAGAAGCTAAGTGATCAGCATTGATTTTCACAACTTCATGCGCAAGAGGAGTATCAATGCCGAGAGAGAGAGATACAACGGCATCCCAACAATATTTCTTTGCAACCAAGAGGAAGGGTCGAAAGGAAAGGAGTGCCCCTTTCATACCTCAGTCGTCGACGTGGTAGTAAACGGTAAAGGCACCTTTCCTCATCCTACTCAATAGGAAGCCCCCAACTCAAAAACAACAACCATATTCCAGGTGACGGACTCAAACTTGACTTGCTAGATCTCCATTGATCGTAAAGCCAAAGTCGTGACACAAAGGCTGTTGAGGGGACCTGTGAGCATTGGTAAACCAGCAGCCATCCATTTGTGTTAGGAAACTAGATTAAATTGTCAGTTACACATCTACAGAATTTGGATTTTTTTAATGTACCAGAAAATATGACAGGCAACCTGGTAATAAAAGCTCAGAGTGATGATCCAATCCAGATGCTTGTCATTCTCCTCATCTTCGTTAATAGTTATGATGTAGTGCAGGGGTAACTTGAGTTCTGTGCTTGGCATGGTATCGAGGTGATCGATACAACTCCTACAAATCAGGGCTAATGTTGATCATGAATGCTACACACAGGATGACACTTCAGGATTTGCATCCAATGAAATCAAAGAGAGGAAAGTATGACTGAGCTGATTTTGAACTGCACAGAAGGTAGCCCAACATGAATGAAGTTAGTAAATCCCATCATTGGTGGAACATCCAGTCGCGAAGCATGGGTGAGGTCACTTGGATGAAATACATATGCTCACAAACAAGGTAAGCAATCTTCCTGATTCCAGAACCTCTTGCCATGCAGACCGTAATGGTGGATTTTTGTCTTGTGTTTGTAGGCAGTACATGACAGAGCAGAAGCACAGAAACAGGCATTTTCATCATAGTGTAAACGAATACAATACATAATTGGCATAGAGAATAAGTGAAGTTGCCATTATGTAAAACGGTATCAATGTACAAGAGAAGATCATGCATGCCACCGAGAAGGTACTTGAAAATGAAGAATACAACATTTCTTCGGCACACATCACAACAACCCACTGGCATTGCTCATGCCGGGCCAGGAGAATTTTGTGTTTTTGAGTTGCACGCTTGCATTCACTTGCGTTTATTTGCATTTCATTCAAGAGGGTTGTGGACCTAAAATAACCGACGTGACCTACATTTTCGCGTTTAAAGACAGGCTGACCCCACCCTCCCTCCCTCTCCTCCTATATAGGGTAATAATATAATCATTTTGGGGTGCTTAGTCATGGAATTTCATTTCGGCAACTGATGGTTAGTTGCCGGTTACATGCCGGACCTTGTGGTGGGTGATGCCAGTGATGAAAAAAGACTAGAATGTGTACCAGAAGGTTTAAATGTGCCCATTTTAATTGGTTTAGTGACCAATGCCTCATGTAAGATATATGAAATTGCTATATAGGGTCCAAATAGGGTCAGGTAGTTTCGCATTTAAGGTCAGGACCCCTCCCCCCTCCCCCCTACCCCTTTTGCCAGATTTTAGCCATGCTGCCCTCTTGATTTCATTTGCGTTTCATTTGTAATCATTTGCATTTCCTATCAATGTGTTTATAACATCATCAATGCATGTTGGTACATATGAGTGCGAGGGAAATATACACACCAGACTACTTCCGATGCTTTTTTGATCCTTGAGAGTTTTCGCCACTGTTCTGGATAGATTGCAGTGTCCAGTTCAGTATTTGAGACACAATAAACAATAATTTACCTACCTATGAGGCCCCCTCAGAAGGTCCGATGATCTGTTTGCACCACAATACTATCAGAAAATCAGTGAAAGCCCGCACACGAGTCAAATTATGTGAACGCATGCCGCACCAATGGAGGTAACGCAAGTGTTCCAATCACAAATGCATGTGTTTGAAAGTGAACGCATGCGTTCTAACATTTCTCGCAAGCGTTTAAGCACGAACGCAAATGGTAAAATATCTAACGCATGTGTTACAAGGTGAACGCAACTGAATGCAAATGAACGCAAATGTGACAGACCTGTCACGTTTGCGTTTGACACTAATTTAAATCAAGTTCAACTCCGGTGTCACCAGCTTTCTACCCGTTACCGTCTCGTTTGATTAATCTATGTACTTGTTGGCATACTGACTTTCTATAGACTATCATCTGCTGAGTTTGAATCACCATCCCTCAATTTGCGACGGGTATGCTTAGCTAGTGGCTGATATTCCTTGCTATCATCGGTGGGTCTTAGCTCAACCGATTCTGCTGGGATTTCGGATGCAGTCCCCCACTTTCTCGTGCCCTTTCTCAGCAATGTAGGTCTTTGGCGTGTTGGCCTTTGCATTTGTTCCCTCACCTCTTCCTTCTCTAGCTCGGTTCTGTGCCATTTCGCTAACTCCTCTTTATCATATTCCGGCCCTATCTGTAAATTTCAGTCCCACTATGCTCATTTTATTTCCTGGAAGCTTACTTCAAGTTCCGACTCGTTTCCTTCATGAGTATCCTTCTCTTCCTCCGGTCCATGGCTATTCCAAGGATACCAATTATCCTGGTGCATACCGATGTCTAATGTGGCTGTACCTATTGCCGGGCTCACGACTATCATCGACGTTTCTACGTGTTGCAACTGGATTTACAATACACAATGCACAGGTCTACTGAGGAGAGGCATCAAAGACGAGAGAGTCGATCATGTCACGCACGCAAATGATGTCACACTCGAAACGCAAATGCATTTGATCGAACGCAAATGCAATTTATTCAAACGCGTGCATATGAACGCAAATGCAAATGCAAACGGAAACTTGCAAGGGAACGCAAGCGTGCAAGGGGAAAACGCAAAATTCTACGTGCCCGGTTACGCAGGAGAGGAGAGCATCGGGAAAAATTCAAAAATCTAAAGCGAGAATGAGGACAACATAAATCCTAGTAGGCGACTTCGTACCAATGAAACCTGACTTCAAACTCCGGTCCGACTCAAATACCGACACCGACGCCGGGTACCAGGAGAACCGTCCTACGGACTTGGCACGCATTCAAAGTGGTCAGCATGGTAAGTCCAACCCTCATCGGCATATGGCATTCAGACGTGGCGTATGCAGCATGATGCTGAGGGGCGATGCTACATGTTAACTCGGGGAAGTTCTCGTGTTTCCTCTCAAATGTGTTCATTCGAGGGGGTCATCGAGGTTAACGCACGAGACGTGAACGGGCCGCCGCGATAAGAGATCTGTATGCGGAAGTGCATCGTCAAAAAATGGTCGCCCTCATTGAATCGGAAGAACAAACCTTCTGCATGACGTGGAAAGCGCACTAGCCACACTTCATGCAGGATTAATTGTGTCCTCGCGTCAAGCGTGATCCATAATCGACAAGAGTTTTGCCCTTAACAGGTAGCATCCATCATGAGAGAACATCCAGGGGAGACTTTTGATTCAAGGCATTCAAGAGAATGGAGCGTCGAGGACCGGTGAAATGTGAAGAAAAGAAAGGCGACAGCAAGGATGAAAGATCTCGATTGACCCTCGGACGTGCACGGACCCACAACCCAACTGAGCATGCGATAGCGGAAATTAGAATGTCCCAACAGACTGCAAGGCACACCGTTCCTGCCAGCTAAGAGTATACATGGCATCCTCTCAGAATCGGACTAGGGAAGGTCCTACATCGTTTATATGGAAATGACACACAGCTAGGTTTCAGATGCAGGAAGGCCTGGAGGATTCTGGTCTTTGTACGACATCATCGCATGATTATTGTGCTCTCACTGGAGAGTGTGCGAGATGGCTTGAAAGAGCACAACGAGCTGATCGGTGACAGGTGAAGCGAGACTCCAGCCCGAGTCTGACATACGTCTTGGAATTGTGTTCATAATCAAGTCAGATAGCACAAGGGTGTAGTGCACGTACCAAAAAGCAAACTCCCCCGCATATATCCACGCATCCCGTTCTCGAATTCAACTAGATGTTACGGGGAGTCATAGAGCTCTGACACGCCGTGGTGCGCATCAAAACACGAGATAGCAGAAGTTGTAGTTGCATGGATGATGTCGATGGTGGCTGAGGAAAGAAAAGAAGTGTTCGGCCCACGAGCCGGCCGAGGGACCAAGCGATCACAGCTATTTTCGGCTCACGTTGCTTAAGAGCTACCAGAAACTCAAGCAGGACAGCTCAAGGTCTCTACGGACATTCATGGACGGAAGAATCGCTGTATTACTAATGTTGTCTTTGTTGGTCTTCATGGTGTGACTCCGGAGATCCTGTTGGACTACTGAGAGATTAGACGGCATGTGGTACGTGCGAATGGTTCGGCATGTAGTGGATATACTTGGGTGGATGATTTTCTATGAAGGCCCCATTTCGAGAAAGACTAGGTTTAACTTTATTTTCACCACCCCGATGTTCCGAGTAGCAAAACACGTTCTCTCGCATCCTCTTCCCCCCACACTGCCTGCGTTTCTCATTCACAACTTGTCCTTGCACGGAGATCTCTACCCTGCTCTCGTCGGCTTCAGCTGTCGGGAAACTATTCCATGACGGCACAAGATCTCATTTGAATTTTTGAACAAAGATCTCCGTAACCACGATCATTCCGTGGTGGCCACGGTCACCAGAGTTCACACCGCCAAAATAGATGCGAGTCCCGTTAGTATCACGGCCATTCTTCCTTCTTTAACCGTTCTGAGAGCCCCGGGATTGGCTGGCTTGACGTTCTTCTCTGTGAGTAAATATTTTGCATTGTTGGCAAGTCTCCTGTCCACATTCAAAGAGCTCAGGGTTCGCAGGAATATTCCATGAATCCCAGTCAACGCGATCTGTTGGTCGTAGGATTGAACTGACGCGGTTGCACGCTGATTCGGCTGGGGACATGGCGCCGTTTATTAGAGAGGATTGCCCGATTGACATTGTGTCATTACAAGCCAAGTCCCTTCGACATCCAGATCTGCAGAATTCTATAGACTTCATTCGGAGGATCCCCTTTCAGGACGGTTCTCTTTTCGCAGAATGATGCAGTCATAAAGATCATCATTGTTTACCGTGGGGTGGCTTATATTACTATCAATGACATTGTACATGCGAACACTTCGACTGCCTCTGTTCTCGTTTTATAATATACACATCTCCGACTTGATATGATAAATATTTTTTGCATTACAAGGATGTCCGTGTCATTGCAGTCACCGTTACCCTTTATAAGATGAAGCGCAGACTCGGATCCTAGAAGAAATTCATCGATTCGCTCCAGAATAAGATGGAAAACTCACTATATGATGAGCGCTACCAATTTGAGGTTTCTGACTGTACTTTTGATGTAGAATCTTTCTATAAAGATGAATCAAAGGTAGGGACGTCAATGAAAGAAGTTTGTTAGCGTGTGTATCTTTCTAACCTGACTGATTGAAGTAGCTGTTGGAAAGATTGTTCGGGGTTCTTCATGAGTGATGAGATGAAGGCCTAGTGCCTCCGGTCAGGGAGATTTTGTAAGCGCAAAGTGAATCGCTCACGTAGCTCATAGCGCCGATGTGTACACCTCCCAGGAAAGTATCTGCACTTGTCTGACCATCTTCACTTCCCGACCACGATATCTATGCAAATTATACATTATTTTGCTCAAAAATAAAGGTGATGTGACGTACGACATCAGCAGGTGTGGATTTGAAGTTTCTCCGACTCCTGGATACGCTCGATCTTTTCAGTTGACCATAAGGATCATACTTTGAGTTCCCCAATCAGCCCAGGGAAAAGGTAGGCAACATTACCATGCACTTACACTATAAGGCAGATCTAAGGCGCGAGAGAATGATCACCATATTCGACACCAGTAGACACACATACCCAAAGCAGTTCCGGAGTGACAGCACTACACAGTCAGGATAACTTACTGGCATATAAACTTTGAGAATTTACTGGCTTACATCGAACAGAGCCTGGGTTCAGATGAATTATTGTTTCGATTGTTCAAAAAAGTACTTACTGTCAGACGGCACCCGGAAGGAAGAGGCTTGACCATGATCAAGTGCATTTCCTGTGCGGACAGTAAGCAAGAAACGACAAGTCAAAGACTTGTGAGCTCACATCATCGATGATCTCTCCATGAAGCTCAAAGTCAACCGGTAAAATGACTGGAAATTAGTGTCAGAGTCTATGAGGTATAGGCAGATTTGAGCATACCTTGGTCATAACCATCAACTTCATCTCCATCCAGGTCTCTCGTTTGTCCGCCATGTCCAGAGTCTAATAGCAAAGGATGAGAAAGAGAGCAAATTGACCAGTCTTTAGCGGCGTTACAGTGAAAGAAGAATGAGTCATGTGGTTGAGCGTCCTTGACAAGCCAGCGCATTCCATCAAGCATGTTCTTCCTTGTTGGCTGGGAACGGGGATTGGTGCTATCGTCGGTGAGCATCACAATATCTCTAGACTGATATCCCCAGCAACCTGTTGTCGCAGGGTCAGCATCCGAAAAGAAGACTATAAAATTCAACCAACGGATTAAAAAGTCCCGTATATGTCTGGCATCATTAATACATCCTTTAAGTTCGCGGGATTGTCCACGATAATTGATTCCAATCTAGCCGCTGAAGGTCAGCACTTAAAATTCCGATTGTAAGGGGAAAGCCTACACAAAGCGCTTTTTTACGTCCGTTGCACTTGGAATACATGAAAGACTGGTTCTGTGAGGGTCGAGAGGGTCGCATGGGTTTTGCGACAGGAGGGGGGGTTGAAGGACGTAGCAGACTGCCACTATGACTGTTATGGTGACTATGATGATGCGGAATGCTAAAAATAATATCCTGACTGCTGCTGTGGACCAAGTAAGCGCCGCGCTCGGGTTCAGAATGATGCCGGTGGGTGCTACTGCTACTGCTATGATGATGGTGGTGATGATAATGCTCTTCACGATTACTGAGAGCCTTGGGTACCCCAGAACGAATATTCATGCTGAAACAACGAATGATTATTTTCTTCAAAGGGCTCCCCGAGGGTGTGCACGTACTCTGGGACAGTTCTACATAACTTGTGCTGAGCGCGTCACAGGACGACAGTGTGGAATTGCGGACTTACAGAGAATGGGAATCGACAAGGGCCGGAACCAAGCCGTGAGATAGGGCACTGGAGTATCGGGTATGGTGAGAAGAGCCTGGAGCTGCGATACGTTTGCCATAGCTGGGCTGACCATGTGCACTACTTATGCGTTATTGACATGTGGTCCGCATCGCCAAATGGCTACTCACACGGTCGGAAACCTGTATGGGTTTTTGTACATCAAGGCAAGTTAATCGAAGGGTATTCTGTACTCACGGAGGGGATAGCGTGCCATAGGCCAATGGTTGAGATAAATGATATCCGTTGGGAGTCCGAGTGGGGCTGTTTGTACCAGAAAAATCCGACATCGTCCTGACGAGTTATTGATGCAAAGCACGCCGAAATGAAAGAGCGGCAGAAACAAGGATGTTGTTCTAAAAAAAAGGCTGTCGAGCGAGATAGTGGTGGTAAGAGGAAGAGATATCGGCTGGCTTGTGCCAAGATCAAACCCAGATCAATCAGTTTCAAAACTTTGCCGAATGACCTTCTATCGGATGGTACCTTTTCTCACTCTAATCCTGGCGCTTAGTTCAGTCTGGCAGTTCACCTGAGCACGACATTTTCGTATCCCCCACCTTGGCATAAAATTTCTGATACAGATCTCACGTCCTTTGTAGTCCGTGAAAATGGCTGAAAACATAACACGGAACAGACCTTGAGTCGGAGATCATGTTCGATCATGATCGACCTGATTATATCCTCCTCCGAGTGCTATCCTTATCTTCGCTATTTTGTGCAAAATGATACGGAGGAGACGTCTACAAATATACATGGAGGAATGCCCCCAAAGCCTTCAATTGTGTCATAGTACAATTGATTCACTTCGCTTTGCCGGAACCAAGCATGCTGTTGTCGGAATTTACACCTGAAGTCGATTAAACAGTCCAACCGCTCTAGCTTAAAAACAGAACATGCCAGAAACAAACCTGAAGCCGATTCTTCCTATTGTTCCATTCCATAGGGGTGGTAAAGTATTGCCCACCTGACTTGACGTTGTCGGAGCTGCCGAAACTTGACAAAGCCACACTGTACCTCCCTGCTTCATCGACCCCAACTGGATAGTCCATCAAACTTCGCGTGTCCAATGGAAGTTGAATACAAAAAGCGGACCTGCACGTTCGTATACAATCATTTTGTCAACCTCGTGCTTTAGCGAGACGTAGGTCTAGCGTATGCGTCGTCAAAAGCATTATGCACCACAGAACTGGAAATACATACAGGTTGAGCAGAATGTTGTAGTTCGAGCACGGGAGGGAATGAAAAGAGCAACTCGTCTAGACTAGTATGTCGACATGGTGGTAAACGGGAAAGAAAAGGAAAGCTACGGGTACGGTAAATAACGGGTTCAGAGCCGGTTGATTCCGACGGCTCGTACAGCCACCAGTAACTCCAATACAGAAGGCCAGCCGGACTTCTCGTCTGCATGAGTCATGGCGCTGTCGAGGTACTTGTACAGAAATAAAGGGTCATCGACCACATTCCACTGGCGACGCGCATATTGGAATCAGTTGCCGTTACCTTCTCAGGGAAAGTAGAGCCACTATATAAGCTCAGCTCAGTAGCATTTGAAAATCTATGAACGCACTTCGGAATATCCAAACTCGTTCCCCTCGAAATTCAATTAGCCTTCGCTGCCTAGAGAATATGTCAAAAGCCTACAAAGGGTTTCATTTTCACACGGCATCCTTTGGCTAGAAACGGTTAATCTCATCTCGAGAACCAACTAAGCGCACATACCAACACGAGATAGACAATTGCTTCGAGATCAGCAGAGTTACCAAAATATTCATGGCACCCGCCCGAGAACTCAGCTCCGATTCCATGGTGTGTATACATCATGCTGGTCACACCGTCCAACCGAAATCGATCGAACTGATATTCATCCATGTAGAATCGGAGGTTGCGCGAGAGGAATCACAACATGGCATAGTTGAAGAGACGGCTATCCGAAAGTTCGTGTCGTCCTTTGCCTCCCTCATGGAAGTACAAGTGATCAGGCCCGTCGAACTCGTTTCCCGTCAAGGACATTCTTGCGAGCATTTGAATGAACAATGCCAAAGAGAACCGTCAGCCCCATGCCATCTACTGCATCGATCGTTTCCTTCAGCTCTTCTAAAGTTCCACGTGAGCTTATCACGAAGAGGCTACTTACCTGCTACCCGAAGGCTAAAAAGCATACATGAGTAGCAGACATGCTGCATGATGGCCGTTGACTCTATGACATTGTAGCCAAGATATTTGACGTGTTGCAAGACATTCATCGTAAATTTTCTGTACGTCCCCACCCTAGATTCAGATGTTGTGATACCAACGTGCACTTCGTAGATTTTTGGGTCCATGGCAACTAGAAGGTAGGGAATCCCATAATTGGCCGAATCGCCAGTCACAGAGCACGGTTGATATTCCCAGGACAAAATACGCCGAGGAGGAATGTAAGCATGCATCCCGATTGCGGGGCTACCTTTCGTGCAGATCACAATTGCTGGCTTTCATCTTGTGCTTTCAGACGGTACGAGACGGAACAGAAGCGAGGAGACAAGCAATTTTCATTTCAGTGTAAACGAATACAATAGATAGCTAGCATAGAGAATTAGCGTAGTCGCCGTTACTTGAAACAGTATTAACGTACAAGGGGAGACCACCGAGAAGGTACTCCGAAATGCAGAATACAACGGTTCTTTGGTATACGTCGCCACAACTTTTATTGTAATATCGCCAATGCCGAGTATATGCGTAGTAGGTGTCGTGTACACTGGGTTACGCAGAAGATGAGAGCATAGGGAAAAATTCAAGAATCTAGAGGGAGAATGAGGACAACATCAATGGTAGTAAGCGACTTTTGTACCAATGAGCACCAGATTTGAACCTCTTCCCTGACTGAAATGCCGACACCAGTTCCAAGGAGAACCGTCCTACTAACTTGACGTGCATACAAGGTGGCCAGCGTGGTAAGGCCGGTCCTCATCGATGCTATCTTGCATTTGGACGTGATGTGTGCGGATGAGCGGCGACCTAGGAGTATCGAGGCATATTGGGCGAAAAGGAAAATGGAGAAATGACAACATACGCACAGGGTACCACGCCATTTCCACTGTCTTGGGCCGATTTCTTGAGAGAGGATGAAATGCCGCCGAAGGAGATCTAGCGCAAGTTTTCGTATAGCAATCTGAGGCCAATGATTGATAAGGCATGCGAAATATCGATACTGAAAACACGTACCATCACTGGCACCGGTCACCCACATCTCCAAAAAATGCTTGACAAAAATGATGAGGTCCCGAATTCCCTGATGACGCGCAGTGCGGATTCATGTCGGACACAGCAGCTGCGAGGAAGCATCACGGTCCTGAACAGTGCCTCGACGGCCAAGTAGCCCACACCGTTTGAGCAGTGCTAGTGAGTACTTGAGCATTAATAGCCACGTTTCGGAGGTTTCCAGGAAGAGACAAGCGAGAATGATGGAGGTGTTGATGGTGGTCAGACCAAAAGGTGCGTGGCTGTTTGCATCACTTTGTCCGGGTCGACGGACCGACGAGTCAGGGGCGCTCCTTCGTTTCATTTATCGCACTCCTTGACTTTAAGCACCACAGATGTCCTAGCCTCAAGGGCGTGCGACTCGAATAGGTATAGTCATAATGGAAGATGACTGTAACCAGCAGAGATGCCACAGGATATCGCGTCCAGCTTGTTCCGATGCTCCTTCCTTCTCGATGATTGCGCGGGAACAAGAGGATGGCGGCTATTGTTCCGAACAAATGTAGACCTTTCCACGAGTCTTAGCAAGAGGGCAGCACGGCTAAAATCCGGCAAAAGGGGTAGGGGGGGAGGGGTCCCGACCTTAAACGCGAAACTACCTGACCCTATTTGGACCCTATATAGCAATTTCATATGTCTTACATGAGGCATTGGTCACTAAACCGATTAAAATGGACACATTTAAACCTTCTGGTACACATTCTAGTCTTTTTTCGTCACTGGCATCACCCACCGCAAGGTCCGGCATGTAACCGGCAACTAACCATCAGTTGCCGAAATGAAATTCCATGACTAAGCACCCCAAATATGGTTATATTATTACCCTATATAGGAGGAGAGGGAGGGGGGGTGGGGTCAGCCTGTCTTTAAACGCGAAAATGTAGGTCACGTGGGTTATTTTATGTCCGCAACCCTCTTGAGTCTTAGAGCAGAATGATGGCCTGTGCAATACGCCACTGGTCTTTGATTGAAACTATGTCTTTAATACAGGACCGCCAATCTACATAAGCCACACACATATAGCAATGATTATGGCAATTGAGGCTCACGGATCTCTCCTCCAAATGATTGGGTAAACTAGTCGACGTTGGGAGCATTCTACCTGGAAGTCGGGATCATTTGGTATGATCGCTAACACTACCGAGTAGCAATCGGTACAATGAGAAGCAGATTCCCGCTGGATACATCAATGGTCACGTTGGAGCTTGACATACAGGGAAAATAAACAGCGTCTTCAAGTACAAAGCTCACACTCTAGCTCAGCAATCAGGTTCGTGATATGCATCGAATACGGTAAAAAGGGAGGTACTATACAAGACATAGCTCATACAAGTAAGACTGTGATATCGAAGAATATTCATACTATGAAAAAACGTACCTAACCATTGAACTGTCGCTATAACAGGATTGGCATAGATGGCGAGGATCAGTTTGGTTCCTTGACGGCCAATGCAGATTCACGTCAGACCTGCGAGAGTTGTCTGGGGAGCCAGCGGAATCAAATAAGAACGGATGAACAAACAAACGATAAGGACGAAACACCATTCGAAGACATAGGGCGCACGGAAAGTTCTCGGAGACACTGTCAGTTATTCTCCGACCAGAGGCGAAAAACCGCAATCGAAGGCCCTGCGAAGAAAGGGGGGCATTCCTGGAAGAAGGGAAGTTCCTAGACCATTATGTAAATGACGCACCGCTAGCTCTCGTAGTAAGCTTTCTAGTATATACAACGGGGACGCAGAGAGCCCTCCTGTTGCGACAAGACCGGAACGAGCTGGTTCTAGCAGCCTATATATATCCATTTCAACCAAACTGACAGGTAAAGCATGATTCCCGCCCGATGGTGTGCACACCTCGATGAGAAAACATTCTCTGAAGCCACTAACAGGGTATCATCAAGTCTGACGGCAACCGGGGACAGGTGGGCGGATGCTTACTCATACATTCCTCCATTCCGGTCGATATATGAACCATCTTCAGAAAAGTACGTGTTATGAGAGCAAGTTCAATACCTTCAGATTGCGGAAGCTCGGTTGCGACAATACCTCACCGAAATTATCGGATCTACCCATTAACCAGGTGAATCATGAGCCGAGCGGCCAGTCACAACGAACGGTTGACTTCTCAAGCTCCAGGACAAAATATGCCGAGAAGGAATGTAGGCACATACCGCTTGCATGAGTAGCACAGATCACAATGGTTGGTTCTCGTCGTGTGCTTTCAGACGGTAGGAGGCAGTGCAGAAGCGAGGAAGACTTCAGTCCAGTGTAAACGAATACAGTACATAGCTAGCGTAGAGAATTAGTGTAGTCACCATGACGTAACACAGTATCAGCGTATAGGGAAGAACACGCGTACCACAGAGAAGGTCCTCCAAAATAAATAATACAGTTTTTTTCCGGTACGGGTCGCCACAACGTATCGCCCATGCAGAGTCTATATCGCGGTAGGTGTCGTCTACGCCAGGGTTACGAAGATGAGAGCATGGGCAGAATTCAAAAATCTAGAGCGAGAATGAGGACCACGTAACTCCTAGTAAGCGACTTTCGTACCAATAAAAACCCAATAAGATCCTCTTCTCTGGTCCAAGTGCCAACACCAGACCCAGGAGAACCGTCCTATTAACAACGCATGTACAAGGTGGCCAGCTCAGCCTTCATAAATGACATCTTGCAGTCGGACGTGATTTGTGGGGAGTGACGCGTGATGCATTGATGAGCAATACTACATGTAGAAGGACACTTTCACAAGGACGGCCCGAGCGGCAACGCAGGACTGTCGAGGCATATTGAGAGAAAAGAAAAACGGACCAGAGACAACATACGCACATGATAACGCGCAGTTTCCCACTAGATCTGACCGAGAGGATAAAGCGCCACCAAAGGAAATCCAATGCTGGTTTCCGGTATAAAGCCTATAACAATCTGAAGCCAATAAGCATGCAAAGATATCGATACCACAAACACATACCTTGCAGCGTCCCTATCACCGGCACCGGCCACCCACTACTCCCAAAACGCTTGCCAAATATGGTGAGGTCACGAATTCTCTGACGACGCGCCCGATGCCGATTCATTGTCTGACACAACAGCTGCGAGTAAGAACTGCGGTCCTGGCCAGTGCGTCGACCGTCATCAAATCGAAACCAAGTAATTTATATCGATTGAGCAGCGAGTTCTTGCGGAGAGCTAATGGTAACAATTCACAGGATTCCGGCAAAAAGCTGAACGAGAATGATGGCGATCAGAGGGAAAGATGCGTCACTGCTTGCATTACTTTGTTCGAGTAGCCGAAGACTGACTCGGGACCGAAGACTTAGGAACGCACCTTCTTCTTTTCATGTTTTGACCTGCTTCAATTTACTAAGCACTCCCGGACCTCCTGGCATCGAAGGAGATTAGCTCGAATATGTACAGTCTTAGTGGAAGATGACCCAAGCGAAGAGATCAACCACCGAATTATTCAGGATTCTTCTTGTCAAACCACTGGGGCGCTCTTCCATTTTCGCTTATTACGCAAGAACACGTCGACGCTCAAGCAGCTCTTCTAAGTATTTTCTGGTGTGATTGTTTTCAATCCTATGGTACAGATCCTGTCCTCTCCGTCTCTTTCTGGCACTTGACCATATGCTTCTTTCGTACAGAACTGGATATGAATGATCTGCTGCAGCCTTTTACATGACAGTGAAAATGTCGACCAATGCCCAATTTCTGCTGATCTGAATAGACGTGATGGATGCCGACACAATTAAGAATCAAAGAGAGCTTACTTTGAATGTTATACCGAGACAGAACCATCGTCTTCACCGTCTTCACCGCTAATTTCTCCCTCTTGGCAGGTTGCTTGGACGCATCTAGGTTATTGAGCGTTGTAACCAGATTTGAGGACGACGGTCTTTTATGAACGCCCTTTGACCAACAGAGTTCTATCAGCGACCATATGCTATCATACGGAAGCTCAACGTGGCTTGGTCTAGTTGGCCGACGGTCGTTCTGTACGACAGCGAGTATAACCGACACGTCAAGGATAACATCCGAAAATGGAACTCGTCCGGTAAAAATCTACCAAATATAATCAAGCCTAACAGAAATACTTGATATGTAAACGTACCTCGACCATAGTACATCCAAAGGCGTATATATCCCTGGATGCCATGTAATGCCAATTTGAGGAAGCGTCAAATTGAAGAAGCTCAGGTGCAAGCCAACGCACTGATCCTTTTGTCGAATCTCCATAGCTTCCCGGTCCGCACGTCATCACAGCCTTCGCGAGCCCAAAGTCTGCCAAGCAACAGTGATGGTCCGATGTGACAATTATGTTAGCCTTCAAAAACAATTTGTCAGGTCATGAATCTCGCTCTGCCAGTGCAAAGAAAAACTCATACCCCCCGGATGTCAGCATGTATGACCTGAGGTTCGTGCGAGTGAAGGTAATGAAGCCCATTCGCTACTTCTACGATATGTTCATTATCATGACCATGATTTTGAGACTGGTTATATAGAGAGCAATGAAAATGAAACGTACACACTGCATACGATTGTGCTCTGGATGCTTTGCTAGAAATGAAATGAGGTTACCGTCATTCATCCAAGGTGAGATGAGACAAAAACTCGGGGAGAAGAGGTCATCGTTGATACCAATGAAGGGAAGGACATCAGGGTGGTTCAAATTTCTCCAGACTAAAACTTCGCGGCAAAACTCCTGAAATTCGTCTATCAGTCCACAACGTTGACTTGAAGAGTTATGGATTGACCTTTCTGACATCTTCTCTGGGTTTCGTATCTCCATCGGTGAACAAACGTAGAACCTTCAGGCAAACATCAGAGTGGTTTATACGGCCTTTGTAGATATCCTTCATATAGCACGAGTAAATGTGACTTCAGAATTTCATGTCCATAGTAAAATTTTATAGCCTACCGCGTATCCTCCGCCACATATTGGACGTCTCTCCTCACACCGGATATTTGATATCACGAGGCATGTGGGAATGACAAGGTATGTCTCAGCGACTTTCAACAGGCATTTTATGCAGCGCGCGCGATAGTAGGCTTCATTGTAGACATAAGCACGGGTGTCAATTTCCTGTGATGACAATCAGACAAGATACTCCGACTTCTGAGAGCGATTTACCCTTTGAAGAAAGTTTACTGTCATCAGCGGATCTTTTGAGGCGAGAGGTATGATGTTTCGCCATGAAGTGCCGGAGACAAGGAATTTCCGGAACGTGTGGTCCGAATGCCCGTTTCCCAAGAGTGCGATCTGTACGTCTCGGAGTAACTCGCTGTCAGAGGTGCTGTTAGCTTGTTCGGGAGGTCCTCCATCAAGTATTTCGAAAAGTTTCCGCTTTTGCCACTTGTATGCCGTACGTTGGAGATAGGGTACTGGATTAGGTTCGAAAATAAAGAACCTTGTATAACTGGCTCGTATTCAGCTCGCTGAAATTATAGCAGTAGTATGACGCTGGGTCTCCGGACTTACTTGTGATACAAAGGGTTCGTCAGCGACAAGAGTATCTCTTCAACGAGATCAGGAGATGCCTGCACCGTAGTGTCTGAGGTGCATGCGTCCATCTGAAGTATAAGCGGAGAGGCGTCGAGTCTTCTGATGTCCATGAACTTTGTTCGGATGCTGGCGTCCGAGTGAGAAGTCGTGAATACGACCGAGGTGGTATTTGACAGTCGATCAATCATCTCCAATATATCAGCGAGGATATCGGGTGAGTCATGATAAGTGTCAATAGCATCTAGGATGATGTAAGTCCTCTTGAATTCGCCACAGGCTCGAACAAAAAGAAATTCGATGATGCTGATGTTTCTTGTGTTGAGGACGTGGCACAGAAGTAGAGGCGATATATCCGTCGAGGGTAATTGTTGAACGAGCTGATACAGAAGTGAGCCAAGGATATTGATATACCCTTTGTTTTGATGGCATAGATAATATGCTATGCCTGATGTAGTCTTCGAAGATGTCTTTACATGGAAAAGGTACTCCGTGGCGATCAATCTATTCTCTTAGATGAATATCCCAATAGTCGGAGGCTGGTATTGTCATTCAGCACTTACGCCGGTACCTTAGGAAGACCTTCAGATATCGGATATCAGATGAACGATAGCTTGGATTTGTCGCAAATTCTCACCATTTTCTAACCACAGCACTGCAGGCGGATCAGCTATCCAAGAGTAAAAGGCCCCGTAGAGATTCTTCGCGCATGCCTCGTGAAGTGGACTGTCACCGATTTTCCACAAGTCTTGGCGACGAACGTTGCAAACTTGGAGAGCATCTGGTTGAAATGAGATGAGCGGTAGGTTTGGCCGATGCATACGGTTGAAAGTGTCAAAAAGGCGGCACACAGTAACAAGGACGAAATTTTCACTATATAGTGCCTCGGAGACAAGAGTGTTGTTACACTATTTTTACTCAGCGCCTAATCCAAACGGTCGAGGTCATTCCAGAGCACACAACCAACAGCCCTGCCCCGCGGTGTATAGATGATAATCATACACCGCTGCATGCTAGGTCATAAGTCTTCCCAGAAGCGTCTAAGTTTCTGGATGTTATGTCAGAAAAGGTTATGCACAGGGTGTAAACCTGGAGTTTACGAAGCAAGGACAGAGCATTCAGATGGCAGTCGGTCTTTAGCTTAGTAAAAGTGCAGTCGAAAATGGATTTTCACGCACTTGGAACTTTATTGAACGAAGAACTTTGCATTTCCAAACGAAGCTGAACTACAAGTAAGTCTTCGTCGAGTATTGATGCCGAAGAGCATAGCCTTGTAGAAATCTCAACCCTGCACAGCACAGCTGTGCAGATGTCACTGGGCTGTTAGTGTAAGGGATGCAATTTTCTATGGAGTTATTATTGCGTCATTCCTTTAGCTATATTTACATATGGGTTCCGGGCAGCTACGTATGCGCCGTTTTCGGACTTTTCCTCACTTAACCTTTTACTTCTACCATGCCTTCGTGTCTTTGACCTAGCTTTCCTCTGGCAATATACGCCCGAGTCGTACTCATTTCTGGGTTGAAAACCCATCGTGTGGCAGATTCTTTACACCATATGACTAGAAGAATGTCGAATTAGTATACCTTTTGTTTGAGAGTGTACTCGGGGCTGCACATATAGTGCACATTTTGTGGTGCCCTCTGCCGACTTCTCATCACCTTTTCGTTTGTCCACTAACGTCTGCCTTCCTGTTTGCCAACCTGTCTCTTTCCCCGCTTTGGCGGGTGCGTTGCTACTTTGTTTTTTTGTTGTCATTTTACCGCGAGAGTGGGAGCACCTAGCTGTATACACTGCCCTAGTCCTGACCTCTCAGTCTCCGTGATCCTATTAGTGTATGAATAGCAGGAAGCTGCGGGACAGCGGGAACTGAGACAGCGGATTACGGACCGGTCGCTTAGCCTCTCGCGTGCCGACAACAAGCCCAATGAATATCTGAAATAAATGCTGGGTGTGCTTTCGATCGAAAAATAGCAACCACTTTCCAGTCGGGCTCAGGCGCACCACAATGTCAGAAATGGAAAACGCGGTATGCTTGATGCGAAAATCTAAATAAATGTAGGGCACGAATGCGAGTAGAAGAGATCCTACACACTCACTAAGGCTACAGGAATAAATTTCGAACTCGAAATTTACGGGAAGAACCGAGTATGAGTAATAAGGCAGGCGGTAGGGCTTGCATCACCGCGACGTATGTTTCGCCATAAAAAAACGACGTCCTTTAGGCTTCTTCGGACAGGTATTCTCTTTTGAAGAGCATGTATAAGAACCAATAGGAAATATTTTTCCACGTGATAGGTTTGACTGTAAAACGCTGCGAGACATTGTTATGAGGCATAGACAATGACCAGCATGCCTGCAAGACTACATACCCTTGTTGTCCAATTATTGTCGCTGTGTGTTCACCCATCAGTCTGCTTGTGAAGTCAACAAGAGCACAGCAGATCGGTATATAGGAGCGTGACTCGGTTGTCCGAAATTTTGGTGGAAGGAATGAATGGGAATAGTAGCGGAGAGAGAAGCCGTGGGAAGACGGGATCGAGCGACGGCCCGGTCACTCTAGATTGGTTTCGACTTGTTTTCGACGACCACCATTCTGAATTATACTTTGTTTATATTCTACCACCACAGGGATTTTCGCTACGATGGTGCGTTGACTTTATTTTCTCTTCTTCAGACGCATCTATTCCAGGATAACTGCATTTTCCCTAGCTCCATCCTCACAGCGAACCGAGTTTGGTGTCTTGGTGGAATGAGTTTCCTTGAGCGTCGACTTCAAGGGACGTTATCTGACTTCTTGTATGGAACATTCTGGCGCTCAGATTCTTCAATCATATTGAGATCTATTCCTTTTAGTACTTCAAAATCAACGACAGTACTATAACGCCTGAGCTGCCAGACATGACTATATTCAGTATGTGCGGGCATTCAGTTTGAAGATCTTTCCTCATAGTGGATTGCGTTTCATTCAATGTTATGGAACAGATGTCCGTTGAGACTTGTACCTCTATGAACATCTGGTACGCATATAGCGAACATTATTCAGGTCAACATAGTCCTGCCCCACTGAGGACTGACATGGCGAACTGAATGCCGAATCTACACTGAGATTCGCATCAGACGACGATATAGGTTCCGATTCACGTACTATGATTCGACCTGACCTGGAGTTATCTCCTAGTCATTGAAGCGGGATGGTACGAGGTACGCACCCTCACCGTTTGCTATAGCATCTTAGTCTCATATCCCATGCAGTATCTTTAAGGAGTGTTCATGAAATTCCTGTAACGATGGAAATTCAAGCGACATTCGCACGGAGGTTGAGAATCCCTTACGCTTGGACGAAAATTTCCCGGACCTGTCGCCAGGACGTGTCATCAATGAGGTGGGTCCGGAACAAGTATAGCGAAGGAGCGAAGAAAAAGAGACGAAAATTCAGGAGCTGAAACATAAAGGTTTCCTCGGAATGTAAGTACAGTGAATTTTCAGAACGGTCACGGATACATTCGACTTTGGACTTTCACCAGAGGGCGAATCCTGCCGAAGTAGAATGAGGTCATTGCTTTCTCTATTTCACTTGTCCTTACCTTCAATCGTGCGCACGTATTTACAAGCCCCATAGTCATTCAGAGAGAGAATATATGCGACGTGGCCCATCCCGGGGAGGGACATGGCTTCAAACTCCGAAGACGGGAACTTGAAAGCAAAGGCATTTAGAAGGAGTAACACAGAGCATGGGCGTCGGACTGTAAGTTGCACCACGCCATCTCAGTTATACGTTCTCAGCTGATGGTCACGCATAGAGAATTGAACAACGCTGTTCAATTTAAACATCAGTATACAACCTAAGATCTGAGCGGTCGGTCAGAAAAGGCATCCAATAGCCACGTATAGTTGCACACATAAACCGAGGACGAGTAGGACTCGGTGAAGTTGTCGCCGCATCCTAAACTTCACCCTAGAACGATACCTGACAAACGGCATATTTCCTCTCGAATGGGTTGGTTAGAAGGGGCCATCGAGGTGAAAGAATGAGACGTACATGGGCCGCCGTAATAAGAGATCTGTATGCGGAAGAGCATCATCAAATACAGGTTGACTTCATCGAATCAGAACAACAAACCTTCTGCAGCACATGACGCGGAAGGCTCACTAGCCTCACATCCTGCGGGATTGATTGATTGTGTCCTCGCGCCAAGGGCGATACAGACTCGACGAGCTTTTCGCCATTAATAGATAGAATCCATTACGAGAGAAGATCCCGGGTAGACTTTTGATTCAAGGAATTCACGAGAACGGAGTATCGAGGACCGGCGGGGTAAGGAAGAAAGACCTCGGTCGAAGCGGTTTATTGACCCCCGGACACCAGGTGCGTACGGACCCGCAGCGCAATTCCGAGCCCAGATGGAGTTTATTCACACCAGAGAAGCAACGCAGAATGGATCAAAAAGTAAGTTATGATTACTGCGAAGTAGCATTCTGTAGATCAAAGACAGAGGTCGTTAGCGTTGTTACGGGAGAGTGGAAACTGAGTTTTACCTCGTGAACTCATATCGCTCGTGGGGTGTGTATGGTGCAACATCGCTGCTGGTTATCCACACCTTAGATCCGAGCTGATCCTGCAATCTGAGGCGCCATAGAAAAGGCTTGCCCGCCATCCGGTCAGAAATGGAAGAATGCGTACAACGAGGACCCAGGGAGATGTGGGGAGCGTTCTCGTATTTGTGCTACCATCGCGCCAGAGAGTATCGCCCATAGGAGACTATGGGTTAGCTGCACAGGGTCAATGCTTGGAGGAGCGCAACACACTGAATCGATATATGTCCGTTCCAGCGTACATGACATGTAAAGGGCAACTCGCACAGGAAATCATCCTCTGCAGCCACCAGCGCTAGAATCCGTATTTATAGCAAGCCCGACGGGTCAAGGGCATAGTAAACGTACCGAAAGGTAATCTTCTCCCCGCATATGGCCACACCTGCCCCATCCAAAACCAACCAGATGCTCTTCCTTGTTTATCCACAGCAGCCACATTGCATTGCGCGGGTGGGTGACTGTTACGGGAGCTCACGCACACAGAAGATCTGCCTGGCGATGAACCATAGCCGCGTGCTGTCAGTGTTATCAGAGAGAAACACGACGGGGTCTTTTATATCTCAGCACACGAGAGCGAGTAAAACATAGCAGAGGCTTCCGCTGCATGGACGATGTTGATAGTGGATGAGGAAGGAAAAGAAGACGCCTTCGGAACTCAACGCATACGAACCGGCCCGAGGGGCCACGCGATCACGCCTATCTTTGAGACGTGTCAAGGACGCGTTGCTTGACATGTTAATGAACGTTTCGAGCGAGTTTAGGTAGAACTGTGTGTCTGTGACAGGAACTCGCACACAGAAGATCTACGTGGCGGCAAAAAGAGCGATGAGCGATTGCTCAGCCGCGATTCAGAGAGAAACATGACGGGGTTTCTTTGAGATATAAAGGAGCGACGAGGGCATAGCATTTCGACAGAAATTTAGCACCTCAGCAAAGATCCAAAGGCCGCACGGAGCACGAGACCGGGTAAAAGATAGCGGACGCTTCCGCTGCACGGAAGATATTGACGGTGGATGAAGAAGGAAAAGAAGCGTCCGGAACTCAACGCGTACGAGCCGGCCCGAGGGGCCACGCGATCACGCCTATTCTTGAGACGAGGTTTGCATTACTTACTTCAATTTCAAATGGCTAGTCCCTTTGAAGACAGTATGCGAAGATTGTATTACCTTCCCATCACGAGCAAAGATGATTTTTACCTTTTCATTAGGATGCTTTTATAAGCCGAGAAAATGTGATGAAAATCTAAACTGATATAGATTTTGACTGATCTCCGTCGTATTCGTTCCTGCTTGAATATCTCATTTGTGCCTCATCAAGAATCACACCTTCATAGCAAATAGGCACATGAAAGCAAGGAGCAGAAGCACGTAGAGCGACAATCTCGAGGCGAAGCATGTCAATAAGATTCAGAATGGATGCCCATCGCAGACACCGTCACCATCGAGGTTCACTAGTGATGCTTGTTACTGTTGCGTGGGTGACGCCGAGCATGCTCTACGATTGTTTGTTAGGACGGGTAAGGAACCGAACACTTTAATGTTCTGAGTAGAAACGTCGCTGCATCGACGGTCGACATATATAGACCAAGCTGGTTGCTGTGATTTGATGGACACCAGATTGAATGAGGAGATTACGTTGGAAAGTCGGGTCCGAGTATTTACCAGGGCGGGAATGCGATGCGCCGATTGGATATCCTTTCCATCGCCATATTCTAATAGGATGAAGATTTGTATCTCTTCGTTTCCTTATCCACAACCTTGCTTTCGATGATCTATGGCCGTACAAATTTCAAGCTTAACCAACAAGCCACAATCAACACCGTGATCTTCGTACAGTTCGGAAGATACGAGAATCAAGTATCGCCTCAAATATTCAAGCACACCTACGCATCAAGCAGCAGCAGGGAAAATAAATGAAACGTCACGTTCAGCAAGGATATCCAGTTTCAAAAGTCATCGGTTCGCCGTGAACAAGGGCCCTTGGATATCGACCGGATTACGAGGTAAAGAGCCTGGTAGCAGATGTCATCCATACAACTCGAATGTTAGACTGCGTCGAAAACAATCAGGTCAGACGATCAGAAAAAATGATTAGATGAAGCGTTGTCAACCATAACGATATGTCCGTTCCGGTTGCCTGAAAGCAAAATGGGGAGTCCAAGCACGGAGCATGGGCATCGGATTGTAAGTAATGCCTCGCCGCCTTAGTTGTGAGTTCTCAGCTGACGGTCACGCCCAGAAATTTAACAATGTCGTCAACTTGACCTTCAACGGAACCTGAATGGCGAGTCAGAAGAACCATCACATGGCCACGCCCAGTTACATACATAAACCGAGGACGAGTGTTACTCTATGAAGCTGTCGCAGAGTCTTACACTTCAGCTTCATCCTAGACTGATACGCGACAATCCAGATACTTCCTCTCGAAGACATTGGCTGGAAGGAGCCACGAATGTTAGCGGACAAGATGTGCATGGGCCACCGCGACAAGAGATCTGTAAGCGTAATCACATCGTCAAATGCTGGTCGCCCTCTTTGAATTGGAGCAGCAAACCTCGGCAGTACATGACGGCTTGGTAGCCTCACTTCCTGCGGGATTAATTTCGTTCCCGCGCCGAGGGCCATCCAGACTGGACAGGACTTCCATTATTATCAGGTAGCATCCGTCACGAGAGAAGATCGGGGAAAGACTTTTGCTTGAAGGAATTTACGGGAATGGAGCATCTAGGACTGGTGAAGTGGGAGGGAAACGAAGGTAACGGAAGGGTAGAGAGGTTACGATCGGATTATTGGCCCTCGGACACATGGTGCGCACGGACTCACAACGAGATTCCGAGCTGAGCACGCGAGAGTGGAAGTCGGAATGGCCCGGAGACATTGCCATTCCCGGCATCGTCATGGAAATGGCGCCGGGCTAGTTATCGGACACGCTGGAAGATTCTCGCCTATACGCTGCCAGCAGCACCTAGTTGGTTCGGTGGTTTAGTCCTGCCCAATGGAGCATCCACGATCACTAGAAACAGAATTACGATCAAGTCAAAGCGGGCAAGGGCGTAGTCAACGTACCAAAAGGTAAGCTTGCCCACATCTATCGACGCCTGTCCTATCCGGTGAAGTGCACACGTTATGTTGTGTGTGTTGGTGTAAGTGACACCGATGAACGTTTGAACGATCACTCTGCTCAGTGCTGTCAGTGAGATCAGAGCACATAACACTTGAACGTTGAACAGGGAATTGGCACACCTTAGAAAAGGATAATAATATCGCACAGAGTACAACACAAGATCGAATACAGAGGTCATTAGCATAGAATGTAGGAAATGATGCGCCGCTGGTTTCGTGGTAGGTTTTCTGGTGCAACAACTTAGAGGATCAAAGGAGCTGGTTTGGGTAGCCTTCATACATTGGGGACAGCGAAACTCATGTCAAAGTCTGTTGTATATCTTGAAGGCCTCTGGGTAATTGCCCTCAGCAACGATCGGCACTAGAATCAAGGGTAGGCTTCTTGCTGATTTGAAAGAGCAGATACCTACGCCCTGCCTTCTTCGCTCTGCACAAAGCACCCATCAGAATTTAGCCTGGCAAGATGAACCTCGAGAACAATGGGCCCATAACAAAGAAAGGTGTAGGGTGAGAATTGATATTTTTGGAGATCTTCGAATGGCTCTTTCCATCTGAACCATGTTCATTTTTTCAGAAATTCTTCGTCCAGCTTATTGTCTTTTCTCTTCTTTGTGCTCACTCACAACCTTGCAATGGAATCCCTCTCCATTGGACCGTCCAATGCTCCCATATGTCCTGTCAGGCAGGTAATATTAGTGGGAACTGCTCTCCATTATCTCTTGACACATTGCTGACATACATTCAATACAGTCCAGCAATTTGGACAGCATCATTGAGGCTGTTTGCATCATGGTTCTCAAGTGTAACAAATCTGCCTTACAGGGAATAAAACTCAAGAAAAGAGTGCACTTGAAACTCGACATATATTAGCAAGAGCATGAGAGTGTTAAAGACAAGACACAAGGTAAAAATCAAAGGTAAGGAAGGGTAAGAGCCAAAAATGGGGCATACATAGATAACAAGGGACAAATCAAGGCCTATATGGAAAGCAGAAATTAACTGAAACTATATGTGAGGTATGTAAGTGGTCCATTGTACAGTGTGGAGGGCTAATGGAGGTAGGGAGCGCAACTGCATAAATGCAAGGACAATCAACATGATCTGTGCTACAGTGTATGCACAAATAGCAACACAAAAAACAACACCAGCTGCAGTTGATTCTACATAAACTGACCATGAATGTGGAATTAGCTGTGGTACTTTTGAGGACAACTTCCAGAGAACCAACTTACATAGTATAGTAAGAGTCAAAATGACTGCTGCAATCAAAGTGATCAACACTGTGAGGGATGAAAACCTCCATAGCACCATTTCAGTGTGTGATGGAAAGGAGAACGACCAAGCAATGCAATGGAAAGCCCCAAATAACAATGCTACACCACCTATGATCACTTGGCATGTAAATTCTTTACCTTCATTACCAGAGGAAAATCGAAGGGCACCACATCCAATGCCATAGTGTCTAGGGGGATCATCAAACAGCTCCATAATGGAAGGAATTATCCCAAAGAAACCCTCCCAGAAGCCTGTTCGGGTTATTTTCGGTGTCCATCTGAATGTCATCAAGTCTGACCCATCCAAAGATATGTGATACTTCACATTCAGTGGCTTATTCCATCATAAGCAGTATGTTATGATGCTGAGGCCTGCGAATGCGAGTGCTGTCATTTCAAGTAGTGTGATGGGAAGATGTTGAATGGCTCGAGCGGCGCATTGCACAATGAACCAGGATATTTGAAGGATAGAAAATGTTTTGGACAGTGCATCACCTTTGCTTTTGTCCTGTATTGTCTCTGCACTGACCTCCTCTAGTTTCTTCTCCAAGTCTGGGGAGTCGAGATCATCAAGAACAAGGATTGATGGCTCTACAGCCCTGGACAACGGAGCGCGATCTGATATGATTGTGGAGGACGACGATGGTGATGGCGAGATGGATTCAATTTCCATGTAACAGAAGCCGCCCATACTGAGAACAAATCCATGAGCCATCGTCAGATTTGGAGAATATTTGTCTTTTTTGCCTCTCCACCCGTTGATTACTGACGAGATAGAAAAGTCTGTTCCTGTTAGTCTCCAACGTAAGTCGGATAACCCCTTAATGTCATGAAATACTCACTGTAGCACACTGTCCATGCGATAATAAATTGTTCAGCCGCCCATCCGACGATGGCCTCTGGTACCAAGATCGTGCAAACCATAATCTTCACATGTTCAATAGTACAAGAGATCCATCCCCTTGTGGTGATATTGCGACCCGGAACATTGGGATGTACAGAAAGCCAAGTGCACGCGAATATCGTGGCGAGGCAGCTCCATACGATGCTCAAAAGTGTCCGTCGATCTTCTGAGGACGCAGGCAAGTCTTCACCATCCTTGGGAGATATCTCTACCCCAAAGACACCAGAACTGAAGAGAAGAACGAGAACGATCATCGCAAGTTGATTCATGCCGGCGATTCTAAGGACTTCAAGCATTAGGCAGCTTAGCAGACCATAAAATATTGAGGACGCACCCACTATCTGTCGACCAAAGGAACCGATTCTGAGTAAACGCTTGCCGGTACCTGGAGTTTCTTATATTTATCCCACTAAGCGGTGGATAAGATACGCCAAGATGCGACCAGAAATATGCGCTGAGGATGTCTTCCACGAAACTTGAACCTGATGATGTGAGATCCATCGTTGAAGGTTAGCTGAATGGACGATCGTTTGGAAATATGCACATACAGGGAGTATGGTGAATAGGATAAGGATGTGACGAAGTGAACGTATCGCGAGGAATCGAGGAGGGAGGTTACGAGAGAGGAGATCATGCACGCTGACGACATGTGCAACCGACGAGGCAGGTGACATGACTACACATCATTCTAGTCTGGCCGGGGTCCGGTTCGGGCCAGGTCCACGCACATTTGCCTGAACCTCGAACCCGGACCTCGAGGTATTCGTTCCATATGCTAGTCCACACCACGTATTCATGAGCGTTTGTTGGTATTGGAACGAATAAAGATTCCTCTCGTAGTACCCATTGCAAGAGATCATTGGTACGAAGTTTGTCGCACCTGTGAGCCTGTACCTTAACGAATAGCAGGATCAGAAATTCCAGATCAGAAGCGGACGACAGATAAGCGATAGTCATGTGATAATCGACTGCAGGGCACGGTGAATTTTGTTCTTCCTGCATGTGTTCGTTTCTCCGCGTTAAGGTGGCTGCATAGGAGAAACGTGTATGCGTTCGAACTTCCATGCCGCGTGTCACTATGGTGTGCGTCATTTTATATACAACGCAAGCCTTGTACATCTGGAGGCGGCAATGTTTTCGGACTAATTTCCCTTCGGATCAATCGATATCGATCACCCCTCGTTGAAAGATGAACCTTCCAAATGGTCTTGAAGCTTCGAATCAGAGCTTCCCATCAGCATGCGCTCCTCCTCCTTCGAAATCAGAAGCCAACTATCGAAAATATTGCTCTTGAATGCGCACAAAATTGCGTATATCGTACTCTGGATATCAAGGCTCTGTAATTGGCTGCACGCGAAATATCCATCCTCCGAATGTACGCGACTCTGGAACGATGACCAGACCGGAACAGAGTACACATAGAATCTCTACTGGATACAGGCACGGAGGTCCATCAGAATTGCGGCTTCTGTAAAGCCTTCGGCGTCATTTGCAGCGGTTCCACATGAGAGGCTGTTCTAGTACGCATTCATCGGAAACTCAATCACCGGAACAAGCTGGCAGCGCGTTGCATCATCCGTTCCACTTGCTGCCATCCTTCTTAGTACGAGCTGTGCTACAACGCGCGCCTTCCGGCGGACTGCAGACAATGATCCTAAATGTGACGAATCCGAAATCGACAGCGGAACTTTTATAAGGTATAGCCACACATAACAGTCGGCGAAGGGTGCACGGTCTGGCCTTTGGCTATACATATTTCAGCACCAAGAAGAGTTCGCCCTGCGCGACCGACGTATTATGTCCTGCCTGGACTTGTATAAATTCTTCCCCCAGTTTTCACCGCACCATCTTACCAAATTAATCAGATCGCGGCAGAACTAGCACGCCAAGACGAAGTTTCACACCTCATTTCAGTCTTCATGAACAAATTCTCCGTCAAGACACGGGCTTCACTCGCAATCCAAGCCGACTTCCGCTCACACGCAACGTTCCCAGATTTTCGATTAAGAGGATGGTAGAAATCGTTCGAGAGGTAGGGGAAATCAAGCCCTTATTCATTGAAGGTCATTTGAGACCGCATGATACTTGGAGCGTGGTCGGAGTCTTTGCGCCTCGGGGCATCGACCAGGTTCATGAATTTCCACCCCAATGGATTATTCCAAGTTCGTAAAGTGATAATTTATAGTAGCTTCAGTATAGAGCATCCTAACCGTCATCTCGGCAGAGTTAAAGAGCGAGTTTCGATTTATTTTAGTAAACCCGTAGAAACACAAATCATCGTTGACTCAAGTCAAGCATAGTCCACCTTCGCTAACGACACAAAGCTCGACAACATCAACCATAATGACATATCCATCGCAGTCTGACTGTCCTAACATTCATCCGATACGGTTAGTAAGAAGGGCTATCGAGATTAGCGTACGAGACGTGCACGATCCGTCGCGATGAGAGATCTATGTGCGGAAGCACATCGTCAAACACTGGTCGCCCTCATTGAATGGAACTAACAAACCTTCTGGAGTACATTATGGCTCGATAACCTCCCTTCCTGTCGGAATAATTTCGTCCCAGCGCCAAGGGTGATCCAGACTCGACGATATTTGCGTCGTCAACAGGTAGAATCCATTCATGAAGCATGGAGGACCGGTGAAGTGGGAGGGAAACGAATGCGATGTAAGAAAGGAGTGTCTTGATTGAAGTGGCTTATTGAGATTCGGTGCGCAAGGACCTGTAACGAGAAGAAATGGCACGTAGCTGAGCATGCGACAGCGGAAATTGATGCACAAGAGACAGCATGGCACGCCGTCGTTGCCATCCTCTCAGAAAGACGGTCCTAGATTGTTATTGAAATGACGTGCGGCTAGGTTTCGGGAACCCTGGAGGATTCTCGCTTATGTGCTGCCATCAGCGCCCATTTGGTTACGTAGGTCAATGGAGCAGTCGCCAGCACTGGAAGCGGAATTATAATCAAGTCCGACTGGAGACGTGCATAGTCAACGTACCAAAAGGTAAGCTCGCCCTCATATACCTACCCCTGTTCTATCCGATGAAGTGCGCGCGTACTGTGTTGCGTGAATTGGTTGAGGTAGCTGAGACAGGAGCTCGCTTGCACAGAGGACGACACAAGATTGAAGGCAGGCAGCTGGTTTTGCAGCAGCTTTTCCGGCGCAGATAGCGAGACCAGGAGCATGGTCGTCCTAATGGCGCTGGAATCGGGGTTATGACCAAATCCAACAGAGTTCAAGGCACCGCCGACGTGCCAAAAGGTAAACTTCCCAACATATGCCTACACGTGTCCCCGGTCCCATCCTTAAATGCAACTAGTGAGCCAACCGCGTGCTGTCAGAAAGATCAGAGAGATGCACGACAGGTACTTTGGAAGATGCAAAGGAGTGAAGAGGGCATTAAGCTTAGACAGATCATTAGCGTGCGGCAGAAGTCTCCGCTGCATGGAGGCTATGGGTCGTTGACGTTGAGGAAGGACAAAGAAGCTTCGAAAATCACCGCACAAGCCGGCCCGAGGGACCACGCGACCGCGACTATTTTTGGCACGCATCGCGCGATACGCTTTTATTTTGTTACCGTACAACGACGACGCCGTCTAGTTCCCGAATTTCTTCGGCGCCGGATCTGTGTTCAAGAACCACAATGATATAAATGACGCGCACATCTTTCACATCCTCGCGCTCTTGCTAGCTATGAAGAACATCAAATCTTCAGCGGCATATGACGCGGAGAGTTCACTAGTCTCACATCCTGCGGGATTGATTGATTCTGTCCTCGGACCAAGGGCGATACAGAGTCGATAATTTTCGCCGATAACTGACACTATTCATCATGAGCGAGAATACGGGGTAGACTTTGATTCAGGGAATTCACGAGAACGAAGCCCTACGGACCGGTGAAGTTGGAGGGAAAGAATGTGACGGTAAGGAAGAAAGATCTCGATCGAAATGGCGTATTGACCCCCGGACACCAGGTGCGCGTGAACCCGCTACGTATTTCGGAGTCCAGGCGAAGATGCTTCAAAGGAGCATTCTGTAGATCAAAGGAAGAGATCGATAGCGTCGTTACTCCAGAGTGGAAACTAAACTGAATTTTGCCTCGTGAACTCATATCGCTCGTGGAGAGTGCATGGTGCAACATTGCTAACCGGTATTTTGCCTACAGCTGATCCAGTAGTCGCAGGTGGTAGCGAAAAAGCCTTCCCGGCATTCCATCAGAAAGGGAATGACGCGCAACTAGCATAATAACAGCTTTCTGATGCATACGACGAGGACCCAGGGAGACGTGAGGAGCATTCTTGCATTTGTACCACCATTGTACTGGAGAGTCTTGCCCGTAGAAAATTTTGGATTGGCTGCATGGGGTAAATGTGAGAAGACTCGGAGGAGCACAACGGACTGAGTCGGATAACCTAAAGTGACAGGTAAAGGGCGAGGAAATCATCCTGTGCAGCCACTTACGCTAGAAGCGGGGTTGTAATCAAGTCTGATATAGATAGGCCAAGGGCGTAGTCAACATACGGAAAGGTAGGCACCCGCACATACAAGCACACCTGTCCCGTCCCAAATTCTAACCAGATGCTCTTCCTTGTTTATCCAGAACGTCGCATTGCGTTGTGAGTGTGGGTAGAACTAGGTGGCTGGGACAGGAGATCACGCACACAGAAAATCTACCCAGCTGCGAAAAGAGCAGCGACGACCTCGGCACAGATCCAAAGACCACAGAGACGAGACAGAGTAAAAAATAGCAGAGGTTGGGGGAAAAAAGATGCATGGGCGACGTTGATGACGGACAAGGAAGGAAAAAAAGAAGCCTTCGGGAATTGGAACTGAATGTGCACGAGTCGGGCCGAGATGCCACGCGATCACGCACAAATCACGCGTAATCTTGCCACGCGTAGTTTGCTTAACTTCAATTTCCAATGTGTAGTTTCTTGAAGACTGACTAGGAATCGTGAAAGTTTGAACACGTTTGCGTTATTCACTATCGATTATCAGAGACCGATGCAAAAGTTGTTGGACACCGTCACTCAGAGTTGAGGCAAGAAGTTGATAAAAAGGAAGGCGCGCCCCGCAACGACCACGTTGCCTCAAACACCACCTAATTTGTAATCATCAGTAGAATCAACAGCGGAATCACGCATCCGGATTCCGTGCACACATGCATATGCACAGGAAACGTAAATTGTGAAACGACACCCTATATGAGGAGCAAAAATCATTAAACCTAATACACAACAGCAGGCCCACGGAGTCGAACCGTAGATAACTTTTTCCGCCCAACTTCCTGCTGATCTACATTTGCATGGGTAGCTTATCAAATGGCAGAATAAAGATCCCTCGGAGGCAGATAGTGCAATCGTATCTGAGCACGACGGTTTCTCCAAGTCTTTTAGACCCGAATTAAGTTCGATGTGATTCAATGTGTACGACGGAACAGGTAGAGGAGAGATCACCGCTGGATCAGAGAACCATGCTTTTACAAACCACGTCAATAAAATGTACGTAGGGAGTGAGCTGGACCGAACTCCAGTTTCCGAAGCCTCATATGGACTCAGCTCAAATAGGCTTTGTTAGGATACACAGTTAGGATGGATTTCCAAAATAAAACAGCACCTATAACTCACTTGACACCCAGCTCGACTAGGAATAACTTTCCCTGTTTAAAAGAAAGAAGTATAGCAAAAGACACATTTCACCGCACACCGTTACCTGGACTCGAACCAAGACGTGCTGACAAGTTACTACTCAACTACAACGGCCCCCGTACAAATTTTAGTTCATCGACAGAAGAACAATCGTCCTCTGATAAGAAATAGAAGGAACGCACAGGAAAGGTAATTCAAGAATTCAGTGAAGAGGCCTAAAAAGGAGTAAGTTATGTTAAATGGACAGCCCGCGGAATTGAACCGTGGACATCACTCAATATGCCGCTTGGCATGCCAAGCTAATACATACAACATGAAGATCTGGGACCTTTACTCCAATGCGAACGACAGATTTTGTTGACTCGCAGTAGCCATAAGAGAAAATAGGCAGAGCAGTTATAGCCGACTAGCGAGCGGTGTTTTTACAAGCCAGCAGTTCAGTTCTGAACGCATTCATGTTCTAGACCTCATCAAAAGTTGGCTTCCTCCCAAATTGCAAGTTTAGCAGCCTGTTCACCAAAGCTAAGCGATTGGCATTGATTTTAACAGCTACATGCACAAGCGGAGTATCAGTGCCGAGAGAGATATACACAAGCATGACGAAGAGACAGACAATTTCGAGGGTTGAGGGTCGAGGATGGGAATGAAAGCAAAAGAGAAGCTTTTTGATACCTAAGTGGTCGACGTGGTGATAGACGGTAAAGGCACCTTCCCGCATCTACTCATAGGAAGCCCCCCACTCAAAAACAACAACCATGCTCCAGGTAACGGAATCGAACTTGACTTGCTTCATTTCCATGCGTTGTAAAGCCAGAGTCGTAACACGAAGGCACTGAAGGTAGCCTATGAGTGAGCAGCCATCCGGTTTAGGCGACTAGATTAGATCGTCAACTATACACCTACGGAAGTTGGACTTTTAGAACATGTCCCGAAGACTATCAACTCAAAATAAAGTAGATCAGATCATTTAAGTAGCGAGTTCTTGCAAAGAGGTAATTTCCACGATTTACAGGATTCAGAAAAAGAGCTGAGCGAGAGTGATGGCGGTCAGAGGGAAAGCTACGCCTCTGTTTGTATCACTTTGTTCAGGCGGCCAGACCAGCGACTCAGGAGCACTCCTTCGTTTCATGTTTTGACCATCCTTCATCCCTGTAGCGGCGGCCCCACGCCGGTCCCCGATTCTCTCCCTTTTCCTATCCAACATGCCGGGCCTCGGCTTGACAAATTTCAAATTCATACGTTTTAACATTAACAATGTCCAACGAGATACACAACGTGCAGTATTCTACAATTGGCGAAAATGTCTAGAAATTGGCTCCGAACTCCCTTTAAATAATGGTCAATCGAGTGCAACACAAAGCAGGTTAGACTACGTACAAGGTTTTGCGGTTCCCGCCGGTAGATCCAAAGTTAGACAAAGTGTATTCCGCGTTACGTCGCTCGAAAAAATTGGTTTTGCTACGCAGTGATATCATCTCCATAAAAGGGAAAGGATTTGAGGCCAAGTACACTTTGGAGCATCCGAGGGCAACGAGCAATCTATCCGTTACAAATTCGATGTATTGATGCATGAGATTGGTGTCCATGCCCAAAAGGTCAGGAGGCATTATAGCTTCGAAAATAGTTTAGTATCCGATAATGTAGACAATACCACGACGTACTGGTCCAGAACATCTTCTCGACAACACAAGCTTGCGTCAGAATGTCGACAACAATGGAAGGGTCAAGCTTGTATCTGAGTTTGTTGTGAAGCAGACAAGCGAAATCTGTATGGAAGCCTTCATCTCGACAAATCAATTCATTGGAAAAACACAGCCCTGGCATCACCCCCCGACGTTTTAACCAATAGACCGCCGCAAACGAGCCAGAAAAAAAGATGCCTTCCACTGCAGCGAAGGTGACGAGTCTCTGAGCCCAACGAAGCGCCCAGTTGGCTTTAGCAGCGATACAAAGGAATTCTTCTATGCCATGAAGCAGACGAAATTGTTCAGATTTGTCACGGACAAAAGCTTCGCGGAGTAGATTTCAGAGTGTATATTCTCCATTGAGGCTTGGAGGTGTAAAAGTATCGAGCCTCAGGCAATTGAACTTCAGCGGCGAAGCACTGCAGTAGATTCTCGTTTACGATAGAATCCGCAGCCGCAAAGAAGGCCAGAATCATAGAAAAAAATATGCGTTCGGAGGGAGATAATTTCGCGGACCAGTCCGTCGCGTCTGTAGCTAGATCGATTTCTTCTGCGGTCCAAAATGATGACTCGTGTGTTTTATACGCAGCCCAGATCTGGGTCTAATCAGTATCAGAACATGTAGTCACCTCAGGGTCTTTAAGCGAAAAGAAAGTTATGAGCCTGTCCGAAGAAGGCTGCAAGATAGGATCCTGGTCAGACATACGTGTTTGTGTGGAAGCGAGGATAATACAACGGGTCATAGTACACCGGATAGTCTAATACATCAAATTCCACATTGTAATCGGGTGAATCAGCTTCATCTAGGAGACGAGTCCGCCGACACGGTTGCTTATATAAAAACACATTACTGACGAGAACACGAAACTGAGAGCGACCATTCAAGCTTACCTGGTAGGACAGTGAGGGGATGAGTGAGAGAGCGATGTAGCTCCTCTCCGTGATGCACTGCCCTACCAGGAACCGATCGAGAGACACTTGCGAGAAACCGGTCTTCGAGCAAGTGTCGGGGTAAGATCACCGTGAGGATCTCGGTCCTTCGAACGGCACTATCACAAGGATCCCGGTCCTGTGACTTGATCTGGCATCCCGGTGCCAATCTCCGTTCTGCCCTTGCCGCAATTAGACTTGCGTAAAGCAAGCTTTAAACCCATCTACAGTGGGCAAACGGTCGTTTTCGGGTTGACAAAGCCCTCCCTTCTCCTCACTGCGTTCGGAAAGAATCGGGGAAATTTAACCACTACAGATCTCCTAGCCTCGAAGGAGATTAGCCTGCATGTGTATAATTTTAGCAGAAGGTAACCATACCGAAGAGAGAAGCTACCCGGTTACTCTTGACTCTCCTTGTCATACCGCTGGTCCTAGTGTTGTGTCCCTGGAGCGCTCTTTTTGTTTTCGATCGTTAGGCAAGAACAAGACGATGGCAGCGATGGTTCGGAACAAAAATAGGCCTTCCCACACACGTGTTCCGTACAATGATACTGTCCGCAATAAGCTGGTCTTTCATTCAAGCCAGGTCCTTCATACACGAGCATATAAGCCACACACGTATATTCGCCCACACCCAACCTCGCGTCCATTCCCCAACATCTCCCAATCCCTCCATGTGTCCGTACTCCGACCTCCCTCTCGAGCTCTTCGAAGAGATTATCTCACACCTCGACATCCCCTCAACCAAATCCCTTTCCCTCACATCCTCCACCTTCCACACCATATGCTTCCCGCACATCTTTCACACCCTCTCACTGATTGGCCGAGCTTCTAGATTCCTCACAGAACTCAAAGGGAGAGCTCCTAGACCCTGCTTCCACACCATCGAAATGGACGTGTTAAAGCAGGAAATCTCCACCGACCTCCTTCCGTGGTGCACTAAAGTTCACACCATGAAGATCAAAGCTGTCAACATCGACAACACCACGATTCTTCCCTCCTTGACCTCGAGCTATCCTACATGGAATCCAGGGCAGTAGCTGACTTTTTCAAACTACTAGCCAATCTCCCTCTTACACTCAAGAAGCTCACAGTTCGTGGGATCAGATTCCGCAAGTCACAGGTGACTTCCTACACTACCGTTCATCGTGGTGTTGATCTAGAATATTTGGAGACTGAGGACTTGTCACTGTTCCTTCGAGACGACTGTCCAATCTCCCTCAAGTCATTACGGGTGGCATGTGTTCGAGAGTGCTGTCCGCAGGATCTTGAGGAGCTATTCCAGGGGACTCCACATCTCATAGACTTGAGCATTCACTTCAAATTACCAGCACAGCGATCATGTATGTATCTTACTGCTTACAACTCCCCTACTCGAGCTTAAAACCCACCAGTTTCTCTCCCTCTCACCAGACTCAAATCACTATCCATAAACGACGAAACCGGACTGTCTGACTCAATCGTACAGCTTCTCTTCACACCCTCCGACGCCCTATCTACACTGGAAGTCTTATCCTTCACATCCCTGTCCAATCCGTTAATAGATGGATTCGAGCCTTTAGCCAAAGCGCTCTCGCAACCGAAATTCCGCAATTTAAAATCGCTTAACTTGCAGATGATGAAAGAGGATCGTTTATTGTTTCGTTTGTGGTTGTTCGATGAGCAGACTCGAAGGTTCCAACATAGGCTTGAGGAGTTGGGAAGGGAGATAGACGTGACAAGTACTTAAACTAGTGGTGGATCCCAAGGCTTCCAACAGTATGTGAAGATTTTATTACCTCCCCATCACGAGCAGAGATGATTTATACCATTTTATTAAGATGCTTTTATATACCGAGAAAATGTGAACATGAAAATCTAAATTGATATGGGTATTGACTGGTCTCCGCCGTATCCCTCCTTGCTTGAATATCTCCTGTGTGCCTTATCAAGAATTATAGCTTCATAGCAAATAAGTAGGCTCATCAAAACAAGGAGCAGAAGTACGTACAGCGACGATCTCAAGGCGAAGCACATCAATCAGATTCAGAATGGATGCCAGTCGCAGATACCGGTACCATTAAGGTTCACTAGTGATGCTTGTTATTGTTGCGTAGGTGACGCCGAGCGTGCTCTACGGTTGTTTACCATGATCTTTGTCCAGCTCGGAAGATTTGCGAATGAAGTACCGCCTCGAATAATCAGGCGCACCATCCCGTTTCAAAGGTCATCGGTTGGTGGTAGGCTTGGTTTCTAGAACATGGATGCAGTTACGATGCATCGGGCTTGGTAGTGAGTAGATGTACTGAGATCCATACAGCTCGTCTCTTATACTGGGTCAAAAACAGTCAGATCAGACGACATGATTACGCGAAGCCATCGATGAGGTCAACGATATTAATATGTCTGTTCCAGTCGACTGAAAGCAAAATTGGAGAGCTCAAGCACGGGAAATCATAATATTAATGAGAAGAAAGCATAGCATGGAGAATGGGAGTCGGATCGTAAGCAAAGCCAAGCCGGCTCAAGTTTTTGTTCTCAGCTGGCGGGAGTCACACACAGAAAAACGAACAACGTCGTCAATTTGACCTTCGATATACAATCACGAGATCGGAACGATGAGTCAGAAAATCACCACATAGCCACTTATAGTTACGTACATAAATCGAAGATGAGTGTGACTCGATGAAGCTGCCGCAGTGCCTTAAACTTCATCCTAGAGTGATACTCGACAAACCAGATATTTTCTCCCGAAGAAGTTGATTAGAAGGAGCCACCAAGGTTAGTGGGCGAGATGTGCATGACTCGCCGCAACAAGATATCTCTATGTGCGCACATCGTCAAATACTGATCACCCTCATTGAATCGGAACAACAAACCTTCTGTAGTACATGACGGCTCGGTAGCCTCAGTTGCTACGGGATCAATTTTGTCCCGGGGCCAAAGGTGATCCAGACTCGACGAGACTTCCGCCATTAACAGGTAGCATCCATCATGAGCAAAGACCCGGTATAGACATTTGATTCAAGGAATTGGCGAGAACGGAGCATCGAGGACCGGTGAAGGTGATGGTAAAGAAGAAGGATGTCGATCGAAGCAGCTTATTGCCCCCCGGACACCGGGCATGCACGGACCCGCTATGCGATTCCGAGCCCAGGTGGAGTCGTTTGGCACCAGAGGAGCAAAGAAGAAGGGAACAACGATTAAATTATGATTACCTCGAGACGGCATTCTGTTGATCAGAGACAGAGATCGTTAGTGTCGTTACGCGAGACTGGATAACTGTTGTGAACTCGTGTTGCTCGTGGAGAGTGCGTGGTGCAACGTCACCGACCGCTATTGCCAACGTCAGAGCTGATCCTGTAGTCGACGGTGCCAGCGAAAAAGCCTTCCCGACATCCTGTCAGAGAGGGAATGATGCGCAACGATCGGCGAAGCAGCCTTTCAGGTGCATACAACGAGGACCCAAGGATATGTGGGGAGTATTCTCGTATTTGTGGTGCCATCATGCCGGAGAGTCTCGCCCATAGAAAATTATGTGTTGCTGCTGGAAATCATCCTTTGCAGCCACCGGTGCCAGAATCGAGGTTGTAACCAAGTACGACGGCTCAAGGGCATAGTAAACCTACCGAAAGGTAAACTCTCCCGCATATAACCACACCTGTCCCGTCCTCGAATCCAACCAGATGCCCTTCCTTGTTTATGCAGCGCTGCCGCATTGTGTTGCAAGGGTAGGTAGAACCCGGTGGCTGGAATAGGACTGCAGGAATCTTCGTGCACAGAAGATCTACCTGGCGGCGAAAAGAGTGATGACCGATGGCTCAGCCGCGCGCTGAGATCAGAGAGAAACATAACCGGGTCTTTTAGGGTTGTAAAGGAGAGACAAAGACATAACATTTCGATGGAGCATCATCGCCTCAGGGCAGATCCAAAGACCACATAGAGAATGATAAAGAGTAAAGTATTGTAGAGGTTTCCGCTGCATGGACGACGTTGATGGTGGATGATGAAGGAAATAAAGAAGCCTTCGGGAATCGGAACTGAACGCGCACGAGCCGGGCCGAGGGGCCACGCGATCACGCTCAAATCACATGTATTTGGGACGCGTCGCCTGACAAGTTTGCTTTACTTCACTTTCCAAAGCCGAGTTTCTTGAAGACTGACTAGGACTTCGCGTTGAACGTTTGAACATGTTTACATTCTTCATTTGTATTTATTGATTATCAGCGAACGACACAAGCGGCAAAAGGTAGATATTCTTGAGTTGTCGGATACCGTCACTCATAGTTGACAACGTTGAACCACAAAGCTGAAAAACAGGAAAGCGCGCCACGCAACACCCACTTTGCCTCAAATGCCCCCTAACTAGTAATCATCATTAGAATAAACAGTAGAGTCAGCATCCGAATGCTGCGCACACATGCATAGATACAGGAAACGGAATCTACAAAGCAAAGCCAATGAACCGATACACTACACGAGAAGCAAAAATCACTGAAGCTAACAATCAACAGCGGGCCCACGGAATCGAACCGTAGATAACATTTTCCGCTCAACTTGCCACTGATCCACTTTTGCATAAGTAGCTTACGAAATAACAGAATGGAGATCTCTTGGAGAGAGATAGAGCAATCGTATCTGAGCACGACGGTTCCTCTGAGTCTTTTAGACCCCACATTAATTTAATTGAGAACGGGCTCGATGTGATTCCATTTACAAGATGCAACAGGTAGAGGAGATATCACCACTAGATCGGAGAACCGTGTTTTTACGAGTCACACAAAGAAAATGCACCCAAGGACTGCGCGGAACCAAAGTCCAGTTTCCGAAGCTTTGTATGGACTCAGCCAAACTAGGCTTTGTTAATTAGGATGGAATTCCGAAAGAGGATATCGCCTGCAACTCACCTGAACATCCAGACCGGCTAGGAATAAATTTCCCCATGAAAAAGAAAGATGATCGACGAAGGGTACAAAAACACGATAAATTCCGGACATGCCGTTACTTGGACTTGAACCAAGAGCGTAACAATGGGCTAAATCGCAACATGTTGACCACCAAACCATGGCGGTCTCGATACAAGTCTTGATTTATAACGAGATTTATCGACAGAAACACAATCATCCTCCCGCAAGAAATAGAGTTGATAAGCACAGGAAAGGTACCTCATGAAGCGAAGAGTCCAAAAAGACCGTATGAGTTTTATTAAATGGACGGCCCGCGGAATCGAGCCACGGATACCGCTTGAGATGTCTCTTGGCATGCCCAGCTAGTACATATGAATGAAGATCCGGGGCCAGAAAGATGATTAGTCCAATGTAAACGACAACTTTAGTGCTGTAGGATAAAATAGACGGAGCAGACATAGTCGACTATCGAGCTGTGTTTTACAAGCCAGTAATTGTAATCCACTCAATAAGAACGCACCCATTCTCTGGACCTCTGCGAAATTTGGCTTCCTTGCAAATTGAGACCCAGCCTGTTCACAGAAGCTGAGCGATCGGCTTTGATTTTCACAACTTCATGCACAAGAGGAGTATCAGTGCACGGAGGGAGAGAGAGATACGACGGCGTCCCGACAATATTTCTTCACGAACAAGAGAAAGAGTCGAAAGGAAAGGAGCGCCCTTTTCATACCTCACTCATCGACGTGGTGGTAAACGGTAAAATATATTCGTGTTAGGAAACTAGATTGAGTCGTTAGCTATACATCTACAGAATTAGGGTTTTTTGAACATACTGGGAAATATGATGGGCAACCTGGTAAGAAAAGCTTAGAGCGACGATCCAATCCAATTCTCTTCATCTTCATTATGAGGTGATGCCTGGGTAATTTGAGTTCGGTGCTTGGCATGGTGTCGAGGTGATCGATACAGCTCGTACAAATCAGAATTCGTGTTGATCATGAATGCGCGGCACGATGAGGATAGCATTTTCATCCAACGGAGTCAAAGACAAAGTATGGCTGAGCTGCTGTCGAACTGCGCAGAAGGTAGCTCAACACGAATGAAGATAGGGAATTCAATCATGATCGGAACAGCGAGTGGCAAGGCATGGTTAACGTCGCATGAACGAAATACGCTAACAAGAAATGTAAGCAAGCGTCCCGATTCCAGAGACTATCATTGGGCAGACCTTAATGGCGCATTCTCGTCTTGTGTTTGAAGACAGTATGGGACAGAGCAGTAGCGAGGACAAGCATTTTCATTCGAAAGTAAACAAATACAATACATAACTAGAGTAGAGAATCAGTGAACTCGCAGTCTATGTAAAACAGTATCGACGCACTAGGGAAGATTGTACACGCCACCAAGAAGGTACTCCAAAATGCAGAGTATGTCATTTCTTCGGTACAGGTCGCTACAACAGATCGCCCGTGCCAGGTGTACATCGCGAAAGCCGTTCTCCATTGCTGGATTGTGTCGAGATGAGAGCATTAGGCGAATTTTTTGATCCCTACAACTATAATGAGGACGACATGAATTCTAGCAGGCGACTTTCATACCAATTGAGAACCAGATTTGACCTTCTTCCCCGACCGAAATGCCGACCTTGGTACTAAGGAAATTGTCGTATTAACTTGACGCGCATACAAGGTCAATGTCATCTTGCATTTGGACATGATTCGCGCGGAGTGACATGCGACGAGGGATATTACATGTCGAGGGAGACTTTTATAAAACCGGCCGGAACGTCAACCGAGGACTGTCGAGGCATATTGGAAAAGGAAAACGGAGAAAAGAAATATACAGTAAGCGTAAGCACATCGTCAAATACTGGTCACCCTCGTTGAAGCGGAACAGCAGACCTTTGGTAGTACATGACGGCTCAGTAACGCCACTTCTTGTGGGGTTAATTTGGTCCCTGCGCCAAGGGTGATGCAGACTCGACGAGAATTCCGCCATGAACAGGTAGCATCCATGACGAGGGAAGATCCAGGATAGACTTTCGCTTCAAGGGATTTAGGGGAATGGAACATAGAGGACGGTGAAGTAGGAGGGAAACGAAGGTGACGGTAAGAACGATAGATCTCGATCGAATCGACTTGTTGACCCTCGGACACTAGGTGGACACGGATCTGCAACGAGCTGAAGCTGAGCATGCGATAGCGGAAATTGTGCTAGAAGTGATTGCATAGCACATCATCGCTGCGAGCTAAGAGTATTCCTGGCATCCTCTGACAAAGGGAAGATGCTAGATACGCGTGGCTACTTTCAGAAAACTTGGAGCATTCTCGTCTTTGCACTGACATCAGCACCTAGTTTGTCCTGTGCAATGGAGTAGTCACCGTCACTGTAAGTGTAATTATAATCAAGTCTAACTGGACAAGGGCGTCATCAACGAACCAAAAGGTAGGCTTGCCCACATATGTCCACACCCGTCCTATCCGATGAAGCGCGGGTGCTGATCAGAGGGCAAAGCACTTGAACAGAGAATTCGAAGACAGACGTCATAAGCGTAGAATGTAGGAAATGATGCGCAGCTTGTCTCGTAGTGGCTTTTCTGGCACATACAACGAGACGTCTCATCTTTGTCTGCATGGTGTGCTGCGTATTATTATATATCGGGGACAGGCGAAGCATGCCTCTCGCCTGAGTCCGATGCACGTCTCGAAGGCCTTGGGGTAATCATCCTCTGCAGCAATCGACGCTGGAATCGGGATTATAATTAAGCCTGATAGGACAAGCGCATAGTCCACGTACCGAAAGGTAAACTCCACACCTGCACCATCCTCAAAAACTAGACGTTCCTTCTTTTCCTGTCCATCAGTGCATCGGTCGTGGTGATTGCGGCATGACAAGGCAATTCGAGAGAACCCCGCTTGCGGTAAATTGCAGGAACTCCCGTACACGATGAACGACGAGTCAAGCATAAGCTCGGAGAGAAACACGACAGGGACTGTGGAAGACGCAAGGGAGCGACAATGGATGGAGCATCATCACCTCATCGAAGGATTCTAAGACGACACAGAGCACAGGATAGCAGACATCTCTGCTTCATGATGGAGGTTGTTGGTCGTTGACGTTGAGGAAGGAAAAAGAAGCATTCAAAATCATTGCCCACGAACCGGCCCGAGAGGCCACAGGGGCCCATGCAATCAGCTATTTTTGGCACGCGTCGTGCGATACGAACCACTTTCAAATGCCTAGCTTCATGAAACCGTTGATCGGTAATCTATCAGCCACCAGAGCAAAAATCCATCTTCATTCGTGATAGAAAGTCAGTATAATCTTCGCATAATATTGGACACAGTACGATCCAACTTCGAGCTTCGATGTGAATTTCATCTCCGGGCTCATTCCCAACTGTTCAAGACACCGTCTAGTAAATCTTCGCGCCTGTTCCTGAAATAAACGATTAAGATGAAGAACCCAACTCATCATCTGCGAGTTTAATTCTTTCAAATTGCACAAACGCGGTTGTGACAATGCCATCGTGGATTATTGAATCCAACCAAACATCCAGTCGACCGGGAAAGTGAAGCTTATGACTTCGAGTGTGGGTGGCACGTTGGAAGGTGTTGAGAGAATTTATATGAGTGTGTCGGAAAGTTTAGTTCCGTCAGTTATGGAGAGCGAGTTGAGTCTAGTCAGAAGTAGCGAAAATGGTACGGTGTAGGCTCAAGCGCCGCAGTTACAAGCAATAGGACACCAACGCGGTTCATTTTCTGGTCTTTCCTATGTCATGCCATAGGTAGATGAGATGTGGAGTCCTCCGGACGACATTCTCAAGATCATGCGCACCGCACTGTGAAAATACGCCACTCGCAAGGACTTGAGTGAGATCGGACAGTCATCCCTAAGGAGCGACGTCAAATATACCCCCAGATGATTCTCCAAGTGCTCTAACCAAACCCCACGACGAACGGCAGTGTAACAACCCACCCCCCAAATTATCAAACCGGAACCTAATCCCATGAACTGCTGACTTCTTCAATGTCGGAGGGAGATTTTCCAGTAGCTTGAAATAATACTCCATGACCCAGAACGTTAAACGGGATAACTCCAGGTCTCTCAGGATGCTCAATGACAGGATGATCGCCATATTGCGAACATTGCCACTGCAGATCTTCATGGTATGAACGTTAGCACACTACAGAAGGATTCCAGCAGATGTATCCATCATTATCTATGTTAGTGCAATTGTGGGCAGGCTCATAAAACCCAAGCAAAGAGTATGTTCAAGCCTCAATGTATATTAGCCAGAATGCAAGAGTGTTAAAGACCAGACACAAGGTAAAAATCAGAGGTAAGGAAGGGTAAGAGCCAGAAAGGTGCATACATAGCTAACAAGGGACGAATCAAAGCCTGTATGGAAAGCGGAAATTAACTGAAACTATATGTGAGGTATATAGGTGGTCCATTGTACAGTATGGAAGGCTAATGGGGGTAGGGAGCACAACTGTATGAATGCAAGGATGATCAACATGATCCGTGCTACAATGTATGCACCAAACATAATGAAACAAAGAATGAACAAAAGTGATTTAAAAATGCCAGATTCTGCCCATGAACATGTAACCATCCATTCCTGGATGATATACATATATGTTGCAACCAGAAAAGGAACAGAGCCTGCTGCTAAGAGCCCAATCAACATTGCAAGAGATGAAACCCTCCATAGCACCATTTCAATGTGTGATGGAAAGGAGGATGACCAAGCAGTGCAATGGACAGCCCCGAATAGCGATCCTGCACCAAGTAAGATCACAAGGTGTCCTAATTGATTATCTTCACTACCAGATGAAAATCGAAAGGCACCATGTCCAATGTGATTGTATCCAAGGTCATCATCGTTCTCCTGCAGAATCATACTTATTATCCCAGGGAAACCCTTCTGAAAGCCATCTTCTACTTCCAGTGTCAATGTGAAAGTCTCCAAGTCCAAGTCTGACCCATCCAAAGACATGTGATACTTCACATTTAGTGGCTTATTCCACCACAAGCAGTATGTTATGATGCTGAGGAATGCGAATGCAAGTGCTGTCACTTCAAGTAGTGTGATAGGAAGATGTTGAACGGCTTGAGCAATGCATTGGACAGTAAACCAGGATATTTGGAGGATAGAAAATATTTTGGACAGTGCATCACCTTTGCTTTTGTCCTCTATTGTCTTTGCACTGACCTCCTCTAGTTTCTTCACCAAGTGCAGGTAAGAGTTGAGATCTTCAAGAACAAGGATTGATGGCTCTACAGCCCTGGATGACGCAGCACGATCTGACAAAGTTGTGGAGGATAGTGTTGGTGATGGTGAAATGGATTCCATTTCCATGTAACAGAAGCCACCCATACTGAGAACAAATCCATGCGCCATCGTTAGATTTGGAGAATATTTGTCTTCTTTGCCCCTCCACCTGTTGATTACTGATGAGATAGAAAAGTCTGTTCCTGTTGGCCTCCAACATAAGTCAGATATCCCCTTAATGTCATGAAATACTCACTGTAGCACACCTCCCATGCTGCCATAAATTGGTCAGCAGCCCATGCAACAATGACCTCTGGTACCAAGATCACAGCAACCATAATCTTCATACATTCAATGGCACAAGAGATCGGTCCCCTTGTGGTGATATTGCGACCCGGAACATTGGGATGTACAGCAAGCCAAGTGCACATGAATATTGTGGCGAGGCAGCTCCATACGATGTTCAAAAGTGTCTGTCGATCTTCTGAGGACACAGGTGAGTCTTTGTTATCCTTGGGAGATATCTCTACCCCAAAGATGCCAGAACTGAAGAGAAGAACGAGAACGATCATAGAACTTTGACTCCTGTCGGCGATTCTAAGGACTTCAAGCATTAGGCAGCATGGCAGAACATGAAATATTGGGGGCGCACCCACTATCCGTCCACCAAAGAAACCGATTCTAAGAAAACACTTGCTGGTACCTGAAGTTTCCTATATTTATCTTAATTTACTGAACAGTGAATAATATACACCAGATGCACACCAGAAATCTGTGCTGAGGATCCTTTTAACAAACTGGAGCCTGAGGATGTGAGATCCCCAGTTGAAAGTTAGCTGAATTCACAAATTGTTTAAAAAGATGTACATACAGGGAGTGTAATGAATGGGACAAGGATACTTTGAAAAGAGCATATCGTGAGGAGTCCAGGATGGAAGTAATGAGAGAAGAGAGTCTACTGCGTGCACGTTGACGACATGCACATACCATGAAGCAGCACAGTGTTGACCGGACTGTGTGACATCACAATGAATGATGTTTCAAGGAACCGAAACAAACAATTTAATGATCGACTGTTAGTGCATTCATATTAACATTGATGAGTCGGAAAAATTCGATTGCAACGTGATCATGTTTTAGTTTCACTGTGGCATGCATCATAGCTGACATACGCAGGCCTGTGCATATACCTGTAACTTGTACATCTTTGTGCGAAGACGAATCAAAGTCTTCACCCTTGTTTACCCATGAACCATCCCTCGTTGAAAGATGAACTTGCCCAACATTGAAGGTTTAATCCAGAGCTACACTTCAAAATGCACTCTTCCTCCTTTGAAATCAAAAACCACCCATGAACCACTCATCCCCAGGATCTGCAAAAGCAACAATCGGAAATATCGCTCTTGAACGCGGAAAGAATTGTGTACATCATACTTTGGATGCGTGGGCTCTGGAATCGGTTGGGTGTGAAATGTTCATCCTTTTGGAGGACTCCGAAAGTCCTCAACTTGCGGCACAAATGCTGGATGCTGACCTGGATCATCGCCCACTGGTGGGAAATGTTCGTGACTCTGGATGATGACCAGACCGGAACAGAGTATGGCTTACTTTCTTACTGTCTTACCACAACTGCTTGAATACCTTAATAGAATGTCTACTCATCTTCATTGTGCAAGCATGGTATCCTACATTTTACAACAGCGCTACAGAACTGTCAGGTGCCTGAAATGAAGAGACCATGCCAGACTTCGGGGCAGGGTCCTCAGTCGATAATACATCAATACACAGTAGATGATGGCGAAAGCGATGTGAAACGAAAGCTTGGGATAAATAAAGGGAGGCGATTCATGGCACGTCGTGCCTGCCCATTCCGCTTTGAGTAATAATTATGCCTCTGTAAATAAACCAGAGGAAACAGATAGATTATACATACCTGAACCTGACATCACATCAAAGCCTACACATAGAATTTATACTGGACACAAGCACGGAGTTTGAACAGTATTGGGGCTTCTGTATAGCCTTCCACGTCACTTGCTGCCGTTATACATGAGAGGCTGTTCCAATATGCATTCATCGGAAACTCGCTCACCGGAGCAAGCTGGCAGCACGTTGCATCATCCGTTCCGCCTGTTGACATCCTTCTTTCTTAGTACGAGCAGTGCCAAAACACGTGGACTGCGGTCAATGATCCTAAACGTGACCATGAATCCGAAATTGACAGTGGAGCTTTTATAAGGTATAGCCACACATAACAGTTGGTGGAGGGTGCACCATCTGGCCTTTGGTTAAACGTAATTCAGCAACAAGAAGAGTTCGCCCTGGGTGACAGATGTGCTATGTCCTGCCTGGACTTGTATAAACTCTTCCCCCAATTTTCACCACAGTGAATCCCACCATCTCACCAAATTAATCACATTGTGGCTCAATTAGCACACCAAGAAGAAGTTTCACGCCTCATTTCAGTCTTCATGAATAAATTCTCCATCACGATGCAGGCTTCACTTGCAATCCAAGCAGACTTCCACTGATACCCAACATTCCCAGATTTTTCTATTAAGAGGATTGCAGACACCGTTCGAGACGTAGGGAAATTAACCCCGTATTCATTGGGGGTCATTTGAGATGGCATGATGCTTGGAGCGTGGTCGGAGTCTTTGTGCCTTGGGGTATCAACCAGGTTCATGAATTTCCACCCCAATGGATTATTCCAAGTTCGTAAAGTGATAATTTATAGTAGCTTCAGTATAGAGCATCCTAACTGTCATCTCGGCAGAGTTAAAGAGCAAGTTTCGATTTATTTTAGTAAACCCGTAGAAACACAAATTATCGTTGACTTAAGTCAAGCATAGTCCACCTTTGCTAACGACACAAAGCTCGACAATGTCAACCATAATGACATATCCATCGCAGTCTGACTGTCCTAATATTCATCCGATATGGTTGGTAAGAAGGGCCATCGAGATTAGCGTACGGGACGACCCGTCGCGATGGGAGATCTATGTGCAGAAGCGGATCGTCAAACACTGATCGCCCTCATTGAATGAAACTAACAAACCTTCTGGAGTACATTATGGCTTGGTAACCTCCCTTCCTGTCGGAATAATTTTGTCCCAGCGCCAAGGGTGATCCAGACTCGATGATATTTGCATCAACAGGTAGAATCTATTCAAGAAGCATGGAGGATCAATGAAGTGGGAGGGAAACGAATGCGATGTAAGAAAGGAGTGTATTGATCGAAGTGGCTTATTGAGATTCGGTGCGCAAGGACCCGTAATGAGAAGAGATTATATGTAGCTGAGCATGCGACAGCAGAAATTTGTGCACAAGAGACTGCATGATACGCCGTCTTTGCCATCCTCTCAGAAAGAAGGGTCCTAGATTGTCATTGAAATGATGGGTGGCTAGGTTTTGGAAACCCTGGAGGATCCTCATCTATGTGCTGCCATCAGCGCCCATTTGGTTACGTAGGTCAATGGAGCAGTCGCCAGCACTGGAAGCGGAATTATAATCAAGTCTGACTGGAGATGTGCATAGTCAACATACCAAAAGGTAAGCTCGCTCTCGTATATCTACCCCTGTCCTATCCGATGAAGTGTGCGCGTACTGTGTTGCATAAATTAGTGGAAGTAGCTGAGACAGGAGCTCGCTCACACAGAAGACAACACGAGATTGAAGGCAGGAAAGCTGGTTTCACAGTAGCTTTTCCGGCGCATACAGCGAGACCCGGAGCATTGTCATCCTAACGGCGCTGGAATCGGGGTTATGAGCAAATCCAACCAGGTTAAGGGCATCGTTGACATGCCAAAATGTAAACTCCCCCACATAGGCCCACACGTGTACTTGGTCCTGTCCTTGAATGCAATGAGTGAGCCAACCATGTGCTGTCAGAAAGATCAGAGAGGTACACAACTGGGACTTTGGAAGATGCAAAGGAATGAAGAGGGCATTAAGCTTGAACAGAGCATTGTCGTGCGGCAGAAGTCTCCACTGCATGGAGGCTGTTGGTCGTTCACATTGAGGAAAAAAGGAAGTTTCGAAAATCATTGCACAAGCCGGGCTGAGGGACCACGTGACCATGGCTATTTTTAGCACGCTTCGTGCGATACGAACTACTTTCAAATGCCTAGCGTCTTGAAATCATTAATCTGTAATGTATCAGCCACCGGAGCAAAACAAACCATCCTTCATTCATGATAGGGATTTAGTATAATGTCCGTATGATGTTGGACACACTGCGATCCGGTACCAGTTTCATTGTGAATTTTACCATCGGACTCATCCCCAGCTCTGCAAGCCTCCGTCTAAATCTGCCAACACTTGCGAACATGACATAGATTCCACTATGCGATGCAACTGGTCCAGTGTATTTCTTCACCACGGTAGCCTCTAATTGCCTTGCTCATCTGCGCGAATGCAGGGTCTCAGTTCACTCTGAGTTAGGACTACATGTGTGAGATACATGACTTTAAAGAAAGGCCTAGACAGGGAGACATTAAAACCAAGCTTGGCCTTGGAAAGTTGCCATTGCGTCGGGTGAGAAAATGAAATCTAGTAAGTGAGGCAAATGCCAGAAAACGGGAATTGGGAGGGTGGGTACACGAAAAGACAGGAAAAACACTCTGACTGAGGAGAGTGTGAGAGTGGCACCTATCAAAGATAAGAAATACAGACCTGAGGAGAGTGTGAGAGCAGTGAAACAGAAGCTATCGTCTCCTCAGGTCTTATAACAGCGATCGAAAGGAGCTATGCAGTCATCCCAGTCTCAAGCCAGAAGATCGGAGACTGGAAAAAATAGCATACCATGGAAGGAGGATGCGTTTAACCTCTGACGCTGCTAGTGCTCTGAGTCACGACTTCCATTGACGAGAATTGGAGTTTGGTTGGCAAGGATCCCGGTCTCCTTCAAGCCAGGTGTGTGATGCCCCTTACTTGTGCGCTCATGACAATTAGACTTGCGTAAAACAAGTTTTAAACCCGATCAAATAAAATTCTACATACTCGAGTTTGCGACATCTGGTTCAAATCTGAATTTGAAAGCGGGCACGACGCGCACGGTGCCAGGTGCCTATTGTTCAGAATCAAAAGAGACAGTGGACATATGCCTTTATTTTGTCATCGTACAACAACGACGCCATCTAGTTCCCAAATTTCTTAGGCGTCGGACCTGTTTTCAAGAGCCACAATGATATACATGATGCACACATTTTTCACATCCTTGCGCTCTTGCTAGCTATGAAGAATCTCTGCTCATCCAATAAAGGCCTTGCGATATACCATCGATCAAAATACCTTTCTCTCGCATCCTCCGGGTCTGCCTTTCACACCTCCTGCTTTCCTCATATCTGTCTTTGTACAGAGACGATCGTTCTGCTACAATGCTTCTCGCTGATTTGAAAGGGAGCTGTGCTTGCTTCACTACAAATTGAAACAAAGAATCCATGAGGACGAAACAGGAGAGCACAGGGCCCCTATTAAACGTGTACGATATTACTTAGGTCAGGGAATTTCAGATGACCTCTTCCTTCTTAACCATATTCACATTCGCAGAAATTCTACCTTCAGCTTTTGTTCTCTACTTTCTGTTAGCTCCCAGCCTTGTGACACAAGCACTCTCTACGATCAATGATGCTGGGCTCTGCTGGCTACACTACAAAAATAAAAAAAGGATGTCGCTTACCTCATCTGATGAGTACCTTTCGTTCCCATCTGGTTTGTGATTCTTTATTCTCTTTGTTCTCTTTCTTCACCGCTTCCATTTTCCTATGTTCCCTTACCCTGATATTGTGTAACCTACGCTTCAGCCTTGTTCTATATTCATTGACTGGTGGCCACTCAGTTCCTGCCTTCCGCTATATAAAGCCGGTTCGCCTTACTACATAGGCTATCTATCTATCGCGTCTCGTCTCTGTCTCTTTCAAGTAAAACTCCCTAAAACTCTACAATACGCTACCATGCAAACAAAGGTCCATAGTACCTTCCCACTGGTGCTTTTTCACTTCCGTTTAATCTTTGCACACTAGCACGGTCACAGTCCCTTATATAGACAAGTCACCGGGCTTTCAGATCTTCCCTGCGTGCACCAAAGTATTCAAACACCACTTATCCCCCAACCAACAAGGTGCTTTCGAGTATCACGAACTCGTTAAACATGCCTGCTACCATCATGGCCATAGCTTGCTTTCACGCCATCTGCAGGGGTCTTGAATATAAAAGTCACTCCACAAACTTCGCCCCTGTTCACCTTGAATGGTCCGGGATGAGGGCTTCGTCTCTTCATTTCGTGTCTCTCGGTCTGGGGTCTCGGTTCGATTTAATGGATATCATCACCACAACCGCCACTTGTCTGCGAACGCTCTTCAAGCTTGAGAATTCATACTACAGGATCATATCCATAGACACTACACTCCTTCCCGCCCTTGTTGAACTCTTGCAGGAGTCATGCCGCTCTCGCTGCGACGCTGCTGTCCACCATCTAAGCTACTTGCTGTCTATTACAAGCTTGCACTTCGAGGGAGCATTGCGAAAAATTACAGGCCTTTTGGAAGAGAACCTGAATGAGACCGCAAAACACTGTTTCAGCACTGTGTTCGAAGACAGCCTTAGGGTGCATGATTGTTCTAATTCTGATATCCTCAGCAACACTGTTCTTTTATTCATGATGACTTTGTGCAGGTCACCGAGTCTAGCGGAGGCGATAATACACAAGGAGAGCTTACAGCTTACTTGTGATATTATGAGACAGGTCCCTACTAAGCTCAGTCAAGGGCATGTACCACTTGCATGCTATCTCCTTTGGGTCTCTGTTCTCATCGCCATAGATTTCATAGACATTAGCCTACAACATTCTGATCTTTGCATGATCCTCACCATCATCAATTCCCAAGTCTTGGAAGTACTTCTGTGACTCGCCCCCGGCGCACCGTCTAAATATGCGTAACACATCCATGCTGTCATCGCCAACATCATCTACGTTGTGGGGCTCTATGCCTGCTACAGATCTGTGACCCGCCGACTCAAGCGATGTATCGCTTCTGTGGTCAAGAAAGGCATCATCATCCACACCAAGCATTATTCAGAGGGCATTGTCAGAAACTGGAAAGCATTGGAAATGTACACCGGATATCATTTTGATGCCAGGAAGGACTGTGACGATCTACGAGACTTCTGCTTCATGGTGAGCTTTCGATTGCATTCAACATGAAACAGCTTCTTATTGGGGTTTATCAAGTGTTGGCGCGTACCCAAAAGGGGTATACAACACTGCTCCCAGTGTCAAAGCGTCCAATATTGCTCCAAGTCATGTCAAAGAAAACATTGGAAAGCAGGCCACAAAAAAAAATGTATAAAATGTGCGAATACACCCCTGATATACCATGACATCATTCTTAATCCTACCAACCAGTATCGCCTTCAGGGATAAGAAATATCTAGCATACCTCGGCCAAAGAATGCTCATGGCAAACCAAGATAACATCTCACGTCTCATTTCGGACTTTATTACAGAATTCTCCATCATGAAGCGGGCTTCACTCGCAATGCAAGTCTACTTCCGCTCGGACTCAATGTTACCAGAGTTTTCGATTGAGAGGATTACCGACATCGTTCGGGAGGTGGGGGAGATCAAACCTTATTTATTGAAGGCTATTTCAGATGGCATGATGCTTGGGGCCTGGTCCGAGTCTTTGTGCCTGGGGGAGTCGACCAGTTTCATGTATTTCCGCCTCAGTGGATTATTCCAAGTTCGTAAAGTATAGGAGAGTGATAATTTATAGTAGCTTCAGTATAGAGCATCATAATACTCATCTCAACCGAGTTAGAGATCGTGTCTCGAGTTTATTTTAGTAGACACGTAAAAATACAAATCATCATTGACTCAAGTCAAGCATAGTCTACCTTCACTAATGTCACAAAACTTGACGAGGTGAAATGAAGCGGTGGGCCATTGCAGGGCATGGCATATCCGAGTCCTGACTCAATCGGGGGTGGGCTGCCCTGCGTGGGTGTTGCACAAAATCCTTTATATTAAATATGAAAAAAGTACCTAACCAAGCAACAGTGAGTAAGGTATACAATCGCTCGAGGTACAAGACCCAGATATATAACTGATTGAGAGAAAAGAACAATGAGTCTCCTGTGTTACTCCGCAGATTCTTTGAAGTTTGCGGCCAATGCCTAGGTCATTACACTGGCAGCTAGAGGAAGCAGAATCTGAATAGAAAGGAAAAAGAAAAGGAGAACTGGGAAGAAGAATGACTAGCTGGAATGTTGCTCGATGTATCCCAGGCTGTCATTAGACAACATGGATAGCGGCTATTACAGCATACCATTAGCCTTCGAGAGCTTCGGTTTGAGATAGTTGACTTCATATTGTCTCGCTGAACAACCTGCCTTAGCGATGGCCGATGGGGAAGATGAACTTGTTCCTCCACCCCTGGGATGCTATGGACTGATAGTTAATACTTAATCGAGCACAAGCATCGGAAAAAACAACCTAACAGGAAGAAGGGACCTGGGAGAGCTCGAGCATTAGCACAAAGTCGAGGACAAGGTCCACACTGCTGTAAGGCTGATGCACTGCCAGTACCCCTTGAGAGCCAATATGTCTGCTCGTGAGTGGCAAAACTGCAAGGATTTTGTTCATTCTTAACTTCAGTAGTATTTGGTTACAAGATTTATGTAATAGTACAGCGGCTAACAAATAGTGAATGAAAGATCTTCTATCATGATCCTTGAAGCATTATGCATTCATGCTCTTAAATTCTTTCATAAAGTCATCCATGACATCCAATGTGCTCAAGAAATGCTTGAATGCGAGTTTCTCTCCACGACCCACAGCCAACGACTGTCCTGTCCTCGCCGCATTCTTGATCTGTCTGCCATTTACGTCCCGCTTCACTAGTTCCTGGATTTGCTGTGGAGTGATATCCTCTGATCCCCCAATCTTGCCAATGAAAGCAGACCAGACCTGTATTTTGGATTCAAGGGGCAGTTCGTGGAGATGCAGTGCAACATAGATACGCGACAGGATGGCTTTGTTGAATGCCTTGACACGATTGGTGGTTAAGAAGAGGATGCCCCGATAGTACTTGACATGATGCAAGCTAAAAAGACAGTCAAAATTGCGGTAGAAGAAAGAGAGCCGATGGAGCTCACAAGACAGCGACCATGGCATTCCATACAAGATCGTGGAGAGAACATTGCTCAAGGTAGATGTAAGCCTCATCGATCAGGACAATGGCTTTCCACGTCATAGCGACCTCAAACACGCATTTGAGAGCCATATCAAGGCTATTCACATCCGTGCTCAAATTGGCAGAGAAGGTTTTACCTGAAAGGGAAAACAATTAGATGTTTTCAGATGAATATTAGCACCACTGAACTGACTGACTCCCAGAGGACCAAACAAGTTAACAACGAGATGATGTCCTTTGCCCTTGATGAAGTCATCAAACCTGAGCTCACAATGATGTGCCTCAACAAGAGACCACAAGAGGTCCTTTCGGTCTGTCAGAAGAACAAAATTGGAAAAGGCATCCTTGTTCCATTCCACATTGGAGATCTTCTCGACATTGAACTCCACTGCAGGCTGAATTAGCCTCAGCATGGGGCTGAAAAAGACGACTTACAACAGAGTTTATCAGAAAGACTGAATCTGAAAACCACAGTGGGCATCAGCATGAGATCTTCATCTGTCAGTTCAACATTGTCTGTGTTCTCCTTGTCACAGAGGTCCACAAGAACACCTTCAAAAATGTTATTCAAGACTGATGAGATGTACAGGATGCACGGTCGCCTACCGTTAGCAAATTGACCGGGTGCTGACACTGGTTCTGGGTCCATAAGGTTTCCATAAGGATCTAGTCGCGGAGTTTCCTCTGACATGGATACAGCAGTAGGGTACTTATAATTAGGATTGAAACATCGGAAAGAAGTTGAAGGACATTGGTTAGCAGTCAAGCTGGGCCGTGAGCAAGATCTCATCCTACCACAATCCTGCCCTTGACCTAAAAATAGAATAACATTAGAACATATTCAGCTACGACCAGAGAAGAGATGAAAGAATGAACATTGTGCCTCAATAGCCTATTATCTCCACACTTCAATGCTGCAATACCATTGAACTGCATACGGTGAATCCCCCAAAGATCAGACCATTTCTTGCCTCGCTGCATCACCATCTCCTTCAACTTGGCAGCATCAGGATGGAACCTAATAGGGTAGGCATCCAACGAGTCAATCTTCACCGTCCCTTTGAACTTCTTGATGAGGATCTCCATGGTGACCTTTGATACCCCGACAGTCTGAGTGAGAGGCCAGTCTACGAGATCCATGCTCATGCAGCCCAGCTGATAGTGCCGCATGGCCGCCATGTTCATACTCACAGCTGACTCTAGCCTGAACAAATGCGGCGTGCCGGTGATAGCACGGCGTGTGACGAGGATCGAAAGTGGGACAAGGCTAGAGTAGAGGAAGTCCCAAGTTATCTTGCCATGGGATTTCAGCTTGTTGATGGTACAGATGGTGTTCTGATAGTCAGAATGGATGGAGGAAAGAAGGAGGTCAATGGAGGAAAGGATATATGAATTGAGCTGGGTCTGAGGGTTCTTCGATGCAAGGTACATTAAGAAGACTTCAGGGTCAAGCTATAGACAGAGATTCATATCTGAGAATCGTATAGGACTAACAAAGGCACATACTTCCAAAGGATCAGAGTTCCAAGAATTTCCGGACCACAACTGAATGACATCCTTGCACACTTTCAAGACGTAGTCGTTCTTGATAACAACCTTGAAGGTTGGCTCCAACACAGCAATCATATCTTCATGGAGGGGGAGCTTGCGTACGATGCTTAAGGAAAAGTCCATGAGTCAAAGACATTGTTAGCATCACTGGGAACATACACAAACCTGAAATCCTTCCAAGGGACATTGTCTCCTGATCGCAGCAAGGGAACACTTTCGACAGTGACCTTTGAACTTGTATTCTGGAGAATCAAAAATAAGCACATTAGCATGCTGACCCCAGATTGCAGAAGATGTACTGACAGCACATCCTAAGGAGTATCTTATGCATTTGATGAGAGTAAGCGCCAAATGGAGGTCGACTTGCTCACTGCCTACTCCGCATAGTCAGTAACAGAGCAAAATGAAAAAGCAGAAAGCACACACTGAATCCTTGCCAAATTTGTTCAGTAAGCATTGTGACAACACGCTCAATGCATGCAACCAGCCGAGAACACACTATTGGTGATGGTTTCTCTCCAACTATCTGCATATCCCATGAAGATCACTGACCCTCTATTCCCCTTCTCAGTGACTTGATTATACTAGGGATAAAACAGCACCATTGCTATTTGCTCTTCATGGTCTGGATATCCCTGGACAAGCGTGAGATGTGAAGGCAAATGTAAGAGACAGCTGAGGGAGAGCAATCAATGCTCAAAAAAGAATGGGTGACAAGTGTGATGTGTGACAACAGCATGGATAGAACACGGCATCCACAGCATGGCAAATTGTCGGACTATCGCAATCATGCACCGCCACCGAGATGCTTAGGTTAGCATAGACCAAATCCTGTATACACAGGACTCGGAACGTAATGGCATATCCATCACAGTCAACTGAAGCCGAAGAGGGGAGTGTCCAAGCACGAAAAACCATGATATTATCGATGAGAAGAAAGAATAACATAGAGCACAGAAGCCAGATTATGAACAGTGCCCTGCCACCTCAGTTGTTCATTCTCAGCAGACGATCATTGAGGTTAGTGCACGAGACGTGCATGATTCGTCGTGATAAGAGACCTGTGTGCGGAAGCACATCGTCAAATACTGGTCACCCTCATTGAGTCAGAACAACAAACCTTCTGCAGTATGTGACGGCTCACTAGCCTCATTTCTGCAGGATTAATTTTGTCCCTGCACCAAGCGCCATCCAGACTAGACAGGGCTTCCACTATTATCAGGTAGTGTCCGTCACGAGAGAAGATCTGGGAAAGACTTTTGCTTGAAGGAATTTACATGGTTTAAGCACTGCGAGTTCTTGCAGTGAGCTGATAGGCACGTTTCGATGCAAATAAGAATGCATCAACAAGCAAGCGAGAAGGTCGAAACAGCATTCGAAGACAGAGGTTGTGCAGGAACGGAAATTGGACCTTTACTTCGGAGACTGCACAACACAACTAGAGCCGAAAAATGGCCCAGTGAAAAAAGGGGCATTCCTGGCATAAGGGAGACCTTTACGGGAAGGACGCGCGGCTAGTTTTTGTGGTAGCCTTTCTGGTGCATGCAACGAGGACAGAGGGAGCAGAGCACCATAGTGAGCTGGTCCAACTAGTCATAAGGCGTGAGTTCCACATGACTTGAAGAATTCGGGGGACACCATTCTCCGCAAGTCACTGCAACGTTGGACTCGGGAGTTCTCATCCAGCCTGAAATGTCCCTGGATATGTTGGCAGGTATGAGCCGATGCTATTATGGATATTGCATATCCATTGATTTGGTGCATGAGTCAACACATGCCCGTACTCAGTCTTCTCGGCTTTAATGGTGACTTGCTCATATCTTCTTTTATTTTCTCTATTTTTCTTACAGATGCTAGAGTACATTAGAACATTGTAGAACAATAATGACTTGAACTATCCCTAGTATATGATACCGTACTTACCATTGTACCAAAATCTGAACCAATTTATTACTTTCAGTACCCTTCACACTGTGTGAACCCTCAGCTATGCTTAGTGCTTACTGAACAACTCGTTGGATACACCTAGCACTTTCTGACACCAACTCGAAGACTACGACTAGCACCTGTCTTCACCTACGGCCCGTAATTGCTTTGCGCTTACAGGCTTTCATTATCAGCTTTCCCCCTCAGTAATAGCTCCGCGCTTACCGGTTACTTCCCTATAGCAATTGCTTCGCGCTTGCTATATTCATTTACTTTGCAAACCAGACCACTCAGCTCTCCTCACGAACCCTTGCCAGAATCCATTCTATTCCTTAACGACATACATCATTTTTAATCAATCCTACCTCGCTTTGATCATCACTCCTTGCCTCGTGCTCGCATATCCGATTGCTGCAGAATCCTAACAGATGCTTAAACATTCCTCGATGTCTATGGATACGAAATGTCTTCAGAAGAGTAGAAAGTCCATATGCCCGAAGCCGGACCATTGTCTTACCTATATTGAGATCGTGAGCTTGTGTCCCCTGCCGTACAATGGGCAAGTGCTAGCCCTAGCCGTATCTTCCTCTCACGTCTGATATTCATGAGAATCCTGAAGCAATGGACAAGTCCAGCTGCTCCACACTGAAGTTGAGAAACCCTTATGCTCGGATGAAGATTTCCCGGACCTATCACCCAGGATAGATCATCGATGAGGGGGTCCAGAACAAGTATAAGGAAGAGATCAAGACAAAAATTTGGGAGGGGGTCATAGAGTTGACCTCAGAATGTAAGTTCAGAACATAAACGGGCAGTCACGGACTTTGGACGTTCACCAAATAGCGAATCCTACCAAGAGAGAATGAGCTCATCACTTTGTCTATTTCACTTGTGCTTACCTTCATCGTGCGCATGCCCCATGGTCATCCAGATGGAAAATATATGTGAAGTCAATGGAAATATCTTCAAAGTCCAGGGACGGGAACTTCTAAAGTTCTACTGTTAGAACATGAGGTAAAGAAGTAAATGTGAAAGGTGCCATACATGGTGCGTTTCATCTACAACGGACAAAATTTCTTCACTGAGGAAGTTTTCTGAGCACACAAAGGCTTGTAAAATCACAATCAGGTCATGGGAGACGGAAGCCAAATGGAAACACCGAAATACGACTGAAAAGCTAAGCCAAGCTAAGTTCAGAGGTTACTGTGTTTCCAGAAAGAATGTTTGACGTTAAATAGTCATACAGAACAACGTACTAGTTTGCAGCGATGCGGGAGATTATGGATATTCAATGACCAGGTGCAGCTTGATGCATAATGTAGCGTCCATTTCAGTTCACTGGAAGCGAAGTGCAGAGCCCACAAGAATTCAAGCCATTGATTATAAGGTGTAACACATAACACGGTCGTCGGATTGTACATGTAAGTAGCGCCATGCCTCCTCACCTGCTCGTTCTCAGCTGGTGCTCACAGAGATAAAAGGAACAACACCATCGATTAAGCATCCATATACATTCAAACAATCTGAACGGTTGGTCAGAACAGGCATCAAGGAGCTTCGCATAGATATGCACATAAACAGAGGATGTGTGGGACCCGGCGAAGTTGAAGCGGTGTCCCAAACTTCACTCTAGAATGATACCCGATAAACCGGATATTCCCTCTCAATGGGTTCGTAAGAAAATACCATTGAGGTCGGCTCACGAGATGTGTATGGTCTACCACAATAAGAGATCTATATGCGGAAGGGCATCGTAAAATACAGGTCGCCCTCGAATCAGAACAAGAACCCCTCAGCAGCACATGATGCCTCGCTAAGCTCATATCCTGAGAGATTAACACTGTCCCTGCACCAACAGTAATCCATACTCGACGAGATTTTCGCCGTTAACAGATGGTATCCGTCATAAAAGAAGATCAGGGATAGACTTTTGAATGAAGGAATCCACGAGAACGGAGCATCGAGGACCAGCAAAGTGGGAAGGAAACGAAGGGTGAGGAAGAAAGATCTCGATCGAAGTGCGCATGTTGACCTCCCAGACACTAGGTGCTCACAGACCTGCTACGGGGACTCTGAGCCCAGGTGGAGTTACTTTGAAGGCATTCTGTAGATCAAAGACAGAGATCATTAGCATCGTTACTCTATAGTAGAAACTGCCCTTTACCCCATACAACCGTATCTCTCGTGGAGAGTGCACGGTGCAATACCGATGTCAGCTATCCATGTCAGTACTCTAACCCAAGATTGGGACCGATCCTGTATTCGAAGGCGCCAGCGAAAATACCTCCCTGGAATCCTGTCAGAAAGGGAATGACACAATGTAGCAGCCTTTCTGGTGCATACAACGAGGACCCAGGGAGATGCAGGGAGCATTCTCCTATTTCGGCTACTATCGCGCCGGAGACTCTCGCCAGTAGAAGAATATGCTGATATGCCGTCTACACGTTCACACCTAGATTTTGCGATTTTGTAATCATACTAACGCATATCTATCTTAGACTAGCAATAACTAAAGGACTATAGCAGAGGCTTCAAGCTGATAGTCAAGCCAGAAAGCTACTAGTCGAGCCAGGATTTAGGTGCAATACCACTATTGGGTCAAGTCTATCAGCTGGCGTGACTAGCACCTCGAATACCAAGCGAGTCAGTAAATGACGACCGCTAGTCGACGGGGTAGCTACGAGTGCACCCAACAAGAAGCAGAACATACAGGTCTCGTGAAAGTACAGTCACTAGTGGAACAGTCTGCGCGCGAGTGTTTAAGAAGAGTTGACTAGCAGTGCAGCAGTCTCTAACGGGGCTTAGAAATGAATTTAGAAATGAAGCGCAGCTGTCCAGATCGGGCTAGTATGATACAGATCTATTTACGATCGGAACTAGTATAGCCGGGTTGTGCCTTCGATCACGATCGACAGCTGCTACAGGCACGCTCGTTAGGCTAGCCATTTATCCTTGACACAAGTGGAGCGTTGCTGGGCCAAGAACACGGAATGCCACCTCTAGCGGAGCTCCTAGGCCCACTAGTCAGCAAGCGGCCATTTCTAGACTGACTATTGTGTGATTATTCACCATTATTCATGACTAGCCAAGAAATCCTTATCAATAATACCCCTCTAGTCAGTTATTTATATCTCGATCGTACCTTGTTGGCCAGTATATAAGTAGTAGAATAGGCGCACGCGCGGCTCAGGCAAGCCATCCCTGCAATTGTGACCTACTAGTCAGTATCTAGTGCCCCAATTAAAGGCTTTTGTGCTTAACCTCGACGAAGCGGCTACTAGTCGCTAAGTTACCCATAGCATCGAGTGAATAGAAGTGTCTTAGAGTAATCTTTTGTGTCCTGCAAAGGCCAAGAGTGTTTCGAAGTTAGTTCAAGCAAGTTCTCGAAGTTTAAAGTATTATTCTTAGGCCAAGAGTGCCACTAGTCTGCCTAGAAAGCGACTAGTCAAGTGTTTATTCACTTGTAAGACATTACAGGGCCAAGAGAGCCACTAGTTCGAAGCAGTCCCAGTCAGAGCGAGCGCAGTAGCTCAAGTCGAGTCACTATTCATCCAATTGTGTCTTACAAACCTCACTAGTGCGAGTAGTACGCTTGTATAGCTCACTAGTAACGAAATAAAATGTCTTTAAACAACTTTCCTTGATTATTGAAGTCTGCAGAGTGCTTCTATCGTACTCGAAACGCCTGAATTCAATACATTGGTGATAAGTGTAGAGTTAGTGATTGGTTTAGTGTTGTTGGTGTTCATTGCCAGCCTCTAGTCCATTTGCCACTCACCGTTGCCAAGCACATCAACGCGTTAGCTGCATGGGGTAAATATGAGACAACTTGCTGTAGCCACCAGTTCTCAAGTGTAACAAATCTGCCTTACAGGGAATAAAACCCAAGAAAAGGTGCGCTTGAACCTTGACATATACTGTACCATTTGAATCACTTCGAATGTCACATGTCACAAAGGGTGCATTCGTATTCATAAAATGACCATGTGTCACACGTCTCAAGGGCCTCATTCGGCAAGGTTAAGTGGCACAAAATCAAAAAAGTGCCAAATCCGACAAAAAAGGGCCAAAATTTGAAAATTTCCTCTGATATGATGGTTTTACCTCATTCCTGGCCCATTGCAGGGTGTTCCATGCCTTGAATATTCAAAGTAAACTGTACTTTAATAGGAATATTATTCGGGTTTTGTACGAATGTCACTGTCACTGGCCTCGTATTCGATTATCTGGCAAGTATGGAATACAAGACTGGTACGCTCCGGTTATATGTATAGCTGGTGTGTGTGTATATTTGTTCTTGCTATACATGGTAGTAGGACCTCAGACACATTGATTTTGCTATATTAATACATATATAGAAAGAATATCAGTTGTGACTAAGATGCATGCATCTGTGACTGTGCTTAAATATTAGCATTTATACTGCAGATCTTCATCTTTTCTCTTCTCTTCTCAGTTGGCTTGATTTTATTCTATCTTTATGTTTTCCTATTCCTCTGCATAGCTGTTTTGTGCTCACACATTCCAGACATTGTGCAGCTGATTTCTTCTGTGGAACTTGTAGGGATGTCCACTGTTACTGTTATGTATACCAGAATGACATTTGCAATCATTATTATTTTCCAGTATTCCTCAACTTTGAACTTGCTTCAACTTCTTTGTCCTGACAGCAAAAGCCCATGACTAATATGTGCTTATAGCAATTAGACTTGCATAAAATATGTTTTAAATTCAATAACAGATCAAGTTGATAATAATATAATTTAAGATTGATCAGATAATAAGAGATATAATGTGACAGGTCCATGATAAATAGCAATTAAAGCAAATAAACTGAACTGTGCCACCTCTAGATCTCATTGGAACAGCAAATAACATTGTGACTGTGACTATAGTCACATGTAGATGAAGCTCTTTGTCACATCATGTGACCTGTCACGCATCGAGCCCGATGACTGCTTAGTCATATATATAAGTCATCGAGCTGGGCTTTTATTATTATAAAATATAAACTAAAAATTATTATTCTTTTATTCCACATACATTTAGATAAATCATAAACTAACTTCCTTCCTTCCAGCACCCCCTTGGCCTGACCCAGACATCACTAAGAATTTTAGACATGTCTAACACCTCCAACTCTAACCTAAGCAACTGACCACTCTTTCCACCATTCAAATGTTGATTATAAGCAACACAATCAATCCTCTTTTATTCCTTACCTTTATTGCTTCCATACATGGAGCTACAGTCACTACTGGGGCATGTTGGTGGTTATGCCTGAAAGATGGCAGGTAAACACCGGCATGTATTTATATAGTTTTTTTAAGCATAAAAACTGTACTATAAAAACCTGGTAAAATACTATCTGCTTCCTTTCTAATCTTTATCTTGGTGTTTTGGCACATGTTTTTGCTATGAATTATCTTGTTGGAGATATTGCGGGAAGCTGCAAGAAGAGTGTAGAAGGTTCAAGTTGGCATGATGCCAGATAACCTTAGGACTGATACTTACTGCTTATGGATGAGTTTAGTAAAACATTCTAGATAGTTTTCATAGTATAAATACAGGCTCTGTAGGAGTCAGAGAATACAAGTTCATTAGTCTGGCTTTACCAGCCACTAGTCTACCCACTGCGAACCTAGTGTTTCCAACATATCTAAATAAGTACATGATGCCATTTGTGTCATGTCTAAGTCTTATTGCCTGTAAATGATATTAGGTGTTTATACCCTGTATTTCCAATCATGTTGTTGTTCTAAAAATACCTGAGCAAAGATACTGTGTGTTACTGCAGGTATTTCTTGTGGTGTTTATGGCAGGAAATACCCAGTCTTCCTTGTTTTATAGGTGTTTCCTTGCATAAACACTTCAAAGAAATACCAATCATCATACATGATATAATTGCTCACAACAAAGAACACAATTGGAAACCCAGGATATAAACACCTAATATCATTTACAGGCAATAAAACACAGCATGAATGACATCATGTCCTTATTTAGATAATTCGTAGCAAAAACATGTGCTGAAACACCAAGGTAAAGATTAGAAAGGAGGCAGATAGTATTTTACCAGGTTTTTATGATACAGTTTTTACACTCAAAAAAATCTATATAAATACATGCTGGTGTTTACCTGCCATCTTTCAGGCATAAACACCGACATACCCCAGCAGTGAATACTAAAAAGGTTTTCCTAAAATAGTTGTATTTATTATATTTATAAAGAACTCATATCTATATTTGGCAATACAGCGGTATCCAGGGTATTAAGGCACAGATGCATTTGAAATAGAGCATACCAGTCTTGTATGCCATAGGCAAGGTACAAATATGTCCCATGTCACAGGCCATTCAAAGTGATTCAAATGGTACAGTATTAGCAAGAGCACAAGAGTGTTAAAGACCAGACACAAGGTAAAAATCAAAGGTAAGGAAGGGTAAGAGCCAAAAACAAAAACAGGGCATGCATAGATGACAAGAGACGAATCAAGGTCTAAATGGAAAGCGGAAATTAACTGAAACTATATGTGAGGTATGTAAGTGATCCATTGTACAGTATGGAAGGCTAATGGGGGTAGGGAGCGCAATTGTATGAATGCAAGGACAATCAACATGATCCGCGCTACGATGTATGCGACCATAATAACGTCGACAACAATGTACAAAAGTGCTTTCAAATTGTTATGAACTGATCATGAATGTGGTATTAGCTGTAGTACCTTTGAGAACAACTCCCAGAGGACTGACTTACACAATACAGCACAATCAATAACAGGAAAAGGGCCTGCTGCAATGATACTGATCAACATTGTGAGGGATGAAAACCTCCACAGCACCATTTCAGTGTGTGATGGAAAGGAGAATGACCAAGCAGTGCAATGGAAAGCCCCGAATAACGATCCTACACCAACTAAGATCATAAAGTGTTTCCCTCGGTCTTCATTACCAGAGGAAAATTGAGCGGCACCATCTTCAATGCTGTCATGTTCACAGTGATGATAAGGATCCCCCAGAAATTCTGCCAGAATTATATGTATTATCCCATGGAAGCCCTCTGAGAAGCCTGTTAGGGTTCTTCCTGGTGTCAATCCAAATGTCATTGAGTTTGGCCCATTCAAAGATATGTGATACTTCATGTTCAGTGGCTTGTTCCACCACAAGCAGTATGTTATGATGCTGAGACCTGCAAATGCGAGTGCTGTCACTTCAAGTAGTGTGATAGGAAGATGTTGAAGGGCTTGAGCGATGCATTGCACAATGAACCAGGATATTTGGAGGATAGAAAACGTTTTGGACAATGCATTGCCTTTGCTTTTGTCCTCTATTGTCCCTGGACTGACCTCCTCCAGATTCTTCACCAAGTACGGGTGGGAGCGGAGATCATCAAGCTGAAGGATTGATAACTTTACAGCCCTGGACGATGGAGGGGGATCTGACAGGATTGTGGCCGTGGAGGACGATGGTGGCGATGGCAAAATGGATTCAATTTCCATGCAACAGAAGCCGCCCATACTGAGAACAAATTCATGAGCCATCGTCAGATCTGAAGAATATCTGTGTTTTTTGCCTCTCCAACCATTGATTACTGATGAGATCGAAAAGTCTGTTCCTGTTGGCCTCCAACATGAGTTGGATAACCCCTTAATGTCATGAAATACTCACTGTAGTGGCACACCTCCCATGCAACAACAAATTGTGCAGCAGCCCACGCGACGATGATCTCTGGTGCCAGGATCGCGGTAACCATGATCTTCATGTGTTTAATGGTAGAAGAGATCAGTCCCCCTGCGGTGATACGGCGACCCGGAACATTGGGATGTACAGACAGCCAAGTGCACATGAATATCGTGGCAAGGCAGCTCCATATGATGCTCAAAAGTGTCCGTCGATCTTCTGAGCACGCAGGAAAGTCTTTGCTATCCTTGGAAGATATCTCTACCCCAAAGATGCCAGAACTGAAGAGAAGAACGAGAACGATTATGGAAATTTGATTCATGTCAGCAATTCTAAGGACTTCAAGCATTAGGCAACATAGCAGATCATAAAATATTGGGAATGCACCCACTATCTGTCCACGAAAGGAACCAATTCCGAGAAAATGCTTGCCAGCACCTGAAGTTTCTTATATTTATCCCACTAAGCAGTGGATAAAATGTGCCTAGATGCCACCGGAAATTTGTCGCTGAGGATGTTTTTCACGAAACTTGAGCCTAATGATGTGAGATCCCACATTGAAGGTTAGCTGAATGAACGATTTTTTGGAAAGATGCACATACAGGGAGTGGAGTAAATGGGATAAGGATGCGACGAAAAGAACGTACCATGGGGAATTAAGGAGAGAGTCTATGAGAGAGGAAACCGCACTGTATGCATGTTGATGTGCAACCTATGAAGCGGCTCATGACCAGACTACGCGTCATTCTATGGAATGAGGTTTAATGAAACTGAAACAAACATCAGCAATGCATGCTCATGAATCTGTGGTGTGGACTAGCATATGGAATGAATAAAGAATCCTCTCGTAGGTATCCATTGAAAGAGATCATTGGTACAAAGTTCTTCGCACCTGTGAGCCTGTACCTTCACGAATAGCAGGAAGAGAAAAATCCAATTCAGAAGTGGACAACAGATAAACGATATTCATATAATAATCGACTGCAGGGCACGGTGAATTTCGTGCGTCCTCCATGTGTTCATGTGCTCGCATTAAGGTGGTTGCATCGGAAAAACATGTATGCGTTGAGTGAAATGCAGCTCTGTGTTCGAACTTTGATGCAGCATGTCACTATAGTGTGCGTCATCAGGGACATCATTTATATACAACGCAAGCCTTGTACATCTGTCAGTGGCAATGTTTTCAGACTAATTTCCCCTCTGATCGATCGATATCGATCACGCCTCGTTGAAAGATGAACGTTCCCAATGGTCTTGAAGGTTCGATTCAGAGCTTCCTATCAACATGCGCTCTTCCTCCTTCGAAATCAGAAGCCAACTATCGAAAATATTGCTCTCGAATGCGCACAAAATTGTGTACATCGTACTCTGGATATCTAGGCTTTGTAATTGGCTGCAAGCAAAATACATATCTGCCAAATGTTTGCTGCTCTGGACGATGACTGGACTGGAACAGAGTACACATAGAATCTCTACTGGATACAGGCACGGAGGTCCAACAGAATTGCGGCTTCTGTAAGGCCTTTCGCATCACTTGCTGCCGTTATACATGAGAGGCTGTTCCAGTACGCATTCATCGGAAACTCACTCACCGGAGCAAGCTGGCAGCACATTGCATCATCAGTTCCACCTGTTGACATCCTTCTTGGTACGAGTGGTGCCAAAATGCATGGACTGTGGTCAATGATCCTAAACGTGACCTAGCGGCATGAATCTGAAATCAACAGCAGAACTTTAATAAGGTATGACCACATATACCATTGGCAGAGGGTGTACCGTCTGGCCTTTTGCTATACATATTTCAGAAACAAGAAGAGTTTGCCCTGGGTGACCGACGTACCATGTCCTGCCAGGGCTCATATAAATTCTTCCCCCAGTTTTCACCGCAGCGAATCCCATCATCTCACCAAATTAATCAGATTGCAGCTCAGCTAGCATGCCAAGACAAAGTTTCATGCCTCATTCCAGTCTTCATGAACAAATTCTCTGTCACGATGCGGACTTCACTCGCAATTCAAGCCCCCTTCCGCTCAGCTCACACCGAATGTTCCCAGATTTTTCGATTAAGAGATCGCAGACATCATTCAAGAGGTAGGGGAAATCAGCCCCTTATTCATTGAAGATCATTTGAGACGGCGTGATACTTGGAGCCTGGTCTGAATCTCTGTGCCTCGGGGCGTCGACCAGTTTCATGTATCTCCACCCCAATAGATTACTCCAAGTTCGTAAAGTGTAGGACAGTGATAATCTATAGTAGCTTCAGTATAGAGCCTTTTATTGCTATTTTCAAAAATGATGACAGTATGAAAAAAAAAGTTTATAGTTTTGCGGGCATGTAGATTATGAATCAATGATGTCATGAACGCCAGCACATAGCACGCACCTTGCCCTCTGACCATCATCACCCTACCGCATGGTTTACCGCAATATCAGTGATGATCTCAAGCAAACAGCTCTCCGCATGAGAGTCAGAGGAGACTCTCCTGAAGAAATCCTATACATGACAAGATTCTCATTATCAACACTGTATCATACCCAGCGTCATTTCCGCCTTACTGGAGATGTTGTGAAGGAACCAGCTCTGGGTCGTGGGCATCCTCAAAAGCTTCTTGCTGCAGATATAGCATATCTTCTCTCCCTTGCCCGGCACAATCCTTCGAAATTCCTCGACGAATATCAAGAACGTCTCCGTCGCTATCGCAACATCACCGTCTGTCTTGCTACAATCCACTGTGCATTTGAAGCTGCTGGCTATAGCATCAAGAAGATCACGAAGATGGCAAAGGAGAAGTGTCCCTACAAATGTGCTAGCTTCATACAATGAATTGCTAAGTATCCAGCTTCATATCTTGTGGCTATGGACGAGGTATCAAAGGATGACCGCACATACTCTCGAATGCGAGCCAGAGCGCCCCGGGGAAAACATGCACCTGTCACTCAGCCGTTTGTGCACAACAGACGGTTCAGCATTTGTGGGGCATTGACGCTGGATGATGGTATTATTGCTGCAAAGGTGGTAGAGGGCTCTTTTGACTGCACGAAGTTCATCTCATATCTTCGTGAAAATGTGGTTCGTCGTCCTTTCTGGTATCCATTATCTCAGCTTATACTTGCATGATTAGCTTTCACTCACTTCAGCATATCCTGGCCCTCAAAGCGTTTTAGTTCTTGATAATGCTCGTATCCACCATTCCCAAGAGATCGAAAATTTGGTCAGGGCCTACGGTGAGATATTACCTGTCCATTAGACGATTGTAACAGTATTAACCATGCAATCAGGCTGCAGGATTGAGTTCCTTCCACCATACTCTCCTGAATACAATCCTATTGAGCAGGCATGGTTGGTAATCAAGTCACATCTTCGTCGTCAAGGCATCAGTTTCTATCAGTCAAAAGCTCAGTACTTCGAACTATATGAGGCTTGCGACATCATTACTAGTGATATGGCATGAGGATTCTTTATACATTCGGGTTACTACATTGACTAAAGCATGTACATGATGGTAACTAATGGTTTACTGAATGCTTCCACCAATTTTCGGCATCACAGATATCACCTAACTGAGCAGGGCATAAAAATGCCTCTGTTGACAATATTTCATCTGATAAATAGGCTAGGGTATGCGGTCCAGTCACCTGGTACAAGGATAGCTTGAGTTGGATGTCCTCAGAAAGAGAATAGCGAGCACAGAAGGTAGCAAGGTCAATTTTCGGAGCAAAGTTGACTTTCTGGGAGGGTTCCAGTGGTAAAGGTCATTGCGCCTGGGCACCAAGTAGGTCAGCGAGGTTAGGGAAGATGAAGTTCATCGGCGGTGTCACTGAAGGAGCAGAAGTGACGGCAGAGTTGACCTTACGACATTGAAGAAGGGCATCGTCTGCAGCTGTACGACCGAGTTGGAACATCCTCGTATCTGGGGCATGGTCGATGTCGACTTGGGCAACCTTTTCAACCTACATGATGTGAGAGCATTGCTACAAGAATCGGAACAAAAGACTTACAATAGTGGCAGCCCATGTATCGAGATGCGTAGCGGTTAGAAAAATGTGCTTCCCACTTATCGCATCTGGCCAACAAAGCTTCCCGTAGTTACGGCACTCCACGTCATGGCACAGGTGCGCCGTCTGCAAGTTCACAATCTCATCCTCGATCTCAAGCTCATGTGCTGTGCGTTCAGGTGTCTGATGTCCTAGTAAGACCATGAGGAATACAATAGAATGATATGTACTCACCGATTTGCTCATCTTCTTCTTCTTCTTCGATCTGCCGGTTTCTTCAGCATCATCAGAACTATCTCCATCCTCATCCTCGTCATCCTGTAGCAGAACCTTGAGTGAATGTATGTGCCAGAAGAGTGAAAGGCACATACATCTTCAACCAATTTTAAGGCCACCTCAGGTTTCGCCTTCTTCTCCGCCTGCTGAACCATATCCTCGAAAGCATCCACCGAGTCAAGAGGCATATCCTTGTCAGATGAGCGAGGTATCGTCCATGTCACCGTGAAGTTCTTCGCACGTAACTCCCCAGCAACAACCTTGAAGTCAAGAGTCCGTTCGTTGCGCTTCACAGATCGAATAGCATAGCCAAGAATTTCACCCAAGACTGAAAGTTCGTGCACATGGAAGATCCCATTGACGTGCTTGCGTACTGCATTTGACTGTCGCTTTTCACCAGCCCGCAGAGTAGGAAATTTTTCTAGCAGTTTGACCTTGTAGCGAATGCCGCGACCATCGTTGTAGGTAGATACTGGTACAGTCAGCAAATGATATTCAAACAGATACCATGCGAACTTGCCAGGGTATTCGTTACCATCACCTCCCTCATTGTTATCATCAGTAGAGAGCCGAGAGTTATCAGACATTGCAGATGCAGGCAGCAGGGATGGATTGACAGAGTAGGGATGATGAAAGAGGGAGAGAGAAGAATGTTGCGTCGTGATACAACGCGCCTCGAAGCCCTTTGCCCTGATGATGTCATTGCCTCATATGGCCCGAAACTAAACTATTTTTTTCGTACTGTCATCATTTTCGAAAATAGCAATAATAGTCATATCGGCCGAATTAGAGAGCGATTATCAAGTTTATTTTAGTAAACCCGTAGAAATACAAATCATCGTTGACTCAAGTCAAGCATAGTCCACCTTCGCTAACGACACAAAGCTCGACAAGGTCAATCATAATGACATATCCATCGCAGTCTGACTGTCCTAAACTTCATCCGATACGGTTGGTAAGAAGGACCGTTGAGGTTAGCGTACGAGACGTGCATGATCCGTCGCGATGAGAGATCTATATGCGGAAGCGCATCGTCAGATACTGGTCGCCCTCATTGAATGAAACTAACAAACCTTCTGGAGTACAAGATGGCTCGGAAGCCTCCCTTCCTGCCGGAATGATTTCGTCCCAGCACCAAGGGTGATCCAGACTTGACGAGATTTGCGTCGTCAACATGTAGAATCCATTCATGAAGCATGGAGGACCGGTGAAGTGGGAGGGAGACGAATGCGATGTAAGGAATAAGTGTCTTGATTGAAGTGGCTTATTGACATTCGGTGCGCAAGGACCCGTAACGAAAAGAAATCGCACGTAGCTGAGCATGCGACAGCGGAGATCGGTGCACAAGAGACTGCATGGCACGCCGTCGTTGCCATCCTCTCAGAAATGGACGGTCCTAGATTGTCATTGAAATGACGTGCGGCTAGGTTTCGGAAACCCTGGAGGATTCTCGCCTATGTGCTGCCATCAGCGCCTATTTGGTTACGTAGGACAATCGAGCAGTCACCGGTACTGTAAGTGAAATTATAATCATGTCCGGGCGTGGTTAACGTACAAAAAGGTAAACTCAACAGCATATATCCACCGCTGTCCTATCCGATGAAGTGCGCACGTATTGTGTTGCGTGAATTGGTGCGCACAGAGGCAGCTGGTTTCGCAGTAGCTTTTCCGGCGAATACAGCGAGACCTGAGGCATTGTCGTCATAACGGCGCTGGAATCGGGGCTATGACCAAATTCAACCAGGTTAAGGGCATCGCCGACGTACCAAAAGATAAACTCTCCCACATATGCCCACAAATATCCCGGGTCCCGTCCTCAAATGCAACTAGATCGTCCTCCCTTTCTTATCCATCATGGTTTGGGTCGTATTCAGAGCGGTACAGAAAAGCCCTTCGAGAAATACCTGCTCGCGGGTAATTGGAGGGGCTCGCGCACACGATAAATGATGAGCTAACGGACTTTGGAAGATGCAAAGGAGTGAAGAGGGCGTTAAGCTTGAACAGAGCATTGGCGTGCGGCAGAAGTCTCCGCTGCATGTCATTGACGTTAAGGAAGGAAAAAGGAGCTTTGAAAATCATTGCACCAACCGGCCCGAGGGACCACGCGACCGCGGCTATTTTTGGCACGCGTCGCGCGATATGATGCGTAGCTTCTTGAAACCATTGATCCGTAATATATCAGCTGCGAGAGCAAAACAAAACATCTTCATTTATGATAGGGATTTGGTATGGTCTCCCCATGATATCAGACACACTGCGATCCGGTACCAGTTTCGCTGTGAATTTTACCGTCGGACTCATCCCCAGCTCTGCAAGGCTCCGTCTAAATCTGCCAATCCTTTCTCCGAAATTTTCCAGCCGGTTAATACAATGAAACGATATCATCACCTGAAAATTCAATCCTTTGAAATTGCCGACATGACATAGATTCCACTATGACATGCAACCGGTCCAGCATATTTCTTCACCACGGTAGCCTTCAACTAAAATTCTACATACTTGAGTGCGCGACATTTGAATTTGAAGGCGGGAACGATGCGCACGGTGCCAAGTGCCTATTGTTCATCACCAAAAGAGACAGTCGAGGAATCGGAACATAATCCCATGAACTGTCAACTTCTTCAATGTGGGAGGGAGATTTGCCAGTAACCTAAAATAATCCTGCACGAACCAGAACGTCAAGCGAGATAACTCCAGGTCTCTCAGGACGCTCAACGATGGAATAATCGCCGTATTGCGGACATTGCCACTACTGATCTTCACGGTATGCACTTTCGCACACCACGGAATGAGTCCTGCAAATATATTCCATAATCCACGTCAGCCCAATCGTATGCATCCTGGTCGGAGCCTGCCTCTTAAAATTATGGGAATGTGGAAGTATGACCGCACAGAAACACCACACGAAATATATAGGGAAGCAGACGGCTCGGGGGAGGGAGGATGCGACAGACAGACATGTTATAGTGGGGATATCGAGAAGTGAGAGGATCTGTTGCAGTAACTGGAGATGGAGGTCTTCGAGGGCGGAGTATTGATGATTAGAAGGTATGGTGGCACGCCCCGTAGCGCGTAGTTTATATGGATGCCTGATTTTGTATGAAAGGCTGAGGCTCAAGCAAAGGCGGGTTTAAACATTAATTGTCAGGCATTACGGCTGTGCTGTAAACAATGCTTCTAGGACGGTCCCCCTTATTGAGAACAATAGCCGCCATTACATTGCCGTTGCTAGGTCATGATAATGAGTGACCTGTTGACTGGGGAGTAACTTGTAACCTGGACGCGATAACCCACGGCCTCATTCTTTGTTACGGTCTTCTAGTAAAATTCTCCATATTTGAATGCGCGAAGTCTGGATATTTGAAGGAGGGCAACACAGCGCATCCTGCGCGCTCTCAGTGAGAAACATGACGAGGTCTTTTGGCACGTGTCGACTCGTAAATGAACGGAGCTATCGAGATCAAAGAGGCCTCGCGGACGCTGCAAAGAACATCTGCCTGGATACCATTCTCACCACAAAGGCTACTTCACCACCCGTTTCGATTACAAACCAGAGTAGCAGGGCATGGAAAAAAGATATCGAAGTTGAGATGGGGAGTTCAGAAAAGACCAGTTAGCTTGAGACTCTGAGGTTGGACAAAACGGTTAACAGCCGAGCGATACGCAACAGAACTCGTATTAGGCTGTTGGAAATGACCCCGTAATTAGCAGTCCCGGTCACAGAAAACGTGTTCTTCATAGCGTCAATATTACAGTATATGTCACATACGGCTCACCTATGGACATTTTCCTGGAGGATTTCAGTCGGGACTGTCGAACGTGCTCGAAGGTGGAAGGTAGTCCGGTCCGGTAGTTCCTGTCGGAGTTGAAGCAATTTGAAATATGCTCCGTTTTCCGTTCTTCTGCCATCTCGCAAGGCGCATCTTATATGCCAGCTACGGATAATACCCTTACTGAACGAGTTGAACACTTCCAAGGTAGGACCTGTTTCGCAATCGAAATCAAGCCTCAGCTAACCATGCCTTCAAGAACCGAGACGGCAACCCTATGATACTTATTTACCATGACGGCACGACTACGCTGAAAAATGGCAAGGTTACGCAAAAGCTACAAACGCTCGAAAGTGAACGGTGAGTCTTGTTTATTTGCAGAATGTAGGATGCGCAGCTAACAAGCACTCTTTGACATTAAAGATGGTGATAACATCGACATTGTGAGGACGGGGTTTGCTTACTAGGAACTCAGTGGGCCAGGAGCAGCATTTTGACGAGAGTTTGTGCGGATACCAAAACAGGATCAATTCTGCGCAAAAATACGTCGATAAATACTTTACTCGGAAGCTTTCCCAAAACAATTAAAGGCATGTCTTAGAATTGAATTGTCACCACGGCTTTCTACTCCCTTTCTCTTACTTGTATGTCTTTTTCATTTTGTCTTTTGCCTAACTTTGACAATCCAGACTTGTAGGGGCTACGCTCGGTCGTGTGCGTGCTTTCTCCCTAGTGCTCACTACTACATTATCCTAGTCTATACAATGGGCGCATGCTTCTCCTCTCGAGCCTTTGAGGTCACCGATGCAGATACGGCTTTGCATAGGAGGGCTGAGAAGGAGCTCAAGGAGGTGCGTTTGATTTCCGGCTAAGGATATCTAAGATACTGACAAGCCACACCGCTAGGCCAAAGCAAAAATGGCGACACAAGTCAAGGTACGTGTACCGTATCTTATACCGATTAATTTCCTGCTTGAATAGTGCGCGCAGGTTTTGCTTCTGGGGTCCGGAGATTCTGGAAAGTCAACGGTGCTAAAGGTATATTTCTACCTCCGATACTACTCAATTCTCATCTTCCACGATAGCAAATGCGTCTCATCCACAAAATTCCGTTTTCGCCACAAGAAATCGAGTCATATCGACAGCTAACTTTTGACAATCTCACCGGTGGCTTGAAGTGTATCCTTGATGCGATGGAAGACATGGACCTTAAGGTTTCGGAGGACAACATTGAATATATCGATGTCATCGACAATGCGCGGTACTTGAGGGATGGGGAGCCGTTCCCGATGGAGTACTTTGAGCCACTCAAGGCGCTATGGCATGACCCGGGGATTCGCACAGCGTGGCACAGAGGGAACGAAGCTGCCTTGCCCGAAAAGTACGTCCTCATTTACGCTTGCTATTCCAAATGCCGCGCTTACAGAGCGCAGTTTGGATTATTTCTTCTCGGGCCTTGAGCGCCTATTCGATCCTCAGTATCAGCCGACGGAGCAGGACATCATACAATGCCGTGTACGGACGACTGGGATCAAGGAAACAGTCTTCTGTCTACGGGACCACGAGCTTATGATGGTCGACGTTGGCGGTCAGAAATCTGAACGGCGGAAATGGATACATTGTTTCCAGGATGTAACGAGCATCCTGTTCCTGGTCAGCTTGAGTGGGTACGACCAGTGTCTGGTCGAGGATAAGGATGCGGTATGTGATTAGCTTTGATCCCTCACCACTCTGACCGGATCTGATAGAATCAAATGCAAGATGCCATGACGATATGGGACTCGATATGTCATTCGCAGTGGTTCAAGCGCACTTCGATTGTACGTACGACCTCCCTACTTCCGCGAAGCTAAGATTCACCTTTTCTTAGATCTTGTTCTTAAATAAGAACGACCTCTTCGAGAAGAAGATACCTCATTCTGATATCAAAACCTTCTTCCCGGTACGTGATGTTCTCCCGCCTAAGCATTCTTCTCTCACCTGCCTTCAGGATTATGATGGTGACGCTGGCGATGTTCGTGCAGGTCGCGATTACTTCAAGCGTCGCTTTTCAAAACTGGCCACAAAGGCTCATCGACATAGGGAAAGGGAGGTTTATATACAGTAAGTTCGACGTTGTCTGGATCAAACGGTACTAATGTGTATCTCAGCATAACGACCGCAACTGATACCGCCATGATTCGTGTCGTAATGGCTGCTGTAGAAGGTACTGTGCGTCCTATTCAGTTCCATTATGCGTTGATTACTGACACTCGCCTCTTTAGAGTGAGTGCCTTATTCTCCTATACCATCCCCCACCCCCTCTTTCTTTGTACGATCGCCTTTCCTTCCCTTCTGTCTTGTATCATCCTTTACGAATGCGACGTTGCTTTGAACGTCAGCATTGCGTCGTTCGTCTCTTCCTTGTGCATGATCTGACTTTTCCGTCCCTCATCCTAGTTCCATTTTGTCTAGTAACGTAAGTACCTTGCTCTTGGCATTCGGTGATCCTCTCTGATCTTTTGAACAGTTACGCGTTGCTCTGCTTTGATTATACTATATATCCATTCGCTTTCTGTACTATCATGACCCTACGACCATCACTACTTTGACCGTCTGCGTCAATTCTATCATTACTCTGGATAAGAAAAACGCACAGAAAATGACAATGAGCACTGGGGAGTTCGAACGACACGACACGTTCGGAAAGGGTATCCCGTTTCAATGGTCACTGGTGTGTGGTGAACATGGATCCTTGGATATCGACGAAGTTACAATATAGAGGGCCTGGTAGCAGGTAGATTTAGTGTCATTTATACAGGTCGACCCTTATAATTCATCAGAACAGGAGAATTCTGCGTTTGAGCACCTGACAAAATGGTCAGATCGTTAGACAGCGACAGTCGTGGTTGCGCGTTTGTCCATGGGATTTTTCTGCCTTAAATGAACTCATTATCTTTCTCATACAATACAGACTCGCCTTTACATGTGGAGATAACGTGAACGTTTGATATAACTTTCTTTTTATCTGGTAGTGATAGGTCTTCTGAGAACTTCGTGGTATACTTTGAATTTGCAGTACAGGCGCTATCCCCTTCGCACTTTCCGGCATCTGATCATATGCTTCTTCCGTATAGAACTGGATGAGAAAGACCTGCCGCAGTCGCCTACACGACACCGAAAATGTCGACTAGTATCCAGATTCCGATGATCTGAGTATACGTTAACTTTATGCTGACGTTCTTCAAGAATTATGACAATGCTTACTTTGGAGATTATGCCGAGAGATAATCAATCTCTGCACCGACTTGGAGATTGCTTTCTTCATGGAAGATTTCTCGGAAAGGTCTAAGTTGTTAAGCGTTTTGACCAGGTTTGAGGAAGACGGTCTTTTATGAACGTCCTTTGACCAACAGACTTCGACTAATGACCATAAACTGTCGTATGGCAGCTCATCGTAGCTCGGTCTGGTTGGCCGATGATCGTACTGCAGTACAGCCAATGCAACCGACATCTCTTGTATAATATCTGAAAACGGAACACGCCCAGTGAAAATCTAACGAGCACAATTAGGCCCGACAGGCTCGGTACTTGTCAGGTGGGCACACCTCAACTACGGTGCATCCAAAGGCATATATATCCCTGGATGGCATATACTGCCAGTCTGAGGAAGCGTCAACTTGAAGAAGCTCGGGTGCAAGCCATCGGGCTGTCCCTGATGGTGAATCACTGTAGCTTTCGGGCCCGCGTGTCATCACAGCCTTCGCGAGACCAAAATCTGCTAAGCAGCAGTGAAGGTCTTCAGTGACAAGGATGTTGGCCTTCCAAAATGAAAAGTCAGGCCATGAATCATACTCTCCTAGTGCGAGGAGAGAAACATACCCCGCGGATGTCAGCATGTACGACCGGAGGATCATGCGAGTGAAGGTAATGGAGTCCATTCGCTACTTCTCTAATCTATTCATCGCATTGACCGTTTCATGAATGGAAGCGTTGATATCTATAAGAAGCACAACATACACATTGCAAACGATCATGCCCAGGATTCTGCGATAGGAACGAAATGATGTCGCCGTTCTTCATCCAAGGAGAGATGAGGCAAAAGCCAGGATAAAAGAGGTCCTCGTTGACACCAACGAAACTGAGCACATTGGGGTGCTCCAAATTTCTCCAGACTAATACTTCGCTGCAAAACTTCTAAAGCGCCCAATCAGCCGGTGTTCAACACCCAAAATTTCTAGGTAAACCTTTCTGATATCTCCTCTGGGCTTCATCTCGCCATTAGTGAAGATGCGCAGAACTTTCAAGCAAACATCAATGCCTTTCATGCGACCTTGATTCCGAGTCCTATGTATATAGGATTACTCGGTTATTATGCGATCCTGTAAGACCCGTGGGAATTTTCTATTCGACCTATCTTATCTTGCGGGATTTGCCGTTCTTATCTTTTGACCCCGATGATGCGTCGGTTATTATGCGATCCTGTATTCGACCTATCTTATCTTGCGGGATTTGCCGATCTTATCTCTTGACCTCAATGATGCGATTGTACTCAGAATTTCTGTTCACCTATATCTTGTCTTCGCTTCCTGGTTCTTATCTGTCTTATCTCTATGTCTGGGCCAAATACCAATCCTGTTCCCTTACACCTATTATCTTTCCTTTGCTTATCTTTGTCATATGCGATGCGCCGTTTTCCCTTCCGGTTTATCTGTTCTTTCCGAGTCCTATGTATATAGGATTACTCGGTTATAATGCTGTCCTGAACGATCCGTGGGAAAATTCTATTCGACCTATCTTATCTTTCCGGAGATTGCCGAGCTTATCGTATTCGATGCCGATTTTTTCAACTCTGCTTCTTCGCTTATTTTCCTCTCGTATTCTGCCTTACTGTCCTGATTACGACTTCTCCGCATTCTTGAATGCCTTTCTTTTCTCTCTGCAATATTCCTTCTCTTTCAATTATTCTTTCTGACTCATTTTCATTTTTCCTGATCGGTTCACCGATTCTCATCTCCGTGTTTCTCTTCTAGCTAGCGGGCACTCTCCATCATCCATCTGACGCTACTTCTTTTGCTCTTCCTCACCGAACTCTAAGCTTAGGTTGGCACTACAAATTTTGTCAGTGCTTTCCTCAATGTAGGCGATGCTATCTGGGTGGACGTCTTAGGTACGTCTTGGCTCAATAGGGTGCTTATTTCATACTTGACTCTGGCACGAGGTCTGACGTATTGTTTTGGCGACTCGATAGATTCGTTGCGTTGAAAATTCTCCGGCTGCTTCCTCGGGCGAAGTCCCATCAGCGTTCATTCTGATGCCGTGGTCGATATCAGTGATGGTAACGGTTTCACTGAGAAATCCTGGCTCATATCGCATGCCCCCTACGATTGGCTTACGAGTGTGCTGTCTTGGGAAGTAACCTGGCGGAGTTCGGCTTTTGTGCTCCAAAGTGACCGCCGCTGCGAACGTCACCTCATCGATACTTTTACCCTTGTTGTGGCCATGGGTCGACTCCCACACTTATGATTCGTCGTTGAATATGAGTGTCCATGTGTAAGGGATTACGTCGACTTGAGATGAAGAAATGTCAGCGTCAGGCTATTCTGTTTTCCGTGTTGACCTTCATATTGATGTCTTTGGTGTTTGGGTCATTGGTGGTACAGCAATCTGAGCAGGTGCAGGATTCATCTCTGAGTGTACTTCTCCACTTGCCTCTAGGTGTAATATTTTTTTTGGAATTGTAAATCTAATTCCCCCCCCCCCCCCCTGAATATTTGAAATGTGCGTTTCCATCTGTCCTACGATATCGTTGACATCTCCTGATGCTCACCTGCGACCTTTCAATATATCACAAGCCCCTCATGTATAGAATAAACATAGGACTCGGTAATGCCACGCAGATGCGATGGCCCTCACCCAACTGGTATATATCCTACATAATATATGAGTCAATATCAGGTCGAAGTGTATGGTCGTAGAAAATATACCGCGTATCCTCCACCAGCTATTGGATATCTGGAATCACACCTAATATTTGATATCACGAGGCATGTGGGAACAACAAGATACATTTCAGCGACTTTCAGCAGGCATTTGATGCAGCGTGCGCGATAGTAAGCTTTGTTGTAGACATAAGCACGGGTGTCGATTTCCTGTGATGATGGTCAGACCCATACGGTAGTAGTCAGAGAGTCAGAGGCGATTCACCCTCTGCAGAAAGTTAACTGCCATTAGTGGATCTTTTGATGCTAGCGGTATGATATTCCGCCATGATTTGGTGGAGACAATGAATTTGCGGAAGGTGTGATCCAAATTCCGTCCTCCCGAGAGCGCGTACTGTATCTCTCGGAGAAAATCGCTTCCGGTAGCGTCGTCGGTCCATTCGGGGGGTCCTCTATCGAGTATTTCAGAGATTTTGTGCTTTGCCCAGTCGTATGCCGTCCGTTGAAGGTAGGGAATCGGATCAGGTTCGAAAACGAAGAGCCTGCAATTAGTGATTTACAGGGCCCGGCCTGAAGCCCTAAGCCGAGCCGGGCTGAGCCGGGCCAGGCCCTGAAAAGCCGGGCCCTGGGGGAGGGCTTCATGAAGGCTCGGGCTCAGGCTTCATTTTTTCAAAGCCTGAGCCTGAGGCTTGAGCCCGGGCTTTTCAAGCCTCAAATACCTTGCTTTTCATGCAGATATGCGAGGAAGAGAGTAGGCTGTCTCTCTCTGATCAATACTCCGGACTTGCCTATACTTCTATGTGTCTTATATCAGTGCAATACGAGACGACACCACCATCGTGGCACTTCGAAAGCCAAGCTATTTATGTAACATAGTACTCGGAGTCCATCTTTCTGGTCTATATGCATGGTACATCATGTATTCATTTTATGCAATGTCTATGTATGCTAATAACCTTGTCTTCTGCTCATTTTGATGCCTAACAAAGCCTTAGTTTGTATCACCTACAAAGCCCTGGCCTGAGCCTGAGCCGGGCCCGAGCCCAAGCAGGCTTGGGCTCAAGGCTCGGGCTTGTGATTTCGAAAGCCTGAGCCTGCCCAAGCCGAGCCCAAGCCCTCAAAGCCGGGCCAGGCCGGGCCCTGTAAATCACTACCTGCAATAACTATGCCGTCAATTCAGTTAGCTGTAGTGACAAAACAAGTGCGGCTTGGGACCTTTAGACTTACTTGTGATATAAAGGATTCGTTAAGGACAAGAGTATCTCTTTGATGAGATCAGGGGATGACTGCACAGTAGTATCCTCGGTGTACGTGCCAGTTTGGAGCATGAGGGTCGAAGCATCAAGTCTGGAGACATTTGTGAATCTGGCTCGGATGTCGGTGTTAGAGTGTGTAGTAGTGAATAAGACTGAGGCGATATTTGACAGTCGATCGATCATATCCAGTACATCAGCAAGAATATCGGGCGAGTGATGGAATGCGTCAATGGCATCAAGGACAACGTAAACTTTCTCGAATTCGCCGCAGGCTCGGATGAAAAGATCTTCTATGATACTGACATTCTTTGTGTTGAGGACATGACAAAGATGTAGAGGGAATATATCCGCGGAAGGTATCTGTTGAACGAGTTGATAAAGAAGTGAGCCAACAATATCGTTGTAGCCTTTATTGCGGTCACATAGATAATATGCCACAGCGGATGTCGTCGTCAATGCTGTCTTAAAGTGAAAGCAGTATTCTGTCGCGATCAATCTGGTCATTTCGTAGATAAGTTTCCCGATACTCGGACAGAGATTCTCCACTCACGCTGGCACCCTAGGATGGCCTTCGGAAATCAGACGTATACTTAATTGGGTTTTTCAGATCTCTCTCACCAAGTTCGAACCACAATACCGCAGGCGTATTATTTATCCAAGAGAAGAATGCTCCATAGCGATTTATGGCACCGATAGCATGAAATGGACTGTCGCCGATTTTCCACAGGTCTCGGCGGCGAAGATCACAAACTTGAAGAGGATCCGGTTGGAAGAGATATTTGGTAGGTTTTTCTGATGCATAGCGTCGACAGCGAGGGAAGGGTTGTACACGATACCAAAGGCGACAACATTCATCATTATATAGCACGTCGAAGTGCGTGCTGTTACAACGTTCTTACTCATCGCCACGCACATTCATAAACCTGAACGATCACAGATGGTCTAGATTGCTCCAGAGTACATCAAACATAATACTGTTTACTGGACGAAGATCGTACACTGCTCCTGAGTGTTCTGGCGATCAGGTCGGAAAATGATGCAAACCGGATGACAAACCTTAGGTCCAAGGTGCATGTGCAGCGTATTCAAGTCCCAGATCAGTTTCAGCCTGGAGGGCTGTAAATAAACATGATCTAGTATGAGATTAGATTCTTCGAATGAGGATTGAACGAGGACCTACGTACTTCAAAAGAGCACCTATTGTACCCGCGCCATAAGTAAACCTCCGTCTGGTGTGAGCTATTAATATTTAATTTTGAAGAAGCCCTGTCCTAGTCCCGGATTCTAGATCTTAAGGAGTTGTTGTGCAGCTGTACAGGCATAACACTGAGTTATCGCGTCCAGACCTAGACTCGCACAGTGAGAGATACCGTACCGGTACATCTGGAAGCTGGAAGACTCGAATTAATATCACTCTATCTTTCTTTATGCTGCATCTTGCGTGGAATCTGGCAACGAGGGAAATCCTGTTAAAAACATAGGAAAATAGGGGCAAGACTGGTCTATTAAACCACAATAAGAAAGCATGCATCAAGGGTGACGAAAGTGGCTCAGATAGATAAAAACGATGGGATAACAAAAACCTAGCCGCTGGAAATGCGAAGCGGAGAAGACAAAATGACTCACAAAATTAGTGCGTGAACAAAACATGAGGCACTAGCTGTTCACGCACATCATTGTCCGACGTGTCTAGATCCTACCAGGCCGTATCATGAATGCGACGTCCAAACGAGAGGTCTACCCACCTGGAAATTAATAAAAGCGACCAAGTCAACGGCAATTTTAGGGCCAAACACCATGGCATGTGCTACCAAATCATCGGTATAAGGGCGAGCACACAACATATCTGAGAATAAATTCAGGGCATGATTGGGTTCGAAAAATGGACGACGAACCTATACCCTCATAAAAAGAAAACTCGGTATGAATTGATGGGAAGAGTCAGTTGTAGGTCATGGATTTGAGCAATACAGATGTTTGTCGTACGCATAGACTGTATATCCAGATAAAATTCCGAATCCTGTGTCTACCAAGAAGGGCCAATTTTGAGTAAGGCAAACATTGTTGTTTGCGTTTCCGCGACACACCTTTGACCGTGAAAATACGACATTCGTCACGCTTCTCCTGAGAGTGTGTTGACTTCAGACGAGCCAAGTCGTACCAGCAAAAGATATGGTATATTTTATTACGTGTTGGCTTGGTTTCAATAGGCTACAAGACGTCGGTATGAGGGATAGATAACGGCGGAACGGAAAGGCTACATACCCCCAATGGGCACTGAGTTCCCACATCATTCTACTTGAACACACCAGAGAATCATATAAGAGCGCTACTCGAATACCTAGAGTTGTGGTGGAAGCCTGGAAGGACGGAGACGGGAATAATAGCGGAGAGAAGCAAAGACTCGGAGAAGCCGCAGCAAGTCGGGATCAAAGATGGCCCGGTTAATCCGGATTCTTTTTGTTGGCTACCACACCATTCCGAGTTATGCTAAATTACCACCACGGTGCTCTATGATGGCGCTAGCTTATTTCCCTCTCTTGCGGAAATACGGTAAAGATCCATACCAGGCTGACTGTATTGCCCGTAGCTTTCTCATAGCCCACCTCATTTGGTCGCTGTGGAGTGAGTTTCATTTGAGCGTCGAATCCTTCAAGGGACGGATGTTATTGGACTTCCGGTGCGCAAGATTGTGGGTTTGGCTCCTTTGACCGTATTGAAATTCATTCCTCTTAAGACGTCCAGTGATGGCGACAGAACTGTACAAAGGCATTCATTTGTGAAGAAGGTTTCTGATCGTGGATCACAGTCTATGCGTTAGACATTAATTTACATAAGGAACAGACGTCTGTTGAGACTTCTACCTATACATATATGCACATCAAGGATGCATACATCCAGCAAAAGCCAGGTCAACACAGTTCCTACCCACGGTCCCTATCACGGCCGACATAGCAAGCCAAGTGTTGAGGGTACACCCAGATTCGCATCAGACGGCGATAGAGATTTCGTTTTACTACGATTGGATTGATCTTAAGCTACCCCGTAGCCATCGAACTGGGATGGTTCAAGGTATTTGCTCTCGCTATTCGCTAAAGCCTTGTCTTCTCATGTCCTGCCCAAATCGCCAGAAGTCAAGATAGCCTATAAACAATTACTTGAACCATATGCGCAGAGGTTTAAGAAACTCTCACACGGCATGTACTGGACGACCACTTCCCGGTCCTGTCACCATGACATATCATCGAGGAGACGGCTGCAACAGGTCTCTGGAGGCCGGAGAAGACGCCCACGGTGAAGAAGGCGAGAGACAACAACTCCGGAGCCTAACTTGAGGTTACGTTTCCTAGGAACGGGCGGCGAAGCTCTAGAATGTGGATGGGCATGCATGACACTGAACCATTGCGATCACGTCTATTACTTGGGACACATTGTTTGGCAAGTTAGAGCTGCTTCGCTTCAATAGACTATCATTACTCGACGCTTTTGACTGCCAATTCACTGTTTACCGCTTACCAGGAATGTATCGGCGTAGATTGAAGTCCTCATCTTTATACTGCACATCGTAGCTGGCCCGGCCCTTCGCTGAATTCAACACGGTTGGATTATTGTGCATATGCAGAAGATAGGAAATAGTGTCTGTGAGATTAGGCACAAATGTCGAGAAATAATCTTGCAGGCCAAGCAAATTACAGTTTACCGAGGCAAAACAGTGACGGATGTCGGAATCATCATTGTATATTTGGGTGTACCATTACCTGGAGTCGAACCAAGATCCTAATGAATGGAGACACGACAACCTGCTTGCCACCTAGCCATCAAGGCATGTTGATTCCATACAGTCGAGGCATTATCGAACCGGCATTCATTAGGGTAAAAAAAAATTCATCCACAGAAAAAACTGGTCCTCGGCCAAGAACCTTTTTTTTTGATGGACACAGGAAAGTTAATCAAGTGGGCACAGCTAAAAAGCACTCAAATTGGGTTTGTGGACAAGCAGCTCACCGGAGTCGAACCGCAGATACATTTTTGCTGCGCAATATGCCGCTATTCTGCATTGGCACAATAAAACGATGAGATGGTTACGCAATTAATGATTGACTGTGTACGACATTTTCTCCCAGTTATTCGTATCGGATACGCACCAGATATGGACTCGCCATGATCGTGCAACGAAACAGGTAGAAGAAATGTCGCCACTGGATGTATCATTTACAGACGCTACATGTAAGGAAGAGCAAGGTGCAAAGAAGCCGCCATAAGTTACACTTGGTATGCACGGCCCGCGACGTTTTCCTACCCGAGGCGGAGTTGTTCGGCAGCCACAGAAGAAAACCGATTCTTTCTTCTTTGCCTTCATGACCATCAGTTCGCCAGCGACATTTACTCTGTATTGAAAACTGGTAGCTGATTTGTGAACTGTATGAACTGCGGTAATTCAGCTTTTGACGGGAGAAGAAGCTCAGAACCAAGAGGCGGTTTGTTTTCTACAGAACTTAGGATCACAGAAAATGCTTGATGTTCTTATGCTGCCGTTCAATTGCTAATGCATCATATGTAGATCACCGCCAAGCGCTGATAACTCAACGCATTTCTGTCTGACATCCCTTTTTCAATTGTACGTCGCCCAGGATTCTGTAAGAAGTTAGCTAACTCCTTCAGGTATATAATGCCCAATTACCAAATCAAACCCTCCTACACACCCAAGGTCGACATCGCCTCCCTTTTGCGCTCATAGCGCTTGCTAGTCTCTCGTAGACAGACGATGATACAGACCTATTGATCGGAGGGAGGGACGGTCAAGTGCTTGCCCAGTTCCTTCGATAAAATCGCAAACGCGCATGTGAAATTAGATATGATCGGCGTTGGCAGCTTCGTCCAACCCCGATTCGACCGCATCAATCGACTCGACTCAAAGCCCACCTCCGCACCGAAGTCAATTTCTCCAGATTCACACTCGACAAATACCACGCGCCAATCAGCCAAGCCCCGCCAGAAGTGCTCCTGTTAGTATTCGGCCACTTCAGACTAGGCTCAATGTCGCATGCAAGCGGACAGCACACGTTGTCATGGGAGCGTGTGTACATCATGGCGTGACCTTGTTGCACATACGCCGACGCTGTGGTCCACAACGACGATAGGCTGTTCGGCTGGAACTCGCAATGGAGGATTCCCGGTTGTCGCGACATATTGCACGCGTCAAATCTACTCACTTTGTCACACCAATATTCGAAGACTGCACCCTTGGATATCTTGATTGTCTGACCACTTCGCTGAGGCAGCGTTCCTCAAGATGCCGCTCTCTCGAGTCCAACGATGGTGCGTCTATTCCAACGAATTTTTTTGCGCTCGAGAGACTCAATTTAAAGGTCTTCTCCTCGCCGCTTTCCTCTCTCCGACACCTCGCCTAGATACCCTCATCATTGGCCTATACCATAATATCCCTTTTAGCCCGTTCCCCTCCCTCCGCCATCTACAATGCATCATCAGCTACCCTACAAAAGTTACTGCACTCCTCAAACACGCTAACCAGCTTATCTCTCTTCGAGTTGACTGTCAACGGTGTTCTGCACGTGGAACGCTAGCCAATTCAAGCATAACCAGCAACTTTCTCAAGCTCCACCTCCATACCCGAGTACCCGAAATCGTCTCCTATATTTCCTTTCCCGTACTAACTTGGTTGGCACATCCATGGGCATCAAGACATCTTTAACCTAGTAAGCGAAATAAATATCCTCAACCAACTCCCCTGTCCACGTTTCCACACGCTAATTTTCGACGAGGCCCTCGGCATCACATATTTCAATCCGCATCACTCGCTTGGATCTTATTAGCAACGGCATCGTGTACGATGCGCTCAATTTCAAACTTCTTCCCCATCTTAAGGACTTGCGTGTAACGCACAGGACAAAGTGGTCTGAAGGGATGGCAGGGATGGTCAAGGCGCTGAAACGGTTGAGGAACTTTGATGTCAGGTCGTGTACTGAGAGTCTGAATTTGCCGTGTGTATGTTATAAGCTGCTTCTCGCTCGCACTGTTTGCGCCCATTCGTCTGGCCTGAAGCTTCTGTCGATTTACTCAGAAACAACAAGGCCGTGACATCTATTGTTCTGAATACAAAAATGGACATTGTTCCAGCATTGTTCAGACGCGTAGTGGCCTGACCATTTCATTTGTCAACATCAACATGATCACCTTCGAAACGGGTCTTTGCTTTACGTTGGGACCTTCTTTCAAGAACGGACACTTATATAAATCCAGAGCTTAGTGTAACAGGTACATCCACCGATTCCTCATTCTCTTGCCACTTTCTTTCCCCATTTCTTTCGGAACTTAGCTTTGCACGGCGATGACCGTCCCCCCGCCAAATTCCTTGATGACTTCAAAGAGTGGGCCCCCATTCCCATTCCCTGCTTACGCAAGGTCGAGTTGGAATTTTTGAAAGAAGATCCCTCCGCCGACCTCCTTCCGTGGTGCACCAGGGCCGATAGCATCAAAGTCGACGGGTGTCCAATTGGGAATACGGCCATTCTTCCCGCGTTGACTTTTCTCAGGGTCCTCGAATTGGCCAATTGACGTTCTCTTCTGTGGTTGACTATTTTGGGTTACTGGCAATTCTGTCTCCTACGGTTAATGAAATCAAAGTTCAACCATTACGTTCCGTGAGTCGGAGTCGACGTGGGTCGTGGGTCGGAGGATCGAAATTGAGAGGTTGGAGACTGGTTTGGATGCGGACTTGGCACCGTTGCTCAGAGACAACTGTCCACTATCCCTTCTGTCATTACGAGCGGCATCTCTTCGGAAGCCTGATGTGGGGGACCATTAGGACTTGATTGGGAGGACTCCCCTTTTGATTGATCTATGCGTCGAATTCGATCATGACGAATCCTAAGCCGGATCAGTAGGTCCGTATTTTTTCCAACTTTCTGTACTTTAGCTCACGCGTAAACAGTTTCTTTCCCTCTCGAACGGCTCAAAATCCTGTCCATAAACACTGGAACTACATTCCCAGCCTCTCTCTTGACCCTCTTGTCCACACATTCTGACAACCCATCCCCGTTAGAAGAGCCCGTGTCGCATCGAATCCTTCGGTATTCGAAGACTTCGTCGCAGCACTGACGCGGCCTCGATTCTGCAACCTGGCGACTTTAAACCTAAGGATGCTGGCACTACTTTTCTATGCTGCTCCTGAGTTTTATGAACGATTTCACCGGTGGACTCGACAGTTCGAACTTGAAATTGAAGCAGCCAAGACGGGTCGGAGGATAGATGTTACTGCCGCAATGGTACATGTAGTACCGATCGAACATAGTCGGGGGTTCTGGTTTGGCGATAGGTTTCAACTCGCTATCACGAAAGTCGATTTTCTTTCTCTTCTCCAGAAACTCGAGCATACGAAGAACAAATCCTAGGATTGCCACATTGAGCCTGATACATATTTTAGAGTATAATTCAAGGCCTGATTTCGTGGGTAAAGTGATCAACGAATCGATACCCTCGCATCTTTCCTGGTGGGATTGATAATCATTGAGTTTAAGGATTAGAGATAGTCTCGTAAACCTGACTCAACGATCCGTATGAAGAAAAGTCGTTCAATGGATGTAGAGTCTGGAATCTGATCGAGGGGCGGAAGGGGGGTATGAGCGGTACTTGAACAAAGTGATAGCCGATATCCGGCATCGTGGGCGCGTAATCCAAATTCGGAACCTGCTCTCACCAACGACGTGGCGTCGTCCCTCCCTTACTCTACGTCCTCGCGGTCCTCCCAGAGACATATGTTGATGATTTAGGACCACATATGGACGGGTATATAACATTTCTCCTTGAAGAATATGCTCGATCCATTCTGGTGACTTAGTAGAAGGAATATTGTGGGTATTAGTGAGCGTGGTACGTGTAATTTTAGAATCAGCGGTGAAGGCATACATTATTAAATAATGAGAAGGGAGGGACTACTAAGTGCTTTCAAACATCGAGGATGGGAGAGGAGATCGGTTTATCTATCTACTTTGGGCGATCGCGGGAGCGCGCCCATGATGCCGGCTTCGGCAATCACACATTTTCAAGTAGCGCTCATCCCCCCCCCCCCCCTCCGCCCCTCGATCAAGTCCTAGACTAGATTAGAGACATCGGTCCTAAATTGAGACCGACTAAATAGGAATGTGAATGTGGCACGAGAATCTCTAAGAAAGATTGATTCAAATACATTTTGAGCAAGGCAAGCGATAATGTTCACAATCCTAGAGCGTTCCTTTATCCAAGAAGAAAAAGTTTCGCATTTCTCCCTAGAAGGTCTTGGCGTCGAGCTAGGTCGCACCAGCATTGATACTTACTGGTTTGGACCGCAAAAGGCGACAAGCCAGTTTTGTGTAAGGCCAGCTAAGGTCACATACATAAGTATCTTCATTGTCACTATATATCAGCATGTCGTTCAACACAGAACCTTTACAGGGGCGAGACTCGCACATCTAGAGCTGTTGGTCAAAGGGAGAGATGGTGTTGTTATCGCGAGAGACGGGATTACGGACCGGTTACTCCGAATTCTTTTACAATTCCGTCACCATCAATACTCACGCTCCTGCCGTCGCGCCCTTTCCTTACGATAACCATAGCGCCCAGTTTTATTGTCACCTTATCAGGAAATTTAACAAGGAAATGCGGTACGTTATCCTCAGGGCTAGCGCTGTATAAAACCTCCTGTTCTGAAACAGGTTTTCACCACAGTCAATCTATGGAACGCCAGAGATCTTTCGAGCGTCGGCTTCAAGAGCAGTCAATCTTTGCCTGGCGGTCGGCAAAAGTGTGCGTTCTGTTACTTTTCCCGTATTACTCTTCAAGTTACGACTGCCGAACGAGCTAACGGCACTATGCCCCCCAACCTACCCTGACACGATCAACGCGGATGGCCGTGGCGAAATCTATCAAGAATAATTAGCCTCGAGGACCCATACCGCCTGAAGCGATGTCACCATAATGGTGTCAGAACATCATCAGGTACCAGGGTGATTGCTTTGACGAACTTTGTTGATAGTTGATCACAGGCTGAAGTGGCGCATGATCTCATTCGTGGAACGAACGCGCGCTATTAACTGGACTAATTGTACAAGGCGCCATTTTGGTACCCTTATACCCAGAATCGGTACGTCTCGGTGTTTCAAATTGCCCGAGCCTTCTCCAAGTTCGATTACAGGGTATGTATTCTTGTCATTCTCCCAAACCTTCTTTATCTTCTCATGCCATACACATCGAAGGGCGTTTGCTCAACGGAAACCACATCTGTTCAAATGAAATATGCACGGGTTCAGAGCTCTCAGGCATACAAGGATCGTACTAGACTTGGATTTCCTAGACCGATAATCAGGAAGTCTGAGGCGTCCGGAACGTGTGCATGAATGATATCACAAAAAAGTCGACGATGAAGAAAATGAAAGATTGCAACTCGGGAGGTAGACTTAAACCCCCGTAGGAATGTTTAGAAAAGTGGAAAGCAGCCGCGAATGTGTTCGATTTCGGCGTTTGATGAAAGTCGAGTACCCTCAAGGACATGACTATCGATGTAGAGTTCCGGCCGGTAGGATCAAACCCATATCTGTTCGACCCATGCTTACCATCATTGTTAGACAATTATATCCAATGCCTATAACCTAGCAGGGGATGTCAGCCGAAAGAATATCTGACGCAGATAAGTGTAGTTTCAGACTTTCTTTTTAAGGGAGATTTTCAAGTCACGGTCCTCTAGTTTGAACACGATCCATTGTCGATCGATTCGAGAAACGCCGAGGTGGCGCAGATCGCTGCTCCCACTTGTCGGCTATCCCCACGAGGAGAAGAGCGTGCAATATGAACAGTGCGGCACCAATGCGGCGCAGACGGAAGGCGGTAGAAGGTATAGGAGGCTTCGGGCATAACAAGTGGAGGACCACCGTCGTAGATACTGCAGGAACTCGCTCGCCACGGGGAAGCTGCTGGTTCTTGGCTTACGAAAAAGACGAGCGAGAGGTGGAATATGCTAAATGCCTTCATGACGGACGTAAAGCTGAATGTTGTCATGCTTGCAGCCACCACCAATGACCCTACGAGGGTTAGTTTCCGTTATATCCAAGACGAAGATAATAGATGCTCACTGTTGATAACGTTCAACGACCAGATGCAGTACAACGGAGAAGAACGCCCTTGTACAAATAGAATCTGCAGAGGATTCAGACACAGGAAAGCAAGCAAGATACTAATTATATTTCCCGAACGCTCCAAAGGCTGGATTGTCGAAACGGAGGTTTGCAGCTCGCGTCAGGAGCTGTAAGTGTTCTTTGAGAGCTTTTCATGGTTTGAGGCTAATTGTGGCGGTCGTGGTAGCCGCGCAGGTGAACTATGTGCCGATATGAGCAAATACAGCCCTGTATTTGTAGCGAAACGAAATGGATTTTCAGAATGCAACCACCATACTGTTCTAGGGAATTCGGAGGGATCAAAGACCACATCGGCCCCATGTCTGTAACGGAGTTGCTTCAGTATTGCTTTCATTACATGTACTCGACGTACCTGAGCGCGTCGGGAATACGGAACCGAGGAATGGGATGGATATTCGTGATCATCCACTCATACAGCTTAGGCGTCCAACTTGTATGATATCCTATGTCAAGTGGGCGAAGCTTCAAACACATTTATGAGAATGAGTCAGGAAGCGAAAGAGTACATATAAAGAATTACACACCAACGGTTATCGGTAGTGGTGGCTCTCGATTCAATAATAATTCCTGCACAATTCCGGACGTGCCTGGCATACGATGGGTGTTACGAGGTAACCGCTTTAAGATGCCCCCTGAGGTGGCCCTTTCCATTCGCTGCAGCCATTGTAACATTCAGGATGGTGCGAATATTCTTTCGTGCGAGTGGATCTACCGGAGAATAATTTCGTGAGATAAAAGCAAGATGACATGGATTGTACTCACCAGCCCTTAGAATCAAGAACATGGAATGACGACAATAAGTCATCGATGTGGATGCAGGACATACAGACAGAAAAACACCCGTTGAGACCTTGTGAAAGGAACCTGATGGATCTTTGTAGATGCGCATGGTCAGAGACATGTCCAAGGGTTGCACATGAGTCATCATTAACGATGTGATAACATCACGACAGTGATAGAACGAACGTCAGGTATAGAATTGAGTATCCACCGCAGCGGCTGATTCTATGCGAACCCTACCTTGACCCTACCCCAATCGTGGCTGTGTGATGGGACTCCAAGGTGTGAACCAGAGTATTTAGGAACATGTTGATCCAACCAGTTCAAAAATCGTCGAGACCTTATTCCAAGAAAAAATACTCACGAGTAGCTTCCTTCAAGTTTGTACGAGATCCAGACTTTAATTTCGGCATGAGGAAGAACATCGGACAATGGAGACTCTAGCAGTAGGTAAATCTTGCGCTTCATTCAGGCTGTCAGACCCCCCCGGCGTGATATCGAGGTACAGGCTGTTCTTGTGGGGATAAGCGAGGAACCATAAGTGTGAGATAGCACTGTCATGTCAACTACGTCCCTGATATCGATCAGTCCTGTTTAATGATCCTACTCTCCGGTCTTATGGGTCATGTAGAGGCCGTCGAACAAAGCTATTATTCGTGAATTAACATTTGTGGGAGAATCAGCGGCGAACCTCTTACCGTTCGGCATTTCCCCTGGGCCCTCACTTGCAATTATGGGTTGAACAGACGGCATACGATGCTCCAAAAATACGACTTTGTAGAGGAGTCTCAGACTAAACACGGACTTGGCGTATCGGAGTAATAATTCTTGAATTATCCTCCAGAGCAGCAGCGCCCGTGTTGAAGTTTATAGGACACAAGCACACCTTCGCAAAGGGTTGTCTGTTCAATCATTTAATGACGCATGCGGAAAGAAGATGTCAACCGCCGTTTATCCAGATGACATATGCTGTTTGGACGGGCTTATCATCTTCGAACCTGAGGGGTTAGTAAACATGCATCGACATTTGCCTTTAATAAGAACCTGCCGCATGCAATGCCTATGAGTCGTTCTCCGTGCATATGACTACAATGTGGGGTTGAGTGCGTCACGTTCATCTAACGTTAAAGCATGGATACCTGAAGCTGAGTCTGGGTAGGGCACGCATTCAATCGATCCTGGTGAGAGAGCCGAACCCTCAACCCGTCGCGTAGTTGGCACATGGTATGGGGGGCACCAGACAGAGGTTGATGCTCGATCATACCTTGGTTACCGATACGTACATCGGTGGTGAGATGTTCAGTTTCCAGGACGGCAAGTACCCCGAGCCGTCAACAGTGAAATAGAGTCTTGTCTCTCCCGTAACAAAGAGGATTTCAGCGGCATAGGTGGCAATCATTACCGTAGTCATCTGTGAACTTGATCGAAGTTCCCATAGATAAAAACAGCTGGATACCAGAGCCATACTTCCGGGACTTTCCCGCAGCTACAAGCATAAGATAGGCTCGCCAATGCGGTCTCCCCATAAGTCTTTGTATCCTGTCACGGTTAGTAGGGTATGGCGGCATCACGCGATCCTATTGACAAGTGCAAGGGTATTCGCGTGGTTCTTCTGTGACGCCGGTGGTGATATTAATCTCGACTTCGCTAGACGAGAGCGGGTGCTGTCTTATAGGAACGACTGACATATGCACTAACGCGACACGGAAAAGACGTTTCGATCCGCTTTGCAAGGATATGGACTCTGGAATATGGGCCAAAAAATGCTATGACGTACCTGAATGTACCCAAACGTAGTCAATATCCTATTCGGCATCTCCATGAACAGGCTAGACTCTCAGCCCTAAGTTTCTCTAATCGTACGGTAACCTTCGCTCCATGCGTCAGTGGAGCACAAAACTTATGATCCTCTTCGACTCACGCCACCACATATTTTAAGACGAAGGAAATTCCTCAAAATGAACCATTAAGCCAATGACTGATTGACTGAACATAACGGTACCGAAGTCATTCGCCTAGGGTGTATTCAGGAACTTACCAAACCGCCTCCTTTACTGCGGAATTTGATCTGCGCATCAATCCTGTCACGCCCAACAAGCGGAATGAAACTGAGATAACCAAATTGAACACACGGGGACATCGTTCAGCGTGTATGCCGCCATTAAAAAGTTGGTGCCTTTGATCCCGGTACCGGGAATGAATTTTCCTCTTTGGAAACCTGATAGGAAGAAACACAGTCAATGAGAAGCTGTGAAACAATCCAAGAGCATAAATACCGTCAGGCTGAACTACATTGGAATACCATAATTGAAAATAGTAGTAGGAGACTTAACCCGCTTGGCATCGGCGATGATCACACACGAGCGCCTAGCCAGATGGCGCCTGTCGTTTTCCGGGAACAGCCTACGGCGTAGTTGCTTTGTACCTGCACTGATCATTGTCTTCGCATATCCCGTCAACCATCATCGGTTACAACGGGGCGAGATCATCAGCGTTCAGGATCAAAACAAAAATCGGTTACGTACTTATGTAACCTGATTTGCCCTTTGTTCCGCTGCTCTATATCAAATTAGTTTCCCTCGGTCGACAACCGGGAAACTCCCGTACAATGCACTCAAAATGCACTAGGCACTTTTATTCTACATAATACACATTTTCTCCTTCAGATGGGCTCCATTGTTGATATCATCCTGTCTGGAAGATGGCGAAACTAAACGCAGGGTTCATAGCTACACGAGGACCTCATGGTCTTTTCGTGATGTTCTACTGTATCCCCCAGAAATGGCCAATCCGGCGGATTTCCGAGCGCTAGGCCTCACTTTCGGTCAAGATGAAACGGATACCTTGAGAATCAGACGATGCCGGCGCTCCACGCAGAGGCAAACACGCTGCCCGGAGGTATAATTAACAAGTCCACCGGCGGAGGATACCGATCATACGTATCATAAGTAGCTAGTCGCTGGAAGCGTTCAACTTAATTTGCAGCATAGACTCGGGGAGTACATGATACGACTGTAGACATAATCGGCATATCACATTGCTTTCTATTGACTTTGAATTCCAGTTTTATCTCAAGTTCCGTGAGTCGTAACCTCATATACATGCCGTGACAGCAACGGTGAAGTACCATGCTGCGGGAAACCCCGGCAGACGGCGCGGACATCTTTCCGAATGATGGAAGAAACTCTCGGCCATGCGAGGTAGATACAGAGCCTCCTTGCAGCGAGATTGCCAGACTTGATGCGCCCCTTCTATGAAAGAACTCGGATAACAACAAATTGCCTCAATACATATCGAAATGACCCAGTATCAGCCAGCGTATCAGGATCTACAACCAGCAAATCAGCAAGGGTCTTCTTGCGGGAGAGTTGCCGCATAAGTAATACCCTGGCAGAGAAGAGTAATCAGGAGACTGCGAGGCCGTGATTGTGGCATCGTCGTGAGAGGTGCGTTATAGAATGCGACACTGCAAAAAGATGAGTTTATGATGGTCACACAAAGTTCGAACTGATGAAAACGGACAGATGAAAGATTCCTCACACACACGGTGTAACGATATGCTTTCCATCGGACCATCGTTCCGTAAAAGGAACAACCGCCGAGTCTCTGAGGGAACAGACTAGTACATAACCCCAAAGCTGCTCTGACTTACCACCACAGAGCCCAGTTACGATGGATGATAACGCGAAAACCTCTCTCCCCAGTATCCACGAACTATTTCCAGGTCAGCTCGATATTGCTCTTCCTGAAGTATCCTATACTTAGCTAGCGGCGTGTATCTTGCAGAGCACATGCTACGTGTCTCTCCGGAGGTTCGCCTGAAAGGCAGTGCACCTCCAACGCTCATTCCGGCTCACCCATATGTACCTCCTCAGCCATTGCGCAAACCCTCGCCTGAGGAGAACCGTTCATATCACAGGTCCTCTCTATCGCCTCCTCACCTACACTCATCAGACGACGACGATGACGAGAGTAAAAAGCATATCTGCACGACCTGCAACAAACGATTCCGCCGTCCCAGTAGCTTGAATATCCATCGCAACACCCATACCGGTGCTACGCGTGAGTCCATCAGCCTTTCCTATATCCTGGTATTAAAACGATACGAAGCATACCGATGCTCATTTCCCGGATGCGGCAAAGAGTTCAACGTCAAGTCGAACATGCTCCGACACTACCGAAGCCATACAAATCCTGTCCCATCTCAGTCATCTTCCTCTCGCAATGACTCGCCAACCGCGAATCCGTACCCTCAAAGCCACACCTTGCCGGGTGCATCGTCCACAGAAGAACAGGACCAGGCAAGAGGACAATTTCAGAACTACCAATCGCAACCTTGGCATGACAGCACCCGAATGGAGAGAGAGAGGTATTATCAACGTCGGTATTTGGTAGGCGACGTTCGTTTGGCTAGAGGTGGCGAGGAAAGAGAGCATGAGATAGACGAAAGTCGTCCTTATGCCAGACAAGACAGAGATCCAGCGACGGTCAAATGATGTTTTCCCTCCCTTTATGACAAAGTTCGTATCCCACGATTTCTCTAAAATTGATATTAGCATTCAGACATTGAAGAGAGGGACCGGGACATACTTTCCCCCGTGGTAATCATCTCATCCGAACGATTTTAGCGAGGCTCCCGGTTCTCCGTGAATCGATTTTAATCCCTTGAGACTCTTTACACCTTCGCGACAATTTTCCTGCTTGAGGAAACAAAGGCTAGTGACAGTGTTGATTTTTCAGGATGATTTAAGAAGAGCGAGAAATTACCCAAATTTTACTAAACATCGATGACCCTAGGAGCCTTATTAAATCCAGCCGAGTCGAGGTCAGGAGGGAAAGCAAAGACAGCACTGGCAAATTGGCTCCAGTGACGTCCGTTGACGCGTCTGTGGCTGATCAAAGCCGCGGAGTTTGATTCGGTGGTGAGCCTTACGTAACGGATTGCGTTCCTGAATCCTCTTGGCCTTTTCTCCTTTCTGCAGCCTGCTGATGTTCACTGTTTGATCAATAACTACCAGGGGACGATTCCATGCCAAGGTTCGTTTAAACAATCAAGATTATACGGAGATATATTTCGCTGCTAAAGGATCGAAGACGCTCACTCAACTCACTGTCAAACTTGGCGCTCGACGTATGATTACTGGAATAGATTTAGGGTTCAGAATCATCATCCGGTGCGTTAGTAGCTTCAAATATTCCGAATATAGTGATGGATAATATGTTACCAGGTCGGATGTGTTTGTGGATGGTTGCATCCTACATAAGTATGTAATATGCACTGAAAGACTCCGTGCGTTCTTTGCGATCTAATGTAGGGGAATCAACATTCCCTCACAAGGTTTCCCTCTGACTTTGAGCAGATGAATAGATTGCGTCTATAATTTCCAGCACAAAAGAAATTTACATTAGATACTACCAGCTGTTCCGGAGCTATGCATATATTGCAGCTCGCAAGCTAGGTACCCTAAGGTTTCCGACTTCACTTTCGACCAACGGAGATAGAAATCTGGATATTGGCGGCGCTTACGAGAAACGAGTCACTCGAATAACATGCAAGCCAAAAAAGCGACTTCAACGCATCGCCCAAGGACATCATGGGTGTATTGATTAACTTATAGGCACTATAGATCGTTCGCCTGGTGATCATCACGACGGCCAATACTATGTATGTATTATTCTCATGGTATGTCACTTTTGCTCATGGCTCTAGCCCTTTATTTTCTTTCAGGCCAAATGGATATGTTCGATCTCAAGACCGTACCCTCACCCAGAGAATATTCGCTACTGTTTCCAGCAGCACTTTGTGCCATGGGGCTCCCCGATTTCAACAAAGAAGCGATCCTTGGGCGCCTATTTTCAGGGTTATGACGATATGCCTGACATCCCGGAGCCAATATGACAACGTGTGGGCCACCATAAAAGCCTTGTATCGATGCCCATCATCTCCTCGCATCGACCAGCATGCAGACCCTCATTGACAATCTCGAAAAGTCGTTCTCCAAGCTTTCCACAAAGGACGATAAGAAATCGGCGCTGTTGTCATCCTTGGAAAATCTCGAAGGCGAGTCACTGGGATCTATGATTCAGTTGTACGCGTCCCCTGGTACCCCCAATAGCAGCACAAACATAGAGGATATGATTGACTGGAAGGCTTTCGAAGGCCTGATCGCGCGCCATGGGCTCCAAGACGAGATGTTCGGCGTGGCAAAGGCGCTATGCAATCGAAGTCGTTTGGCGTTCGGGACACAGATGCCACCTCCTTTGAGTCGTCTTGGCTGCGCAAATCAGGTCGCCTCCAAGTCCCAATTTTGCCCCAGAGATGGAACGTCGACCTGTTCCGGATGCTTCCTTCTTCGATATTGCTCGAAAGAGTGCCAGTTGGCGCACTGGAAATTTCACAAGAAAGGTACCGTCCTGAAATCTATCAAGGCAAAGAGCTTATCACATTATAGATTGTAAAAACCCTTTGAAATCGGCTTCATGGTCGCCGGCTTGGATCAAAGAGAACAGGATGCCATCGTTCATTACCGGTGACAACGTACCTCCTAGTGAGCTTTCAATGCAGTTTACGTTTGGAATGGGCGTTGTTTTGCGAGTTATTCTCTACGGTATCCCGCTGGAGAAATACTGACTCTAGCGAATCAGGTGGGGAAACATACAGGCGATCGACGTTATCAACGCAAAGCACAACGAAGGGACGGAAAATATAAGGAACATAGATCTATCAATGGCATTCATAGGCTCGTCTTTAGCTTAATTCATTTCCGCCGCTGTATCTAATTCGCAACCATAGCTTCGGGGGATCTCCGAAACGTTGTCAGGACCATCAATGAACTACCAGAGGGCTATTCAGGTTCAATCAAAATCGTTCTTAATGACCGCAATCCTATGGTCGTCTGCCGTAACCTTATGATCCTCTCTATTCTTGGTATCATCTCAGACGTTGTGAGGATCATGGTCTCTCCTAAACATCATCCACTAATTCATTGCTGTAGGAGGAAGGAGCTGAGCACGCTCTCCATCTCTGGTACTCTGTTTTTCAACCTCTGTCTTACCAGAGCCGCATCCTTCCACATATCTGCGAGTCCGATGCCTTTACCAATCTAAATGGGACGCCTGCTCAACTGACGCCTTCCACTACTATGTATACCACTCTCTCTTCCGATACTGTCAATTTTCTCCTCTATCAGCTCCGTTCGCCTTTGGATCCCACTTTCGCCAATACCGCTTTGAACAATATAATGAACGCCCCGGAAAGAGCGGATTACCGCGATCGATATTATGAGGCCATTTCACCTTCTCATAGGGTCGCGTTTGAACGGTGGCGGTCGTTTGGACTTGTCTTACCCTTCGGAGCCACCGACGCCCACATGGCCATCCCGAACAAATGGCTTTTTTATGATGGCCGCCTCATGCTTGACGATAGCGCCAATCCATTCGAAGGATGGGAGTAAGCAGTACAATCTTTCACAAGTATTTTCGCTTATACTCGTTTCAGCATCGACGAAATATTCAAAGCTGGAAAGGATCATGGTACGACGGAAGACGATTTGATCGGTTGTCTGTTCTTCTACATCAAAGACCAACTCGTTGAATTTTCCAACCGGCTTCGACGATTCAAGATACAGATCTATTCCTTTGATCAGGATGCTAGAATGCTTCAGCGAACTTTGAAAAGCAACGCATCATTGCCACAAATCTTCGACCGTATCGAGGTGTCAAATATTGTGGACAAGAATTACGTCGGCATGTCCGTTCTATCTGACTGGGGCCCTTTTCTGAACAAATACAACCACTACTCTGCTATCGTCGGCCTCTTCATGAACTGGACGACTTGGAAAGCATCCGGAAATGCCACGTCTCCTTCATCAGATGCTAGTGGTGCGTTGAAGAGGATGGCCTCCTGTATTTATGCAGTACGCATCGATTTCATCTGTATTCGCCTTCTGACCTTCCGCCAGGGATTATCTCCAAACATTTCTCCCGGAAAGATGATGAACGTCATGAACAATTTAAATATGTTCCATGATACGTCTCATCCTTTCGAGGAGTACTTGAGGGACGAGAGGGAAGCGGTGATCGCCCGCAAGGCTGGACTCCAACGTCGGCGTATCCATAAAATTGTCCCACATGTATGCTTTTCTCGCCTGCATAATTCTGCATAACTTTGAACTTTCTTCGATGTAGCGCTGCCATACGAAGCTTGGTATAGCACAGAGCGAACTCCCATGCATCGACTCGCCACAACGTTGGTATAGGGTGAGTCTTCATGATCTTCTTATTTTCTACACCTCATCACGTTTATCTACGTAGGCTTGTCTAGGTGGAATGACGTACTTTGAGCGCTATGTCGAGTGGGGATTGGCAGCGACACGATTGTAATCTATGAGAATGATGCATCCCGAACAAAGGTAGTAACCATTCTTGACTCGATCTGAAAGTGACGTAAATCATATCATGTAGTTCGAGGAAGACAGACTATGAAACCCTCGCAATCGGAGAAATTTAAAGGAAGGTACGATAAATATCTGTTTCAGGAGGGATATCTACGGAGTGAAGAGATGTAAACAAGAAATACAATGGTCAGGACCGTTCTAAGAAGCATCGATGCGAACAGAAGCACAAGAATACCGCTGATGACGACATAGCAGCATGGAGAGATTTTACTGATTAAGGACCGCCCGGACAGGCTTATGTCTTCCGAGTCATGGTGTCAAGACACGAGTTTCCTGAAGATATCGCGGCCACTCACCAATGATGAGCGACTGGGGGTCCACCGACGTTATTATTCTCGTATTCATCTTTGGGGCTATGATCTCCCTCGTCACTTGAAGGAACGTCGTGGCCTCTTTCCGCAGATAGTTTTCTCTCATCGTAGGACTTCATCATTACGGAATATTCTTTTAATGTATCCCCTATACGAAATGAGTTGCGTGCATGGCAAAAACCCGACTTGACGTAGAACTCACATGTCACAGGGTAATCTTCTTCATCCCCGCACACCGAAAGGTTGATGTTTTCTGAGAGCACATCTGTGATCGCTGATTGCAAGCATTAGATAGATACGAGAATCAGGTAACCCATACCTTCGTCGTTGATCATCTGGAAAGTTAACTCCCTCTGGTTTAGAAAACTCACCGCGTCGAGACTAGCAGTGCGAAGACCACACCGCTCCTGGAGGCGGCAGGCCATCTCAAGGTTTACTCGGCTGACAAACAGACTACTGTCACCCATATCGATCACCTCGAGCTTATAGATGTTTCTCCATGCACAGTCAGCTCCTTGTTTAGCACCATCAGGATCCGTGGAGAGGTATATCTCAGGAAGCGTGATGGAGTGGTCGTTCCGAGGCATAAACGGCAGATCAATGAACACGTATGGAATGTCAGGTAGGGGGGGGGGTCTGAATCAACCTCAGAGTCTAATTTCAGCACACGGATTTGAAATCGCCTTTTGTTAACTCAATGAAAGATTGTCAGTCACTGCTGAAAGTAAGGGTGGTGATACATGCTGTGAGAGACTACCAAGTCTGGATGATACGTATCCTTCAAACTTTCGGATATCTTTGCCAGTATTCGTGGACCTTGAGAGAACCAACTTGCTAGGTGTTGGGACCTTGCATCTGACGCAAATTCCATGGAGCATGTGAATCCCAAACCCAGAAAGTTGAATATTTCTGGGAATAGGGTTCCTAGCGAGCCTTCGTTTTCTTCATCCGGTGACCGCGTACGTAGGAACCTCCAAAGCCCATCCCAAACCTCCAGAAGTTCCCCCGTCGCATAGGACTCGATGGAAAGCTTTACCGGCGGGATTCCCTCCCCTAAGCAATTCACTATAAAATGATGACGTTCATAAAGGTCGCTTATTATGAACGCTCCGAGGAGTGGGGAGTCGACTATGTCCATTTCTGCGTCTGGAATCATACACCATGGTGCGCCGACTGTCATGATACGGTAGTACGATGAGAGGAGTTCCTTGGGAACGGTGGGCTCCTGCCGTTTACGCATTAGAAGCTTGAGAGACCATTCCACTGCCGACGACACTGGATGAACTATGACTTCCGAATCGTTGACGTAGATCTTATTCCAAGTGTTGGCCTAGCAGAATCTCTCCACCTCGTCGAATACTAGATGCCCATCTGGGGCACAGCGTAGATTGTATTCATTCTGTCAAATAACGGTCAATTTAAGAAATGTCATAAACAGACAGATGTGATCTTACAAAAGTAACGCCCCAACGTGCGAGAAAGAATTTGAGAATACTCTGTGCGCAAGAACCCCATTAGACAATCTGGTTCCCCAGTAATGAAGGATTGCACGACGTACGCAATAGCTATGATACTGCGCAAATCAACATCGACGATACAAAACAAGTATGTACAACGCACCAATATAGATTTTACCAAAGGTCTGAGATGTTTATCAAAGAGGGTGGGGAACTCGTAGAATGGAATTTCGTCTGCATTGGTTCGGATAAGCTGTAACAATAAAAATACTTAAGAGGGTGTCGTACCTGCCGTCCCGTGGAATACCAAACAAGGACGTTCTGCTGATGTCACGACACCGTACAGCTGACGAGGGTTCGGGTGTCTGTTTCACAGTTTTATTTTCCGCTGGTCTTAGGGTAACAGCTGAAACACTGGCCTCGGCAGCGTACTGTGCACATGAAAACCTCTTTCCCATTCCTTCAGGATGGTTAATGAGTGTCATCAAAATGGTTCGCTCTTTGTAACTCACCTAAAGACCTGCAGATCCGGAATACTCTTTCACGACGAAAACACGGCTTGACGTTGACGCATCCGCGGCATATTTGATGACTTCACCCATCTAAATTAAGTCACCGTCTACCACTTTGTGAATATTTTTCGTCGACCAAGTGTCCCTGCATTGAATGTCGCCGCCGTAGACCAGATTGTGGAACTGGTATTTATTTGATCAGACTATCATATCTTTTTGATGGGTTTGAAATCGTGCACCTTGTTGTCGGTGGGGGAGCGAGCTCTAATCTGGCGCTGAATATCACACGTGATGGTCGTCAGGTCGGTTTGGGACGATTGAAGAGCTGCAGCCCCATGCGCAATGCGGGAAATGGATGTGCTGGATATCAAGTTTAAAGAAAGCTAGGGGATTGAATCGTTAGTGAACTATCCGTGCCCACGAGATAGCTGAAAACAAATCAGAAGGTTGGGCCTCGCGCCTTCCATTACTTGTCGGTAGCAATTGATCTTCTCTTGAATGTCCCTCGAAGTTAAGAACTTATGGATATCCTTCCAAAGGCCGAGATTTCCGCGTTCAATGTCAATTACTTGAGTCGTGAAGTCTGATAGAAACCTAGGTGAACTGTCAGAATCGGATATTCGCACATTATATGGATGTTTCCTACTTCTGGAACTCTGAACATGCATTTTTGAGATCGGCCACGTTTTCAATGCTCTCAGATTCCGCACATATATTGATGCCAGCATCACGAACGATTATCACGACTTCAGTGATATCTCTCGCGAGGACCTGTACATCCTCCTTGTTCTTTTGGAGTCGCTGTTCAGATATTTACGATGAGGAACGTAAAGCAATCCCAACCAATGCCAGGCTGACCTCGAGGTTTTCGAGAAACACAGCAGCAGTACCAGCAAGCCCCTTTACAAAACTTCCAGCGACCGGCAACATCTCACCGACTGCAACGGCCCCCTTTACGAGCTCTATGGAAGCCGATACAGAATTGGTGGAATTTTGGGTGGGGTTCTTGCTTCTTTTCGAGGAAGATGTTGGGTTCCTCATGGCTGCAGCCGGGTAGGATTTATTAACAGCTAGAAGACCGAATGGCATGAAATGCCGCGAGATGCCGGCACCGTCAATGAAGCAGCACCAAAGACGCGTGTACTGAGGTTCGTACACGCATCATGAGAGTAGCTGACGCCGGATTTTGAGATACGGCGGTGATCAAGACACGGACGGAGATAGTACATGATTTTTGGCTTTATCAAATTGAAGCGGTCAATTGACGGGTCTGGCTGAAGAGTCTTCCAGTTCCGTTGAAAGTGTTTGAATCTGCATACTAATTCATCACCATACAGAATGTGGAGATCATAGTAGCTGGTATTTTACCCTGTGGGGGCGGACGGGAAGATGAAAGTACTAGTGACCTGTGTGCCATCAATCGAAGCAAGGGTTTGTGGTTACCGGCCGTCAAGACGGTACACCCGGTTGGTTGGTCGGTCGCCTTCGAGAGGTCTTAAAAAAATACCATATCAAATTTTTTCTAACTAATTAGCTCAGAAGCGGGTGAGAAAGCAACAGTTGATCCAAATATTGAGTTCACTGAGACTATCGGCTCTGTAATCCCCTTAAGCATCATCTCAGTAGTGATAGAGATGATGAAGGGACGCAGTCGTGCAAGCTTTAGATTTGGTATTCCGGCAACGTCCAGCCGGGAGAGACTGGTTACAACCGGTAACTGGTGCTAACCGGGCGGCAGTACGCTTATCAATGCTGTATGTTGTACCTTGATCTGGTATGTTATTCCCATGGTGGTCCGTCGGTCGAGCCTTAAAAAAAATATCGAGTGGATGTAATTTTTTGACATCCTCGAAACCCTTTGGATCGAAGTCTAAAGTTCGGCCCGCGTACTGGTGGTCCGATGATTAATTATTAGTAGGTGCTGTGCCGGCGGCATTAAGATTTTAAGCATTTCGGGAACCTCAGGAAAATGGGCCGGTCTGAGGCATTCAAAAACACAACAAGAAATTCGCAGTATTACTCGGACTCAGCACAGAGCATGCGGCTATGAGGTTCCCCTGTCGGAACTTGAACAAGAAATTGACTTCTCGATTTAGCGACATACACATAGAAGATGTAGAGATATGCCCGGAATCCCAAGGCTCGGCAGGAACCGGCCCGCACACGACCTTAGGTGATCATTCGAAGCCGGCCGCGGTGATGATGATGAAGTCAAGTTTAAAGTAACCTAAGGCCCTATGGAGCCTATGCGTACATCTTGCGCTGTGTAACACTACGTTGTATCTAACTGTATGTAAGAGTATCTGCATGTCGTGTGAATCTATCTAAGGGGGAATATCTAACCGTGCTGAGCTGTGGTGGTTGCCTGGTCGTGCGTGGTTGTGTGCATCTTGGAGCAGGAAAAGAGCTTTGAGTGGAAGACATGACCGTGTCGTGGACGGTCGGTGGATGGGGTGTGTTGGATGGGGTTCGCGGCGGAGTTTGGGAGGTGTCGTGTCGCTGTTGCCTGTGGCGTCGAAAGTAGCTGCTTAACTGGTTTGAAACATGGAGTTAGCAAGTGCGGGGAAAAGGCACAGTTTGGGTACTCTCCTCCATAGCGGAGGTGGGAGGAAAGTCTGCGAACTATTCCTCCCCCTCGCATGCCCAAGTGAGGCACAGATAATTCGGTGTCCATTCATCTTGAGCTACTTCACTACGGGGGAGGACCACCTTTGTTGTTGGAGAAGTCAGGGAATCGCTTGGTGCGTTGCACGTAGGCGAGAGTGGCGAAGGTATGCCGGGATGTGGTGGATAGTAGATGTCGGAGCTGTAGGTTGCCAAGCCTCGTACGGCGTCGAAGAGCTTGTCTCTCATTGGAATAGCGTCGGCAGACTAGTAGGTAATGTGTCACCGTTTCCGGAACGTTGCAGTGTGGGCAGTTAGGGGACAGTGTTGCTCGTGAGCGGAAGAGGTATGCGTTGAGCGGGATATGGCCGGTACGTAGCTGTGTGAACATGCTTGCTTCGGCTCTTGACATGTTCTTGAAGATCCGTTGGATTTTGGGCGAGGGTGGTGAGCGGTCAAAACATTTTGTGAAGCTCCCCTTGGATGATGTGAGCCACAGGCTTATCCACTGTGCTCTGACGCGTTTCGAGAAGTCTGCTTTTGCTGCTGCCTTGCTGCGTGGGAGAGGGCTGGCGAGCACTGAACGTTTATCGAAAAGTGGGGTGGAGGAACCCTCGGCCGCTAGTTTTGAGCAATAGGGGAGCTCAAAGTTGCGGAACGCTGTCTTGAGTCGTTTATGTAACATCGGTGCGTCACGATACGACGAGGGTTTGATCACACCGGTCCGTGACGCGCGTCGGCTTCATCGGCCTCATGTGAAAATACCTATTTTCCTTTTTGACCTTGAGAATTCCACCTAAACCTAAAATCTGTCTAAATTTTACAAAATATGCTTTGCATACTGTATACATAGAGCCTGACAGATAAATGATAAAACAAATCGGTCAATGTGACGATACTGTGACCGGGCGTTCGCGAACGGCGTTCTAAAACTCGTTCGCTAAACTTTGAGCTCCCTTAATGGCAGCCATATCCGATCCTTTGACCTAGATCTGTAGATGTCCAAAAGTTTCGTCAGTCTGGCTACAACAGACCCAAGGTGATACAAAAAAAATATACAGAAACGACTGAAGACAAGCAAGCATCCATCAAAAACTATCCACCGAGAAACAAAAATAAACTGGGAATAAGTATACTTCAAAACCGAACGAGAAAGGGGGGGTATCTTTCACAGGAGCAAAACCACCGCCCCCACCGCGACAGAAAACAGCACACCCCAAACCGACGTACGCAACTGCAGGGCTCCGCTCCCCTGCGACCCATCAGCGACCCACTCCTGATACGCCGATTGCATCAGCAACACAAACGCCTGTGCCTCGGCACTCTCCGATCCCTCGACCCCATAGTTATGCGGGTTCACGACGGGCGTCAGCCACCCGTCAGACGTGAAATGTTCGAACCCCGAGGTAGAAGTCGACGCGGGGGCGGTACTGGTCGACGTCGACGTGGATAGTGAAAAACTGGACGTCACACCGCTGGCGTATAGGGCAGTCCGACTGCGCTCAGCCTGGCGTATGTAGGTCGTGTCTCCGGTAATGGCGTATAGCCGATAGACGGTATACGCCATGAGGGCTGTTGAGGCACCATCATAGAACGTGGAATCGTTGTCGACGTAATTTCGGAAAATGTAGGTATTGTCCTAGGAAGATTTTTATAAGTTGGCGTTGAAAATAAGAGAAAGGGCACATACGACTGCATCGTACATGGCTTTCTGGATCTCGAGAGTCCACGAAATAAGGTCATCCATTTCGCTCGAGAATGTGCTTTCGTACTGAGATTTCTGAATGGTGGCGTATACTCTGAGCATACCCGCTGCGGCCCATCCATTACCTGGAGCTACAATCAGTTAAACGTCCAAGGAGAAACAGATAAACATACGCACCCGTCGACCAGTGACCAGGATCCGTACCAGAACTACCCAATACAACATGCTGCCAGAGGTTATTCGCGTTTGTATCGCGTAAATTATTCCTGTAAACCCTGATCTGGTTGTACGCCTCTGAAACCAGCGTCTCGTTCTGGGTCAGGACACCGTAGTACGCCAGGAAGGGCGGAACCATATACACAAAGTCGCTCCTGGGAACGTAATATAAATATTCAGACTGTTATACAAAGGAACAAGACGCACCAGAGCTGTGTCTGCGAGACCCTATGAGATATGGCGCCGTCGCTTGACCTCGACACATTGTTCAGCAGAAAATCTAGCTGGTCCTGTGCCGCGCCTGTATAGTTCAACCCATCCGAGTTGCCCTGGCCCGTCCAGCCAGCTATGAGTACCGCAACGCCATTCGACGCGGGATCAGCCGCGCTCCCATCCGACATCAAGGGCTGGGCCCCAGTGTGGTTGTGATTAGAGGTGGTTCGGTTAGAGACGATCTGCCTCGCCATGGAGAACACAGGCCCGAGGGCTTGCGTCATGTTATCCGGCACGGTCGACGGAGGGGGTAGCGACTGGTCAGAAAAGACTGAGTACACCGTCGCCTCGGTTTCGAGAAGGGTCTGTTGGCGAGTCCCTAATTCCCAGCTGGTATGATGGCTATCAGCAAACGTTCGCACGCAAGAACTCGAGGTCAACGCACCTCTCCTGTGCGGCGTCTGCAAGTCGGGCCTGCACATTGGAGACCTGTGTAGTCGACAGACTGTCGCTCGCAACCCCCGGCCAAAAGGCAGCAGCAGCTACCAATGCTACCCAGCTCCACCGTATTCCAGTCATGGTGCAAAAGATGGTGGTAGTAGACGGGAAATAGATAAGGACCACGTTCTGGAGGCCTTGAACGTCGCCCGGTGAAGCAAAGAGCGAAGAAGGATTGTAGTCAATGGCAAGCAGACAGGCCTAGAGATCGTTCTATCACCATCTTTTTTTCGTGATGTCAGGGCATAAGGAGAGACACCGGGGCGCCAAGTACGGAAAAACTTTCCGCAATATTGTATCAGGTGATCCGGTCCGGGATCCGCCAACGCGAGGCCTTTGTACCTGCCGACACGTTGATTCCAGTTTGTTGGGCGCGGTGGGAATAACACGCTTGCTTCAGAGAGAAAGTTGATCTGTGTATTTTGTCGAAAAGGAGACGCCCAAGAAAACCTGGGCGATGGGCTCGGCACACCACACGGACGTGCTGCGGAACGCAATTAAAAGTTTTCCAGCACGGCTCCCTTTGGCCGAAAGGCGTCTGAGAACCTTGCGAATAACTTCGACTTCTTCTTGCCTTCGTGTGAAGATAAGTTCCTTTAATAGCCTCACCTTCTCCTATAGGAGCGCTCCTTTTGCCGTGATAAAATTATAGGGTGATGACGCGTACGTAATTGACAATTCTGTGCCTGATGTCAAATTGACGTTTTGCTTGGAATGAAAGATCGGCATACGGCATTAACATCATCCACAGCGACGCGCGTCGCGGCATACTTAGTTAAAGTCGAGAAAAATGTAGAATACCTGGAGGAAATCAGAGGGGTAGGCAGGAAACTGTGAACCGGTACCATCAAAGCAGACTGAATTACACAGGAACAGCATGGGAATGGTTTGAAAATAAACGCCAATTCACATGCGTGGCGAGTCCCTTAGCGTCAGTTTGATTACGACATTGTACATAATGCATAACCCGTCAACGAGACGTACATGTTCATCACCAAGGATACGACATGTCATTTCGGTGAAACATAAGTTAACCGGTTGATAACCGTCCTGTCAACAAGCTACAGTCCTTGACGGACAGCGAACTCCTCGAGAGCTGAAAATGAATATTTGAATAGCGACTCTATTGATCATTCAAGAATTCAGTTGGCCACGCGTTCCGCGAACTACTGTATGAACTAGTATATATACTTAGTTCTTAGCCCAGGCCTTGATGCTTGATGAATTAATAATGACCACAACCCCAATATCAAAGAACATCACCCCTCCGGCTATTTCTCCATCCCCAAACCGGGAACCTTCGAGGATCAGTCATCCATTGATCCAGAACAACGCACTCCCCCACATAACTCGGCGCCCTCAGGCTCCTAGCCTTCTTCGTCCAATACCTAAACATCGCCACGTCGCCCAATGCCCCATAGCACATCGCGATAGCGTCGACATGCTTACGAGACTCAAACAGCTGCAACCCCTCCGCTTCTCGCAGCTCTAGCGCACGCTGATGCATCCGAATCATGTAATCATCGGATAGCTCCTCGCTTGCGCACCATGCTTCGAAGCTCACCATGAGCTCAGTGAGGTGGGAGAGTTCTTCTCGGGCAAAGTCGCTGTGGATGATGGATTTTCGCGGGAGGGTGCACGATGGGCAGAGACAGTCAAAGTTGTACCAGGATCGCAGCCTGTCGAGGCGCTGTTGACGGTCTACGGAGCTATCGATGTATTGGATCGTGATCTCCTCACTAGGCCCGATATCGCGGACCGCTTCGAGAGTCAGGGTGAACGATGCGGAGTCCCATTTCCAGTGAGCGTTTGGCGAGCAGCTGTAAGAAGCCTGTTCACCATGATTTGTCACGACGGATAGAACACTACTTGCCCACCTGTGATTGCATCTGCTGATCTTGAGGAAAACGGCATGATGGGCGGCTAATTCAGGATCGTCGACGGGGAAGTCGATCAAGAGGCGATTCGTCTGCATGATAGCTTTCAACGGGTCCTCGAGCGGCTGAGAGTTGGCCAGGTTCATGAATTCAGTCCGTTCCTTGGGGTGGACCTCGGATAGCAAGCGAGAAATGTCGGGTACGATGGCAGACGAGCCGCGTGGCATGACGAGGAGAGGATGTTCAACGAGAATGATACTGCCTGCAGGTATGCCACAACGAGCGAACATCCCCAGGCCTTTGGACCCCGCATGTCGGGTTTCGAACTTGGTGAGGCGGTCGCGATAGGTCTGATTGAACACTCGGGGTAGGCATTTCTTCACGCCCTCGTGCAGCAAAGTGGCACATTTAAAGTCTCCGAAATGAAAGATTTGAGTAACATAGAGGGCACGGCTGAGGAGTGTTGGATGATCCTTGGGCAGGTAGGAGAACCTGGAAGAACGGCGGCGGTGGGTCTTCGTCATTGGTACGAGATAGTGGCTGCGAGGTCGATGTCTGAAGGCAGGAAGAGATGCTCGGATCGTTTATACTTATAGAGTGAGGTGTGAAGCCTAGGGCGTACTGTACCATCGTCTAAAAAGACACGACAATGGATCCGCGAAGGTGCCACCGAGTTGGCGCACGTTATTTGCATACCTTTGTAAATCTCTGTTTAGCACAATAGCACCGTGAAATAGCTGTAAGTATACGCACCTCTTCACAGTCGCTGACATCGGAGAAAATCAGCAGCGAAGAGCCGGTGATCAACGTCACGGGGTTCGAGCGCGACAACCCCGTCAAGGCAACATCGAGCTGCAGACTCCTCGATGGTAAGCAGCTGTACTGAAGATAAAGAGACGAGGCACTAAGAGAAAACACTGTATCGTCAGTACTAGATTCACGCAGATGCAACTTGCCTAGAACAGCGGAGGCAATATGATCGCATCATATAGAACATCACTTCAACAACAGCAACGGCTGCTATAGCTCCTTCACAATGATGGTGATGCAGAAGCAACAAGTCCGTTGACGGATATCGATGAATCCTCAAGGGAAGAATGGAACCACGCTCAGAAAGGCCGCACAGCAAGGGAACAATACGTATGGGGAAGTGAAGTTCATTTTTTGACGGGAGAATGCCCGAACAGTGCAGAATCGACAGCATCCTGAGAAGCTGACGTGGATGTACTGAAGATCTCTGACATTTGAAATTCACATTACAGTCATCACCCGGTCTGTTGTACAGGCAAATTTCCGGTGGATTTCAAAGCCTCCCTCATCCACCTTTCATCCAAAAAAGTATGTCATAATGTCAATGATATATTTAAGAGTGTACATTATAAGCTTGGGGTGATTCTATAATGATTTGATAGCGCGGTGAATTTTTTCGATGAAAGTCCAAATTTACCGGTTACCGGGACCTCTGTACACCGGCTTCCGTACGCCAAATTTGGATGACCTTTTCCCGATTTGGATTAATTTCTCACGGCTCTGGAGAGTGGTTCTGGCTCGTTTTGCCCATAGCACCACAACGAGCAGTCTCTGGCCCATGGTTCCGCAGGAGAAATATGTCCTTATAGCTAGTAGAACAATTTCAAATACCAATTTATGCTACCCAGCACCCTCACTCTTGTCTAATCCTGTATTTGTGTTTTTCCGAAATTCATATCAGTCACTATTGATTTTTTCCTGACCGATACAAGTCTCCTTAACTTCATTTTTGTTGGTGATATGATGGCCTATATTGTACTCTGTAAGATAAAAATAAAATTGGAACCATAACATAGCAGCAAGAGAAGTTATATTCAAATGTATAAAGGAATAGTGGTGTACAAAAGACCGGGTGATGACTGTAGGAATCTTAATAATCAAATGTCACAAGACCGTGCCAAGGCTTACTAGTTACCACCGGTCCGAGTACCGTTGACGTCTTTGACTCCAATGTCCATACAAACGCGCACTCGGTGCAGTACCATGATCAGGGCTACCGGTGCCCACTAACTCGCCGCTTCACTAAAAATATCTAGAACTGCTTGACCCTGATTCCATAAAGTTTTTGGAGGTTATGCCTATTAGAAACAATTAGTCAAATTTTCGCTCAACCGATGACCAACTAACGGCTCTCCTGCTTGGGCGAACTCTATACCCTTCATTCAAATCTAGTGCAAACTAGACCTATGTTCTATTCATGCATCCATCTCAAGTTCACCATCTCCTCGGGAACGGGAACGCAATCGCGCGTGCAATTTTCTAGTATTTCATAAACCTAGGGATCCCCGGGTTTTAGACCGCGTCCAAGACATTGGTCGACGAGCAGGGAGAATATATTTTATGTCGTTAATTTTTCCCTCTTTCTTCATGGTGCATTGAAACATTGGAACATCTCATAGAAGTCGAAATGAAACAAGAGCCATCAGATTGCGGTCGAAGAGCACAACAACGTGGTCCTCGTTCTCCGCGGACTACGAGCCGCAGACCATATAATCATAGGTCTATTACGATAGACACTGGAAATATCTTAAGCGAGATATCACACTGAAAATAAAATGAAGACTAACAGGAACCCGACCGTTGCCTAGCCATCGCCCGCTCGGCCTTGTCCCAAATAACACGCTCCTCCCTCGCATCTCTGTCCCTAAAGGGCTCCGTGTCTCGCAGAAAAATAAGCCTTCGGTCCTCTGCGCCTTGCCACCGCGCGATAGCATCTCGAGTCTGATGGGGATCAGGCGTGAACAAAAGTAACAACACGCAGACATGTAAACTGGGACAATGTCCAAGTATGAACGCCACGGTGCTGCATATCCGTGCCGCCTTGTCCGGCTCTATGGGCTGCGGCTCGGCTCGAACATCAAGTGCCAGATGCGTGAGATTAGAAAGAGAGTGAAACCCCGACCATGCTGTCCAGTCCGTCGAGTCGTTGATAATGGAAAGGTGTGTTAATCGGGAGTAGAAAGGAAGATTCAGCTGGGGGTAGAACCCATGAAGTATCGTAGGAAACAAGACCGATAAATGAGTCGGCCGCAGATTAGAGACAGCTGTCCCGAGTCGTTCGGGTGAGTGACAGCTCGGATGGCAATGTGTCGGGATTTGCGAGGTCGGCACGAAGAATATGGTTAGGTGGGTTACACCTGCACAGGCGGCCAGTATTTTGACGGTCCGACAGGTTTCAGTATGAATGTCGACGGAGAAACAGAGGGACTTTACGTGGTCGAGGAAAAACCGTTGACTTTTGGCGGTCTCGATGGTGCGGAGGAAGTTACGAATAGTGCTTTCGCGGCGAAGGCTGACGACCTGGTACAATATCGGGTCGACCCTATGTAAGTATGAGCCAGGGAATCATCGAGGATCGATAGTACGCACCACTCCTTAGCCCAGCTAGATACCTGCACTAAATTCAACGCGACCTGTCTGTCTACCCTGGCGGCGTATTCGAAAACCTCTTGTAGAATATCCAATGGAAGGTACGGGGAACTTGGTTCCTCTGCGCTCATGCTGTTGCGACCAGACATGCAGCTAATGCTCGCCTGCTTTCTTTATAGCTGTCGAACGGTAGGAGACCGATAAAGGAGCAGCAGATCCTTTTAGCTAGCGCAGTCGTTACCAGTGAACATGCATGACTACGTCACGGAACTTGGCATCATCTTTGTGTGGTCCGTATGGGTGTGATACGCGACAAATTGGTCTGACGCGTGGAATCTTCTTTTGGAGATGTTCAGCCAAGTTCTGCGCGGACTCCGTGGAGGTACGTGAGGGAGATCAGAAACCTGGGCGCGTTCGGAAAAAGATAGGAACCTCTTATAAAGCACCATGAAACATGAAATTATTTGCCTGCAAGAAGCTAAGTGTTGTCTTAGTATCGGAATTCGGTGCGTGCTTGAGAATTCTGGGATACGGAGGAAAGGCCCGAGATGCGTCGAAGTCATGGCGGAACACGATGTTGTATCAATATGAATACTACATGAGCGCTTGCAGCTTGAGTCTCGAAGAGAAGGAAAACTTACAGAGCGGGGAGGCAAGGATGCTTAGGTACCTGATGGATTTGGCAAAAGAAGATCGAACTCAGGGTCAACTATTTTACTGCGGCAGTCCAACGGAGCCGGAAATCGGGTTCTAAATTTGGCGCAGCTTCATCAATTTCGACCTCGAAGAGCACGTAATAAGTATACTGAAGCAGTATTAGTGGGACTCGGTAAGTTGAGAGCATCCAACACCAGTCTCATTAATGACTCAAGCTATGGGCACTCGCTAAGATTGTGCTAAGAACAATGGTGTTTGTGAGAGGTGGCTGCGATAAAATCTTTTCTATTCCTCGTGATAGTAATCATATTGAAGGCGCGCCATTTAGCTGCTCGCTGAGCACAGTGACTAGAAAAGGGACCCCATGTCGGTCTCCCTAACTGTCGAAGCAGGTAGCACTGTCGGATCCAACAAGGAGATCAAGGTCCAAACAGTTCCGTGGACCCGGGCCCACCGTGAACAACGACTCGAAAAGCTCTGAACATGGTACATCCACAGTGCCTTCGCCCCAGAAGCACTCGTCTACCTCACTGAGCACATGGTGAGCCTCAAAACGTGGTACGCAGGCAAGTCGCTATCGGATGATGTATCAAATGACCATCGAGCTCAATACCTTCGAATACGTATTTGAACACTCCCGGTCAAAAAAATAAATGTAACCTGGCTACAACATGATTCTTTTTTATATTTGCACGACACCAATCTTCAGCGTAAGTAGTTACCATACAATAACATACATGGCGACGGTAGATGCTCAGTATTCACCGTCAGGTCGTGTAACTCACGGACTCTTCTGTATATAGTACCTGAGGATACGATTATTTTTCATTGCAGAACTGCGAGACGGTCACTCCGATTTACTGGTCAGTTAAGCAGTAGGCCGCAATTGATGTGGTGAATAGTGATGTGCATCCAATATTGATTTTCCTCATAATGTTAGCCTAATGCGTCAAGTTCTCATTGCAACAAATCTCGGTCTTTCGATCCAGGTGCGCGATACCCATCCACGACAAGTAGACTTGAGATGAACGAAAGAGATAAAGTCTCTGCGCCGTAGAAAGAGTGTTTTTTCCCAGTCGTACACCTACTATATTATCAAAGCATTATTAACCTCACCGGAAATGGTGTCGAGTAAGTCCACACTGCTCTGGTACTACTGTTCACATGTGTTTCCTTGTAGACCACACATGTGTATTTCCTAGGTTTGTTGTATTTCTACAATAAGTACCGCTGTGCCCTGTGCGTTCCGGTGAATTCGAACCTAGCCGATCGTAGAAATGGTGTTTGCTACTTAACTATACAAGTTACAACATTCGCATACGTCAGCTGGTACAGTACAGAGTCGTACCGGGGGTTCGACTCCCCAGCGAACGATTGCAATCGATGCTCGTATTTTTTTGGTAGGACGGGAAGTAACTCAGAAGGTTGTAGAACTCAAAAGATGGAACAATCGCGATTCGCAAACTGCTAGATGGCACCGAATCGATCAAAAAGTTGTCAAAAGGACCGCGGGAGGATGCAAGATGGGCAGAGATAGTTAACGTTGTATCACGTTCGGACCTTATCGAGGCGTCTTCCACGGTATATGGAGCTGCCAATGTATCGGATCCTGATCTCTTCGTTGGGTCCTATAGTGCGGACTGCTTCGAGAGTCAGGAAGTTACAACGGCGGTATTTTTACCATAATTAGAGTGGATGACCTAAGATATCAATGGACAACGCCGCACTGGGGTCAAGATTTGTCTTCAAGATAATATATGCGACTGAAATAGGGCATGCATTGTATACAACTACTTTTTTCTCGATCTCTTCACAAGATTATCGACTTGTCCCCATTCAACATAGCGTTCATAGTATGCCATACCGCTAAGAGATGCCTGAAAACACGCATTAAATGGTGCATTACCAACGCATACAGTTGAGAAGCTCACCGCTTTATACCATCGTTCCGGGGAGTCGATGACTGGGAGCTCGCTATGTTTTGCCCCCAATTTAGCTAAGCAGCGCTAGTATGGGAGAGAACGTCAAAATAAATCAAACATCACAGACAGCAAAAAAGCACACATGTGGCACAATCCTGTTGATTCGCCTACTTTGAAGTCCGGCTTTGGAGGCAGTTTCGTCCTCCTTCTCGTCTTTTAAATACTCCTCGAAAGAGTTTGATGTATCGTGAAATAAAGTCAGGTTTTTCATCATCTCAATCACCTTCCGGTCCGGTGGGAAAAGATTAGTTGGAGAAAACCCCTAAAGACGAGTCAATTCCTTCTATTCCGTAAAGAATAGAACAAATTCATACCACTGATGGACAGGATGTCATTCTCTTCATCGCATCGTTGAAGGCTACGGAAGATGACAGGAAGTTTGCTGACTTTTTCCAAACGTGCCAATTCATGAAGAGGCCGATGATGGCCGCGTGGGGATTAGCTTTGTTCAGCAAAGGGCCCCAGTCGGACAGAACCGACATGCCGACATAGTTCTTGTCCGTAATGTTCGAAGCCTCGACACGATCAAAGCTCTGAGGGAACGTGGGGTGGCTATTGAGAGTTTTGGGAAGCTGTCGAGCATCTTCATCAGAGACATATATTTGTATCTTGAATCTGCGAAGGCGTTTTGAAAATTCGACCAACTGGCCCTTGACGTAGAAGAAAAGACAGCCAAACAAATCTTCTTCAGTCGTTCCATGGGCCTTTCCCGCGTTGAACATCTCGTCGAAGCTGAAATCAGGATAAGTAAAAGTGGGACCAGTAGAGTAGATGGGGGTCCTTACTCCCATCCATCGAAGGGGTGAGCACTGTCGTTGAGCATGAGACGATCATCGTGGGTAAAGAGCCATGGGTTAGGGATAGCCATGTGAGCGTCGATGGCGCCGAAAGGCAGAACCAGCCCATAAGAACGCCATTGCTTCAATGTGAGTCTATGAGACGGTTTCAGGCGCGCATAGTACCGGTCACGGTAATCGACTCTCTCTGGTGCGTTCATGATGTCATTCAAAGCGTTATTGGCAACGGCTGGATCTCTATCCTTCGGTCGGAGTTGATCGAGGAGAAAAGCGATGGTGTCAGCGGAGAACGTGGTGCACATTGTTGTTGTTGGCGTCAGCTGAACGGGGGTACCATTAAAATTTCGAAATATCTCGGACTCCATGACGGGCACAAGCACACGGGTCTGGTAAGAGAGAGGCTGGAAGATGGAGTACCAGAGATGTAGAGCATGTTCGGCTGCTTCCTCCTACGGAATGAAATAAGTAAAAGAGAATTATGGGATAGTCTACATTGCACCCACGATGTCTTCGACAATGCCGAGAATGGATAGAATCATAAGGTTCCTGCATACGACGATAGGGTTGAAGTCGTTCAGTACTATTTTGATTGTCCCGTTATAGTCCCGTGGCAGTTTATTGATGGTCCTGACCATGTTTCGCAAGTCCCCAGAAGCTATGGGTGAAATCAGATACATCAAATGTACTTGCAATCTTTGACGCACCCACGAAAGCCAAAGAGAGATCTCTGTTCCGTATTTCTGCCACCCCCTCGTTGTCAATTGCGTTAACGATATCGATCGCTGAGATATTTCCCCATCTGACATCGGATTAGCATTAGTACGCGATGAAACTAGCAGAAATCAAGCTAACAAAATCAAGCCCATTCCAAATATGGGCGGCGCTCCTTGTGGCATCCCCGGTGGTGCGCTATCTGAGGCTACGTCGACGAACTTCGGGGTCCTCTTCTCCCTGACCCACGCCGGTGACCATGATGGTGATCTCAATATGTTTTTACAATCTTCAACGACGTCAGTTTCTTCGCTCAGATACATTGTAGGAGAAAACAGCTACCGTATTTGTGCGATCCCCAGTGTTTCAACTGGCACTCTTTCGAGCAATACCGGACAAGAAAACACCCTGAGCAGCTCATCGTACCATCTTTGAGGCAAAATTGGGACTTTGAAGTGCTCTGGTTTGCGCAGCTGAGGCGAGCCAAAGGTGGCGGCTTTGGTGTACCAAATTTCAACGGTGTTCGACTGAACCATGTCCTTTGTACCTCGAGCATCTCTTGTTGGAGACCGTGGCGCGCAATGAAGTCTTCGAGCGCTTTCTGATTGATTATGTCCTCCACATTCGGATTGGTCTTGGGAGTATTAGAGGAGGGGTACAGGAGATTTAGAGACCGTTTCGAGTCGCGTCCGAGTTTCTCCAAAAAAGCAAGTAGTACCGCTTTCTTATCGTTCGTCGAGGAGAGTGCAGAGAGAGACTTGTTGAGGCTAACGAGGAGGGACTGCATATTGGTGGTCATGATGGGTGATGGATGCGGATAACGTTTCGAGGTCTTATCGTGGTTGGCACGTTGCCAGGAAATTGTGCGGTGTCTATATACATCTCGTCATCGCCCTGAAAATAGGCGCCCAATATTCGCTTCTTCAATATTAAAAATGGTGTGCCATCACAGCCAGTACCGCTGAAAGCAGTAGCGAAGATTCATTGGTTTAGGGCTCGCGTGCATGAGACTGAACCTACAGTTTGAGAAGTAAAGTCGCCAGGAAAGTCGACGCACCAACGAGGCATGCTCAAGGTAATAACTCTCAATGTCGATCGACTTAGGGACGGAAGCATCAGCAATACATAGGCAATGCTAAGACGTGTATGGCCATCTGCTTCTTATCCACATGCACCGAAAGAACATTTGTGAGATAAAAGATGACTTCGAAGGGTATTGGACGAGGCTTGCATTGTTCCTGGCCAATACGAAATATGTTTAAAGCAATAACTAGGCTCCACTTCTGAAACTCACGCACTCTTTGATCCTGTAAACCATAACACTGCTCATGACTGCAGCATCAAGTGTTTATTCCCATATGCATATAATATGTTCGCCGTAGAACGTGCACGTAACTTCAAAACGTTCCAACAACCGTGAGCAACGTGTAGTCGGTATCAACTGTCGGAGAGTGGGCTGAGCGTGGGCCGTGGGATAGCCGTTTAGCGCGTAAAAGAATAGTTTATGAGTGATAATAGAGGAAACTTTTTTTGTCATGTAGAATGATTCAAAGCATCATAGAAGTGCGTCCATTTTTAAGATGAGGTATGAGAAGGGAAATGCCGCATCAGCTCAGCGGCCTTCTTCGGCAGGGTCCGAAAGGTCCGAATAACCTTCGATTTTTTCCATTAAGACTGGAAAATTCTTCTATAGGTCAGCTCGTACAGTCCAGATGCGGTTTATTAGGATTATCCGCCCCTTCGCGTGGGAGTACATAGTTCACCCTCTTCCTGGTTACTTCAACACAAATTGAAGATGTAGTAAATGAAACACACCTATGTGGACGTCGAAAATGTACAAGTGACAATTATGCGCCCACCTAAGATACTCTGTAATCTATCCAGGACATTAAATGATACATATCAGAAACCAGCGTTGTGGTACACCCAAGAATAAATAGAAAGTCCTAAAACTAGGAGGACTCGGACAGGCGGTGAGTCGACGAGTACCGTGACGATGCCGCCAAGAATATAGACACCCAGAGAAACTCGGGAGATCGGTGCTATAACTTGAGCTGCGTCAAAACATTCAATCGATGACGAATCCATATGAAGGACGTACTAGAGGATTCAGAAGTCAAGCTGCCTACAGAGGCTGTCGAGGACGTCCTTCAGTATTGTGGTGTAAGGTATGTAACGGACGCTATGGCTCACCACCTTGGGCTACGTTATGGTCAATCCTGTCGTCGGAGTTGATTTCATATATCTGAGCTTCTGATTGACAACAGTCAAGTTACTGAAAAAGAATGATCAACGACGATGTATATCTTACCTGATCATGATTAAGATCTTGTAACTCTAATGTATCCCCTTCGAGGCCCTCGAGCATTTCAGAATACGCTTTAACTTGTTCCCCTAGACAGTGGAATTAGCCTTACAGTTCACGGAGGTGCAATATGGGGGCTACTTACATGGAACAGTTATTGCAGCCTCAGGTATTGAAAAACAAGCAGTGATACTCCTGGATATCTCCATGTTCATTGCTGAAGGAAGCGTTAGTGTAAGCCACTGAAAGCAACGCCGTCCGTAACATACCTTCGTCTTGGATCAGATGTATTGCTAGCTCCGGTTGGTTCAAATATCTCGCAATTTCGAGGCTCGCGGGATGAAAGCCGCAAATCTTGTGGAAGAGAGTACTGCATTCAAGACTGACAGGACAGTGGAGCAGTACATCACGGCCGATATCCGTCACAGAACACGCATAATGATTATCCAAAGCGCCAAGTCTGGCACCATGTGGATCGCTTGAAAGATATACTTCGGGAACATAGACTCTGTGCTCCTCAGTAGGAAGGGTCGTGGCAATAAATAGATACGGAACATTTGAGGGTTCACGATTTGAGTCCGCCTCTATACGAACTTGAAAATACCGCTGAGTAACTAGAGGATCTTTTCAGAGACTCAGCTATTTGGAGAACCAGGGCTACGTACTTTGAGAGATGATTAGCTGTGTGCGGGAACCATTGGATTCCTTGAAAACCTGGGCCAAAATTCTTGTGCCCTGTGAGAACCAGTGGAAGAAACGTTCGCGTTTTGTTTCAGTGGTTAGACTCATGGAGAAAGTCAATTCTATGGAACCGATATTTTCCGGCAATGTATATCTATAAACAGATTTCAAAAGATACAGGATGTACGCAGTAATAGCACCTACCGCCATAGGCTACTCGAAAGTTCGAGAAGAGTCTCAGCTTCGGGCTCTGGAATTATCAATATCCGGACCGGCAGGGGTTCATCCTCAACGCAGTCAACCAAGAAATGACGGTCCGATAGCGTATCGCTTATGAAGATCTTCCCGAGCATGACATCCCGTTCAAGGGGAAAATAAACATTTGAATGAAGCGATGCCGCCACAGAGATGATGTCGTAGTATGACAAGAGATGCTCCTTCGCAACCACAGGCTCCTGACGGCGGCTCATAAAGGAATCCAGAGAATGCCGTATATCTGGCGAAGCCGGGCGGAACAGGTCAGCGAGATTCTTAATGTAAAGCTTGTCCCAGGCTGGCGAGAGCTGCAAGTCGTCGAATAAGAGACGCCCATCTGGAGTACAGCGTACATCATTGGAACTCTGCCGCGTCGCTACATTCAGTCTGACGGTACCATATTGGAGATGAAATCGCTTACGAAGGTCACTTGGAGACGCGTAAGTGAGAACCTGAAGGCGCTCTGTTAGACTGCTGGTCAAACAGTATCCTGTTTACAGCCGAAATACTGCGACGTACATGGAACGCATGAGTCTGCGGAAACTTCAGTACAAAGAGGAGGAAAAACTGGGGTCCAAGAACATACCGATGCCGTATGAGCGAGAGATTCGAGATGCTTGTCAAACAGCTTGGGAAAGTCCTTCAATGCCACTTCCCCTGCAGCAGGATGAGCGATGGTGGCGTAGGATCATTCAAAATCCTTACCGGCATTCCCGTAGAATATCAAAGAAGGTGTAGGACCAGATTGAATAACGCCGTATAGTTGGCGCAGGTTCGGATGTCTTTGGCAGTCAATTCTAGTGGTATGAAGTTCTCGGGATACACACACCTTCCAGCTAGATTATAAATCTCTAATTGTTCTTTCCACGCCTTGTAACTGTGAGGTTCGTTGTATAAATGTTCACTGTCTCGACTTACCTCGAGTCCCAGATCACCAGAATACTCTTTCACCACCATGACACGGCTCGATGTAGCGACGTCTGCCGTAAATTTGATAACCTCCCCCGTCCTTCTCGTCGGGTTATCGACCGATCCTATCAGATCATCCTGCGTCCAAATTTCCCGAAGCTGAATATCGGCATAGAGCAGATTGTGGAACTAGAGTATTATCAGTTAGCCGCAAACACAGGAAAGATAGAAGATATGAACCTTGTTGTTGATGATGGTTCCCCTGGTGTTCGCTCTAATGTGAGATACGTCGCGCTGAATGTCAGATGCCATGGCGATTAGGCCCGTTTGCGAATATTGAAGAGAGGTGATTCCGTGCTTCACGTGGGAAATGGATGCATTAGAACTCAAGGTCAGGGAAAGCTACCGCATTAATTCAGGAATCTGTGTCTCTGGGACAACAAAATACGAACAAGAAGTTTCGATTTAGCGGCTTCCATGGCTTGTCGATGACCACTGATTTTCTCTTTAACGTTCCGCGAGGTTATGAACTGTCTGATGCTTTTCCAAGGGCCTTTTTGGCTACGATTCATGTCGATGACTTGAGTCGTGAGATCGCCAAGAAACCTGCGCCAGTACAGATCAGTGTTGTATGTTTGTTTGTGGAAGAAAGGACACCGACTCTTGAAATTCCAAGCAAGCTTTTCGGAGATCCTCGATATCTGTAACGCCCTCGTGGCCATCGGGTACCATAGACACTTTGATACCGGCATCACGAGCGATTATCAGGACATCAATGATATCTTTAGCCAGCTCCTCTACATCCTCTTTGTTCTTTTCAGATTGCTACCGAGATAACATCAGAGATGCAAACAGTCATCGGAAACACAACTCACCTCTAGGTTCGCCAGAAGCACTAGGGCAACACCACCAAGGCCCTTCACGAAACCACCAACGAGTGGCACCGTCTCACCGACCGCAACGGCCAACTTTGCTGCCTCTGCAGAAGCTGTTATGGCATCTTTGGAGTTCCCAGAGCGTTTCTTGACTGTTTTCGAGGAATATGTTGGTTTGTTCATGACTGGAGGTGGACAAGAATCGTCGCAGAGCCCTCGCGCATGGTAGGTGCCGGCATCGCATCCAAAGAGAGAACAATGAATCTGTCCGTCCCTGAGTAACCATACGAGGCTTCAATCCTCTCTTCGATTCGTGCCACCGTATGGACCAGTCTGTTGGAGTTCTTCGCTGTTTTGATAGAAAGAATAGATTATGTATGTCGGGTCGATCCCGGTTGATCCTATAATAAACAAAAGACTGAGCTATGACGGCAATGGAATAGAGGGCCTAAAAGCTCGAAAGATAAACGTTCATCTCCTTTAGACCATGCGTACCTGGATCGGTCAAAAGAACCCGGGTACCCGATGCACTTCTCCGGTTACATCTGAGAAAGCAACTTCCACAATACATAGCGAGACGCTTGACTTTACAGACGGGACCACATGCCCTAGTTTGTTCCTATAAACCAATGTCCACATGAGTACCTAAGGTCGTCATTACATGTCCCAGGACGGATGGCGAAATCGCGGTTAGGATAATTCACGAATATACAAACAATGGTTATCAGCATTATTACACGTTCATAGATCAACACCAGCATGTTTCATCAGTTCCGAAACTTCAACATCTATGACAGTATTATAAACATTGGACTAAAAACAGGCGACAGTACTCACGATCTTCTGTATTCTGCATACGAGACGCGAAAGTGCACTCCTTTCCTATAGTAACCATCAGCAGAGATTCATATAACGATGATCAAAGTATTCTATACCCGGTCCAAAAACAAAATCACCACCCAGCTGGGAGATATTTCCCTGTTTGCCAATAAGGCTGGGGCTCTTCAGCGGTCCTTTCTATGGACCATCAAGTCTGAGAGAAAGAATCAAAGAGACACGGCGATGGACATACGAAAATACTAGACACCGCATTGGAAAATATGCCGAGCTTGAGATAACTGCGTCTTTCTTTCCCAGCGGGAGTCACAGCGAGGTTCTCAATGTCCATACCAAGGGCATGGTACAGTTTTCGAGTTGGATCTGCATAGATATGCCCTGGGAATTTGGTGGATTCTAACGTCGACGTCGTCATAGGTGCTACTGGATATTTCAGATGATTTACGCACCTTTGTAGACGGAGATAGCGTCCGAGTGCCCGCATCCTATTATGATGATAAGAGTTTTCGACTTTTCAAGAGAGTCGTGTGGTACAGAAGCGAGCTGTTCCACGTATTGCTGTACAAAATGAAGGGAAAGCACCTGACAGTTACCGAAGATCACTTACCTTGCAAGACTAGAACGGACTAGCTATCAAAAAGTAAGATAAATGGCAAGTGTACGGTCACGCACTCCACAGAAAAAGTGCCCTAACGCAACAGTCAGGATGCACGAGACGCCGGCTTTCGAATGACTCAACTTATGAAAACCACGACAACTTTCTCGGACGGATCCGAAGGAAGAAGAGTACCAAACTTGACTGTACTCCCGGTACTGTCAAATACTTCAAGCTGAGATGCCTCAGCGAGGGCGGATTGCTGGGGGATTTCGTTCATGAGAGACATAGATGGTGGTGGGAGCGGAATGATTGTGGATACCGGGCCGGACTAAACGACTCAATCGCTGTGACGTAACGTCACCCTTGAGGCCTTTGACGCGTCCTCCTCCCTCACTTGCACTTCAATAATTCAGTCTTCACAACATTCTAAATTGATCTGGATAAAAAACTGTGAATAATTTAACTGAAACACAACAAGCATCTACTAAGGAAAGAAATCAATCTGAAGATTCGTGCCAAAGTCCTTGAAAAGTGCATTAGATAGTATTGAAACGTTGATTGGGGTCAGAGGTCCATTGTTGGCGGGCGTGAGTTCGCCTTGCATCGTGTCTCATGAGATGACATCCTGAGCCAATACTTCTCGCCTCGATGAGCAGCACGCAGAAGATGTAAGCAATGCCGTAGTTGCTGTCTGATGAACCCTCCAGTGTTAGGCACGACTTCGATCTCGATGTCTGGGCAGGCTTATGGTGTTTCGTAGTCAGGAAACCAACTAAGACGTCAACATAGAAGTGGCATACCTTCAAGTTATGGCGTGTTTTTGGCACAGGGTCGTATCGGATCATTCTAAGATCCTTTGGAGACATGCTGAGCCATTTTCGTTGCCGTCATAGTCGCTCCTTCATACTAGGCCGTGACAGACGATCAAAGAAGTGGATCTTCAGGGTGTCCGGAATTCCATTTGAGAACCCACCCTCCGACCAGCCGGATGTTGATGTTACAGAAGTCCAAGCCTCACCTGTGATCTGAACCTGAATCGTTGCCGTATCTTTCTATTGAAATTCCACGAGTTATTTGCGGACCTGCTGGCACTTGTTCATATCGCTTAATATTGACACTGCAGCTTGGACTGCACGATCATCTCTCGACGGCCCTTCACTTCGTTTACATACGGGCGCCTCATCCTGATTGCAGTGCTCGAGGCCACCCCAGACATGATACACCAACAACACGTGTATACCGCAGTGCATTCGCTATTCTACATCCGCCGTACTCGCGCGCTTCTTGACTGTCTGAGCGGTGATTACATAGTATCCATCATTGTCCCTTTTCTTCTCTATTTTGTTCTGCTTCGTAGCGTAATAGAACCTCGTTGGGTTCTTCAGTTTTGTTCCGTCGCCGTCATCATAGTTCGTTTATCATCATGTCAACCTTTGATGGCTATTCACCAACCGAAGAAGATGGTTTGCGTTGAATTCGAGACCGATGTTTGATCTGAGGGTAGCTTGACGCCACGGTCTTGTCTCATGGCCAGCTAGGTGACGAAGACGACACTTGGGTTATCTCATTAGGTACGTCTGTAGATATTAATATAGGAATTATACGTATCCTGAGAGGTAGTTGAATGAGATCAGATCTCTTTCCGAAGGTATTATCTAAAGAACAGTAAATGAGATCGTAGCTGACTTTTATGTCACGGGTCACCCTAATCTTTAAATCAACAGTGTATTCCATTTGTTAAGTAGTAAAGTCCAGTACGTGACATCTACCTAAAACTGTACAACGATCGAGTCCAGGCCAAGAATTACCTATGCTAACTAATATCACTATCATAGAATAAACACCAAACGGGTACAGATCCAACAAATGTTTTACCGTCAACGAGCAAGTCCTTCTGAGCTGTCATGTTCACGGCTTCCCAAAGACAAGCTTCCCCACTCCAGTACTCTTATCCACCTCAACTCCAATTAAGAATGTCTTCTCGCCCAGCCAGTCGATTCTCCTGACGCCACCGTCCCATCCACCTCCCAGCTTCTTACACCGCGTCTCGTACGCCCTCGCCGCCTTCAGCTGCGCATGCGTCCCATGTCCCAGAGCTTCCCACTCTCGGTGCGTCACCCTCGTCGACAAGGTCCTGTGCACCGCGCATAGGAGATCAAGGTTCGTTATTATTTTTCCATCAGCGTGTACGACGACCGGCCATGGGAGCTTATTGGATCTCAGCACGAGCTTGTCAGGTTTCGCAGGATCAGTTGCTGGTTGAGAGAGTGTGTGGGCGGGGATCGGCGTCCGAGTTTTTCGGTCGACGACGGATTTCGAAGAAGGGGTAAATATGACGTCGTACCATATTGGTGCAGGGTGATGTCGGCTCGAAGCAAGTAGAGGATGCATGTGGAGGGCCTCGGGGCGGTTGGGATTAGCGAAGGACACGTGATCTGCAGGAGGTTGGTTTGTTTAAAATTGATGAAAAATAAACGGAGTGAAAGAGACGTACGTTGAATACCCGTGGGTGGATTCGAGTGGGAGGTCTTTTTTAGAACGGAACGAGGAGAAGGGTGGCTGGTGCTGGAGCTGTTCGTTTTGGGGAACGAATCGGGTGCCGATGAAGTTGATGAGCTTGTACGAGAATGGTTACTTTGTGGCGATGCAGTTGGAAGGTAGATAGGGTACGGTGCAGCTAAGACCTTGAAGTTAGCCTGCGATTAAATAGAAGGAATGTATGTCGGGAACGTACGACGATCATATTTGTAACTGGCAATACGAAGCTCTCGGGAATGAGGCTCAAGATGACGGCCGTGTTTGCCAGTGTGTGTAGAGAGTGACGCGTAAGAGTAACCCTTGGTAGGAGAAGGCCCACACGACAAAGAATTGCTCCTCTTCCGCCTTGGAACCTGCCCTATGGAGGACGTACTAGGACTCAGAGTCTCCTGCCCGGAACTCCTAGGAGTGGAACACGAACGTCGACGTGGTTTCGAACCGTCTGAGAACGGCGCATCTTGCTTCCTCGACGACGAGCTGCCTCCAAAGAGACTGCGAAGATACGATACCATGATTGGGTGTCGCAACAGCGGATAGTAGAAAGATGTATCGCAAGAGATGGTGGTTGAGATCAGAGCTGTTAAATACCAACCATGACTCGGCCCGAAGTGATGGATAGATGGAGTAATAAAGAACGCCTCTCCGAAAGATCCAAGGTAACCATAGGGGGCAACAACATGGCAAATCTCGACATCGGCTAGCCACAATGTCCGCCCAGGCGAGGAATCCTGGCCCAACGAAGTGGATGTGTGAGGTAAGAGAAGGCGCGAGTACGGCGGACCTAGAATAGACAACGCGTGGTATACACGTGTTGTAGATCTACCGAACGTCCAAGACTGCCTTGAGCACTGATTAGTGACCCCAACAGGCGCCTATTTGCCGATGCAATGCTATCCAGAGGTGCGATTCCAGTCAGTCTCTATCCCAATTCAATGATGCGGTGATGCGGCACGATTGAAAGGTGCTAGCCCGTCCAGTTTCTTTCTGAAATTCTCTTCGATACCTGTTAGTCAAATGCTGGACCTTTCACCTAGTTTGGCGTGAAACTTTGGTTAATGATACGCGGGGCACGTTCGATTATTCTGCTCTGCAAAATCCACCTATCTAAAATTAATCGCATGTCAGCATTGAGCGATGGACGTAAAATGGGACATACGATTGGCAGTTAAAAACTTTGTTTCGCAGAACTCATTCCCCTTTGAAAAATCCGGCGGTGGCAATGATTTCATTTCCTGTTCTAGTCTGAGACGACAACGCGACTGCGACACTCGGATTCTCCCCGACGCCTTGCTGCTAAGTTGATATTGCCCGGTGGCTTTGGCACATACAGCGGCCCTGAAAATCTGCTACCGATATCTTCCGCAGTAGCCCCATAATGACCGAATACTGATTGACGTTTCCTGTCTGGTCTAGCTTTGAGTATTGGATACTCTGAGCAAGATCCAGTGACCCTCTGGCGCGGCGCGCTATCCACGGAGAAGAGTTCGTTAAAGAATCCCGGGAAGTCTGGCTGGGTGGTCGTGCGAGTCCTAATAGAATGTCGTGACGATACGCAAGGTAGAATAGCAATCGTACTTACGATTTGAGCTCTACTGCAGTGATTAAGCCTTGTGAATCGGACCGGTCCAGAGAGAGTAGAAGGTCCTAAGAAGGCTTGCGTAGACAATGAGGACGAACGATCTCCAAGGAAGCCGGATGAAGAGGTCGCGAAGAGATCCCATGATTTGTCAGAAACGCGTCCTGTCACATCGACGTGCATGATGTGATCCGTTACTCATTGGCAAAGAGCATTCGCTTCTCTCGGGAAAAGATTCCGGAACGGAACTGATATCTTGACGGCAAAAGCAGTTTCGGCAGTAGCCACACATTCACCCACGTCACCCATCAGGTATGGCACACTCCCCAGGAAAATCGGTAACACCGTCTCGCAACCAAGGATCCAGCGCGCAGCCGCAGTGCCGGACCGATCAGCTCCATATCTTCTCTTGTGCCCTTTGCGCTGAGAATACGATGCTTTCATTCCGCTCGCAGTGTGTGGATCGATCTTCGACTTCGATTGAGGCACTGTGGACGGTCATCGGTCCGACTACGGTCATAAGGTTAGTGGAGCAATGAGTGGTGCGCCTAGATCTTGCTTACGATGGTGCTTTAGGATGGAACAACTACCGCTTGTCGAATCCATTACCCCAAGAGAACGTAGCACCGAGGTGATACATCTTCTCCATACTGTGGAGCGATACCGCCTGGGCTAGAAATACTGATTTAGATTGAGATACAGAAGATAAAGAAAAAGAGAATCGTACCCTAAGATTGACTATTAGAAGGGTATCAGAATGATTGATTAAGACAGACGAAGGAAGGACTATCACGTCATTTCAGCGAGAGAAACTATAAGATAAATACTCGGGCCAAGAAGAGCAGGGAAGCAGCATACCTTTTCTCGAAATGCGCCTTTAAATGTAGCCATCGTCGTTGGCGTTACGCTATGTGCCATTATAAATCATGGGAGGTCAAAACCATTCTCATAAAGTTGCAGCCATCGTCGCCAGCCTGTCCAGCTGCAATGTGCGACACCTCGAAGACGTTCAGGGCCAACTAAAAGTCGAAGCAGAAGTGCCTAAGGGTCAGACATATACTGGCGTCAAAGGTATCCGATCAGGTATTGGACGAGGTTACTCGAAGCCAGGTAACGTAAGAACCTTGAATGAGTGGATATGCCGGACTCGGTCCGGTCTTGGATCACTTGAGAATTCAACAGCGTTTCTGGGGATGACGCATATGTACCGTGCTCGCAACCATCAGTCCTCAAACCATTCTTCTCCCGGTAGCAAACCCCGAGATTGTCCCCTCCATTGTAGGAACTTTGGTAATTTAAATTTTATCTTGTTCGAAGGACTCCCGCTAACTTTGAGGTGCTAAGCCTTAGCACTAGATACCTGGATGGTGCAATCAAAGGACGAGACGCCAAAAAAGGCCCTGGACGATGGACGATGGACGATGGACGATGCATTGACACGGATGCATACTTTCCCGAGAACCCATAGCCCGGCAGGGATGCTGAAGACTTCGGTCTTGCCCCGTGGCCTTCATGAGCTCCGAGGTATGGGAAAGTTGGTCGACGTCGTGATCGTGGACGATGGGATTTTTGCAGACTTGCGTGGAAGAGTGTCAGGGAACTAGAAAAATCGGGATGGTCTGGCGGCTCGTTGGTTTTAAGAGGGGGGGAGGCAAAGAGGAAATCCGAGCTTTGCCTGCGCCGCGTGTCGAGGATATCGTGACGAATGGCTTGGCGTGCTACAAGACAAGCAGAAAAGGTTGGCACACAAACCATGATAGATAGTGATTGTTCCTGAGGAGCATGAGATAATCGATGCCGTTTGGCCAATACTGAAAGCAGAAAACAGCGGCTCAACGAAATAAAATTTCGAAAACTTCGGCTGTGACGGTCGATGGACGGGCCGGTTACCCGTATCTCCACGGTCACGTTGTGCGTCCAAATTTGGAGTGCGTTGACTCTTGCCCAACTCTTGACAGCTCCTGACTATCAAGGGACGATGACAATTGCTGCCATTCCGGTGTCTTTCATCGTCTCTATTTATTTTATTAAGGCCGAAGTATGTTCAACTCACTGTTTTTTGAAAGAAATACTAATACTGAAAGACGTACTAGCGAAATTCTTCCAAAACTCTTCCTTGTTCGCCTTGTCATTGCATTCCAGTCACATCGTTTGTCGTATCATTAAAAATGAATCCTAGCTTACGACTTCTCTCTTATACAACTCTCGGGTCTCATAATATCACCGTATGCCCCAATTTCGCGATAAGTTGCAGTTCAGGTAGCCAGGCTTTCCTTATGACACAGGCGGATCTTTGCTGAAGAAAAAACGTAAATGTTCGAGTTTCGAGTTAAAATTATCGATTATTAATGATGTATAGTGATTTACTGTTCGTTGGTTTTAGAGCGGTAGCATGCTTTGTCTCCATTCCACTTCCATTTACTCAATAATTCGCTGATTGATTAGAATTCATATGACAACAGGTCTTTACTTTCTGGTCATGCTGTCTGGAGAGACAGGACATTGGGCCTACACGGTTCTTCATAATATGACGCGTGCGTTATAGTGTGTCACTGGTATCGTAACTCACGATTTCTACGCTTTTATGACACTCTGAACACTTCAAAGACTCTTTATCGTTGAATGCCGCACATAGATCTGATCACTGCCTAGCTCTAGTTACCGAAGCAGATCACGCAGCGCCTTGTTCATATCAGATGTCGGCGCCTCATACGTTACCAAGCTCTGTCGATCGCGCGAAATTAGATGAAACAAATACAGCAATACCCTGCGGTGCCTGCTGGTTTCGTACATGGAAGTATACGCGTCAATCTGCGCCCACGCCACTACGTTAAAAATTCAAAATTTCAGTTTAAGGCGCTCAAGTACATAGATACAGGTACATCCAATTATGAAATATCGTCTTCAGCGTTGACATCAAGATACCGAGACACTGATCCTGTGCTACCGTGCGATTTCAGTGGACATTCCCGCTTTTATTTCATGTTGTCTCATGCTCTCCCAGGAAGTCAAGGGGTTCGTTCTACCTGAAATTCGAACGTCTCCAGTGTTTACGGGAGATGATGGTCTTCTACTAGTGGTAGGAGGACTGACATACAACTTTGCTTCTTTATTCTCTGATGAAACCTCGATCCTGGGGCCCCTCCCAAGAAGCATCAGCTTTATCTTGATGATCAGGTATCCATCGTGCTTCTTCAGGCTCACCTGGGGCCTCATCCTTGTCCAACAACACTCATTACGATGGCGTCGGAGCAGCTGAGCATGAGTCATGCGCGTGTACTTTTTGCTGGGTCTTTGCAGGTCTTTATCGAGATGCAGGGATGCGAAGACGTTCACGAAATATCGCACATTGAAAGCGACCAATACATCAGGGTCATATCCGGGATCTTCCCCCATAACGAGAGAACTGCTACCTGATCCACCATGAAAGCGGATGGCGGTAAATGAAGGCGGGATTAGTTAGGAAATCACTGTCTTGATCAGATCATCAATGCATGTTACACTCTTTCAAAGTTCATAAATGTGAAGCGTTCGTAGTGTTTGGTTTCGAACACAGCTACCTTGCTTAAAAACGAAATAGAATCTATATTTCCGCTAGGTTTCTAACGAACTGACATTAATGGCCCGCTGAACTCAGGCGCGTCGCGTTCAGTTTAATTCACACGTGAATGTCACGTGAGATGCGTCTTTATCCAGAATCCCCATTAAAGTTTATTAAGGTGAAACTTGCTGTCAGCATGGCGGCCTTGTCGCGTTTCACGAAATATTCGGTTTCACAACATCTTACGTCGCGTATCTGGTTCCTCCCATTGCTCTGGTAATATTTGTGGTCTCCATTCTCCGGCCTAACCGCCTCAGCAGACTCAGGTATAGAACAGCAGTTTCTACGCACAGCAGGGCTGTTAGTGTTACCAATATGCGATGCGCTTTCTTCCATATCAACAATGTACGCATTGACATAAGCATCGCTTCTTTACAGCTCTCCGCTGATGGCCTCTGGTGAGACTTCCTCATTCCGCGTATCTCTTGCCATCTAGCGTTGGATCAGAGTTGATATTCAACACCATCTGTATAGCCGACTTACGTGAGCAGCTGTTATTCATTACATGTCTTCTAATGCTCCACAGCAGGTTACTTTTTATGTTATTCAAAAAGGAGCAACGGGACGAAACTTTCATCACCTCCCTACGTTGTGGTCGCCAAGTGGTCGCAGTCACTTCTTTATAGCGGCCCATTTTCTCGACTCGATTACGTTCGGGTCCAATTTTTTGTTGCGCCAGGACACCCCATCGCGGTCTTCCCTTTCTTGGCAACAATTCCTACACTTACATGTGGTACTGCCCAGCACCAACTCTCTCCCGGTGGGTCGCAGACATCGTTTCATGGAAGACCCCATTGCCCTTCTTCACGATCGTTTGACACGCAAAATTGAATCAGCTTCAATCGGACTAAGTATGACCAGTGCGTTAACGGAGTCTCCGCTCCCTCGCTGTAGTTCAAAGAGGTCTGATTGAATCTTTCCAGAAACCCTCCCAGAGCCACCTTAGAAGCTATAGATGTTTCCACCCCTTGAAAAAAATCTTCTCAGTGCGAAGTTCATTATTCCATATACATCATCCTCATCATCACATTATAGAAGAGCCGACAGGAATGGTTGGTTCGGCGCTTAAAGCTGTGGTGTAGTCACCCAGAAAATCTTTTGTTGATGTTGGATGTGGTAAACATTCGCCCGATCCGCTCGTAGGATGCCAGGATCTATGGTATGGCTTCGTATTCATTGAAATGATCATCTCGTTCTGACACACCGTCCGATGTCCGTTGTCCAGACACTAATAGACCCCAGAAACTGTCTTAGCGTCTCTTCGGCTGCGATTCCATTCTTTAAAAATAACAAGAAGCGATTCACAGTGTGTGAACGATCAGAGTCGATAGCACGAGGATTCCATCTGTCAACGACCTATCCACCTCAACGGATATCCAGCGCTTGACTCTACAGTCTCTGCTGTCGCGGATGCTTTGTGACGCTTTGCAAAGGTGTCTATTCACGGTTTTTCTCTCGCTCTTTCGTCCCTGTCAAGTTACCGTGGCTTGGGCTGGATACCATGCTCTAGATCTCCCCACTCCAAGCGACATCGTCGCTTCGTAGCGCCACTTAGGGGTATATCGAACTCTAACCTGGGTAGGTATATATTGATTCCACAATTAAAAGTCTGATGATGTTTTACAACGGTTCTTCACGAAGCTGATCATCCGAACCTCTGGAATTTTACGTTCCACCTTCTCCTTTCCTGGGTCGTCCTTTGAAGATACTGCTTCGGGAACCCACACAGACTCTTGGATAGTCTTACTTTTCCTTCCTGCCGACATCAAGCGGGCTAATGAAGGCGTCAAATAGAAGTGAGTGGACTGAATCGTATCACATGTGCTTCGGTATCAAAGCAATTCTACTGCATGCTAGCAAGGACGACGCGGAGCTCTTCCAATGAGACAATTCTGGCATTCCTTACCTCCTTCCAGTAGTACGGATCCCAAGCCTGAGAGCCATCCAATGGCCATTCCACGGGGTGGCTTAAAGGATCAATGTTCCCTCAACCATCATCGATCTTCTATGGCATGCGCGTCCATCTAATAGCATGCGCGTCCATCGAATACGTTGTGCCCGAAGCTTCGGGTGTTGAAAAAATTTCCTCTCATGTATAAACGGGTTTGAGGGGAAATTTTCATCGCGACGGCGGGAACCAACAGCACGGTAACCATCTGTCAGCCATAATCTCCATTTATTTCAAGACTAAGCACGTCACGACGATCAGCCTGGTCAAGGAGCCTTACCATGGAGGTTATGACGTTCAGGATTGTCCTACTCTCGCCGCCGACAAGGACCAGTCCATTCTTTCGCCGCAGGATGACAGGACATGGGTATCTTATGGCGCATGTACCTTTCTTCCTTGTATACATAGTTTGACTGTGTTTCAGAAAGACACGGATCAATATCCGACTTTGTGGATATCGCCAAACGTACTCACCTAGCGCTTCAGCATTGTGACCATCGTTTCTTCGTGGGAAGACAGACCCTCAAAGCAGTGGCCTATAACATTGGGAAATTTTGACGAAACAAGGTCTGTGCTGATTTACAACCCCACCATGCCAAACCCTAGGGCCATTTCGAGATTGGACAGTTTCGACCTCCTAGACTTTGACTCGGACTATATTCCTGCCGTAGCTGGAAGCGCACAGTTGAGTATTTTATGGTTGTCACACAGCAGCCCAGATACACCGGCGCCAGAAGGTCATACATATTTAACTTACCGATGCTCCTATATGCTGATGCCATGTTTTAGGAGAGCAGGACAGGAATGAAGACTCGACAGCAGCCACTGTATCAGAGTTGCCCATTGTTCCGTTGAGCGAGACGCGTCGTGGCCGACAGGCACACGCAGAGAATGATAGTTCAAACCCGACGGAGAACGGATCAGAGAGAAGTTCGTAATCTCGCCGTTGAATTATGCATTCCTTTGACTTACTCTGGAACGTCAGCAGCAAAAGAAAACATCAATTCTCAGCAGAAAGTCGCATCACCTCAGGAAGAAGCAGCGTCGGCAGACGGGGTATGTGCCTCTGTCGCTTCCATTTCACCTCAGCTTATGGGCGAGCGCGCTTCAGCCTGAGCACCCGGTATGAAAATCCTCAAGTACTGTATCAGCACAGACAATAGCTTCAACTTGGCAGGGTAACTTGCCCCACAAAAAATCGTTGCATCGCTGTATTCAGAAGGGGCATTGTAAAAGAAGTACTAGCAAGGTCGAATCAGATTGTCGATTGCCCTTACACCCACGCGGAGATCCGTATTCGCCGACCGAAGTGGTAACTTGATCTTGATTCAGAATTGTTGAATTAAGGCCTTCTCAATATTATGATTAGGCGTGACGGTGATAAAAAAACACGCATGGAATTTCATTCAAAGCGACATCATCGACCCTGAAGAGATTGGCGCTAATCAATAAATCTTCGCGTTTAAGGGGACTTTCCTTTCAAGTTACCAATAAAGGAAATAAAACAGATAGATATTATTCATACAGCACTGTCGTGATGCTAGGCTTCGTTCCTTGCCAGACGTACCGAAAGATTGCACCGCAGTTTCTGAACTTCCAAGAGCCTTGCCCAAGTAATAAGAAGGGCGACATCTGAATTTTCTCCAGAAGCCTTTCTTCTGAGCTTGGTACGCGTACTGTTTGTGGTGCGTAGCGAATGTCGATTCAGGGCTCAACATGTAAGGAAAAGGGTGGCGGGCCATTGCAAAGCGGGAGGGTGTCTCGGAAACTGCCGCCAAGGGGTTGGCGGACCGGTGTTCCGGCACATCAGGTCCTTCGGTCGATTGACCCGGCGACGCGAGCTCAAGGTCGATGAGGGCTAAAATACTTTTGGACTCGATGTCATCCATTCAAAACGCGCAAAGCCTTTGACTGCCGCAATGTTTTAAAATGGCCCCATGATCCATCACTATAAGTATATGAGCAACAGATGCCCGTTTCAAAATGTCGATCAAAGCATATCACCGAGATGGAAAACACACATGCAAAATGGCATACCGCAGTGTTTTGTAATTCTTCAAGATCTATAAAAGTGGGGGGACGCCGTTGCTGAAGGATGGAGCAGCCAGTGAATGACAACAACGAGTTCTTGAAACAGCAGTGTATGGACGGAAATGAATGCTGGGTACAGCTCAGCGTCTTCAACAGAAACCCTGGTCACATTATGGCTTTATGCGAGGGATCTATATTAGCACTTCATAATGATAAGAGGTAAACATACTTTGGTGATGTTCCAGCGTCTTCGGATATGAACGCATACATCCTTCCTACCCTGCATATCTCGTAATCAGATAGCCCTATGACAGTAGCGGGACCACAAAGACCACCAATATGGGTGCGCGATTAGCATTGTAAAAGACTTCAACATACCAACCAGCTTGGTTACGAAGCCAAATGCATGCCCAAACCGCAAAACGTCGTCGGATGCAATATTTTTCCCAGGTTCAAGATGTCTGATGTTCCTGCCAATGGTAGAATACAGCTCGAGGAGATGAGTAGACGACTTGTCTAAGAGAGGTTTAAGTTGCAATGGAAGACGTCTTGGCTAGTACGAGTTAGCTGTGCCATGAGTGATGGTGGTAGTCGAGGAGATAAATCTTAGAACAAACTTTCCTTGTGCTCATGACTGACGAGCATATAGTCAAGTCAAGCGACATTGGACAATGATGGTCACTTTTCTTCAAAGCATATGCATATGAGTAACGATCATCTGGAGCAGAAAGAGCGTTTTGAACATATACAGAGTTTGCGTTCTGGTCCTTTTGCCGTGGACGAGGACTGGGCAACTTGTGAACTGGACCCAGGGACTCGAGGTGTCCTAGAACATTCGATGAATCCCACATCCTGTGAGACGATGAGTATCTGGTAATGAAGATGTTTCCCGTGAGACACCATCGTAGGGAGGAGCAAGCGCGGGTAACGCCCGCTGGCCTATTTAAATCTACGATGGCTACGTAATCCCGGGCCGGGTTTGGGCCGGTAATGATTCCGCTCGGCTTGTTTAAAATTTTTCCTTCTTCACCCGCTGATTGCTCGCGCCTAATGGCACCATACCATTATTTCTTTTTGCAGTCTCCTTTCGCGCGATCTTTCGAAATCCAAGCGCCGATGGTCGAAGAAACCTGAAGATTTTCTAGCGCTCTGTTCAAGCTCCGTTAAGGCGATACATTTGGAGACAGCGTTTGCGGATCTCCTTTTTTCCATTCTCTCCTTTAATATCCGGTATCACTTACGCCAGATGTTATGTCGGGAACAATAATCCTACACCTCAAGGCCTACGCTTGGCTGGGTCGGATTTTATTACGTCTTAGTAGCGACTGCCAAGATGCGGTCGTACTACTGATTCTCCAATGCTTCCGGTGTCAGTCTTTCTCTCGCCCACGTCCCCTAGGAGCATTATGTATCCACCCTCCTTGTCTTGGTGATAAGCTGGGTTCGTGAGTTCGACAGGTACCGGTCGGCGGTGTTTCGTGGAATCATGACAAAATGGTCACTCAGCAACCTAGGAAGCATAAGCCGGCGAGAAAGCTGCGCGCCATGATGGAAACGCTGAACGTGTTGCGGAATGTTTAGGTGAGTAACCATTATTCCATATAGTTATCTTTAGCTAACAATGACGTCGAGATGTGCTCTCCGAGCTCGCCATTATACTCAGTGCATGAATTCCTCGTACTTTTGAACTCTTAAATTCGACAGAACGAAGATGTTCAATTTTCTTTCCACCAGATTGGGGTAACGATTTGCCCGGATTCTAACACCGTGCCTCCATCGTGGCGTGCAACCTTAGGCGCTTACTTACTCTCCTCTTCGGTCGGATATCTACATCTAGGCAATTTTTCTCGTCGGCGAAGTTATTCCGGGCGCTTGTTGGAGAAGGTTTGTCAAGTCAATTGTAGGAGAGAAACGGTAGTTCCGTGCACCTGCTGGAATGTCGATTTGGCGACATGTACCCACATCGTATGGGGCATTCTAGATGTTCATCACCCATCCATCTAGACCGTCGTGTCTATGCACGGTAGGAACCTTATTCGTCATCGACCGTCCCAGTTCACGACAACCATGTTAGCAAAGCACAGCACATTGGCGCTTCCCCACGGCGAACCCGCATGACACTAGTATCTCGAATGAAACCCATATGCTAGCTTCCCACTAGGTCTTGCACCTAGACTGCCACCCTCATTATAGTGAATAGGAGTCGCTGCACTCCCCTGCATTCCCTGATCCCCGTCGTATGTTTTCACAATCAAAAAAGAGCGAAGCGCATGGAAGGCAAGAGGTATTATGCTGTAAATAACTCCGTATTGATCAGCTTTCCCAAGTAGATAAAACCCACTTCTTCCAGGGAACAACGGAGGCTGTATGTGACTCTTATTGAGATGGTCGAATACCTACGGCGCTATGTATATCGCGAGCGGGTTGTCACATGATGCACTTAAGATTTATAGTTCACTGCTAAGTATTCGGCTATGGGACGCCAGCTTTTAAAAGCCACTCACATGGCAACTCAAATAGGTGTCAGCAGTCAACGCTATCAGTCGGAACCGCGCACGACACACGACATGTGTCTTGTATAGCCTCGCCCGTTTGTCCCCGACTCACCCATCCAGGTCCCACTGGCATCGTTCTCCAGGCATGCACCTTCCTTTTACCAGGGCATGGCGAACCGTCACTCTTCGACTAATAACATTCGGAGGCTTTCTCGAACAAAGCGCCTCGCCGCACCTATATTTTTCTCATTTCCTTACCGCCCCTCGGACTTTCCATGCAGCATCCACTGTGCGCATATGCTTATTGCTGGGAAGGCAAGATGGCCCTTACACCTACACACATGGTGCTGAACAATGTCGGCCGAGCTTTGGGGTGCACTGCCGGACTCATATTGATGATTTATTGGTTTCCGTGCACGAAACGGCCTCATATATCAACACGCACCGAAAAATAGGACGTCCAGTGGGAGTACTTCTGATCTCGAATTGCCCCGGCAGTACCAGCCGTGAGGCGGACACATTTTGCACCACGACATTCTCCAGACGTACCCTTCCCATCTCCGTACCAACTATCCCAGTTCGGATGAAGGCATCGGTGGTATAATTCTCTTGGAATGGTCGATCCACAAACTAGAAGGAATTCCATGCCAACGATGCCTCTTCCAGTCTCCATCGGCTTTGTGTAATAATTCATCGAAGCGAAAACACTGCTGTTGATGCACGGTATATAAACGTACCGTAATGTGTATCGTATTATGCTCATGGTATGCTCATGGGAGTTCTGAATCCATTCAATAACTGACCCTGCCCGGTATCAAGGTTCTGTTTCCAGATCATTTCGGAGTCAATCATCGATATTTTCGGCCTGCGAAGGGATACCTCTGAAGGTACTTATACCGACTGTTCTTGCAGTCTACCCTATTATTCGAACTATTTTGTCTATGAATATGTTTCCTGTACGTCTCTCCATACTCCTCCCAACTTGACACTGATATCCTCTATTCGCGTAGGCTGGTTCGCGCGTATTCTTCTACGATTCGACTGGTCAGCTCGTCAGAGGTGTCGTCGAGTCCACGAGTCGTATGGCGGATGTAGGTATTGCTTTCTTCAAGAGCGTACTTTGGACTCAAATGCTGCAGGGCACACAAATGGTTGTCATCAGACGCGACAATGGAGGAATTATGACCTTACCGTAAGTAGACCACTTTGCTATGAGCGTTGCCATCGTCTCATGACCGTAGATCCGCGAGCGTATCAAAGGGTTAGGCACACCATGTGGGCATTGTGCTGTGCCATGTAGTGATCATGAACGAGGGGGACTTAGGGTCTTGCTGTGCATATCCATGACAACCACAAATATCTCTCGGTTAACTAACCTAAAATGCTTCTTGCTTGCGGATCACTGTATACCCAATAGACACAGACTCATGCATCACAATTAGAAGTTTAATTCACTGTACGTAGCGACGAATAACGTCTTCGATCAAATGCTGGTAGACGCTTCGTGTCGTCTCTGCGGTGCGAGCCGTTGAGCCCGAGTAATAATACCAAGCCATCATCAAACATGCCATGAACATTTTACACGGAGTTTCTGGACCTCCGATGTGCACGCCTGGAATGCAGCGTGTTGCTAGAGCTTCGGGAGCAGTTGCATTTATATAGTAAGGTTTCGCCGCACGAAGTGGACCTCGATCAGAAAGATTCAAGGTCAAACTCGAAAAGAGGCATACCTAAAATCACAGAATATAGTGTAGGATGGCTATGAATGACGATATAGTATCTTATCCGTCCGGCCCAAGAAGTCGGAGGCTACTTTAACAGTTTGATCTTGACCCTGAGAGCAGAAGTCTGTTGTTGATCGAGGTCACGACAAATAGTTGACGCCACATTAAATATAGCAATAAGGTCGTCGAGAAATTGATCACCTAACAATTAACGTAAGTACACCGACGGCCACAATGACCTACAAACCGTCAGCAAGATGACGCTTGAGTTAATATTCAGAGTCCGCGAAATAGGATGCATCGGCCGAATTCATTCGTATCATCCATCGTGATGGTTCCGCTGAGGAGGGTACACGTGAGTTGTTAAAAATATGAGTAGTCAAGCTAATATACGAGTTGGTGAATACTCGAAGAAAGCCTGATGAGAGCGAGGATGTCCGTAAGCTGAGTCCGATTACCAAGAGGGATCCGCAAGTTTGTTAAAGAGCGCTAAGCGTAACCGATCTTGATCACTTAGGTTCACACAGAGACTGTGGAGGTTGAAAGGTGAGTTGATAGCTGATGATACAATAGTATAAGCAGTGTTTATATACTACAGAGTCCAGGTATCCTTATTCTACGATGTTCTAGTGTATTCTGGTAGCAGCAAGAAGGTTGAAGAAAGTAAGAGAAAGTGCGAGCACTGCTAAGGCCGAGAAGACTGAGTGAAGGCGTGTATTGACTCAGGCATACCGGCAGAGACCGATATCCATAACATGGGTGTTACCGTACCGAAGTTTGACGAAGAGCTATGGTGCATGATTTACGCACCGGATACGTGAGTTGAATGAATGTAGACAACGAAAACCGGCGTGAAAGAATGCCTGAGTAAATAGGATACACTTCAGCCTGCGTCGAGCAATCGTACAGGTCTTGAATTTTGCAGTGACAATGCAGTCATTAGCATGGCTGACCTCGGTTTCGGCTTCCCCGCTCTTGGACCTGTTTCGACTCTCGCATTCGTAACAATGCAACACTGCTCGCTCAGTCGAAGAAACGAAAATACCTAACTCACTTCAGTTATAGGATTCTATGATATTTTCGTAACGCGACTATTGGGGAGAGAATTCGCTGTGCGACGGATAGCCGTACGAACAGTTGTAGCGAATGAAGACTTTGGCCGGTCCAGATAAGATCATCGCGTATCCCGAGAACGCCACTCAAACATCAGAGACGATTTCATTTGCATTATTCAAAATCTAACAAGAAAGTACCAGGATGTGCCGCATTAAACTAGCATTGAACTGGATAGTGTAACAATGCCATCGACCAGCACGTTTCAATTCAAAGACCCATCTGACAATACTTGGCTTTCCTGGATGTTTTCAGTCGTATCTAGACCGGCATCAGGAGCTACTGAAACAAAAGAATATTCAGCCCAACTTTACACAAATCAAGGAGACAGATCGCTACGGACCGTCATTATTCTCCTCGGCCTTGGATTTCTTCGTCGACTTCTCGCTTTCATCGTCAGCTTCATATCCACGGCCGCGTTTCCCGCCAGAAGGCGACGATTTCGGTAAGTCGCTAACATCAGAAGCAGGAACGCGCACAAGACCAGTCTCGCATGGTACCAACGCTCTGGAGGTGCACCACGTTGGCATTCTCTTGGCTGGACGACGAGTACACCATGAGCTCCTGGGGTTGGTACAGGTAAGAAAACACGTACTGAGAACCTTTTTCTTCTTTCCAACAGGTGGTGATGGTGAGGGAGGTTCCCTGTCAGGAAACCCTCGCCTAGCTTCGCGTTTGCAGCGTGGCTCGCGCTGGCCAGTGCTTGGGAGGCGAGGGAGCTTCCGGTCACTTGGAGTCTTAGGCACCTGCGAGAGTGGGGCGAGGGCATCCTGCATCCAGGATTCAGGGTACGTTCATGATCTCCGAACTAAGAACTACGTACTCCTTCTTCCCCTGTAACGCATTCACCATCAACGATAGTGCCGTAGAAGGCGTTGCGAATCTAGCGGAAGTTAGAGCGGTAGAAAAGGCCTCACTTGAGAGCGTACCTCTTCTTCGACATCGGTGGCTATCTGTTACTCTCATTAATACACTATGAACTCTTAAGTAGTAAAGTCAGTGCTCACTTCGGTAGGGGCGTCACTCTCTACGTCTGAGTAGTTCCTGAGTTGTGGTTGTTGTGTCGAAGGAGGTGGGAGCTGCTCTCTCAACAAAGGACCAAGCACGAAGATCGGCGGGTCAGAAGATGCCACAGAAGCAGGTTCCGGGGGGAAGAACACTTGAAGATAGTTGTACATCGTGTTGGATAGTGATGTTGGTGTGGTTTAGTGGCAACGGTACACCGTTGAACAAAAAGCTACCTCTTCCGTTTAGAAAGCAGAGGTGTATAACTTGTCACATGATCACGCTCCTTTGAGCGGTGCGGAAAACATCATTGTTGAGTGCAATTGGTAATTGAGCGCAAAACTCGCGCCGCTATGATTGAGCACAAACATATATTACCTAGGCCGGCCTGTTAGCAGGAAGATCAAGTACTTTCGGAGCAGAATGTGCCGTCAAACCAAGATTCCCGCCCACGCGCCTATCGTGGGTGGACATGCCTGTCGTACTTGGCATCCCTATTCATCACGTCGAAGTTCTGATAAGAGCGCCACCTGGCTGAGGTGGTACATTAGATAGGCTGCCATTTCGGTAATATATTCAGCAAGACGTCACAAAAACACGGGAAGCAGTGACTCGCACACTAGTAGACCTAACACCGAAGGCTGGGCTTGCATATAGGGGACTAATAATTGCTAGTAACGGGACATCAATGAATCGGCGAACGATGTGTATGAAGACGCTGCGTCGGAGTCTCACCCTACTATTCGTGCCACAAGGACACTAGCTGGGATCGATTGTTCCGGGCATCATTCGTCGGCCACAGCCTGGATTTGATTCATCGCATCAGTGTTTAGAATCAATCTGAAAATCTCACCGTTGGCTCGCGAGTATCAGTCTTTTGCTGAAATGTTCGTTCCACTTATCTTGTATGAGACCGGGAGGCGCGTGCTCGCCGCTCGGCTATGTCAATGGAAGTTATCCGGAATCCTATGAGGCCGCGTTCCTCTTTTATTTGCTGTCGTCGGTCCATCTGTGTATTTGCCTACCCAGAGGATTAACGATATAAATTTCGACGGGATGGGAGACTCACCACCTAATGGCAGTAACGAGTTGTGCCCAGAAACGTACATCCATTTATCCCGCAGAACATCATTAGATTCGCCCTTGTTTGGGGGGACCGATATACAGCGAACAACGTCGCAGGTAAGAGAAAGGAGCCTCAAAAATATTCCACCCGCCATAGAAAGACTGTCATAAACCCAGAGGTCGATAATAGTTGTCGAAAATTATCCAGCTCACGGTCCGTCATAATTTACGCGAATTATGTCACAGTATCATTCCCATTCGTAGGCACATATATTCGGGGACGTGAATAGCTGGCACAACACCAATTGTAGTCCTGCCGAGATGGTACCTGTGGAATCTATACTTGATGAGACTCCGAGGAGCGGTGGTCTGGTCCCCTACCGTCAGTCGTATGTCTGTATAGTGATTGTATCGCCTATTCCCTCAAGACAGAGACAACAGCACAGTACCCGAAGAGTTGCAACGATGTCTTCATGGGCCCGGGGGAAGGGAAGTCGACCAAAAGTCAACGTAGGGCATCGGTCAAGCATCGGTATGGAAACGTGATGTGCCGCGGATCATGCCGCGGCAGACCGATACGTTGTCGACTTTTACCCCAAGGGGTTTGCGCATTTTAAATACATGATATCGGGTCCAAAAAATATTTTAGCCCTCACTGGCTCGACCGACCGACCCCCGTGAGAATAATATCCCAAAGTTAGACGTATCACATGATCTATATGACGACATCGTACCCTTTGATTCTTGCAAGACCCCTGAGTCGACCCGTTCTTGAGCTTGTAAGTTGCGGGTTTGGCATGACCTGACGATACTTTAATGCATTATATTATCTTTCTTGATTTAGACTGCTCACTGGAGCACCATGGACCATGTTTGATCTATGCCAGGGCAAGTGGCAACACCGGCAAATGTTTCTTTCTTGAAGTTCTGTCCTTGTTCACTGAAATTTCTGGTGAATCCCTGTTAGAAAGATAGTAAACAGCTTGAATATATGCTATGAAACACGTCATAATGCTTGAATGGTTATGTTTTTCAGTTGGAGCAGGTGAGGTCCAAAAACTTTTTTAGGCGTCGTGAGGTCGACCGACCGACCGACCCGATGTGCCGGAACAACGGTCCGCCAACCCCTTGTTTTACCCCTCCCCTCTTTGTTTAATCCCTTTACTGGCACTTTCTTTCTTTTCCCGCATCTCAGACTGTAGTATTCAAGCTTCTGTTGCTGTTAGAATGCGTCTTTGATTTCATTTTATCCCGATTTTTCGAGCTTCAGCGTCTACGAGTCTCGATGCAAGGTCTCAGCTGCACGAACGCGGCTGCATTCACTTGCGGTTCTTCGCAAGTTTGTAGTCCTTAATACCACTACCTAGTCATTCGCTGATAACTTTTACAGGTGCACTATCTGTGTCACTGCGCATTCTCTCGTTTCAAAGCATGCGTCATAATCCATGATTGCTCCATCTTTCTTTCGTTTCTTTCAACCAAGGCTGTTCGCTGTTTACTCATGCAATTTGCGCAAGAGCACGCTGTCTACTAAATGGTGGCAGCGCATAATATTTCCGTCGTTTTCGCTCCTCGTAAGAGCGACAGCTTGAATATTGATCAGGGTTTGGCGCTTGTCTCAGGTTCGGTACTTGCAGAAACACTGATGATACGATTAGAAACCAAACAATGTTCGCATCATAATTTGAGGTTTCCGGCTGAATGATAAATTTTTGTAGTTGGGCGAAATCCAAAACAAATATTCAGTTTGGCCCATTTGTTTCGTCTTTTCGACCCAGACTTCGCTGATTGGCTTCCAGTGTCACAGTATCCGCCTACATGAGCTCTATGATTTTTGTATCTCCGACCATCATATTATCAGGTTCCTCGAGTCACATCATTTGCGCGCACAGTATATCAATACCAGCCTATGCTGTTCTCCCTTCTGTGTGATCCGAGCGTAGTTTCCATCGTCTACCGTTTGTTCATAAACTCATACTAGGACGCAACTGAGTCCGGCGCCCTCTAAATGACCTGCTACACGAAATGGTCCTCTGATCCTGTCTTAATCAATGTCCTACTCCCTGTAAGTGTTCCGTCCCAATCGACAGAATATTGCCCAGGACCGCCACTCGGACTAAAACATGGTCCTATGAAAGCTGCCTCGGTGTCTCCACACTGGAAATGCATTGATTTCCCTGATATCTCTTTGGTATAAAAGCTCTAGCTGCTCACGAGCATCCACATTCACCTCTACGACATGTCCGAAGACGATTTTGGTCTCATGAATACCTATATCACCAGCCTCTTTCTGGAAAGTACATTCTTCGGAGTCTATCTCGTTTCCTTCTTCCTCTGCATGCGCTACCTCGTATGGGAACGATGCCCGGAATTCGAATTGAACAAAAGACCCAACTGGAAATTCATTATCGTCACTCTTTTATTACTAATCCTCACGACTATGCACGTCTCTTGTGCCCTTGCGAGAACTTTCCACGCCCCTAAATCCGAAAGAAGTTGGGTGGACGTTATTGTGGTGAGCGTCCGTGGTTATCCTGTATTGGTTTCCGGTGGCTAATCAGTATACAGTCATTGGGAATCGGCATGGCTGTAGTAACTGTTGATGCAATCCTGGTATTTCCTTGCAAGCCACTCACCCACGTCCTTCGGAACTTACTACTCTAAACAGATATACCGTTGCTGGATCATTTACATGAAACGATGGATCGTCATAGCATTACCTGTTCTCGTATGGACGGGTTCCGTGATAATAACAATCTATTCAGCAGTAGAACGAGTCAGATCCAATCCAATGGGTCTGCCTTCTCCTGACACCGTACAGCGATTTTCCCATGAGAGGTATTGGGTCATTTTTCTCGCCCTGACGATAGTCCAAAATATCCTCACAACTGGTCAGTCAACCTTAGGCCCAATATGTATGAGCTAAAGAATTTCCTTAGCTCTCATTGCATGGCGAATCACCATTGTCGATCGTCAATCATCACAGTACCGCATTCAACGCAAAGGGTCCCGATTTCAACGCTCTGTCCGGCTAATCATCGAGTCGGGTGCGCTATGCACCTTAGCTGCCTGTCTGGCGTTTATCACATTTCTTTCTGGTGGGAAGTTTGGGCTCATTGCTGCTGATCTTGTAAGTGCACTCTCTCCCTTTAACCGCTGCTCTCTTATTTATTGTGATTCTGGTAGGAAATACAACTCGTGTCGATCGCTTTCAATCTTATTATAATAAGATCCGCGAACAGATCTCCAGACGAGTACAGTTCATCCCCGCCTTCTTCCGGATCTATCAAGCTACACGAGCTATTCAGGCGGTCGCAGCAATCAATAATACCAACGAGCAATACTCCCGAGTCAAGCACACTGCCAAAACCCTTAGAAGTCTGCATCACGAATGAAGTACTCAAATTCCGGGATAGTCGGCCTGAAACTATCAAACCTTAGCAGAAAATATACAGGGAAGGATTCTCCACTACCAGAATAAACTACGAACTTTCTAAAGAATACATATAGCAACGTTAATGAGTTATTTTCGTACGCTTCGGCGCATCATAGCCAAAGAACTGTTCTATTGGTTACGACTATTATTATCAAACCTTGATGTAGATACTGCATGTTTTATGACCGGGTGAGATATCTCGACCTGTGTAGGTGGGACCGCCAAAATGATGGCTAAGGTCCTGCTATAGGTCCTGCTATCCAAGCCACAACACAGTGCTTCAAAATAAGACTCGAGTATCGTTGTGTGATTTGAATTCCTTGAAATCACGTCAGAAATAGATGATCATCAGACTTCACCCACATAACATGCGTATTGAGGTGTTCTACTTGTTTCATCTTCTCGGAGCTCAACGACTAGGCCAAGTGATCGTGACGCTCGCAAGGCAACGGTTGTCAACTGGTCTTGATCATAGAGACCCCGCATACACGAAGCGCTTCGTTATAGATATGAACAGGTTTCCTAGTTCGTAGAGTATGGACTGGTTTTATAACGCCCATTTTTATTTTTAAATGTAGAAGTCTGAACAGCCTCGTGCCCATCTCTTCTGTAACTTCATTGATTTACCTGCATCTCTTGGCGACTCTCGGAGATTCATGTACATACAGAATGAAACCAAGATTTCGTCTGGGACGAGTCTCCTATAGATATTATGCAAACTGGCAATGCACAAATATGCTATCTTTGATGCGTAATGCACACCGCGTGATATATCAACGTGAAGATTTGTGTTACAGATAACGTCGAAGGTGGAAAGAAGTAGAAGCCTCAGCCACCAACGATGGAACTCGTAGCCTCAATTACCAGATTTACCGAAGACTGGAAGTCGAGAGTTGCTAGTAATTATATAACTCGAAGAATAACGAGGTCAGTCACCAATGATCGTGAAGTTGCCGCCCGCCGTGACCTAAAGGTACCTCCATCTCAATACTTCCCCAAGAAGGTCAACTGAGGCCATCGAAACAACCGTATGGTGTAGTGATAACGACACCATTTCTATCATAACAAAGTGGCGTGCAGGTACTATCTGGCGGCTGCCTTCCGTCCTTGGTGAGCCTGAAGCTGCTGTGTTGCTATTTGTGATCATTGGTCTGGAAGGCTCGATGTGTCCCAAGTGACCATTTAGGTAGTCTTGATAGTCCAGATGGCATCTGTTCGGGAACTCAGCACGGGGCGCCGCAAATGCAGATGCAGCAAAGACTGCCGCGAGGATGGAGTTAAAGGAGAGTCTCACATTGTGTATCGCTTTCGTGTAAGTGAGACGCTGTTGGATACTTCGAACCTCTTTATATGTACCTTTCCGAGCGGAGACTCTACAGCGACGTGACACTTGTTCTCATGAAAGACAGAATGGGAGTGGGGACCGAGTGCAAAGTAGACGCAGACAGGACTAAAAACAAGGAGAATCCTGGAGAATCAGGATGAACAAATAACCAAAGGATGCCACCCTTTCAGAGCCACGACAGCAGTGAGCGACGACCGCACACTTCTTCCTCAAGCCGTAGGCATATTTAGGAGAGTGGAAGTTGCTGGAGCTGAAAAGGACATCATAGAAGAAACGACTTGAGTCATCAGAGCAACGGCAGGTCATTGACTGAGTGGGTATAGTAAGTGCGCTAGTCCGCCATCACACCGTGCCACGAACTGCTGATGAACATTGGATGAACACACCCAGAAAAGCAGTCTCATCAGTCCAAGATCAGTGATCGTTTCAGTTCGGGAACGAGTAAAACTTGGGCGGCGTCTCGTATCCGGAGAAGCGAGGCAGTAAGGATCCTGGCTGCCACGGCATGAACGACCCGCGGGAGTGTCGCGGGCCGGAGGTTGAACATACTTCAGGAGGCCGTCCCGGATCTTTCCGGAAACGCGTCATCCTTCGCGACGTCAACAACTTGGACAGTGCCACCATCTCCGATAAATGATCAATCTATGAATGCAACACTTGAAAATTTTATGCTTCCCGGCAGTGTGGGGCGCTTAGAGAACGTCGTACATACTGCAATAAGCACTAATTCGTCAGCGGCTAGGACTTCACTTTGACTTCCTTATGGCGAATGATACTTTGGCAATTCGTTCTGCCCCAATTTCACGAAGACGCTCTCATTACCATTCTAACAAACAGTGATTTCTTCGAAATTCTTCATCCCGAGGCATGTAGACGGTGATTCTAGGCCGCATCCTTTGTTGATGATTTCTTTAGGTCTAGCCACCTGGTTCAACGCTCAGATGTGGCGAGCGCCTCAATAAATCGGGAGAAGACACTAGTCTTGGCGACCATTCTTTTGCTCACTGTTCGATACGCCCATGCAAGCGCTCTATGGTTCGACTCAGGACAAATGCCTGCCTTTAAAAGATACTAATCTGTTCTCATCCAGTGCACATTTTGATCTGACAAAGATCTATCTGTCGTTTGTGTCAGATAGATCTGTGACATAGTGTTTCCGCGTTTAAATGAATTCGATTCACATTCAATAATTCAAATCGGTACCGAAGTCCTCCAGCGCCAGTCGCGATTACGATTTTATCTAATCCGTTCATCAATTCTTTCTCTTGTCGAAAAGACTCAGATATTATCTATCAGCGAGAGAATGGTACCCCAGTTTTTATTCATCACTACGGAACCAGGTCCGTGTTATTTTCATACAGCGACCTTCGGGCTCTGAATATCCGAACAAATGAAATGCGCTTGCATGATGTGGTGAGTTCCTGTCGCTATCCGTCCGTGTGCTCTTTCTCAAGGTCAGGGTTAATTTAGGAAGTTAATTTACCAGAACGCTTCTAATTGTTGCTTTCAGATGTTCACCAGCGGCTACTGATCACAACAGGGTAAGGGACGATAGACGCTGATCTATGTCACTCACTTCACACGGCCTCCAGTTCGTAATTTTAAGCGCCGTATGTTACTATTCGCCGTCTAATCATCTACGTCCTGAGAAAGAGGCGCTCGGTCACAGACGGCATGCAAGCGCGCTTAACAAATACTCTGCAACTAAAGTTATGATTATACGACAATCGGGTGGGAAAACTTTCTAGGCGTCTATTGCGTGTCACGAGGCAAATCATCGGAAGCCATCCCGTATGCTACTTAAGGACCTCGAGTTTAGGCGCTTTTCACTATCTCGCCTCCCTTACCTTTGTGTCGAGGATCCAGCTGCTATTGGATTCAAGGTATAGTTACATCGCTACACATCGTGAAAAATATTTCGTTCTTAGCACCACCATTTACTAGCGACGACACATAGGATTGCTACCAAAGTCCTTTCTCCGTCGAGATACTATCCAACCTTGCCATTCAGCTGTAAGTTCAGGAGTCCCTGCATGTTTTGTCTAACAATCAATTCAGTTGAACTTAGATACATCGGTGATACGACCAAAAATTCTCTTGCGATGACTGCGAGCACTCCCGCCTCACGTAATATCATACGAAATATCATTGATAACTTTCGTCTCGACTGCATTACCCTCAAAACCTGCTCCCTCGTCTCACATAGCTTCTCCGTATACACCCGTCCCCATCTATTTCACCTCATACGCGGAATTTCAATCAAACTTGAGTCATGCTGCTCCATAGACGCCCTGATCTCTATATCTCCACATGTACGCGCCATCCGGTTATCAAACGATGATTTGTTCAACGCCACCATGCCTCGCATCATTTCATCCTTTGATCGTTTGGAGCACATCTCCATCCTGGGACTCGTGGATTGGTCAATGCTCCCAGAGGATATGATTAGTGCCTTAACGAGCCGACACCTATCAGTTGCATCCTTGGAATTGTATACGGTCAATATCACAGATGTTCGTATGTTGAACCAGTTTCTCAGATCCTTCCTGGGACTCCGAAGGCTGTGTCTGTCAAATGTCCGATGCAACACAAAGGCGTACTCCGCCGTCAAGATGGACTTCTCGGACGCAAAACCCCGACCCAAGGAGTTAGCACTATATGGAGGGTCTTTACTCCGAGCCTTTGTCAATCCCGTTTCTCCGATCTCCTTGGATCGATTGAAAAAGTTGACCATATGTGGGCTCTTTGTGGAGGATTTCATGAGTTTGGCGCAGGTGATAGATTTGGCGCCGAACCTTCGGGTGTTGCATCTAGGTGGCATGCAGAAAGGTAAGTCGTATATTTTATGGTAAGCACTTTCGCAGCTAATTGCGAGAAGATTCTAGGTGGTGCAATCCGAAACCCCTTGATCTTTCGGGTATCGAGATCGTCTCTTTTAACCTGAACGAGACTGACGGTTCATTGGGACAATACATCCATCCGAGCTTGATCCTTGCGTGGTGGATCCAAAGTTTCAAGAGCGGAGTCGCTTTACGATCAATTACTGTGTCCATACAGGTTCATAGCACCGACAACGCACTATTCGACGCGCGCCTGTGGAGGTTTTTTGACGTTGCTCTGTGTATGCTGACGACGATAGAGGAGGTGCGCGGAATCATTCGAGGAGAGGAGGGGCATGCGTTGAGAAGGATGATTGAGAATCAGTGTAAGGGTTTGAACGGGAGAGGATTGATGGAGATTAGTGTGAATGCGCCACAAAGAAAGAGAAAGACAATTGAGTAGGTGGTGTTGCCATACCGGTGTTCTCTGTAGTCATAACTCCAACTTTTGATCGAGTTTTCATGTGGGCTCTTGTAAGATCCGAGGTTTTCTACTCCAGGATACAGATCAAAAACCTAAATTTGACACCCTTACAAGTCATGACTAGCACCTAATGCGAAATCATGGCTAACGAGACCGGCATGTGGTAGGCGTCTAACCCGTAAAGAACAATATAGATCATAGCTATCGGGCGGTATCTGATCATTACCTAGTAGGTTCTGGTATCGCTTCTCGCCAGATCAATCAACCAGCTTCGTAGACGCCTTGTTGTGATCGTTCCTAAGAGCTTCGAATTAGACCCTGATCTCAGTCGATTCTAGCGAGCGCTTAACTTGCGCTGCTAGGCGCTACTGCTCCTACCAAGGATGATCGATGTCAACGGTAAGCAATGAACTGAAAACAGATGACGTAGACATCTTTGTGACGTGCTCCCTTGCTCGCACATAACACACACTGTCATATACGGTCGTAACCTTGAGGTCGGATAGTCTACGCATAAGAACCTAAGAGCCATAAAGAACACCGTGCTGTCTTCTCTCCCCACGTGCAGAAGGCTGAGACCATTCATCCTGTAAGACGTTCACCTTTTAGCGCTCGATATTTGAGAGAAGCGCTCCATTCGTTTCTAATGCAAGTACGGAACTTGTGGGAGTACTTAGTGGATGAAAATGCTCCTTCGATAGGTGCCTATATATGAGACGCTTCACCAAGGGATTACGATAAGGTCAATAGGACATGTATAGAAGCCGATAGTAGACTGACGCTACCGCACGTTCCTCAACCAAGCGGGTATGATAATGTCGGCGCTTAGTTGTGACAGCATATAGCTTTACGCCGCGGTCTTATTGAGAACTCAGTTCCTCATGTAAAGGTCCCTGAGATATTAATTGCTATTCAAGTCCGCAATGCCAACTGTTGGAGATAAGCCAAATCCGGTGAGCAAAAAGAACACCAAAAGATCCATTGATATGATTCTCTTTCCTTAACTGACAAGGATAGAGCATTTTCGGTCCTGCGAGGCGAACTCGACCCTGACAGAACTTCAATTCATCTTAAATTCATCGATATCGGAACCGGTTGCCAGATTCAGAGCTCGTATCGATGCGTCGAAGTGATAAAGTTTCATGAGTGAATAGAGCCTCAATGCGAGGTTTGGCAACTCGCCAGATATGTTTTGAGTCTTGACTTCTATCTGAAGCACCGTGCCACCGCATTACGTAGAAGGAAATCATAGGTTGGAATAGACGCCTACGGCTGGGTTTGATTTTGGATACGAGAAGATGTCATCGAGCAAATGGTCGTAGAGGGAGCACATGTGAGAGAAGCAACCGAGAATAGCTTGCTAAAACGAACAGGGAGTGACAGTGGCGGAGCATCGAGATAACTAAACAGTGGGATGCCCAGGGCAGTGAGGGCAGTGAGTAACGGGACATTCATGACTCTGCCGTTTGATTCCTTAACTCGTAACTCCAAGTAGGACGGAATTAACAAGTCCCTTAGCTTAACGTCGTGTGTCGCGGTTAAGTGGCATGAAGCGGGGGGACAACGCAAGCGTGGTAAGACCGATTCCTCTGTTTTTTTTGGACTGCTACAGTGGGAGGGATGGAGGTCAGCATTTCAGAAGAGGAAGGACAGTCACAGGCTATGAGGGAAGAGCGTGCGAAAAGTAATCGTTGCTATTTTTGAGCGTTTTCAGATGATTGTAGAAAAACTTTATATCATGAAAATACTTTGTGCCTTTCCTTGTCTTTGGAGGGGCGTTTGTACAAGGATAGTACTGTTTATTACTTGGGCGTAGAGTTGTTGAGGATTGGCGTACGGTGGCCAGTCTGAATTATCTGCACATTCAAAAGCAGAAGATCGCTAGCAGACACTAGCTCATAGGATATCCCTAGAGAACGGAAAGACCTTCGTCAGTAGCCCACCAGAAATTCGGTGAAAGATATACCATGCACAGTTGATGGTTTGCTGAAAGGTTGTTTGAAGACCTGTTGGGGTTAGAATGTTCCCAATACTCGTCACATTTGGTGAGTAGGCCGATTTCAATGTTATAGGGAATAAGCTCGAGCGTCGGTAAAGAGAGAGATCATACGCACTCCTCATTGTAAATGGCACACGCCCGACCCAGCGCCGAGCTAAAGGTCCCGTCTATACCTACAAGACACCTGACAAAATAGGTAAACATAGGCCGAGATATGAATGCAGGAAGTACCAAGATACGCGTTTTCATTGTTCAGCCTCCATTGTCATTAATCAAGGGCCATCGACGTACTTGGACCCGAGTGCACAGGCGATCAGAACGACTTCCCCGAACTGGAATTTTCGATAGTAAAGTCCCTCCCTCAAGAATTTCTCAAATATCAGCCGATGGATGACGGGAATAAAGATATTCAGGTACATAAAGTACGTACACGTCAATGAGTGTTAGCATAGGATCCCCAAGCGGACATCTGAATTTCATCCCTTGTAGGATACAGAGGTGGGGATTGTTCCATGGACGGAATTCCCACGATTCGGATCAGAAGAAATGAAAGTTGTGATATTGAATGGTGTCCCTGGTCACCTCGCTTCGACATCCCCGGCTTCTTGAACGAATTGAAGAGAAATTCCTCGAGGTTTCTCTCCAGTGTATGGTCACGGTCCTCCATTCGAAGCCCAGGGAGTGTACCAAGGCAGGTAATATACCAGGGGTGTCCTCTAGAAGTGTCTGAAAGGCCTCGAGTTCCTCCTGGACATATAGCGAAGAGGCATTTTGAGCATTGAGGCTCAGGCGGGCAAACCGATGCATAAGTCACATGATGATGCCCCAAAAAGGAAAGGAGATCAAATGGCACAGCCACCCTGAAAAGCAAGTTGCAAAGACCGAATCACAGTGGCTACTTTGTCCTCTACCCCAACGTTCAATCAACCACAAAAGCAGTAGACCACAGTGGTCCAGTGCGGTTTTACACGCGACTCCTGCTCCTCCACACCTGCTCTCAAGCTATACTCCATCAACCAAGTCCACCATCCGAATCATCGGTCTTTGTGTAGGATATATGTCCTCGCCTAATGTAAGAGACATTAAATTTGTTTCTGAAAAATTCTCACGACGCGATTTCTAGATTTCCTGCGCACAATGCAGTCATCCTGTCTTGTCCTCTTTCAAAGAAAGCTTTAAGTTGCTGCACTCGGCACTCGACGAGACAACCCTTACAGTAGCAACGCTCCTAGGGACGAATGACCATCCCAGCCCGCATCAGTACGGAATTCTACGCGCCTCACGGGGCAAGGTCGAAAACGCCCTGCACGAAATCGACATTATCATGGAGCATCTCGAGTATGAACGCCACCGGCTTCTCAACGTTCAGGAAAATCACCGCCGTGTCATGTCCCCTGTTCGCCACCTTCCCGCTGAAATTCTCTCCAAAATCTTTGCATTGTCCACTACCTCGTTCTATGATGTATTCGACTCTTGCCTCATGGATGGGCCATGGGCCCTATCCAAAGTTTGCTCTGAGTGGCGCGCGGTGGCAATCGGGTGTTGCCCGGAAATGTGGAACAATATGAACATTTCATGCGAGGTGGCTCCACGGGATCCCGAGGCGTTGCTGCGCTTGGTGTTCTCACATTGTCGAGATGGTCCTCTCCATATCCGAATTGGTGACCTAGACAACGTCGTTATCGCTCTCCTGTCTATTGTGATAGAAGAATCGCCTCGCTGGAGAAGCTTTGAAGTTGACTATCCAAACCCGCAGCTTATGTCCGCGCTCGGAGCCGTACGAGGGAAACTGGACAACCTTGAATTTTTGAGCATTCGGCTGTCTAGTGTACTTGGTCAAGGGCTCATTATGACGTTTGAGACCGCTCCCAGCCTGAAGTCGGTGGAGTTGAATGGTCAGACTGGGGAGATGCGGATTTCGTTACCTTTCTCACAGCTCAGGTCCTACATCGATGACAGCTATCCTCGAGCGCAGGGTGTAAGCACCGCCGAATACTTCCTGAATATCCTCAAGAAATCTCCTCGTCTCCTCAAATTCCATGCTGGATATTATAGCTGGTTTCCTGGACACCTCGTTACCGTGCACCCAGTCGTAGCACCCCCTTTTGTTCATGAATCGCTGGAAGAACTGTCGTCATATGATCCCACGTTGCTTCGAAGCGTTTTACTCCCCGAGCTGAAGGCAGTGAAGATGGAGGCTCCAAAAGGAAAATATACGAATACGGCACCACTAATTGCACTATGCGAACTCATTGTCAGGTCCAACTGTTCTCTGACGAGTCTGACACTGAGAAACATCTCGCTTGGATATCGGGGGACTCCGTGTTGGAGGGATGTTCTAGATTTGACGCCATGCCTGACGAAGTTGGAAGTAGTTATGCGGCATGGTTTTGGCATGTATACTACGACCTTCCTCTCTGGTTTGGCCGAAGGATTGGCTGCGAAGGGAAGAGTCTCAGAAGATTCTGCGCGATATGATATTGTGCCCCTTCTCACTGATCTAACGATCGAGGTTGCCGATGAAGCGTCAGGCTCGATGGTATTCTACAGCTTCCTGAATTGCGACTTTGTGGACATGGTAGCATCGAGGTATCGTTCAGCGGCCCTGCGGCGCGTTCGGGTCATCGCAAAAAGCAATGGCGAAAATCAAGGTATCGACTTTTGGACGTTTGGGAGTGACGAATTCAAGCAGATGAAGGAGCTGAAGAGCGAGGGACTGAAGATACGTGTCTTCAACGAAAGTGGATGGCGCGGTGAGCAGGTAGATTGTCTGGCAACAGCAGCGGTATAGGGAGCCATTGGTGGTAAATATTAAAATGTACTAGGATGAGGTTCAGCATAGTAGAAGTACCAGATCCGATAACCACGTATTTCTAACGAGAGAACTGGAAAGTTGACTTTTGTCAGTGCAACACGAAGGGACAGCAAGACAATAATTTCGACAATGATAAGTAGGCAGCCAAGCTAAGACCATGTATGTATGTATCTGATATATAGGATCAATGGAAAGATGATCGTGAAACTGGATAGATGAACTGAATCTGCGAAAACCCAGATACAAAGTATCTTGGGGGTTTGGGAGGTGAGTATCCCGCTTGTGAAGGAGACAACTTCCGAAAGAGAGGGAAGTTGGGAAGGGTGACCAAGCGTCACCAACTGAGAAAGCGGGAGACCCAGGTGTTCGGGAGGTTCTCGACTGGCCAACCGCGGAATGCGTGATGCGGCAGACAAACGAACCCGAACAACTATCCAATATCACGGGTGCAGGTGGGAGGGTCGCGAAATTACGAGGCCTGCAATATGAGGAAGAGGAAGAGGATCGAGCGTAGCTACTGCTCGATCCCGCGGAGCACGGCGAGCAAATTGTACAATTAAATCAAAACAAAGGGAGCCACTATACTCGGTTTATAGCTTGGCCCGGCACAAGCTCGAGCCGTTCGTTCCTCGCGTCGAGCTTGTGATCCACCAAACGTACTGTTGTGCCAATTAGGCTGATGTAAGTCGCACTTGCCATTCAGCAGCTTATTAGCAACGGGCTTTTCACGGACCAGCTCTCAGCTGCGAAATAGGGCGAAATAGACTGGGCACATGTACCCTACCTATATAGTATACCATTCCAGCGATGCTGATTCGCAGCTAATTCGACCTATTTCATGGGCTATTAGCGCTAAATAGCCTCCAGATCACGGGGGCCGCGGGCGTAGCCCCTGGATCCCTCTGCTAAGTAGTGTGATTCGCGCATGCGAATCAGGGTCTTTTGCTAAGCTGCAGCCTGAGGGTGAATTAGGTCGGAGGCCTAATTGGCCCAACACTAGGCCAGATAGAACGGCATTTCACAGAGAAAATGTTCACTACATACCCCATGCCGAGTCACTCTCAACACCACGAGCAAGGAGACGCGCAGGAGTCGGGTCAGAGGGTGACAATGATGACGCCACACGTGATGAATCCATGACGTATCCTTTTCCCGTCAACAAGGCGCGCGGACGTGTCGATGTCCGCCAATTGCGCACGGGCCACCCGACGCGTATAAAAGGGTGACATTCTCTAGCCACGCCCCAAACGCTTCTTTCATTTCCACTCCCATCATCGTTTCCTCCCCGTTATCGTTTTCCTACGCGACCGCCAAAGAATCATATATCAAGTGGCAGCGCCGACGCGCCACGAGCGCCTAGAGAATTTTCTTGGTCCCAATCGGGTCGGACTTCGGATGCCCCGCTGCTACGCGCACGGTCGCGACGCGTAATAGAACGCGTCATTCTCTGACTCACCACGGTTTTCTCCCCCGTTATCACTCTCCCACGCGACTAGTGATAACTTGCTCCTTTGTTAATATGGACGGGTACCCGTTCACTGGAGCATTACACTGAGCGCCTTGCGGAAAGACCCAGCCAACTGCAGATGCACATACTACATTACAATGCCACCACAAAACTGTGTACTTGCCAACAGGTACTCTAAGATGACAGAAGAATGCATCTTCCTCTACGTCATCTGTCCCATTTTCACCCTCTCCAGTATCCCGTTGGCACGAAAGGCATGCCTACGACCTTTGCCTGCCTTCTTTTGCCTCTCACCTCTATTTCGACCTGGGCGCCCTTCTTGTGCTTCCCGTCTTCAACACTAACATACCCCATTGCAATATTCCTACCCAGCGTAGGCGACGGAATCCCAGAAGTAACCGCCCCAAGAAGGACATCCGTGCCAGGCGAATATATCTTCGCACCTTGTCTCGCCGGTGCACCCTCTACCTCCAAACCGACGCGCCGACGCGTCGGCGTCTTCAGAGCACCCTCAAAACCGATGAACCCTCCAGCAGCTTTCCTCTCCTTTCCAACGACCCATCCCAGACCAGCCTCGAGCGGTGTAGTCTCTTCGTCCAAATCTTGGCCGTATAGACACATACCCGCTTCCAACCTCAGTGAGTCTCGGGCGCCTAGTCCCGTCAGCTGGACAGGGTCGCGGGAGAGAAGGTCTTGGACGACTTCCTCTGTGCTTTGAGGCGGGATGGAAATTTCGAATCCGTCTTCGCCGGTGTATCCGCCACGGGCAACGTGTAGGGTGTACCCTCCGTCGATGGGAATCCATGCAGACTTGCCGAATGTTAGGGTACGGAGGTCGAAGGAAGTGAGAGATTGAAGGTATGTGGCCGCGAGAGGACCTATGAAAAGTATGAGCTAGAGCAGAGGACAGGAAAGAAAAAGTATACCCTGCAAAGCTACCAATCCCCATCCATCCAGCACCTCCATTTCCACCGGCCCGTCCTTCTTGGCTCTCTCCCCACTATTCCACTCATCTATCTTCTCCGAAAACCAGCCCAAATCGCGTTCTCTCCTCCCAGCATTAGTAACCACATAGAAAGCATCCTCCGCATGTTTGGTTATTATCGTGTCATCGATGATTCCTCCGTTCTGGTTGAGCAGAACAGAGAGCGTTGAGGAGTACGGAGATAAAGCGCCTAGTGGTGAAGGTGTGAGCCATTCGAGGAACGGCTGCGCAGTGGGTCCGCGAAAGTTGGATTGAACCATGTGGCCGACGTCAAACAGCCCAACGCTGCTACGGACATGATTATGGCTGGCGACTACCGGAACAGGCGGGTTAGATGGAGCAACGTTTTCACTGAGCATAGCAAACTCACCCTGGCCTACATCCCCGTACGAAAGCGGCATCGAGTATCCCGCAAATGGGACCATTTTCCCGCCATTTTGGACGTGAAAGTCGTACAAAGGCGTTTTTCGTAACTGGGTAGGGATGAATGGCATAAGTTTGGCATTGAGAATATTTACGCACTGGCTCGGTGGCGGACGTCGCGAATCGACGGACGAGCGAGCGGAGGAACATGGTGGAGGAAGGAAAAGGGGATGATTTGCAAATTCGGCACTACCCGATTGGGAATTGCATTGTGGCTGTGCAACAGCCTGAGGTCTTGTGAGCTCATCCTGAACCGCCTGTAAGGCTCGAGCTTCAAAACGGTTTTATATGTAAGTGAATTTTGTTACTTCACCGTGACATATTTTGTTGTTTTACGGTTTCTTTATTCCAGCCAGATGCAGATGTCCTGGCAATGCAATGGCAGTGGGTATCCTCAAACCATCCTTCAATTGCACCCTCCATAAATCACAGATGAGCTTTGCGAAAAACCCTGACAACATTTTCTGACCGACGCATCTAAATTGCTCTCGCATTTGCCTGCAGATATAATAAATAAATTATGCTCTACTCTTCCTTTACATCCGGGTGATACGGCCCGAGTGCCGATATGGCTGTACGGCTTATTTACAGCTGCTATTATCGACGATCAGTGTTCTCCTATCGTCAATCACCTTCGCAACACACCAACCACCATGTCCCGATTCGTCCGAGCCTCAAAATACCGGTGCGCTGCCTCTCATATAGCCGAATTTCGTTGATATCTTTCCAGTCACGTCTTTGGACAAGCAGCAAAAAAGGACCACGGCTTCGAGAATGTCAAGGTGACCGGTAGCGCCTGGGATACCAACGTTATCTCTGCATCCGCGGAATACATCTCTGTCAACTGGAATGCATCTGGAGGAGGAGCATTCGCCATTCTCCCTCTTCCATCCCCTTTTGTCCCACATCCTTCTCTCCCGTACAAACTCCCCGACTCGCTCCCCCTCGCCCGTTCACACACAGCCCCCGTCCTAGACACCGAATGGTCGCCCCACGACGACTCTCTCGTCGCCTCTGCAGGCGAAGACGGCAAAGTCATGATTTGGAAAGTCTCCCCCGACGTGTTCGAGGGCTGGGGCGCCGAGGGATGGGTACCGAAAGATTTTGACCCCGTATGGAGGATAGACGCCAGTCCCCGTAAAGTAGGCCAAGTCCTCTTCCACCCTACCGCGGAGAACGTACTCGCGAGCGCGTCGGGCGAGCACCTCGTCAAGCTCTGGGACCTCGCGAGGACAGAGGATCCGCAGCTCGTTCTATCCGGACACACGGATACTATCCAGAGCATCGCGTTCAGCCCCACGGGAATACTGCTGGCCACGACGTGCAGAGATCGCAAACTAAGATTGTTTGACTCTCGGGCGGGTGGCGACGCGGTCAGGGCCGTGGATGGTCATGGCGGCATCAAGGGCACGAGGGTTACGTGGATGGGAGATCTAGGCAAGATAGCCACGACCGGGTTCAGCAAAATGAGCGAGCGGCAAGTCGGTATATGGGATGTCGGCCAGGGTCTCGCGAACGAGAAGACGACTGCTCTAGACCAGAGCGCCGGTGTCGTCATGCCATTTTGGTCTGATAACAATATCCTCTTCCTTGGTGAGCAACTCGAATTATGTTTTGTCTTCCTTTGCTCATATCTCTGTAGCTGGTAAAGGAGACGGTAACATCCGCTACTACGAATACGAATCTTCCTCCCTATACGCCCTATCCGAATACAAATCCTCCGACCCCCAACGAGGCATGTGTTTCCTCCCCCGACGAGCCCTCAACATCAGCGAATGCGAAATCGCACGGGCCTACAAGGTCCATGGATCATCTATCGAGCCCATCGCATTCATCGTCCCCCGCAAGGCTGACTCCTTCCAATCCGACATCTACCCCCCAGCGCCAGCCAAAGAACCATCTTTGACTGCGGGCGAGTACTTCTCCGGACGGGGAGAGGTGACGAGGAAGTTGGTTAATCTCGATACGGGCAAGACGGTGACAAGTTCGGGAGGCGCGAGTCCTGCGCCGACAAAGACAGCATCGGCGCCCGTCCCTGCGCCAGCATCGATTGCTGTGTCGTTCTCGCAGCCTGCTTCTGCATCCACCCCGACAGCGCCACCGATGTCGGGATCCAGATCGTACTCTCAACCGGAGCCTTCTCCAGTGCGGAAGGAGACCACGCCTCCTCCTTTGACGAGGAAAGAATCTACACCCGCTCCTGCCAAATCTGCGTCCCCTGTAGATGACGTGAGTAACTTCTTTCTTCACCTCTTGCTTTCAACCGCTGACAATTCCTACCCACAGCCCGACAACGCCCAACTCAAAGCTGAGCTTCGTGAGGCGAGGGAGAAGATTCGTAACCTAGAGCTTCAGTTGGAGGCTACGAAGGCAAATGCGAAAAGGGCGGCGGAAGCGTTGTTGAACGTGTAACGGCTGTCCAGTATTTGTAGACACGGTGGATTTTGATATTTATTCTGGTGACTAATTGACGATGTTTAATGGTGCAGCAGGGGATATATGGGTGCATGTGCGACTCTCAACAATAATCAGATAGGCGGCAAGGGTACACCCAAAGGGATGTCAGGTCTAGTCGAACAGGGTCTCCGCTTAAAAAGGCTGAGCGGAATGTCGACAACTGCAGATGACTGATTGTCGACATAGAACGTAGCCATTCACGCACTCCCGCCGACTAACCACATGAAAGTGACGGTTCTGGGATTTCGAGACGCGGATGCTATTCCAAGCCTCAGAAGGACAGCCAGGACACATTTTCCTGCCGCAAACTGCAAAGCTTAACTAGTTGGGCAGCACGTATTTGTAGTCTAAGTTTTGTAGCGAATATCAGTAATAATAAAAAATGCATGCACAGGGACAAGCACCCGGGGGGGATAATTATTACTCCCTACATACGACAATAGCACGATGATAATGCTAACAACTGTGGACTAGGAACAAGAGAAAAATTCCCATTGTGATTCTCACTAGGGTTGCGCACGAAACCCTAGGTTTTGATACACCTAGGTTTATTCCCGGTAAGTTACCGGTAAGTTACTGGTAACTTACACCCCTTCGCCGGAGGGGTTTTCGTTGAGGTAACTTACCTGTCATGTGACAGGTATTTGGGCAGAAGAATTCAGTACTATTATATGCATGTTTCAAGTTGTATTGTATATTTACAGATGAGTGGTCTTTACAGCTGAATTAATCCTCATTACAGCAAGAAAATGTATAAAGACACAAAGGGAAAGGTTTTGAAAAAATTCGGCAATTGCGGCGCGTCAGTCATGTGAAAATGCACGTGATAAGGTAAGTTACAGTAACTTACCGTAGCAAAACCACCCCCTGGGGAGGGGTCGGTAACAAACGGTTACTTACACCCCCTGGAGGTTTCGTGCGCAACCCTAATTCTCACTCGTAACTCGTTACAATAACGATTGCCCACTTACATTCGAACAGAGCAAAAGGAATTTTGCATCGGGCTTTTGGCCAACGTGGGGATCGAACCCAAGACCTTCGCGTTAAGATATTATTAGCACGACGCTCTAACCAACTGAGCTAGTCGGCCGGTGCACTCACCATGCAACATATTACCTGAATATGTTTTGAGTCAGGAACTGGTATCTAGCTTTCGAAAATTTAGTTTTAAAATCTCGAAGCATTACACCATCTTCCCTCCGTGTCTACTGTCGGATTTTGTCTTGAATGGCTAGAACCAAGCTAGAACCGTCAATCACACCTTGTGTCAACCCTCTGCCGCAATGTGAATCGTGATTTACCAATTAGCTGACAAGACCAATGCTTCAGGCATAGTTATCGGTTAGCATCATTATTATGTACACAAGTATCTACGTCTATAAATTACAGTATATTACATGAGGCTCAATAACACCACTGACGACTCAATTAACACTGCGTCCTCGGACTGAAGTCGAATTTCATCTTCCCTTTAGAATTATAGATCCCATATCCAGGCTCCTGGTTGTCCGAATAGATGTGGGCAAACCAGCCTACGCCTCCCCCAGCTACGGTCTTGAAGAATTCGCATTTCGAATCCAGCAGCACGTAATAGTCCTAAAAATGCGATTAGAATTGGTATGAGAGATAGTCACGGACGACGTACGTGTTCATTGGGTATATCTGATACCGCATACGGGCTATTGGGCTGCACGCCTGGGGAAGTAACAGATGGCCATCCGTTCTATAGTGAAGGTCGATTGGCATATGGACGACCACTAACAGAACAGACGAACCTCGCTTAGGTATATCTTCTTTCCTTCACCATTGTCAAGGAACCTAGGGAGAGACATAAATATAGACCAATGGGCGAAAGATGAATGCCGTTACCAGTCCAAATCGGTAAGAACGATGGGCCATGAATTGTTGGCTAGTCACCACGATTAGCCGAGTAATGTCTTAAGACACTGAACAACGAACCTGTCGAAGCTTGCTGTGAGAAGAACGGTAGCATATGCGCGTCAATCAGATCGATAGCGTCCAAAACAGACTGGGCACCCCCGCGTTCCTAAACGAGTCTTGTCATTTAACGAACAAAACAGTCACCGACAACTCCTTACCTGATACCCATAGGCCATGTCAGAAATCGTCACCGGAATCCCCAGACTCGACAGATTGGCCTTGGCTTCCCAGACCTGCTCCGCTAGATCATCTGGATCCAGCACATTGTCGAAAAGAGGCTCAGACCCGAATTGAAGGACGCGAGTGACGAAAGGCGCTTTCGGGTTGGCATGTAGAGCGGCGAGGAGCGTGTCGCGTCGGGAGATCCAGATATCGGAGCCGTCGAAACCGAACTGGGAAGAAGGAAGGATGAGCGTACGACTCGGAGGATGATTGAAGGGGCTTACCCAAACAAGAGCGTGAACGCCAAGGTTGGCTTCCCATGCTGCAGTGATGATGTCGTCGCTATGGGTGAGACCTTAATTACGAGAGATAACAAAAGATGGGAGAAGAACATACTAGAAGCCGTCTCGGTCGCAAGCGCCGTACATACGAACATATCGACCATTGAATCTATCGCGTATGTCCTTGAATTCGCGTCGAAGTTGCTTGAGACTCTGACCTAGATCGACGATGAGAAAAGGGCGTGACGATCAGAGGAGAGAGCCATACATGCAGTGACCTCGTAGCTGAATCCTACGAACGCGTAGTCTGATTCGTACGGACACCACCAGTTATCTATAGATTCAGGTGTGTCATCTGGCATCTCAAACCCGAGAGCAGGGAAGCATGATTGTGGCTGTGGCTCCCCAGGCGGGTGATGAACAGGGCTCGCAAGAGCTACAGCGACGAGAGACAGTACAAGAGGAAGGAGTGGTACCATTGTCGGTCGTTCTTTGCTCCCCCTGGATTCTTATAGCATTTTTTAGGGCCATTTCAAGCGTGTTGGAATCAGAACGAAGGGAATAAGGATCGAGAGACGCGCAAGTAATAGGCGCCACGGAGATTCCTTATGGTTGACTGCGATGTCGTGGTATGTGCATATGGTTGAAGAAAACCTGTAGACCGACTAGCACGTGAAGTACTGTTGCATGAGGGACATGTCATATGACATGACTTTGAAAGAGACAGCAGTTGGAAAGGCAGATAACGACTGACAGCTGATTATGCTCCCAGTAAACAGACCTCAAGGAAGTCAGCAGAGATGAAGTGCTTGGCACTCGAGCACCGGGTACTTGAATGAATATGGACGGCGCAAAGGCTACATAGCGATGATCATGGTTGATCCCGATGTCGCTTTCCACACGATCAGTCATGGTGAGATGATAACTTCGTACTGATTGATTCAATTAAACCCAAAAATAAACGTCAGAATGGGGAAGATATGATTTTAGGGAAATAGCACATCACCGGCCTCAATTCGCTTGGGAAAAAATAAAGTTGGGACCTGGAGACGCGTAGTAAACTAGCTGAAGGAGACTAGAGACGACGTCTGTGCTATGTAGTGGACAGACGAGTGCAGAGGTAAAGGCCTTAATTTGGCAGGAGAGGACCAGTGAACGCCAACTGAACGTGCCTTCCAGTCGAATACGGCTGTCTGAAGCGAGGTCTCCTGCATTCTTCGCACCAATGTTCGATTGCCAAGTATTAGGCCTACGAAGGAAATAGCCGCCCCAGAGTCGTCTCTTTGACGTCGGAAGAAGGATAATCACCTGGGACGAGAAGAATTGGCATGTCAGGACCACAAAACTCGTGGAGGACCTGACGGCACAATCCACATGGTGATATCGCGGAAAATAGATTTCTGGCAAGGCTGTCAATTGAGCCGACAGAATAAATTTAGAATCCTTTACGATGTGATGGCGAGCCCTCGGAAATTCGTGATTCCGTCGCTCTTCGAGGATCAGTAAGCGGCTGGGGTAAAGGTAAAATCACGTTGGACTGACAACCGCCTTGACAATGGCCACGCGTTCAGCGCAGATCGTATCAGCTGAGAGCTGGGTAAGTTTCTGGACTTCTGCGAACATCACTGAAAGGAGACTCTCACCGTAATTCACATCATCAATGCTACAACCCTGTATTATAGTGCCGTCCAGCGCCAGTAGAGCGGCGCCCACAGGAAAATGAGAATAAGGACTATACGCTCTATCTTTCGCTAAAGAATAATACTTAGTAATAGAAACACTATCAAAGGCGATCGCGAATACCTTCGAAAGCCGCCCGTATCAGACTATTTCGCTCGGCTGAAGAAAGTGACATGGTAAAGAAGGAAGAGCAAGGTGGCCACGTGGCCCCAGCCATCGAAGACAAAATCAAAACTGCTAAGATGACCATCAAAACGTAACAAGCCTACATACCGGCTTTGTGGCTCTCAACTCTACAATCCCCTCGCCTTTTACTAGGGGATTCCGTGTGAGCCACAATCCAGAGCCGTAGAACAATCTTTGGGCTTTACTATCTCTTCTGAGATGATCATGATTTTTTCTAAATGTAGCAAATCATACAATCTTTTCAAGTCAAGAGGTAGAAGCACAAATCGCGATTTTGAATGGCACTCAAACTGACGCAACCTGCATCGATTTAGCAGACGTTCGTTTGGGATTCGAAGCTGCTCTGAGGAGCGAGCGAAAGGAAGTACCGGTGACCGGACCGATCCTCAGATACCGAAGTGGTAGAATTTAAAATTCTCATTTTTCAACTTGCCAACTAAATATGTGCATGAGTTACGTGCTTTTGCCAGATTCATCCCCGAATCCTCCTCCTGCATGCTGAAATACTATACGATTGAACCGCTTCTGTCTTCATCTGGCGCGAATATCTTTTTAGTACGTATTTCACAGGTAAAAAAGAACCGGAACCATAATCGGAATCTTCTCCAACACGCTCTAAGAAAGAGCTTCGTTCAATTTCCCAGGTTTACGCCGTAGGGTGATGATTTTTATCTTGTCATGTACGGACTCTTGCAACTGTTCTCCCTGTCCTTGGCAGCTATTTCTTACTCCCAGATCCTCGCACGATCATGGATTCGGAAGGAACTGCTCAGTTCTCCTGACGACATTGAATTAAGCGAAAACAATGCGCGTTTTATTGAGGTGCGACATTATCTCTGGTTTGATCGCGTCTCTCTAACGGCGTGATATGCGCCCAGGTTCCACTGGACCACTTTGGAAGCGACAACTCATCTACATTTCCCAATCGTTACTGGGTTAATGCTTCCTACTACGCTCCCGGAGGCCCGGTTTTCTGTACGCTGATCCGATGCATGCGCCTTATCAATACTGATCTAAAACAGTATTCGATTCCGGAGAACAAAATGCTGCTCCCCTTCTGCCATATTACCTTCAAGTACTTGATTACTGCTATCCGGCAACGTGTTTTCGAACTAATCGTGAAAAATCCCATCATAGGAATATCATGGCCTTTCAGCTACAATGCGACTGGCTAAGCGATATGGCGGTCTAGCGATACTGTGGGAGCATCGATATTACGGCGACTCGCAGCCGTTTCCGGTCAATGTAAGTCGGCCAAACGTGATCTATATCTGTCGCACCTCTGACAAAATTAACAGGAAAACACAACTGCATCAGAATGGAAATACCTCACCACTGAACAAGCTCTCGAGGATGTCGTGTTCTTTGCGAACTCCTTCAGTTCTTCCGGTATTCAAAATATGACCCTTGATGACCCTTTATCTCTCCCACTACACCCCAGCATGACACCCTGGGTGTTTCTTGGCGGTTCATACCCCGGCGTCCGAGGTACACTCCTCCGTATCCGAAATCCTGAGACCGTATTTGCGACATGGGCTTCGTCTGCTCCTGTACACGCTCAAGTTGATATGGCCAGCTACTACAAGGCTGCAGAGCGTAGTCTCACCAGAAATTGCTCTGCGGATTGGGTTGCTGTTACTCGGTACTTCTCATACCCGTTCCTTGAAATGCGTCTTCAACGAGATTTAGATATGTTGATGATGTTCTTACCGGAGACGACATGACGATGAAGGAAGACGTGAAATTCCGTCTCGTTAAGGCTCGCCTCAGTGGGCCAAGGGGTAATACTACAGGTGCCGCCGGTCTTACCAAGGAGCAAGCGAATGCACGATCAGACGTATCTGTCGCGTCAATCCTCATGGACCCTTTGAATTTCTACCAGGTCAGTTCCTCCTCTCCCCTTCCCTTCATAACTTATGATGTCTGCAGTATTATGGCTTCGCAGCCTCGCTCCTCCCATTCTGCAACCTTCTGCAGACTCGGAACTTTACTCAAGCCCCAGTAGAGGGTGGCATTTCCTCGGTGGATGGTATAGAATCAGCATTCGATGCTTATCTCATCGCCTTGAGCGAGCTTGATTATGATGAGATTTCCGGGAGTCCTGACGACCCAGCTACAGATCTAGCATGGATGCGGCAGTATTGCTCTGAATACGGTGCGGCATATTTTACGTTTCCTTTGACTGGTCGGTAACTTCAAATCAAGGATTTTACCAACGCGGCGACGCATCTAACCCACTGTCTATAGAAACGTCTCTCTTGTCGCTTGACCTGTTCCAGCAGCAATGCGATGAGATGTTTTCGGATAGCCTGCCAAGCTGGCCGGAGGTTGGTAATATTAATAAATACGGAGGGTGGGATATGAATCCATCAAATGTTATGTTCGCGAACGGAGAGTGTAAGCGTCATTGCAACCCTTTTCTCTTCCGCTGTGATTCACATTCTTGTCAGTCGATCCTTGGCGAACCATGGGTCTTGCCTCAATTGAAGACAATGCTCCTCTGCGTACTCCATCACCTATCATACCTGCGTAAGTGTCAGTGTCATCGGACCTTTTCTCTCGCCTAACGCTTTGTCAGTTGCAATACACCTCCCGAGGGAAAGTCGTTTTTCGGACTCACCTACGCGAACATGGTTCACGTTTCCGACATGCGAGTACTTCTCGTACCAGATAGCAACCATTCAGATTTCAAAACCGTCGGGTTTTATAGCCCGATTTCCCAGGAGCAGTTTTTCACCGGTTTGGGTTTATTTCAGCTAGCTTTGGACGAATGGTTGCCTTGTTTCAACGGAAGCAGGTGAAAGAGAGGCTCGCAGTTTCAATGTGTGTTTTTGTATAATTTGAACTCAAAGCTTGGCTATTGCTACACCAATCGATAGGTATGACCCTGGACGCAAGGATTGGAATACGAAGCATCATTAATCAGAGTCGAATGAGCCCGAGTAGTGTTGAGATCATTGTCGTCAAGGATACCTGATGAAGTGCAGTTAGTGGATACCAAAGCGAAAAGAAACACTCTACCAGCAGAACTGTTGGAAGTAAGGCTGAACACAGCAGTAACAGACAATCCGAAGTTCTCGAGAAGCTGGTCTTTCGTGTAAAGTGGCACGCAGTATTCGTTAGGGCGTCCGACTTTAAATTACTGGCACGTTCCCTTTATCTTAACGGACAGTAACAGTCATTGGCTGTGATGTTCAATAAGACTACGTTGAAGGCTCGTTGCAACGACGAGGATCTCAGAGGCGTAAGAGACTGAGACGAGATGAAGGCTTGTAAGGCTAGTAAGTGATCTTAACGTTGAGCGTAATCTCTGGCCTGACGCAGGATATCACGCAAGTTAGGGCAGAAAAGAAGATATTTTTATTCTCGTAACTACAACTCTTTATATACTAAGGTAAGCGAGTCATTACTGCGTCAGTCTGCAGTCTTAGTCATGTAAGGCTATCTATAGCCTACTTGAAGTCAAGTATACTAATAGTACATACAATTGGAGTCAACTCTGAGTCATTGGTAGTAATAGTACATACGGATGAGTCATTTATCGTTCGAATTTGGACGCGCCTAGGTATTTAGGCCAGTTGTCCGAGCCTTGACATTCTCTTACTAGCCCCCAGCTAGTTAGTCGACAGCCCTCGAATTCACATCAGTACATTATACACACAAGAGTCGGCAGCTATGGTACTTGCACCCAGCAGTAGAGGCATCGGAACACGGATAGAGATGACGGTGACCCCGTAGACCATCAAACGACGAAGAGACTTGGAGTTCTGGCAGCGCGAAGGTAATCAAACTCGACGTTACTAATTTTCGAAGTTCCATGGATGTACTCGCCTTCATCATGAATCTCCCAAGCACGGATGGGGTCATTTGTACCATAGCAATGTGGCGAGTCATAGTACGTTCCAACCCTCACTCCTACCGCTATTCCCAAGTACAGACAACAAAAGCTTCCTGAGTCAGATTCTTGACTACGGGCAAAGGACACAGAAGTTACTGCCCAATATACAGCTATCTAAATTCACAGTGGAAACAATAATTATGTGCCCTCATTTGGATGTACGTGACAGCTGCAGTCCGGATCAATGCCGCTCTACAATAGATAAGCGCCCCCTCGTAGTTATGAAGCAAGGCTGTATCGTGAAGATATCATATACCTATCCTATATGCCATGTCTCGACGCAGTTCTACACATTCATTATCCACTGGCCAAAAATTTCGCCAATCTCCCATTGACGAGACCGGAGATACTTTCAATGATGCATCCAGTGCATCAGTTAACGACAATACAGTCGTGCTTCCCCCTCGAAAACATCCCAGTGCTCCAATCACATCTCTATGTGGCGACGAGCTAGGGGACGGAAGTGATCCGGCCTACGTATGGATCCTAGATACGTCGTCGGACGAGGTAAGCGTCGTACCACTTCGCTATTGTCCTGACTCACGCTAATATTTGATTTTATCGATAGCTGCTGATTCATCGGATTATGAACAGAAGTATACGTAAAACAATGTTAACGTTTGCGTAACACACCTAAGTACAGAACGTCGGGGGCTATCGAGATCTCTCTAAAAATGTGTATTATTGTATAATTTGAACTCGAAGCTTGGTTAGTGCTATGCAAATCGATAGGCGAGTCATACGTGAACCTGAAGACAAGGATTAGAATACGAGGTATCAAAAATCTGGCCCTCGAAAGGGACAGAAAACACTACTCACGGGGAAAGTTGAACAACTACTGTGAACGACAAATGATATTGAGAGAGAGTTATAGATGTCTAAAGAGCAGAGGAAGAGGAGGAAAGGAAGAACGGGGAATCTAGCTAGTCGGGCGAGTGTTTATATGAGCAGAGAGCAGAATCTGACCAATCTATAGAATCAAGATATTGGTCCGTGGGTGTCATCGTAAGTATGCGTCATGGGTCATGGTAAGTATTGTGCTCGTCATCGTGAGAAGCGGGCCTACAGTATCTATTGATCATTCTCTGAATCATGGCCACGTAACACTTCCCACCAGGATTCTGCCGTCGGTAATAACAGCACTAATGGTACGACCTTTGGGGAACCATGAGCACAAACAGACCGCGACGAACGATAGATCACTTAACTTGTCCAAATCCAAAATTATCCTCCGCAGATTCAAGTCCATTCATATGTATCGAAACCTCTATTCCCACTACGAGGATAATAAATTCTACTGCAGTGCTCACAAAGTTTAACTCCTTCCACGTCTTCAACTCCTCCCACGTCTTCCCAAAAATATGAGGAGACAACCAACGGAGGGGAGAGATGGAACTGAGTATGCGAGACGCTATGAATATACAGGCGGGGAGGTACCACATTTTCGCTAGATTGACATGTGCGCCGAGGAACCACCACCATACTTGATCGTCGGTCGGAAAATCAGAATTTCCCTGACAGCCGTGCCCAAGACTTATCGACTCCAAGAGAAACAAGGCAGGGAGGAGTAACACAGCAGCGCACAGCATGTTCCTTGCTGTAGTTGGGAACCGCGTGACGATGTGAAGTACCTCCTTCTGCCAGAATAAGTGGCGGCTCGAGGCGATGGGGACAGCACGAGTTCCTGGTTCGAGCGTCCCTCCCCCAGGTTCTCGTGTAGCGTACATTTCGGTGCCCATCGCAGCTATCCCACTCATGAGCGATATGTAAGCAAGATTAAACGAAGCAAATTCGTGAAACATGCTGATTTGATTGAAGAATCTTTGCAGGAGGGCGGCAATAATGATGGCGATGGTGTAGTATATCTGTATGCGCCACGCTGCTACAAGAGATGAAGGGATCTTTCTGCGCTTGGAGAATAGGATGGATACGATCACTAAAGGATGATAAGGATTAAGCTTATCCATCACTGTCAAGACGCACCAATAGAAACTGACTGGATATAAAGAGCCAGACGAACGCCTATACCAGTGATATCTGGATTTCCAGCGACTATACAACTTGGTGTTTTCATTATATTCTTCGGATGATGAAGGAAGGTGGTAGGAGGATTCGTGCTGTGCAAAAGCCGGTTGCTCTGTCAATATTATACCTGACTGGATGAGTCATGTGTGAGGCATTCGAGCTTCTCACGGCAAAGTCAGTTAGTCGACGTTGAGTTCTCGTATGGATTCACTTACGTGTTAGCTTATTTCCGCGGGTATTTTGTAGTATACAAGGCTGGACATTTCGTAATTAAGCTGGCCTATGTCGCGTTTGCCACAGATGTAAACGATTTTGCTGCTCACTTCGCTCGAGTTTAGCCCCGAGATCTAACATCATGAATGTGAACGACGTCCCTGAGTAAAGGACATGGTTGTATGCACGCGTTTTACTCAGTCAGAGCTGCGCCATTGTCCCAAAGCGGTATTCAATCTGAAATGCTCATCTACCCCGCATCCGCACTATCGAGTTTAAACCAGGCCTATTCAAGGGAATACTAACAATTTGCGCAACTCATCTACAGAACGTTGAGGCTATCGAGCATCTCTGTACATTAAGTATGTTAACTAAATTGCATACTGCAACCAAAGTATTAATAGTAACATCTTCATATACTCATCAAGCCCTCCATAGTATGATACAACTTGACTACTAACTAGTAGTGTACTAAATAAATAAAAAAGAAAGCATATTCTAAGCCTACACCGGAATAACAATCACTTGCACTTCAATGTTCATCCTCAAACCTCAGAATCTGCGCATCCTCATCAACGGGGATATTTCTATAGCCTCTCCGTGTGCGGAAGGCGGTGCCCGCCGACTCGACATGCGAGACGACCCACTCCCATGCAATCCCCGCAACACCGATGACAAACCACGGAACAGACGCAATGGTTTCCATAACGCCACCGTTGCTCCCGCCATAATACGGTCCACCGTCGCCAGGAAGTCGGATATGTCTTCGAAACCCCCAGAGTAAGCAATCAGATGATAGAAGAAAAAGAAACAATGAACATACCCTCTCGCCATCCCGCTCCGGCGGTAGTACCAGTATGCGACAAGCGCGGTGAACATAAACGGAATCAGTATGACGAACCACCAGAAGAGAGGTCCATGCGATCTGAACCCAGGGCATGGATGCCTCGTTCCGCGATCCAGTCTGGTCCCACCCTCACAGCTCGAGTAAGGAATCTTCCGGTACGCAGTCCTTTCATACCAAAACTCCTCGTCATTCTTGCACGAGTCATCATCCGGTAGAGGCGTCGTTCCGGGTACCAAAACGCATTCATCGTTGGCGTTCTTGACGTAGTTGAATTCACTACACGGGGTATGAGAAAAGCACAGGGGGGAGGAAACGTATGACCAACCACTCGAAATCAGTCTGCATGCATGCACAGTTGTTCACCACCCGATCGGCGGCCTTGGGTTGATCACCCACTACGCAATTCGTATCGCGTACTCGACGGTGGTACAATGTCTGAGGCAATCATAATCAGCACCCACCAACGAGAGTAGGAAGTAACGTTTCCTACCTGACGACCGAACAAGCACCTCTCCGACCGTTCTTCGCTCGGACTCCAGAGTTCGAAGTCATCGTGTCCTGGATCCTCGATGCTCAGTTCACCTGCGCGTCACGTCAGTCGCTGCCATATCACCAAAGGAAAAAAGAAACTCACAAACTGTCCTCGTCAAGGCACTGAAGTCAAGATGTACCGCCACCGAATTCAACGAGCGCGGATACTGCGCCAAGAGAATGAACTTTCGACTCGTATCGGCAGGAACAGTAACAATTGACGTCACTCTCATCTTATCCTGTGAGAACCGGTACTCTCTCCAGTTCTTGCCCTCGTCAGTGCTGAACAACACATGATCCGTGGGCTCTTCGTCGTTCGCCATGATCAGAATAGATCCAGAGTCGCCAAACTCCCAAAGATGCGCATCCTTGTGTACCTCCTCCCACGTGAACCCTGCGTCTCGACTGAGGAAGGTGTTACTCTGGGTATAAGGCGCGAGCGATTCTCCAACGTTGCCGACAGCCATGATCAGCCCCACTATGGAAGGGCTACTGTACGTTGCCCGCGGATCTGTACGTTCGGTATATCCATGCACATGAAGAGCGCAGCTCTAGATTAGCATGTCAGTGACTGAGAAGGTGCCGAACAGAAGAGGCATACAGTTGTGTCACACTCGTATTTGTTTCCTTGTGAGTCTATCGGAGGAGGAGTGAGCGGTTTCCAGGTGCTCCCTATAACGAGCGTCATTAGCAAATACACGATCATGTTGCTACGATCGCCTACCATCATTATGAGTGATCCTCGACTGTATCTGCTTCCTGCCATTGACAGTCGCATCGTGCGGGTTGGACACCACATTCACGAGGGCAATCCCATCGAGACCAATCATCTTTTCGAAATCGACGAATCCACGATCATCGCGGTTCACGTTTTCCAGGGCGATGCCAAAGTATGTTCCATTAGAGTTTGATTTCAGGATAGTACCCCAGTATGGACTAGGTGGTTCGGACATCGTCATGTGTAGGAAGAGTGATCCAGTCGAAGATTCCAAGACAGTGTAAGCCTATGTCGGGTGTTAGCAGTGTGAAGGTATATACCGTGGTGCACGTACATGAGTCTCTGGGTGCATGCTCGGTGGGAACAGTCCAGTGGCAAAGTTGACACCATCAAGCGATACTTGAAGATCCAAGGAATGCCGGGCAGGTAACAGCTACAAGCAATCAGTCCCAACCGTCACAAAGGATCGCTTTGAAAGGCTTACCTCAGCTACGACCAGAAACTCTGAAAACTTGGCAAACCCTACGACCTCGTTAAACAGTTTCTTCTTCTTCTTAAAGTACTGCTGTCCCTCGACCAACTCTAGCGGGTTATCGTTCTGGAAAAACCTCTGCGATCCCCCTTTCTTCTGATAGGACTCGCAGATAATCTCTGTCGGATCAGCATTGAGCTTCGTATCAGTCGCCCAGGCGCAGTTGACAACATATTTCTCTACAAGGTCCCAGTTGCGTCCGTTGTTGCGGGTATACTGCGCTTCAGCATGACAGTCGTCGAAGACGTTTTCGCAGTTCCTGTTCCCGGTCCAGATGAGTTTGTCTGAATCAGGGTGGAAGCGGAGGACCTGGGCACGGAAAGTATTGGGAGGCGTCGGAGCATTGAGAGGGTTCCAGGAGCGCCCCGTATCGGTGGTAGTGAAGTATTTAGTACTGCTCGTGATAAGATAGGCACGATCCGCGCTGTACGGGTGGTGGTAGAATGCCAAGAATGACTCCTCAGGGTACAATTGACTCCAGGTATAGCCTTCGTTGCTTGATTGCCAGATTGTGTTGTCTTCCAGCCTGGCGAGAATTGTCTGTAAAAAAAATGAGCAACTGCATAGAAGACGGCCGGAGCATATGTACCGTAGAGTCTTTGAAGTATGCGTGTTGGACGATAGCTGCAGGGAATTCAGACTACGGATTCATAAGTAACAATCAAAGTGGCAGCGCTAGAGGACACGTACTATATGATGGATGACTTCACCCTCCTTAGGTTGAGCTATATATATCCTTGCATTCAGTACTGCCCATAGAACTAGCCGATGGTCACATACCAGAAGAACATGGTTTATCGATTAGAGCATCCTTCGTGCCGCCCGTACACGTATTTCCAGGGATCTTCCTCCAACCAGACGAACCCTTGTACGACATATTTGGTCTAGGACAAGTACCGGCAGAAATAGGTTCAGGACCCGCGGGCACGCATTTGTTGTCATTGCGCACAAAATTAAAGTCGCTAAACCAATTATGAGTCGAATCCAGCTAGCGATGATGTCGGAGAGACCGCATACCACTCATAATCCGAATCCACACAAACGCAGTTGTCTTCATGTTCGACGGGATCCGTAAACTTCTCCCCAACGTAACAGTCGGCATCGATCTTTCTCCGCTTGTACCATTGCTATAACCAACCATTAATCAACGATAATTTTAAAAGCAATACGGAATAATCGTACCTTGTGTCCCATCAAGCACTCACTCTGCGCAGGCCTGGCATACCACTCCTCGAAGTCGCCTGCTTCGCACTTCCTCGAGCGCGTATCTGCAAAATCAAGGAAGACAACCACAAATCGACCGATACTCTGAGTCTGGTCCTTCCTCGCAACCTGACCGACAAGAAGGAACTTTTGGGAGGTCGAATCCGGAACGGTCGTCAGCGCGCGTGCGCGAAGCCTGACCCCGAAGTTATATTCCTTCCTGCATGGCGGTATGAGCACAAAGTAGCAACAAACGATAAGGCACTTACCAAGTCTGTCCGAAATCCGTGGAATAGGAAACTGAATCGACCCCGTCTTCGTCGTTTACGGCAATGATGACACTGCCGGAATCACCGAACTCGTATTTGTGGGCATCGTGACGGACCATCTTCCAGGTGACACCAGCATCTGTGCTGATGAATGTGTCGCAGTCTTCGTAATCTCTCAACGTCTCTCCGATGCTTCCAACACCCATCATGAGTCCAGGCGCAGGAGATGAGAAGATGCGACCAAAGTTGTGAGGGGTGGTGACAGAGTGCAGATGAAGTGAGCAGCTATTGGTATCGTCCGTGTTGCAATTAACGCTTTGGCCCTCGACGTTGGTAGATGGAGCTCGAACAGAGGCCCACGACCGCCCGTCATCAAATGTGATAAGCGTCTTGAGCAGCTTCTTCGCTCCACCGCCCTCTACGACGCCTGCATTTGCGACAATGTTTGCGAGGCCAACACCTTCAACACCGTAAAGCCGCTCATAGTCGACGAATCCCGCCTCGTTTCGGTTGGTATCCTTCAAACTCTCCACAAAAAATGTCCCATTCGAGTTGCTTACAAAGAGCGTCCCGATTCTTCCTTGATCTTGCAATACTACATCAATTGCCAGTGAATGTGTTGTAGACTCGACGATTGTGTATGCGTTTTCCCTCAGCTGCGCAGATGACGCGTGCGGGAACTGCGCTTTTGCCCACGTCTTGGTATCCACAGTGACGTACAGCAGCATGTCCCCGTTGCTTCCGGAAGACAGGTCTTTGAGGGCCACAACCGCGAACTTGGACACGATGGCAAATGCAATGACACCCTTTGCATCCTTGCTAATGCCCATTTCCTCGACGCGTATGTTCTCATTGAAAAAGTCGGTACTTGAGAAGAGTCGACTGGAGGAGAGTGTGTGGGAACCACTGTGAGATGAAGCGTCGAATGCCACGCAGTAGATAAGGTCGGGAGGCGCTTCGTGCTTGAAATCGGCAGTACTGTGAGCGAACTGGCATCGGGAAGTCTCGATAAGTAAGAGTTTTGGTTCATCACTGAATGCTTCTTTTGTATAAAATGTCTGTATGGGAGTTGAGAAAACATCAAGGGAAGGCAAAAATTGCGCACCTCATCGTGACAAACGTTCCCCCACCCTATCCTTTCGCAGGAGGTCCCTTGGTACAAAATATACCCGTATTTCTTGGGGTCGGAATGGAAAGAAAGCGGTTTTGAGACAAGGGCTGGCGGAATGGGCATGTCGAAGGCTCGCCATGTCTTGCCTCTGTCTTCCGTACGGTAATGCCGTGTCCCGCGAGTCAATACGAAGGCCTTCACGCAACGTTAGTAATATTTCCTTCTTCGCTACCGATACAGCAGTCCAATTATACTCACATATTGGTTGTCAAAGGGGTGCTCGATGACCATCGTCGCATCCCCCTTAGGTATGTCGCTCGCTATGTGCCATGACTTTCCCTCGTCCTGCGTAATGAAAACGTTTCCATCCACAGGGTCGAAATATATCGCTGTCTGTACAAAGTAACGCCTGTTGTCAGCTACCTTCCTCACACCACGAGACTGTGCACATACCTCGGTATCATCGAAGAAAAACAGTCGACCTGGGAGGTTTTGGAAGGAAGTTATCGAGTGGGTCGGGTCGGCGGCTAGCACAGAAAGCGCCAGCAGCCCGAATAATGAGATAAAAAGGAATGCGACCCTCTGTCGCAGAATCATGGTGGTGGAAGGAAAGGTGAACGGAAAAGGCAGGAGACGCTGCGCTGCGTAACACGCAGGCAATTTGGTCACGTGGACGGGACCTGGCACCGCCCACAGCCACACGGCGGCGCTTTTCAAATTTTCTCCTTGATTTCTCCTTCGGTTTCGGATCTGACGAGTGATTGATGGTAGACAGCGAGATTGCACCGCTCGAACCACAGAAAATTATCCCCTTCATAGAAATCGCAGTACAACTGAGACAGGTATTTATTGCCTCTGACTGCACGACAAGGCAGGACTACGAGACGTGTCGGATTCGAATGTAGAAGGACGGCCTGGAGACGCGTCGGGTTGTAGCACGGGCATCACCTGATGCCCCGCTCAAGATGTTGGTTTCCTTGGAATAAGGTGCCCGGCATCAAGTAGCATCGCCTGTATGCACAGCAGGTATTTGATGAAATATTTTCGTCTCATTGTCAACATATTCACTCCCGCACTAGCCTGATTGATGATCCTTGGAAAAAATTATACAGCAACTCAACACAGTGAGTCCCGTGATGCGATATTTTTGCCTCCACGCTAACTTATCCTACTTACACGGCACTCATGAATATAGCGGGAGCAATAACCTACCCAAATCTCAAAGAAGCTTCGTAAAGGATAGTTTTGACTTCTTCTGAACGAAGCGAATATTCCATTATGTTGAGCCTGGCCACACAGGGAACTAATTCGGTTGGTTTATGGCGGATTTGAACCCTGCGAGGCACTTGCAAGTGAACGGCTGGCGGATCCTCTTTTCAATCTCGAATTGCGCCGCACCCAGTTGAAAATGGGCATTGAATTCCAGAATACTGCCAGTGTGCTGACTTGGAGAAGAATCCAGATAATGAAGTCGGTTTAACGATAGTAAGCGGTTGAAGTCGCAGTATTGGTTTGCGTCAATTGTTCGCTGTTCTGCTAGTAGTCTCTACCTTATTATTGACACAAGGTACAGACCCAGAGAATGTATACGTCGTGAACCTCTCCGACCAGAAGGTAAATTCACGTCCTCAGACTCTCCATCCTCGACGACGCCGGGTTAGTCCCCACCTCAACCGATATACCTCTGTGTATGTGCGCGATTCAGTGCTAACTTTGTCCAACAGAAAATATTCAAGTCCATCGTCTCTGCCGTTCTTGCATCCTACCCACTTAACGAAATAAAACGCAGCAAAGTAATGGGATATCCCACACCGGCTGCAGCCTTCAGTCTCCGTAAGCTGGCGGCGGTACATCCATCAATCGCGCGTTCTCCTCAGTCAACATCTCAATTCTATTTTGCAGTTCCTGTATCCGTGTCATTTCCGTCGAGGGTTGCTCTATCTGGGCCATCAAACTGTTGCTCTCATCTAGTCTACGTCTGATTTCCCCTTGATTTTCGGAGGCAGACCCACGTCGGGAAAGAGCAGGCGATGAAGGGGACATATGTGAGGGGCCAACAGTCGATGTGGATCCCGCGACCGATATGCCTCCATTTTTTCGTCCAGTGTTGAACTTCTGCTCCGTCTTAGCCTGGCGAACAATAGCTTGGTCTGAATTGTCTTGAAAGAACGTAAGTGTCAGAAAAGTACACCAAACCTGGACGAAAATTCAACGAACAGGTAAACGGTTGGGACGAGCTCATCACATTAGCCTGATGATAAGCTTGTCGTTTTCGTCGCCACCAAAACAGAGCACTCGCTATTATCAGGAGTAACGCAATACCACCGCCTACCGCGCCTCCAACAATACGTTTGGAGTTGGTCTTTTTGGGTGCTGAATCTGATGTGCTGGAACTGGAAGACGAACTGGAACCAGAAGGCAAATTCGAGCTGGAGGGACTGGCACTACTGCTTGAAATTGATGCCGGGTGGTTACTATTGGACTCCTGATCAGAATAGGTGATGTAATCCAGCTTCAGCGACTGGTCGCCAGTGACATTTGTGATGTTCATGATAAGCGTGTGGATTCCATGAGGGAGGATCGGAGACGAAAAGAACATCATGTTGGCCAAATCATTATCCGAACTCGCACTCGTTGTAGAGAAAGTGGTGTTTTCTCCTCCATCTACACTGAAATCAGCAGTGATGAGTCCATTTATAGAATTCCTCTGGATCCCGAATACCGATACGTTCGTCCCTGTTAAAGATTATCAAGCTGTAGGTGCCTTGAACGCGATCTAAACCGACCTGTAAACTGGAAAGAAAAACTATCGCCTGAAGTTCTACTGTCCTTCGTAGAGTTTCCAAGCGGATAATTGACGACGAGGAAGACTTCAAATGTAAGTATCAAGATACTTGTATTTGTCTGCCAGTCTCCAACCCAGACAATACTATCACTGGTGCTGTCCACCAGGATGTCTTTACCTAGGGTTGTTGTCTGATCGCTGACACCGACGAGGGCATAATCCACGTCGGTCCCATCCATGTCTGTGATAGTGATAGTATGGGTTCCCTCTTCCAGTGTCGGTGAGGTATACCACTGCATATTTGCCGACTGAGAAGGGTATGAAGCGATATAGCTGTCTCTGTCATCAATGAACACGGAGAAATTCTGCCTCATTGTGCTCTCAGGAGTGCCACCGGTGAAAGCAATCGAAATACCTATTACAAGTCCTGAAAATACGATTCATTTAGTCAAGGTAAGACAGAAGTACCTTCGAACTTCACTGAAAAGGATCCATATGTCGAGCTGCTCGTATCGCTATATTCTGCCCAGGTAGCAGAATCTTGATACCACCGTTGAATATCCGGATGACCAGTTTCAACGGTCCAAATAGAACTGGGACTGAAACCAGGGTGAAATGCTGAGTCGTCTAGTAATATCAGACTGCCGGACATCTTTCACTAGTGGGAATTGGGAGGAACGAAAAATAGGATGGCAATGGAGGTCAGTATTAACCTGTGCATCCTGATATACGGTGTATCATTACTTCTTCACCTACTAGCTGTATGTAATTGCAACCGTTCCTCTGGATACATCATGATATCGAAGTCGGATCCATCCGTCTCGCCTAATGTTGCACAATACCTCAATTCAAGAACCAATGGCTTTTTCCACTGGCGTCGACCCTTGAAAGTGCGGTCATTAGAAGAGATTTATCACCGCGAAAATACTGATCTTCTCTACGTGAAGCTGACTTCTATACTAGAGTAGAGTTGATCTACAACTAACGCATATCGCTGAGACTGCATTAGGTGTCTCGCCAGTTAATATGCTGTCAGGACTCAGGAGTGGCATAAGTCTTAATACGATAAGTCAAATTTCTACGTCGCATAATATGTAGCTATGGCGACCAGGTGTAGTTACTACTTTGGTTAGGAGATACGATCGTCATCGTGCTTCGTGATCTTGGGCTCCTGCTAGCTAATACAGGTCTAATAGAACAGTACCTCTTTGTTTGGATGTCGGTTAATTGTATAGCATAGGCAAGGCGCCTGACATTAAACAGCACATTCAACGTGTTAGAGCACAGGAAACGCCGAGTAGCCGAAGGTGGATAGGAATGAGAGGCTTGTACAGAGAAGCCTCTCAACGAGTCCAGATCTTTTGCGCATTGTGAGAATTTTAACCATGCAAGGCTGAGGACCGCCCCTCCCTTCCATCGATAGGTCTGTATCGTTGTCTGTCTACGAGAGACTAACAGCACTCATGGACATAGCGGGAGCAATAACCTACCCAAATATCAAAGAAGCTTCGTAAAGGATAGGTTTGACTTCTTCTGAACGAAGCGGATATTCCATTAGGTTGAGCCTGGCCGCACAGAAGACTAATTCGGTTGGTTGATGGCGGATTTGAACCCTGCGAGGCACTTGTAAGTGAACGGTTGGATGGATCCTCTTTTCAATCTCGAATTGCGCCGCGCCCAGTTGAAACCGGTTAATGCATGCCTGAATACTGCCAGTGTGCAGACTTGGAGAAGAATCCAGATAATGAAGTCGGTTTAACGATAGTAGGCGGTTGAAGTCGCAATATTTGTTTGCGTCAAATGTTCGCCGTTCTACTAGTCTCTACCCTACCATTGATATAAGGTACAGACTCAGAAAACATGTACGTTGTAACCTCTCCGTCCAGTAGGTAAACTAACATGACCTTCGACTCTCCATCCTCAACGACGCCGAGTTATAGTCCCCACCTCAACGGATACCTCCCTGTACATATGCTGTTTAGTGCTAAGTTTGTCCTCCAGAAAATGATCAAGTCCATCGTCTTGGCGAAATAAGACGCAGCAAAGGAGTGCGGTATCCCACGCCTGCGGCATCCTTCAGATTCCGTAAGCTGGAGGTGGTACCCCCATCAACCGCGTGTTCTCCTCAGTCAACGTCTCAATTCGATTCTGCAGCTCCTGTATGTGTGTTATTTCGGTAGAGGGTTGCTCTATCTGGGCCATCAAACTGCTGATCTCATCTAGTCGGCGTCTGATCTCCGCTTGATTCTCGGAGGCAGACCGAGGTCGGGAAAGGGTAGGCGACGAAGGGGACGCATGTGAGGAGCCGGCAGTCGATGTGGATCCTTCAACCGATATGCCTCCAATTCGTCGCCAACCCATGGACTTCTTCTCGCTTTTGGAGGGCGTTGGAACCGAAGACTCAGCCTGGCGAAGGACAGATTGGTCTGGGTTGTCTTGAAAGAAAGTAAGTGTCAGAAACATATACCAAGTGCGGACGGAAAATGAACGAACAGGTAAACGGTTGGGACGAGCTCATCACATTAGCCTGATGATAAGCTTGTCTTTTTCGTCTCCACCAAAACAGAACACCCGCTATTATCAGGAGTAACGCAATACCACCGCCCACAACGCCTCCAACCATACGTTTGGAGTTGGTCGCTTTTGTAGTTGAATCCGATGTGCTGGAACTAGATGAGGGACTGGAACCAGAAGCCATATTCGAGCTGGAGGGACTGGCACTGCTGGTTGAAGGTGATGATGAGTCGTTGCTATTGGACTCCTGATCAGAATAGGTGATGTAATCTAGTTTCAGTGACTGGTCACCAGTGACACTTGTGATGTTCATGATAAGCGTGTGGATTCCGTGAGGGAGGATCGGAGACGAAAAGAACAATGTGTTGGCCAAATCATTACCCGAACTCGCACTCGTTGTAGAGAAAGTGGTGTTTTCTCCTCCATCTACACTGAAATCAGCGGAGATGAGTCCGTTTATAGAATTCCTCTGGACCCCGAATACCGATACGTTCGTCCCTGTTAAAAAAATTAAGCCGTAGGTACCTTGTACGCGATCCAAACCGACCTGTAAACTGGAAAGAAAAATTGTCGCCTGAAGTACTACTGTCCTTCGTAGAGTTTCCAAGTGGATAATTGACGACGTGAAAGTCTGCAAATTTAGGTATCAAGATGCTTGTATTTGTCTGCCAGTCTCCAACCCAGACAACACTATCACTGGTGCTGTCCACCAAGATGTCTTTACCTAGGGTGGTTGTCTGATTGCTGACACCGACGAGAGCATAGTCCACGTCGATCCCATCTATGTCTGTGATAGTGATAGTATGGGTTCCCTCTTCGAGCGTCGGTGAGGTATACCACTGCATATACGCCAACGGAGCGGGGTACGAAGTGAGATAGCTGTTTCCGTCACCAATGAACACAGAAAAATTCTGCCTGTTCCTGCTAGGAGGAGTGTTACCGGTGAAAGCGATCGAAATACCTATTAAAGTATTGAAGATAATATGTTTTATTCAGTCAAAGTTAGGCAGAATTACCTTCAAATGTAACCGAGAAGGATCCATATGTGGAGTTGCTCGCATTGCTATACTTTGCCCAGATAGAAGAATGTTGATACCACTGTTGCTCAACCGGACGACCAGTATCAATGTTCCAAAGAGAACTGGGACTGAAGCCAGGAAGAAAGGCCGAGTCATCTAGCAATATCAGACTACCTGACATCTGTACTAGTGGGAAATGGGAGGAACGAAAAGGAGGATGGCAATGGAGGTCAGCATTAACCTGTGTGTCATTATATAAGGTGTATGCGCATATCCACCTACTGACTGTATGCAATTGCAGCCATCCCTCCAGATACATCATGATATCGAAATCAGATCCGTCCGTCGTAGGGATGGTCACTGTGACCGTAGCACAGCGTATATGAACGGTAGCTAAGGATATGACTCTGGGATCACTCTTGATGGACTGTATTCTATGATGATACCAAGCGTGCCCATAGCTGACCACCTCTTCTACGGTCGTATCCGTAGCGGTACGGTGGCCATTCCTCTCGTCTGACATTGGATAATACCCTGCTTCGATGATGAATCGATGGTCGTCTCACTTGCGTCGAAAAGGGATGTAGGGCATACAGTCGAATCCCCCTTAACCCATAGCGTTCGGTGGACCCTCGGAGCTATGGGTTATTGGAGAGTATGGGATGCAAGAGCGTCATATGTAATATAAACTTTTTCAACCTCGTTTTTTCCTTCAAATTCTTGTCCCATACCTAGACGTATCGGACCCTTGCAAGAGGAAACCTGAGAGAACCCGCATTGATACTTGTTTTCGGCTAAATTTATGGTCTGGCAGGTGCGGCTACAGAGGACGGCAGTATCCGGCAATCTCCGGTGCTAAATTCTTGAATTAGACGTGGAGCTATGGCAACGAGGATGCCGTTGGCCAAGAGCAATCTCGCCATCGTACTTGGTGATCCTGGGTTCCTACAGGCCTTGTAATACAGCCCCTCCTCCTTCGGATACGAGAACATTGTAGCCTATGGCATTGGCAAGGCTTACATCAAACCGTGCATTGGCTCGGATGCTAGAGCACGGAACACCACTGGAAGCGAGAGCTCCGTCGAACTTGTACATGTCCAGAAATTGTTCCAGAGAAACCTCCCAAGGAATCCGGTCCACTTGCGCATTGTGCGACAAGGGGGTAATCAAAGTTAAGAAAATCATATCATCGATATTATTTTTAAGCCACACAGAATACGGACTATGACGCACCCGGTTGCTGGGAGCGGTCCGGTCTTTCCGCAACCGCGTGTGCTTTAGGGCAGGTTTCGGAGGTTTCGCCGCATTCCCCGTTATTTGGAATTTTAGCCTTGCACTATCGCATCCATTTGCCCTAGCAAACCCTGTGATCTTGTTCCACCCCATATCAACCTTAACCCATACCCAATTTTCATGCAGCTTGTTGATGACAGAGATGATCTCTAGGCCGAGACAGCTTGATTACAAGGGGCAATCAAACCCATCAAATTCACGTCGCATTCTTGAAGGATTGCTGCCACATATTTATTTTGTCAACGATAGCCCAATACTGATTGCGTACCACTTCTCTTTATCGAAATCATACCCGAATAGCTTGAGCACCAATATCTCGTGTTCACATGACTCCTAGGGCCACCGCAGATCATTGAGCTTTCAATGAGCTTCGCTGTCAAGCGACGAATTTTTCTTCAGTCCCTCATCGACCTATATTTCTAGCTTGTTCATCGATCATCTCTCAAAGTGAGTGAAAATTCCCCCCAATGACAGTTCCCTGACATAGATATTTATTCAGACTGCAAAGAAATATCACAATGCTACCGAGTCCCCGTCAAATCAAGTTTCCAAATGGAGCCTCATTCGCTCTCGACACTCTCGTCAATCTGTTCGTGGACTCTCTATCCGATCCCACTCATCCATCCCACTGCGCCTTATTCTACACCTCCGCCCTCACCAAATTAATTGATCTCCCTACTATGCAGGCCTTGACGGACCTCCGAGCATCTCGCCACGACCTACTGGAAACATGTTTGATATTCTTGATGACTCCGAGGTCACAGGATGAGATACGTGCTCTCCAGAACACCATGGAAACATGCTCTTGTCCCAAAGACAATCCACTTTTAAATGGACTACACCGGTACTGCCCACCGTTGAAGCAGCGTCGCTCTCTCTTCCCGGAAACCATCTCCGACATATCTATCATGCTTGTATCATGCATAATTAATCCCAAAGAACCCACAAAGGTTCCAATGCTCCACAATCTCCGAAAACGTACTCTCAAAGAGGAGAAGCGCATAAAAACACCGATGTGGCCGATTGCCCCAGACGCGTTCTATACCACGTTTGGCGCAGAGACGACTGTCAAGATGTTCTGGCAGTGGGCGTATATGTACCAGCGCCTACCTTCCTTCACGCTCTTGAACGCCATTGTCATCCTGGCCGGTACTGATATGCCTGCCGGGCATACACCCTTTAAAAACGCATGTAATTTAACATTTCCTGGAAATACAACGGTATTACATGGTACCAATCAGTAAGACACAGAAAGAAAGTAGCACATTGTAAAGAAGGATGTCCACCTGGCAACTTCGAAACGAGCTGATCCAACGCTTGAATAGAAGATCGGTATTCTACCCGGTAGGCCGAGGTTCCAGGATGCGACTTGTATAAGGGTAATCACCCAGCATTCCGGCGGAAGCTATCTGATCGCCTGGTGATGATCTAGTACGATCGATCGACCTGGTGGCCATGGATGAGATAATATCTGCCAGGTAGAGCGTTTATCCTCACCAGGCTGGGTCAGCAAGTATATTAGTCAGTAGTAAAAAGGATTAGTAATAGTGTACCAGTAGACTAGTATAAATACAGGTCATGTATCTAGTGGGGGATCAGGTTTCTGACCCCCGGAACGCTACCAGGCGAATAGTACGGGTTTAATTGGTTAAGAGCTTCGAGTCGTAGACTCACCTGGAATAGAAAGTTTGTGACCTGGTCACTCCGTGTGTGCAAGAACCGACAAGCAAGCAAACAGTATTAAGCTAGAAACAGAAAGTCAGACCCGAGAAACAGTTCAGAACCAGTCAGTGTGTTTTAAGTCGCAACCAGGCGCAACGTATCAGTATTGAAACTGCACCAGGCAGCCAGCACGAGTTCAGAACCTGCACCAGGCAGTTATTCTGTATCAGTTTAAAGTTTGTGTTTAGTAACACGTCGAACTTAGAGTGGACATCGCAATATATTCTTTATACAAATCATATTCATTGCACCCGGAACTAGTTAACTACGGTACAAAGCGTCGTAACTTGGTATAACATACCTCCCTTCGAACCGCAATTACTGAGTGTTTGTGTGGTGTTTAGTGTGTAGCACTTTGCATTCATATAGGCGCTCAGCACCTTTCAGTACGACTCTCAGCATCATGATCTTTACGATGCCATCTTTCGCTCCCGAGCTCATAGAGATTACAAACAAGATCGTGGATTCTCTGGAAAAAATCAAATCTGTCGCCGACCGTGATTTCACGGTCTTGAAGGGGGTGGAGAACACCGTGTGTCTGATGACCTCGGAGATGATAGCCCGCGGAGAAGGGAGACGCGCTAGGGCCTATTGGCAGGACCATAAAGAGGCACTCCTTCAAGCGCTAAGCAGGGTCGTCAGCGTTACCTCCGGCGCTCACTTTCATGGAGATCTCGTCCAGAGAGCTTGTCTCACCCACGACATTCTCTATGTTCCCCTCGATGCAGCCAAGTACCATCCTCTCATCATCGAAGGTTCTCGCGCCCTATGCAAAGAGCATGAGAAGGAGAATCATTTCTGGATGGCATACAGGCTCATTCTCCAGGTCACTATCAGCGATCGGTGTCACTCCCCGGGGTGTTCGGAGACGTTCACGAACGCGGGGAGGAAGTTCCAGTTTTGCAGTGGATGCCTGCGCGTGCCGTACTGCTCGAAGAATTGTCAGGTACGGGCTTGGAAGCTGGACAAAGCCCCGCATAAGACCATATGCCCTTTGGTGAGGGGGTTTTCGGATCGGATTAGGCTCCCATACAAAGTCTCGGATGAACAACCTCTCGCACCGGATGTGGCTAAGAAATTGTGTCAGGAGAAAGATGTGGACGAAGAGGAAGCACGTGCGATTCATATGTTTTTCAGGACGCTCGATACACTGATGGTCGGCCCGTAGGATTCAAGAGTCGAAGAAGTTCAATATTAGTTTGCAACCTACTTCCGTAACAGAAGCTAGTTACATAGAAATACCAGAATGCCGATTATTGTTCCACAAAGCCTTGGCGCGTCAATAATTATAGCCGTATCTCAAACCTCACCGGTGATCAGCTACGTAAATAGTGACCTTTTAGAAAGGCGTGATTTTTTGGCCGACAAAATTGAGACCATTGTCGCCTCAATGCACTGTTTATCATTTAATGTCTCCGAAGGCGTTGTTTTCGAGTTCCTCACACTCTAAATGAAATTTTACAGGAGCATCCTTATTTTCGGGTGGTAATCAAGCATATATTCATTCAGAGACTATTGAACACAAAACGGAGAGACTACAGTAATTCTACAAGCAGAGCGCTATGCCAGCAGAAGTACACGAGATATAAGTCTAATGCAACAGTCAAGCAACAGTACCTAAAATATTCTAAGTAAGAAACTATTTAAACGTCAGAAAAGTAAGGAGAAATCGGCTCCACTGGCAGGTAATGACCGCACTTCCCCTGATGCCTTGATAAATTGTCCTTACGAGAAAAAGTTCGGACACAGTTGGGGTTCGAGCACATGCGAATATCCTCAGGAGAGTTATGCTTGTCGCTTCTTGCATGATCATGCATCTTCTTTCTACTGTCTGCCTTGAAGTTACACGTCTTGAGTGGACAGACAAGTTCACCGAAAAACCTTGTGTGTGTCTTTGCATGGGAAATACCTTCACTCACCGTCTCAAAAGTCATGTTACATGGGGGCCACGCGCACCTGTACGGAAGTTCAGGGTTAGTCCATTCTGACGGGCGACTGTCAGGAAACAAAAATTAATAAGGCTGATGTCGAGGGTGGCAGAGATAACGACTAGACATACTCTTCTTTTTTTCCGCGTTTTGCCACATTCCCCGTCCTGGACGTCGTGCTTGTGACGTCGGGATCAAGCATCCCGAAATTTGTTTTGCTTCGACTAGTACCTCTAGATCTCGTTGGACCGGAACTTGAAGCCCATTGCGGCTACAATTGAACATTATTAGCAAGGTGAAAAGAAGGAGTGCCAAGTGTATTCCTTACATTGGCATCAAATACACCGAACATGCTTGTAGCTGAGGCTTGCATTGGCGTTTCCTGAACCGAGAGAAGATCAGCAAAGATGGGATAACAAATGAAAACTCAATGAAGGGATATCCGGATCTGCACAGCAGGCCGTGGGAGTAGGTTGCAGAGTGATTGATGGATCTATCCGTGACCTGCTACAATTTTTATATACATTGAGCCTGGCTAAGTCGCTCACGTGACCGTGACAATACTCTCTAAATGCCACCTCCTGAACTGGTCTTTCATTGTCCGCCTTGTCTCAGGCTCATACTAGGCTATTGTTTAAATTATTGCGCCATTGTACAGCTGTTTAACTACATTCATGATTTTTGAATGGTGTTCGCCACGCAGATGCCACCAGACTCAGACACTGCTAATGCAAAATATTATCAAATTTATCTAGAAACAATGAACGATAAGGTGATCTGCACCATCAATGGTGATCAGGCACACGTTGTCGCAGTTACAGCTCCTCAAAACTACCGTTGTTATGGGACTTCAAAAGGTACTCGATAGACGAGAGCCCAACGAGACAGCGGCATTTTACCGTTTACTTGAAGTTTGTATACTGTCATCGGGAACATTAACAAAAGCAGAATAATCAGAAGCCACAACGATGTCGGTGTTCGGGGAGATCAGTTGTTTCGAGCCAGGATCCAGAGAGGAGAATTGGAATGAGCCACCGTTTTCGCAGCCGCGCAAAGAACCTTCTATCGACTTCCTGTTCTCGGCTTGTAAGGTACACTGCTCTCGGAGGTTCACTACAGGTAAAGAAAATCGTAAAAAGAATGTATTCTCGATACGTGTATTATGCCAATCATTACACTACCAAATCAAAGATAGAATCATAAAAAACGACTGTCACAACAAATCTAGTAACCGTCTTCCCCAGGCTTCATACTCCAAATCTCCATGACAGTCTTCCCCGCCCTGCGACACATCACCGCAAGAGTCTCCCTATCCCTCCCATACGCCACCTTCCACACACTCTCACTCGCCTCGGTCAAATCCCTCACATGGATCCCCGTATCGGTCTCGAACAACTTCACGCGCCCGTCGTTTCCACCTGTCACCAACCACCGCCCATCGAACTGCAGACTCGTCACACTCGAGTCGTGCGCAGCGATCCGGTGCAGAACGTTGTACGATGACAGTGAAAACGTAATCACCCGTCCATCTGACCCACCCGTCGCAAGGATCGTAGGTGACAGCTGGAGCTGGCAGACGAGCGCTGTGTGTCCTTGGAGCATAGCTATGCAGACGCTGGGGGGAAAAGTCAGATATTGCTAAATGACGCGGTACGAATATACCCAGTTTCGGCATCCCAAACTCGAACAGTGGTGTCCAGACCCCCTGAGGCGATACGCACCCCATCAAACGCAACAGAATATATCTGATGATAATGTCCTCGCAAGACATGTATACACTGGCCCGTATCGACGTCCCACACCTAGACATTGATTAGAACTTGCATAACAGAGAGACAGAAAGGTCGCACGAACCCGGCATGTATGATCATAGCTCCCACTGACGGCCCTGTTCCCATGGACATCCAGACACCTCACGCTATCATGGTGCCCACCCAACACTCTCAGCATCTTCCCTCTCTGCACATCCCACACGCGCAAAGTTGAATCCCGAGATCCGCTCACTGCAATCGGTCGATTCTGCAGCATCTTGATGCACCGAATCGTCGATGTATGACCATGCAAGACGTATATGCAATAACCCGACTTTGCGTCCCAGACCCGTATCACCTTGTCGCAGCCCCCGCTGACAACAAGAGAATTCGGCTGGCCCCATCCCTCCGACGCACCACAGACCCCAAAATGTGGGTTCTCAGTGTCGTCCTCCTCCTCCTCTTCTTCCCCGCCTTGACTCTCTAGACCAAGGGCGACTCGCAGCGAATGAGGAATATTCCATTCCTCACCGTCCTCATCCATCATCAGACTCTCTTCCTTCTTTCGCCTTCTTCCTCCGCAGCTGACCAGACACACACCCCAAACGCCGGATTCGTGGCCCACGAGCGTCCGAGCCAAGACACCCGTGCGAGTGCTGAAAACATGTATTCTTGAGTTTGCGAGCCCCACAACGACCCAGTCATCGTCCAAAGCGATAGAGGTGATAACTCCGTTCGTTGGGTTTGCTACCGGCACACGATGGGCGCGAAGCAGGTGGCCGCCATGGCGCCAGTTCATCACTGTAACAAACGTTAGCTGTGCAGTGGACATGAAAGAAAGGAAAATTTACTAGTCGAGTACGAGTACTTGAAATGGGCTTTGTAGGAAAACGGAAGGGCAAAGGGGGAAGACGGCGACTTGCGTCTGTGCTTTCTCCTTCCCAGCCTCCACGTTTCCTCCTCCTCCTCCTCCTCCTCCTCCTCCTCATCGTCCCGTATCACTCTCTGCATCGGGGTACCAAACTCCCAAAGCCTGCACATCCTCCTCCACACACACTCATCCTCTACCAGCTTCCTCCAATATCGGCTCACTTGCGAAGCCCTTCCCAACGTCCTGGGGTCGTCCACCCAGCTCAAAATGTGTAGCGCCAGTTCTGGTGGGAGGCAGTACAGAAAATCGCGCTTGAGCAAGGGGGCGATCGTCGTGGAGATATACAATAGTTCCGTGGGAGTGCAGGTGGAAAGCAGCGCAGATATATATTGGCGGCGCAGAGTCGGCGTTTGTGGGAATGGGGACAACGACATTGCGATGCTGGGTGGTCCAGGCGACGGTGCCGGTGTCGGCGGCGATGCTATTGGCATATACAGTGTCGCACTCGTCGGTTGGCTCTCCATAAATCCCGAGTAAGCTGGCCCGGCATTGTATGTATCCTCCATGTCGAAAAATATCAACAATCTTGCAGCTCTGATTCCAAAAGCGCTGTTGAGGAAAAGGACCACAGAAAACGTCCGTGGCAGATAAATCCGTCCGCGGTGCCGGTTATTGTAAGATGAAATTGTTCACGTTTGTCGCGACTAGACGACAACAACGTAAGGCGGTATCCCGTAACCGACGAGGGGGGGTGGTATCCAGTAGGTCTACTGGGTTAATATATAGATATTACGAGATCCGGGCAATTAGATGATATGTGATGGCCCAAAAACGATAGTGGAGGTCTCCAGCAGAATAGGGAAGAAACCTATATAGGGCCATGTCAGCCTGGGTACCGCCACCTGGATATTTATCTCACCAAGAAAGCTATAATACACCCCCTTTGGCCCACCGAAGGCGAGGAGAAGAAGGGGGAAAGGAAAGTGCCTGCTGGCGATGATGAGGGTTTGAATTGAACTGTAAGCTCCGGAGGTTGGGTTAGGGTTCGGAATCTCGGTTCAGATCAAACGATATTTTCGGTTACCAGATCGGTATCAATACCAAAACCAATCTTCCTTCCTTCTGACGTATCCAACATCAGCGGGCGGAGAATTGTATGTGCCAGATAGACAAGAATCAAATGCCGCCGCACCCCGTTTCATGGAAATTTGAAGAATCTATTACAATTCTTTTCTCATGACTTTGGGAGTCGAGCAAGTGTCGAGAGCGATTCTCTGCTTCTTGATACAAATGCCAGTTACCTGCCCTAAATATTGTCAGAACGAGGCCTGGCTCTAGCGCAAGAAAATCGAAGGTGATATCCAACCCCAGATTTCCAAAAGGATATCAATAGCGGACGCCGGATGCAAGCGATCATGAATGATCATCAAGAAGATTTAAGCTGAGTGATGCATTTGGTGGACTACGATGCTAAGGATAAATAACACTCCGACTCGCTACCTCTCTCTGTTCAAAGTTTTCCAAATCTAAACGCCGGACTGTCTTTCTCCAAAAACGCCCATATTAACTTCTCCTTCCACCCCTTCTCCTTCCAATCATTCACGCTCTCAGGGAACTCTGCAATGATACCGGGTGCGGTAGCGTCATGCGCAATCAGAACCAGAATATCTGGACTCGCGTCAAGCTTGCCTAGCTTGGCGAGAGTTTCACGCGCAATCTCCGGATCAGCATACGCCGATTTTCCAGATGGAACGGTAAGGAGAGGGGTGGTACGTGAGGAGACAGAAGCGTCTCCCAGGGACTCGAGGATACGCCCAGGGCAGGGGAAGTGCCTGTGAAGGTTAGCGGTGGGGCGGAACTGCCCGGGATGGTGGCATGAATCGCCACCTAGTAAAACGAATGTCGTCGGGGTAACTCGGGCGAGGGCAGCAATGTGACCAGCTTGGTGCTATTTGAAAGTTCCCTCAATTACAAAGTTCTTCTCGAATCAGATTCTTGAGAACACTCACCCCGGGAGAATTAAGGATGTACAGACTACCATCGGAGAAGTAGTCGAGGGCTTCGTATTCGCCGATATGAAGTGCGAAATCTTCAAGGGCGAGTTCTGTCACTTTGCGGCCTCTGTAATGTGGTCGAAGTTGATCGTCAACTAGAACATCCGAGAATGAATATGCTTACACAAAATCCGTCTCGACAAGGGAAGACTCAGGAGTGGTCGGAAAAGTATGCAAATCCATGCCAGGACCAACAACAAGTTCCGTAGTGCTCGGGAACTTGGACATGTCACCTATGAATCCCGTTAAAACTGACAATCTTTAACATCTGGGGTAAATGGCAATACCAGTGTGATCCAGATGGCTATGACTGAAAATAAAACGAAAATCAGCTCTAGTCATAGTCAGACGACGAAGACATCCACCTCCAAATGACCGTATTGACACTCGCTGGATCAATCCCTCCCTCCCGGAGCTTCTCGAACACATCCGTTTCAGCCTCCATCTCAAACCCGAGGGTTTTCCACAACGTTAGCAATTGCTGAATCGCAGGTGGAAAGTTCTCCTTATCCTTGCGTAGGCCCAAGTCGAACATGAGACGCTTCCCCGAAGCCTTATGCTCAATGAAGAAAGCATAAATAGGCGGGCTCATCGCTTCGTAGCCCGGGAGAACTGGTTCCAGGAAATACGCCGCAGGCAAGCGCGTCGAAGGTGGCCCGACATTCAATGCTTTGACAGTCACAATCGACCCAGAAGATGGGATGCCGAGGTCGAGGGAAGACATGACAGCGATAACGTTAAGAAGACTCTTGGACGTGTCGACCTTATATCCATAGTAGTCATTCAGCTAGGGGTATAACTGTGGGTCGTGGAGTTCGTAATCCCACGACGTACGTCGTATGGCTTCGGCAGGTGGGATATGAAGTGCAGTTTTAGTCAGACCGAGGTCATCTGCTGAGACTGTAGAGAACGAGGCTTTGCCCATTGGCTGATGTGCTCGTATAGATTCGGCCCGGGGACGCGTTAGTCACTTTTAACGAGGCGAGCATTACGATGATTAACGCGTTACGAGATGACCAATGCCCGTTGATCGGGTTGATGCGACAGGACCGCATGCGGAAAGCGTCGGTCCACATGCGCCCCAAGAAACGAAGACAGGACCCTGGATAAGTAATGGGACTTACGGATTTACACCAAATTTGCACGTCACCATCTGACCAACTCAAAACGCTAAATCTAACGCTGCGATTTTTTTTGGCTAATAGCTGCCTTCATCAACTGAATCTTGAGTGCATGGTATCTGGCATCCGTCAATTTCCTTGAAGAATCGTAAGTATCCCGAATTCCGGACCCAGAGAGTCGAGACAAACGAAGGTCTGTTGACAAATATTTGCTCGGTTGGCTTCGGTAAACCCGGCCCGACTTTCCCCTGAACTTGTGCACTCACTTGCTCTAGTCCACAACTGGTTCATTGAAACCAAATTACAGTCTTAAGTTACTCCTATTTTCCGTTGAGTTTCCACGAAGCGAGCTAAGACGACCCTAGTAAAGGTTGGCATTCTACTTATTCGTTCGTATTAGATCGTACGAAGGATTTAACAAGCTATCTACAGATCTGCCGCTGGACTCATGGGTCATGTCAATACAGATCTCGCCCTTTCTCCCTTTCGCCCCCTCATCCTCTCTTTATCACAAACGATCCTCCCTCAGATGCTGATGAAAAGCTTATTCGATCCCTGCTGGCTGAAGCAGAGGCACAGGACGCACTCCTCAAATCCCAACGGCAGGAACTAGACAGCACGTTGAGATGCCAGCTCCATCTCTCACTACAACACTTAAATCTGCCCTCTCCCCCATTCGCCGGGTACCACCAGAAATTCTGATGAAAGGCAGACGTTGGGAATCGCCGTACTATGTCATCCTAAACCGACACAACGGACCATGGGTCATCGCAAAAGTTTGCAGCGGGATATTGCCTTATCTTGTCCCAAAATGTGGGCATCGTTTTCGCTACTCGAACACCACGAAACAATGCAACACTGGACCGCGGACCTTACTCGTGACCTCAATTCCCCGAAACATCTCACAAAGATGGCGGAGAATGTTCTCAGACGTTCCGCGAATGCTCCGTTAACGATTTATCTCGTCCTTCCGCTGCCAGGAGCGACGAAACATAGGGAAAGCCCGGATCTGGCGTTTGCTGTCATAATGAAGCATTCTCATCGACGGAAGGACGCAAGAATATTGGCAGACGAACGTCGCATGTTCTCCCTCTCTCCCATACGTGGCAATCTTCCATCACTGAATAAGCTACGGCTTCTCCATATCAACTCCACTGAGCGCGTTTTCTCCGGCTTCGAAATTGCTCCTCAGCTCCGCGATATTACACTGGACATCGGTGAAGTGAATGGGGTAGAGAAGAAAGAGGTGCTGTATAACCTAAAGAGAGTCTTATGCGTGACTCTAAGTATAGATGTTTTTCATGATATATAATGCTCCCGATTCCCCATTCAACGGACATTTCATTCGTGCACTCAGATATCCATGATATACGACCCAAAGACCTTTATTCAATCTTCGAGGGTGCTAGTGGTCTAGAGGATATTTACTGATACTACACAGAATCATTCCCTGTGCGTCACAGGACATATTAGGACACTATCTCAGAAACCCAGTTCACCCTTTCGCGGTTGAGAGTCCTCCATCTTTGTCTTTCAGATGCAGGACTGTTCGACAGAATCACCTTCCCCGTATTGGAGAGATTGGAATGGGAACCACATGTCCAATCCGAGTCTTCTCGCGCCTCCGACATCCCGGAGATGCCTCATTCCCGGCACTGCGGCGTCTTATTGCACGTTCCAACGGGTTTCAGTCCCTGCGGACCATCGTGCCCAATCTCGCGAGAATCCGAAGGCCTCTGGTATATAACATTCTAAACGACATTCCGACAGTTGCTGAGCTGCATATTGTCATAGATTTTGATTTACTTCCTCTTGATAATCAGGCCCTCATTCAGTTTTTCGCTGCGCTATCCTATGGCAGCGTTGGGCTCCCAAAGCTTCCACAGCTGAAAACCTCCAAAATGTACGGTAGTATTTAACTAGAGCCATCTCGAGAGCCTTTTGGTACTGCCACCATCGCCATGATGGAATCGAGATGGAGACAAGGAGATAATCTGGGTGGCTGCAAGCTTAGTGCCGTTGAATTATCTTGCATATATCTGTCGACAGTGTTCTCACAGCGCCTAGTGGCTATGCGCAACGAAGGGGCTGTCTGTGACAAGATTCGTATGCGAGCCCCACCTCTAAATCTTACCAACGATCATACTCATCATCTTGACAGAAGTGTATATCGTCCGACTCCGAATACTTCTCTGTGTAATCGGTAATGCAATTCATTCTAGTATTTCGCCTGGTCTGTTTCATTCAAAAAAGTCTACGCAAGGCCACGCCTTTGCATCTTCAGACTTCCATTCATCAAACTACCATTCGGTACAGATGCGAAGCAGCAGCCGTAATGTTCTCGTCACTCTAGGACACCATCTGCAAAGCTGAAGGCTTACCGCACATCGGCTAGATTTTATGTCTTTGGCTTATCAAGCTTCTGTCCTCCGTCTGTGCGAGACCTCTTGGCCTACAATCCTCAGGACAAAGTTCGGTGTTCAAGCATCGACATTCGAAATCGGAATGTAAGCTGTTGTTTGCACTATCTTGTATCCTAGAGGGTTCGGACTCCTTGACCTCCTTCCATGGTGATAGTCCCAGTTCCGTCCTTGCCTCAAACACTATGGATGCGCTATGCACATACTTGTCTTTCTATGCGTCAGTCACTAGAAATACCATTGAAACTTTTGTTTCGGGTAAAGCTAAGTGCCGTATTCACTGTTCTTCCGTAAAGCCTTTCGCCTGCACTCATCCAACCACTGAGACTGCATCTTCGTCGTTAATTCAAACAAGGATATTCGACGCTGAATGTCTGAAGTCATTTCTTGACGTGATTTGGACACACACTCACTCGACACATTCGTGTCTTCTTGGGTACGAGATCATTACATCGCGCTATAGAAGCCGCAGCTTCTGGACCATCGACCTGTACGGCGTGACCACCTAACAACAACTTAAAACAAATATCGACCCTTCTTGGTCTCGGTACCCTGAGAAACGGTTCACGGAACCGTCTTCATCGGAAGCGTCATTCGACGGGACTGGTACTGATCATATAACCCCATAAATGGACATGAATTGGCAGGTCCGAATTGACCGACGCGAGGCGGTCACGGTGTATACTCGGGAGTCAGAGCATGACAGTAGTATGACGGTACGCGCACTACCCTCATTCTCTTTCCTGATGGGTGTGCTAACCTTACTTTCCAAATGTACAGCCCATAGAACTAATGGGTCAATTTCGATGCTGATCTTGTCGACCGTCAGTGCTGTGCAAGTGCTGTGTCACTTGAGCCGTCCCATGCCCGGGGCGGCCTAATCTGCGCTCTCCAAACGCGAAATAATCCCGAATCTTTGGATTTGCGTGCTGTTGCTATGCAACTTTGTTTCAGTATGTACGCAAGACTCCGTGTCTCTACTCGCCGCAATGTATGAAGGTCCGACTTGAAACCGTTGCACTCAAGTAAATGCCGTCATACATACAGACAAGTCTTCGTGAAATACTTTGTGCATGCACCTGTTGAATTGCCAATCCCTGCAGTATAGATGTATTGGTCTTCCGAATAATGGTGGTATCATTTCAGGTCATTTGCGCCCAAATTTGTATTAAAATAGCTCTGACAGTCGGGCGTCGTCCTATTTCAGTAACGGAATGAATGTATTGTTGTCCTGTTTGCTCCACCACCTGACCCATCTCCGTGACGCCCATGGTTCTTGAGTGGATATCCCGTTTGACCCACGCCCGGTCATTTAATATGTTCATGAAAGGTCATCTGGGTACTCTCGACGACCCCCACAACCTATTCGAAGAGGCAACATGGTCAAAGAAAGTGCTTTGCCCGTTGTACTCAAAATGACTTATATTGCAACACTAACCGCTGCGCCCCGTGGTTTCCTCATCGTCCAATTAATCACAATGTTCCGATCATTATTAGTGAGTGCTACCGCTTATTGTACTGTTCTCTCATTGTGCTCCCTCTACAAGATTGCGATGAGGCGTGTTACTACTCCGGAAGAGATCCTCACGTCGCTGCTACCAATTTCAAACCGTATTCTCATTCTTACTTCCCTGCTTGGGTGCCCAAGATCATATACAGAAAACACTTGTATCCAAGTGCATGTACCGTCTTCATCTCAAAGATAACTACCATCGCTTACCTCTCTTACTAGATCCCTCAAAATTGCCAAAGAAAAAATGCTAGCTGCGAAGAGAGACTTCGGTGGATATCGGCAGTTCATCAAACGTCGGGCATTTCGAATTTGCCTTCGCGAGATGGCTCATGACATCAAGAATATAATAGCTTCCTTCCTAACAGCAAGTCTTCTAACTTCTCCTTATGTCGCATCAAACTGAAGCTTGAGTCTATAATAGGCCTGGACCCGTCATCCTGACGAATGCAGTCTATCGAGGATATGTCTTGAAGAGACGACTATCCATACTCGCGTGTGGGAGCTCATGAAGGATTGCGCCGTCTCTGAACCAAGAAAACGGCGGTCGTCATTTATTTTGGAACAGATCTCAAACGCTCTGCTTCGTAAGCAAGGCTATGAGGCACTGTCAGGATAGTCAACCTGCCCAATAGAAATACATAGGCTGTGAAGGTGCAGAAAGAAAGTTGACACCTCAAGCGAGAGTATGAAGATCGTGGCAAGAGAAGTCTCCTGATCAGAATAGGCAGATTTTCCAGGGAGGGGAGTGGTACGTGAGGAAATGGAAAGATCTCCTGGAGACTCGGGGATATAGCTAGGACAAGGGAAGTACTTGTGGTGGTCGGCTGTAGGCCGGAGCTGACCAAAGTAGTTTGCGCAAAACATTTTGTATCCCGGTAATACCGGCTCCGTGAAGTACGCCGCGGGTAGATATGTTAATAATGGGCCGACATCCATGGCCTTGAGGGTAACAGTGGATTGCAAAGAAGGAATGAATACCTAGGTGGTTGTACGTAAACATGTTGACGTTAGCTCCGTGGACGCGCCGATTCCACGTCCTTTATACCCACAGCGACTCTCAGCCGTGGCTGAATGAATCATCCGCCGTAGAAGTGTGCTGTGTAGTCCTGATGATGCTGCTGGTACGGAAGAACGATGTCCGAAAATGTATTCGTTCTTATGTATCAGGTCATAAGTACACAGTCAAGACAATTTCTTTGCCTTTGAACGAAAAATAAGTAAACAGGCATGGGCAGCAGAATGAATGAAAGTTCGGAGCTCATGTAATGCTCAGTAGGTCGCAAAGAATACCCGTTAACAGCTATAACGTCATCCTATGGCTTGTAAACCCTGGTGAAATCAGAGCGAGTTTCTTGCAAGATTAAGGATTGGGCTCATAGAACCCTCCTCGGATCTCACGGGCTGCCATTGTGCGTCAACACCACAGGATGTCATAGTAACGAAGCTCACTTACAATGCTGCTCTTTGACCTGCAGAATGCCTCTCTGCCGTAACCTGGGCATCTGCGTCCGAATCCTTGCTGCTCGATTCAGACGCCCAGGGGAGCAAGCTGTACAAACAGAAGGCAATGTACAATGCGATTCTTGACATGGATGTACTAAAATTTCGACACTTTGCAGAGACTGCGATGTTTTTGCGTCACTCAAGTACTCGTCGAGTTTTTCCCAGCCCATATTATCCTCATCCCTCTCGCGATACTGGATATCAAAGCGCATGTGCGTGACCGTGGATTTGAATGGGAATTGTTCGTACCATCGTTCCACCGGGATTACATATGCAAGGATGTCAACACACGAAAGGCGGGAGTTTCTACTGACGTCTAGTGGTGCATCATCTAGGAATCAAACATGTTCAATAAGTATCAAAGTAGCAAGATACTGCGACTCACGACGTCTATTCCATGTGTCGACAAAGATTGTTAGATGTTCAAGACTTACACCAATTTTATTGACAGCCTTCTGAATTTGTAGGACATCACCGGAGTGTATCCAATGAAACTGTAGAGATAAATGTCGGATTGTGGATAAATCGAGAGGCGAGTGTTTCCCAAGGAACGGTCGGATGAGATAACGGCTCATATCGCATTCCCACGAAATTAACCGAAGGCTTTCGAGTTCTATGAGAGGCAACCCTGAGATTTCACCGACGTGAGAACTAACCGCATATGTGGGGGGTTCGTCCAGATAGAAGAGGGGGAAGTCAATGGACAGGTGTCTTATGTGAGAATTTTCTCTGCGAAGAAGGGATAAGACTTCCGCTACATCAAGATATTGCAGAGGGTCCATCTCAACTTTAGATACACTCTGCATGGAGAGCATTTTTGACAAAGCAGTTGCCACCGCTGGATAGGCAACATGCCAGGAGATTCGTTCGACCGGAAAGCAGCTGATAGTAATCTGCTGCACTTGGCCAAGGCGGCAAAAAATTCGGGGAAGATATGGTTCCATATCAGAGTCGTCATTTGTCCAAGGCAGCTGCTCGACCGTCTCAGTTGAGTTGCGAGTATACTGATCATCGTAAAGACGTAGAACCTTGACGAAAGATGAAATGTGGGGAGAAGTTTCCAGGAGGGACAAGAATCGTGGGCATGTATAGACTCTACCGTTAAGGGGATCAAATGTCTTCGAGTTTTTCACGTCACTTCGAACTAAAGCGACTTCGTGAAAGATGTAGCTTTGACTGCTGGACAGAAAGGAATGGGCCACCAAGGAGCACGCTCTCAGCGTGTGTATATCGCGATGATTGAAGCTGACTATGTGCTCCAGAAGCTCTTGGTAAAGAACAGGTATCGTCTGGTTGGCGCACATGAGAGGAAGACTGAAGATTGCTTAGTCACCCGAAACAGGGGTTCCGACCATTGAAATTGAACCACTACATTGCTGCTTGCTTACTAATACTACGGGTACAGTGAATTCTTTATTTCAAAATATTCCGTTGGTTGGGCTGATTGGACTGCTAAAATATTCCTTTAGCATCGCTTCAATTGCCGTGAATCGGCTCTCGACTCTGCTTTCCAGAGCCACGAGCCGCTGATCAACTTGGTCGAACTTTTCCTCGAGAGTTGCCAGTTTCTCCTCGGTCGAGGCAACCTCCATCCGCGGTCCATAATCTGATATTCGTAAAATGGCTCTCCGAGTTTGTGAGTGCCATTTGGCAGTGGTTGTTTCTTCTCGATATCGCACTCGTCACAAACGTATGCATCCATCTCTGGGACCGGGCGTGTAAAAGAGAGGTCTGACTACGAGGGCAGACGAAAAGGACGTACTGCAGATCAAGCACACCCAACAAGGTAATGATATAACCTTATCACAGCACCGACATTTTGGGGATGTGGCTGTGGTCGACATTTCGTTGTTCGTTTGGCTACTGAAGAATGAGCCACTCTTCTCCACAGACTTGATGTTATTCTTCAAAGAATATCGTAACTCTTCTTTGATGCGGATTATCATAGAACGGGCTTTGGGAATGATCCACCGCAAACGACCATCCAGGACGATATCGTCGAATTTCAGCAGGACATGGGACGGATCATGCACGAACCCACGACATTTGCAGCTCGCGGCAATACAACTCGTGCATAGGTCGGTCGTATCAGTGAAAGAGTCATTCATACAGGTCAGGCAGGCTAGCCTACTCCCCAGAATCAGACCCTCGCACGAGTCGCAACCATACCACTGGTTTAACAGAAAACATCAGTATTGGGGGGAAACAAAGGTGAGCTATTGACTCACAGATATTTGCGTCGGGTTATGTGATCATCGACAAAAGAATAGTAATACCGACTATCCATCGGACAGATGGTGCACCTCAAACGATACAACTCCTGTTCCTCCTCTTGGACAAGGGCCTTCGTGGACAATAATTATACAAGGAACATCTTTCTCTCATAGCCAGATCCAGGAAGCGACGTCTTTCAGCGAACTTGTCCCTCACTAATTGTCAATACAACGATTTCCTCCTCATTCGATCCCGCACAGATATGTAAGCAAACTTCCATTGCCCCATGGCATAACTTTTCTCGCTCGAGTCGGGGACTGGGGGAACTCGCAGATCACCGAGTAGGAATCTGCACAAGGACGCAGGAGTTCGACGTAGAATGAACTTGTAGTGGTACTCCTCCGACTCTGGATCAGAAGATCCTGAGCTATCGGGCGCTTGTGAATCGTCATGGCGGACGTCAGCTTCATGATACTGGGGGTTCGCCGTGCCGCTATGACCTTCGTCGGCGGCATCAGTTTCATCGTTCTGCGGGGACGAAGTACTCTTCCCATCTGTGTCTTTTTCCAACACCACCCCGTCCTCTCCCTGGGATACGGCTTCTCCTACTCCGTCGTTGTTCTCTTCATCACCTTCCTCGTCATTGGATGACTGCCCATCATCTTCATCTCTGGAGCCGTTCTCTTTGGTGCCTCCTTGGTCGTCGTTACTGGCACCGTGGTCGCCACCTGCCTCCTCATTAGGTGACTGTTTGTTATCCTCATATTCGGAGCGACCTATGTATCTGACCCACCCCTTTATTACGCCCTTTTCAATACTCAGGTCCCCAACAAGGTCCAGAATGTCGCGACCACTGAAAACGAGGCGGATATACACCTTATTTCCCTCCTTAACATTGCCGGAGACATCCGCGTCGTACACCGATGTCGCCGCTTTCCCGGTCAAAGCACCGTCTGTCGCGGATTTGATAACGAACTGCATCAGGCCCACAACCGATTTACGTTCATAGTAAAGGTGGCGGGTCCATTGTCCTTGTATTGATTCTTCGGGAGCGTCATCCTCAGAGTCGGTGGGAAGATAGTACATATCAGAGCCAGAGGTGTCGGGAAGAGGATAACGCAGAATGCTGCGAGGGATGTCCTTGGCAGGCTCGGTGCCCAGATCTTCAATAGTGGAGTCTTCGTTGACGTAGTCGGAGATAAATTTGTCGGATGGTTGCTTTCCGGGATTATTGTAAGATAGTCTGAACTGTACAAGGCGGCTCAGAACTCTAAATAGACGAGAAAGATACAAGTATTTACCATGCCAAACGCAAAGTTCTCCAACTTTTCAGCTACGTCCACATTACTCTGCTTGAAGATTGCTAACAATACCGTATTAGTATGTGGAATAAAAACTGCGGGAGCATGTGAACGTACATGCCAATTTTTCAATCCGTTCGTCGACTACTGAGAACAAGTTCCACAAGGATGTGGACATATTCCAAGCTTCATACGGGTCTAGAACGAATCTGGTGGATAGGCGAACTACCCTTAGTTGGTGCCTAAGGAGAAGATATAGCACGGGGTAAAATACTGAAACTTTTATCAGAGAAAGTCAATGATCGAGAAGCCGATTGGCTACGCGCTCTATACGCCCACGCCCGGTTATCAGGGACACGGTGGATCTTCCGTCGATTTCGTATAGAACAGCCGCAAGATTAGCCCCAATCCGGGATTCTTCGATCTTGGTGTAGTCCTCAGTAAGTCTTTGCAGTTGCGAATTGCTTTCCAAGGAGTTCGATGATACATCTCGAGTAGACTGAAGGATTGTGTCAATCCTGTAGATAACCCTATGCTGAAGATATGTGGCCACTGCCTCACGGTTGGCAGGCAATACATCAGGAAACATGCCGTACATTGCAGAAATAATCATCCTAATCATCTTTTTGTACCGATTCACGCTAACATGCCAACCTATCATAAGGCTTGTTAGTATAGATAAAAGAAAAGCCAGCGAGACAAGCCTTTAGCCCAGTATGCGATCCATTGGGGCAGTCTAAAGGAGTCTGTCAGTAAGCCGTGGATGTATTGAATGGTGACTGGACCCACGTCCAATTCTCCGGCCTAGACTTTACATTCGTGAAAGTGTTAATCTCTTTGATAGTGATAAATCCGGTCGCATCATCGTCCACAGCTTCGAGGTTGGGCTGAAGGTGGGAAATGTTCAAGTACGCCAGAGTCCATTGATCGGTTTTCCCTTTGAGAGAGAAGTCACCCGCGCTTATTGGTGATTTGATTGGGCTTCCCGTTTCGGGGACAGGCGGTGACAGCATACTAATAGGTGAAGAACCCCGAGTCGGAGCCTTGAGCCTATCAGTAAAGTAGTCATGCAGCGCAAGAATGAGATGCTTAGCCTTGACGCTACTACCCTTCCAACCCTGTTGAAGAGAAATAGTAAGTTCATGTCGCATGGAGAGAGAATCGCACATCGTACGTACCATATCTCTCCAAAGGACCCTCAAGTCCTTGGTGGGAATAAGCACACGAGCGCAATGAAACAACGCCACTCACATCATCTGAAATTCTGTCACAGCACCGGAGCTCAAGGCAGTAATGATACTTTGGGTGTTTTTCTGAGAATTTTCGGCGATCGACTGCAAGATGTCGAGCTTCTTCCGAAACTCGGTGAAGTTTCTTTCTAAAGCTTGCCCGATGTCCTCAGCCAATTCTTTCCGCATCGCTATCTGCACCTTGTCTTTAGCCTTTACCCATGTTTCATCCGACTGTTGCCCAAGTACACCTGTGATGCCTTCTCCGCTTTTGTCGACGAGTTCGTGCAACAATCGCTCATTATCAATGCACACTTTTGGTCCGCCGTTACTTTTGATGAACTCCTGAATATTTAGGTCTCAGGCCGTGTCCAACTTCCTGAACACCGACAGCATGTCCTTCACCTCGTCAATCTTGCGGTCCATCGACTTCAGGTTTGTTAAGAATATGGGTAGTCAAGCTAATATACGAGTGGATGAATATTCGAAGAAAAGCCTGATGAGAGCGAGGATGTCCGTAAGCTGAATCCGATTACCAAGAGGGATCCGTAAGTTTGTTAACGAGCGCTAAGCGTAACCGATCTTGATCACTTAGGTTCACAGGGACTGTGGAGGTTGAAAGGTGAGTTGATAGCTGAAGATACAATAGTACGGACAGTGTTTATATACTAGAGGTTTTGAGTCATTCTTATTCTACAATATTCCATAGTATTCTAATGTCAGCAAGAGGAAAGGAGAAAGTAAAAGAAAGTAAGAGAAAATACCAGTAGGCCGAGGTCAAGGACGAGAGCAGGCATATGTTGACTCGTGCTTAGTTCGGAAGAGACACTGATATTCATAACAAGGTTCTTGTCCTGGTCATCCAGCTTAGCATTAGCAGACTCGACTCCAAGTGTCGTATGAATCGATAAAGCAGAAGTGATGGCCTGGCGATGTTCTGCGAATTTGGCGGCGTAAGTCGCGAGACGGTTTTCGTAAATCTTCGCTTTGATTGACTTGGCTGATACAAAAATGAACAACAATTTCGGAATAGCTTGAGTGATAGACCACGCACCTAAAAACCCCTTCTTTAGATAATAATCACAGGCGGAGGCAGTCTCTTTAATGTCATTTGCGATTGTTTTCATTAAGGTCTCAATCTGATCTTCAATTGTAGTGCCGTCCAGTCTAAGCTCCTGAGCGTCGTGTACATGACGAAGTCTGTAGGAAACTCTTAAGCAGTAACTTGAAATTAAAAATACCTGTAGCACTTACTGAAATAGTGCGATCATCATATTCTGCATTTGAAGCTTCACGGCGAGGACCTTCTTGTTGTTTTCTCGGCGCGTCATATCGAAGGAAACAACCGTTTTGAAAGCGAGGACCGCCACTAAGGAAGAGTCATAAATGGAGCCTAGCGCTCGTGCTTCACGACTAACCACCAATGAACGGATGCACTTGACCAAGCACCGTTAAACCCTGCATCACCAGCTCAGCGGTCTCGACATACGAGTTTAAAGCGTTTCCAATAGATTTCGCGTCGGACGAAAGGGAATCAAGTGCCGTAGCTGCCGTTATGAGCGCTGTTTCATTTGTTTCATACCAAGCGTCGACAGTCGTGTAAGATGTCAAGATCCTAGACGGACCGATGGTGTCCACTGAATTATGTTCACAAAAAATCGAACGTGGACTGTTAACAACTCACGGAGTTTGTCAGTCTTCTTCTGCGTCTTTGACAATTCCGATTCCGAAAAAGCAGCTTTATCTGCATCATCAAGCGATTGCTGGCGATGAAGACCATCTGGAACATCATAGTCGTCAGTATCACTACCGTTGATGCGGATTTGGGGTGGAGGGAGGGGCTCTTCCCGGCCTGGGGAAGAAACGGTCGACATGGTGGTAAGAAGACAACAGATTCTGACCGCCCTAGCCTGGACTCGAAACAAAGTTTGCAGATAATGAAGGGTGACAGGTGATCACTGCCGTTGATCCTTGCTGTCCAGCTGGGAGTTTTTCCCAGCAATCATGAGAAACTTGGGCTGCCCCTTACTAGACAGCCTCAGTGACAGTCCGTATTAGAAAGGCTGCAAACGAACTGGAAAGTGACAATGAACACTTTGAAATAATTAGAAACGGGTAGTCGCTGGGAATGTACCTACCCTTCAGCGTGGAAACGATTCTGAGTGACGGCGTCTACGCCAGATTTTAAGCGCTTCGTCGAGCATCAAATGTCACGCTCTAATTTTGCCTATCTTCGACGGCTCGTTGTCGTCTTGAACACTCCTGAATGATCATATTGTCCAAAGTTCAGAGCCTACTTATATGGGAGATCAGTAACGCACAAAGAGAAGCGTGATATGAATAGTACCGTAGACCACTGCTGTTTACGTTTGTGAGAGGACCGATACCCAGAGAGATCAGAGATCCAGCAACTTGAAGCGATTAGCCCAATGCAAGAATTGTGATCATGGCGGATCTTAACAGAAATACGCGTCGTCCTAAAATGGAAACACGGGGCGCGTAGCGCAACCTGCCGTTTGTATGAAATCATGAGGGCGGCGACTTTATGAAGTTTACCACGCAATACACTTTCCAGACCTAGCAAAGACATGTAGCATTTGAACAAGACAAACAAGACAAGAAAACTGATACTATTAGGCCCTGCTAGTCATCATTTGGCTACCACTCTGCTTTGCGGAAACGAGTAACTCCGCCAGCGAGACGAAATGGGCATGGATCATATGTGCCTCATCCTTTGTCACACCCTCCTTCGAACAGATCGTATCGACCTCCTCATCCCGGACGATCCTCTTGCTTGAAGATAAGGAAAGTCCCGCCGGAAGCTTAAGCTTGTCTGCAAAGGCCGCAACCGCAGAGCAAACCATCCTATGTGGCGCCTCAGGGAGCTTCCACGCATGGCGCTGACACGCCTCAGAGCAATACGACACACGCTTGCACCCGCCGCAACCCTGGAACCTCCTCCCTTGGCTCGTAAACGTCTCCGAACACCCAGGCGACTGACATCGGTCACAGTTGGTAACGTGAACGACAGCGTCGAACGCAAGTTGGAACACGCTCTTCCCGCCCTCCTGCTCCTTCATTCTACGCGAATTATCGACGATGACCCAATGGTAAACGTCCTTATCGTACGGAAGGTGGAAGGTGTGGTGTAGGCGGGCGGTTATCTGTTTGATCCGACTTAGGTTCATGTACAAGGAATCATTGAGGACCAGCGGAATACCCCAAGTCGCATCGAACGCCTTGCAAAGCACCTTAAGGAGAGCATGCGAATCCTTCCCCCAACGACTCTGTACACGGCTCATATCTCCTTGGTGTATCATGATCAGCGTGGTCATGTATACAGCATCGACCGCCCGTTCGAGAATGTCCAGGTATTTTTGCGCCTCAGGCGACTTCCGATGAGGAACGGCATTGAACAAGTCGACGTTCTTGTCGATCATCTCGATCACTTGTGTGGTGAAGGAAGGGATGGAGTAGACGGAGCTGTTCAGAGTGCTGCCGGCCGTGTTGTACAAGAGCGTGAAGACGAAGAACGACGGAATCGACTGGTACAAATATATCCACTGCCAGATCATACGGACGGCAGTGTCCTGTCCGACCGTGGAGTAGAGGGTGTCGCGAGTGGTAGGCCACATGGGCTTAGCACCACGGCGTTGCTCCTGCCGTACGCGTTTGGGGATGGCGTGGTAGTATGTACTCTTGCCAGCCTGTCCCGGATTACTGATAGCTAGGGTGATGATACAGGTCATGAGAAAAACAACCTCGGAGAAGCGGAATCGATCCTCGGGGCGCTCCTGATAGTTTGGAAGATTCCCAGCGTGAAAGCGAAAGGCGAGGTCGTGATGAGTGCACGAAGAGGTGCAGCACTGGAAGGACTGTTCGAGGGACTGGATGTCATTGTCGGTTCGAGGGATCGTAAGGAATCGGAGAATGGTGTCGAAAAGGGCGTGGTGCGATGTGCGAAGTTTTTTGATGGTGTGGATATTGTTGATCGTGCCGAGAGCACCGGTGTAGGTGATGGTACAGTACGTTGGGTGATGTGGGTCAGCGAGGGAGTTGATGATGAAGTCGGCGACGGTATCTATAGAGTAGCGGGAACCGTCTTGGAAGAATATTTCAGTAGTCATTGTTCTGCCAACGAGTCGGGCGTTAGTTTCGGAATAACACAATTGCAACAAGTAGTACTGACGATTAGAGCTAGAGATTTCAGTATACTCTGCCGCAAAGCCGAGGAAATGATTGGGAGGTATCGAGGTCGGGACAAGCGAGCGGCTTCCCTGTAGATATAGGAAAGAGCAATGTTGATTCGGCATATCACGAGGCTTATCGGCCAAAAAAGAAGAGAGAAAACGAGGCGCGAGGGTTTCCTGAAACAAGGCGGATCATGCACCAGTCACCTACAAGACATAACAGTCGCCACGCCTTTCTGTAGTTTATATTGAGGTCTTTTCCAAATTTCCCAAAGTTCCCAAAGGAAGCAGCAGAGAGTAAGCTTCCTGAAAAACGTTTTGAACGCCATTCACGGCGAAAGAGGAGTCAGAATTACCATGTTGGTTGCCACATGTAGTTCCACTCTACACGTACGAGCAGTCTTCCGAGCAGGGAATTATTAGTAACATCAAATTAAGCCCGAATTGCAACATTGCTTAGGCGAACATTGTCAGTTCCCAGCCTAAGGGTTCGGTTAGGATTGCAGAATTTCATGAGGAGAGTCGGAACATACTGTTATCATCCTTTCTCCGGTGGACAGAAGAGTAGTCGATATGGAAGAATTCGCGACAAGAAAGTATGTTGGCGATTTTAACTGTAAGGGTCTTCGATTCCTAGAAGGCTGATGACAGCTTCCTCCCAAGTACGACTCACACCCGATTCTAGGAATAGACTTGCTCGAGCCAGCTGACCCCTTTTCCGCCTGCCACATTGTCTATAAGTGAACCACGGAATTCGAGCTTCCAGGCTAAATGGTCATTTTTCGGTGGACGCCGCTCCTCTATTAACATTTCGGATATCATCAAAGTTTCTATCCCATCGATATCGGTCGTGAATCGCGATTGTCTGCGATTGGTATGAGTGGTTCCTTCCTTGCTAAGAAGAGAAGCTATGTCGGGCACCTCGAAGGATGGGAGGATGGACAACGTCAGGCACCACAGGAGACATGCAAACGAGCTATCCCGTATGCCCGCTCTCGAAAAGATCGACATAACGAACTCCCTCCGCACAGAGAAGAACCGTCTCGTGATTTATCAAGTCCTTTGCCGTGATGCGTCGGTCGAAGCCATAGTTGACGATTGCTCGAGGAAACCAGGAGATATTGGGAATGGCTTGCCGCATTAATACGGGTCAAATACGGTGAGATGCACAATGCAGGTGCAAGTGAACTGATCCACGGCCTGGGGGACGTTCCGGGTGTTCGTTATGCATAAACACAGAAAGACGAAGTCTTCGTCAAAGGCCCGCTGTCCCAAAAGTAACGGATGTCACATTGGGACAAGGACCATAAAATCAAATCCAGCGGACTTTCCATATCCGCGTTATTACTTCACTTTTGTCCCCGGGGATTCGCAAAGGAAGGAAAGAGCAAAGATAATAGTCGAAGGGATGCGAAAGACAAAGGTGGGTGCTTGGCACGCGCACTTGATCGCTGGTAGTAGTTGATGTATCTAACAAGCGAAAGTGTCAATTCTGGTTCGGTGGATGTAAGGGTAGCCTTACTTCGAGTATACCACGCATTGTAAGGTCCTCGTCGCATAGGAGACGGACACGGGCAGCATAAACCAGATGGTCCATTCAATTTCCAAGAAGATGGTTGCTTAGATAGCCGTCCAGGCTCCAGACGAAAAGCTCGGGGGGAAGAGGAGGTAGCCAACTTCGTTCGATGAATGTCGCGAGGTTCAGATAAGACGAGTACGTCTGATAAATCGAATGTTTCTTTTCAAAGGCAGAGCGTTGACTAGGAAGGTCAAGTTGGTAATTGAAGCGCATATAGTCAGAGCAGTACAAATACCATTGACTACAACCCAGTCGTATGCGTCTGATACTCGCCAGTCAAATCAGAAAACCGTCATCCTGTCGCACAAGATAAACGACTGGCAAGTCCGTTAGACAAAGCTGTCCGATATATAGAGATAAGTGGTTACCTCGAGCGCAGCATATAGCGAATTAAAAAAACAACCCCACCAAAAAATACCAGCGATGCGACGACGACGAAACTGAAGATCGTATTGTCAAAATTCTGACGACTGTCGTGTTAAGGTAGAAATATACCGTTGTGCCCTCCTCAGATTTTTTTCATGACAAAAAGAATCCTGCATCCTACACACCGTAAGCTTCACGGCGACCATGAAGAGCACCTGTAACAGTCCTCTAAGGGCGTAATTCCTCTATGAGTCGAGTCCATCCGCTCATTGCTGTATATCAGTCGGTGAGCAAAAAACAAGAAGATTAGTGTAGAGTTACCCACCACCGTCGTTGGGACGATTTTTTCTGCGAGTTCGTACGTGATGAAGGAACGAAGCCAACATGCGGTAACTAAAAGCATACTTGATAGCCGGGTCCATATTCGGTCCGAAGTAAATTTGGTCCCGAAAATTCTACAATCGGACCTTTTAGATCCGGGAAACAGCTTTATATAACAGACGAGGACAACCCTGCATCTCCACTACCAATCGTCATCGTCGAAGACTGATTTTTTCAACAAGCATTAGCCTATGCATCTGAGATCTCATCGAACACAGAAAAAAACGGCCATAAAGATGTAGGCATAAACCCTTTGAATTACCTGAAAATGCTTATCCATACAGATTGAATTCTATCGCCCACATATTACTGTCCTTGCTGCACCGGTAAAGAGGTTGCAACCTCATTCCTGTACCTCAACATAATTGGCCGGGAACAACCCTACCTCACCCCCAGGGCTCTTCCCATTCCACCAGTCTTCCGACGCAGGTTCGATCTCAGTAATCCTATCGCCCTCCTTGAACGTCAACTCATTGTCCTCTGCGGCATCATAATCATACAACGCGAGAGCAGTGATCCCTTCGTCTACTGCAGGCGGTGGCGGAGAGGGAGCGGTCACTGGCGCAGCTTCCTGTTCTACGATCTGGACGTAGTTTGCGGGGAACATCCCTGTCTTGCCTCCGGGTCCAACACCGCTCCACCAGCCTTCGTCGAGTTCTTCGATCTGTTCGATGAGTTCTCCCTCGATGAGAGTCATTTCGTTATCTTCGGTCGCCTGGAGAAGAGGTTAATAATCTTGAATAATCGGACAGTACCAAGTCCCATACCTCATACTCGTACTGTACAATAGCACATATACCTTGGCCTTGTGCGGGAGCTGGCGCAAGCTCTGGTTCAGGCTCTGGTTCGGATACAGCGAGAGATTGCATCTGGCGATAATCAGTAATTTCATTCGAAAAAGTAGAAACAACTTACTTGTGCCACTGGTGGGGGCGGAGGAGGAGGAGGAGGCGGTGGTGGTGGAGGTGGCGGCGCTGCTTCTTGAATAGGTGCTGGCGGTGGAGGCGGAGGGGGCGGTGGCGGAGGTGGAGGCGGAGGAGGCTATATGTCCAGAAATCAGCAAAGAGACCATAGCGATAGCACAGAAAGACGTACAGGTGGAGGCGGGGCAGCTTCTTCTTCTTCTTCTTCTTCTGCCACAGGCGGAGGCGGAGGTGGTGGTGGTGGTGGTGGAGGAGGTGCCTAGGTCAACCAATCATATCAATAACTGAAAGAGAACAGAGGAACTGAAAACATACTGCTGCTTCTTCCGGCTCGGGCTCGTATTCAGGTTCGGATTCGTGGGCAGCTACAGCTGCAGCGGCACCGAGACCAATAGCAGCACCTCCCACAGCAGCGGTAGCTGCTCCCACACCAAACTTCCTGGCCGGTGAGGGTGAAGGGACACTTGTTTGAGCAGCGAAACTCCTACTCTCCTCTTGCTCACTCTGTTTCTTCGCGAGCGCTTGTCTCTCCGACCAAGTCAATCCCTTCTTCACCGGCGTCACTCTCTGCGGCTCTTCCTGCTGCTGGAACCGGCCTTCAAATGGGTTCCTAAGCTTCTTCGGCGCAGGTAGAGAGACTGGCGTATAAGCCGTCCCAACGGGAGAGATGTGATCATCCTCAGTGGGTTTGGTAGGTGTTGTTGAAACTGGAACGGAGGCTACGGAGGGTGTCGGGCGAGGTGCTGTTGGCAGAACCGGAGGACGCGATGCTGCGGGTGGTGGAGGCGGAGGTGTCGCTACAACAGGCTTTTCCTCAGGCCATGCATCAACGGGCGCTGGTCCTTTGCTGGCGGTTGTCGTACGTCCGTAGAGCGATGCTGCTGAAGCTGTTGCGGGCTTCGACGCGCCAAATATCGGTCTAGTAGCGGTGGGAAGTGACGGTCTTGAAGTAGCAGCAGCAGGTGAAGGTGTCGGTTTCGTCGCCTTGAGCGCAGCAATATCGACCTTTCCTACAGGGGTATAACTGGACCCCACCGGTGTTATCGGCTCGTACTTCCTAGGAGCTTCCTTCTGAGCAGAGTACCTTGCACCTGAGGCCGCCTCGACGCGTTTCATGATGAGCTCGGGGGTCACATCTTCCTGCATCTACCGTCAGCAGTGGCTCGATACAAAAAACATGCACACACCTCATTCCGAGCGTTTAGCACGACATGGGATCCATGCAGCAATTGCCGCCCAACAGCACTGGAATGGGTATGGAACAGTCCCTTCTTTGCTTCCGGGACCCCGTCGCCGCACCAGTTTATCTGAACATATTTGGGAAGGTTGCTCTGCGAACGTTCACCGTCAGCCATCGTCAAAATGAAGGAAATCGTAGGCGTACGTTGCGATCTATTACCCGAGCAAAGGCATACTGTATCCTCCCGTCACTAAACTCTTCCTCGAGCTCCTCGAGTCCACCATCGCCCGTAGCCTGTACCTTCAAGTCGTTCGACCCTGCCTCGTACGTGTAGATCACCCAGTCGTTGTTGGGCCCATTGAGGACGTCGAGATATGCTGTCTTGAGGGCAGCACTTGATAGATTAATTTGCAGCGACATCGCCGCCTAGCCGCGCCGTACTCGAAGGGCTGCTGCGATGGTGATGGATGATGTCGGAAAGCTGAATGTGGCGGTGTCACCTTTGTTTCTCGTCATGCGGCAGATGCCGATCCTTCCTCTTCCGGAACTCACCTCCAGCGGAAATTTGGCGGAAATACCGTATAACTTTTTTTTTTTTTTTTTGGTGGAACGGTGTCTCTCCCAAGGGGGGAGACTCGCAGAGGACAGAGTCCGACATAGTCGGCCCTGCTCCACGCCGTTTGGTTGCGCGACATGTACGCGCCCTGTCTATCTAGAGATTCACCCCGGGGAAATGCATTTAAGCACTGAGTGTGGGACTCGGTACGGCTATTTCCTTTTCTCCTTCTATCCGCTGCTCTTCTACCCCAAACTCACCTTCCGTCATAGCCCAATACCCACTAAAACCCCGGCAACTCCAGTCCAATCACTTGGGAGTTGTGCTTCGTTCTTTAAAGTCCCTGTCCACGTCGATTTGACTGTGCTGTGTTTTAGGGCCTTTTTTCCGAAGCTACTGTTCATCATCAAACAGTCCATTTCTAGTCTGTCGTTGATCGCCTTCAACCAGGTTTTTACCACGACATCAGCTGGGAAGGGAACATTGTCGTTTTCAACCACACGGCGCACCCGCAGGCTCCATATCGTTTGTATGGATATGGTCATCACTATTCTATAGAATCGTTCTTTCCCGGCTTCCCTTTTACCCTTTTCCGACTTGAAGACTGGGAGACAGCTTGCGAGTAACAGGCCTAATGTAGGTGCTCTCCACTCAATGCCTTTTCTTTCTAGTAGCTGTTTTGTTTTCCTCCAGATTTCTTTCTGTCCTGGGCTTCTACACTCCGTGAGGATGTGGTCTAGTGAGTCTATTTCTCCTCGGCAGTATTTGCAGTACGCTCTCTCCTGGAACTCTTGTTTATAGTTCGGTCGGAGCCAGTTCGTACCCACCATGTACGCGTCATGTGCCATCATCCATAATGTATACCTCATATTCCGTGCTATGTCTTTGTGTCTGAGTGAGTTCCAGAATCTTGCACTCGTTGGTCGGTCTGTGAAAGCGTCTTCCGCTGCTGCTTTTGCATACTCCACGTGTTCTGTGGTTCGTCGGCGTTGCGAGAATTTTCGCATTTTCTTTATTCTAATAGCCTTGTACGCTAACTTCTGGGTCATTTCTTGGAGTCTGGCTCCGGTTATCTTCAGTTTCGGGTTCATTTCTGGTGTAAAGGGTTGCTGGCTCGTTTTGTTCGCTCCCTCGTTCGCTAGTTTGTCTGCTTTTTCGTTCCCTCGGTGGCCATTGTGACCTTTGACCCATTGGAGGAATGTCTCCGTCTCTCTTTCTCTCAGATGCGTGATTGTGTCTTGGATTAGCTCGGCGTTGGGGGTTCCAATATATCCCTCATTTTCTAGGCGTTGTCTTGACTTGATCAGGACATTTATAACATATTTCGAGTCAGTTTCATCTCGTAAATTCTTGTTCCTTGGCGCTTTTTTAATCAAGGTTCTCGTTGCTAACAGCTCACCTACTTGGTTCGTTTGCAGTAGGTTTAGCGGTACACGGAGGGCAGTGTCCATCTCCTCATAACCGTCTATTGTCACTCCTGCTCCTGCTCTTGCTAGTTCACTTCCATTTTCTTGACAGGAGCCATCTGTTGCTGCGCTAACTGTTGTGTGCGCCATGATGTGATGACTTTTGTCCAGGGTTTCATTGCAGACGTCGCCCTCAGTAAATATCCGGAATACGTTTCCCAGTGGGCCGTGCGTCGTCAATGTTTTGTCAAAACGGTCTTGGTCCTCTATCTCAACTAGGTCTTGGTCTTCGAAATCCTCAGGCTGGAGTTTTCTTGGGTCCCATTTTTGGGGGAGTGTGTCTAATAAATCTTTGGCACGTTGCATGCATTTTTGAGGTGTCTGGCAGTCTATATTTTGTCGGAAAGCGACGCATACATAACATGCGCAGCTCTCAGCCCATTCATGGTTTGGATCATCCAGGAATTCCGCAATGTCCTGCATGTCGCCAACCATCGTTGCCTCATGGTTGGTTCGCAGGCAGGTGCTTGCCCTTGAGCGGTTCAGCTTTCTTATCTTTGGGTCAGCATTTATGTGATACCACACGGGGTGTTGTCTGATTATATCTCTTGAGAACGCCAGTCCTTCTGGTCGCACTCCGTAAGTCACCGCGGTCCTCCATAGGTCGCGTAGCTGGCTTGGGAGGGGTATTCCAGACTCCAGTCTTGTTGCCATGCTCGGTTGCCAGGATTGTAGGAATGGGTTGAACTTCAGATCTCTGTTTATGGTTCTGTCTTTCGTTAGGGTTGCTCTCGCAAACAGGTCATCTGCAAAAAGGGCCCATGTGGGTCTATCTTTGGAGATGTTCAGGTAGGCTTTAATTTCCATAACTTTTATGGCTTGATTTCGGGCTTCGATGTCCAGGACGTCCTGTCCCCCTTCGGTCCTTAGGGCAAGTAGGGTGTCAAAATTTACGGGTGACTGTGTTTTGTCCCCCCACATGAATTTTCGGATCCTCTTTATCATCTGTTTCTCTATTGTTTTGGGCATGCCTTGAACTGTGGTAAGGTATTGCGACATTGCACCCACTACCATACTCACTATTAGGCAGCGCCCTTGGATCGTGGGGTTGCTTCGTTCCCAAGATTCGAGAGCAGAGTCTATCTTTTCTAGCTGGCTTGACCAGACGACGCAGTCGTCAATGTTGTTTCTGAACCATGCACCTAGGATTCTGATAGCTTCTTTCTCTTTGACTACATGTATTGTTTCTGGGATTTCTTTCTGGGGTGCACTTATCCTTTTTTCGTTTATGACTCGTTGTCTATATTCTGTTGTACCAATCGGGAGTATTTGTGTTTTTGCAATGTTGAACCGGGCTCTGCTGGCTATGCACCACTTGCATAGGATTTCTTCAAGTTCCTTGAAGTCGTCCTCCTCTGAGAGAAAGGTTGTTGTGTCGTCAGCGAAGAGGTTCACAATTAATCTGTCTGCCCTCCCAGGGATTTCGATACCTTTCAGCTTTGACTCCCTCAGTGCATGTGCTAGCGGTTCTATTGCTATGTCAAATAGGAGGCACGATAGCGGGTCTCCTTGATGGACCCCTCTTCTCACTTGGAAGGGGGAGCTTAGATATCCATTTACCATGACCTTTGTATTTGCATTGCTGTATAGGCTCTTAACTGTGTTGATCAACATCTGTGGTAAGTTGTATGCCTCTAAGGTCTTCCAGAGATAATCATGTGCAATCTTATCGTGGGCCTTTTCTTGGTCCAGAGCTACGATAACACCGTTTGTTTCAGTAGCTTCTGCATAGGCTATAACCATGTGTATTAGTCTTGTTTAATCAACAATTTGTCATCCAGGGATAAAGCCTGCTTGATCCTTGTGGATCAACATCAGGGCTGCTTTGGCCAGTTTGATTGCTAGAGCCTTAGTAAAGATCTTATAGTCCGTGTTCAGGAGGGTTATCAGACAGTAGTTAGATATTTTCTCCTTCTCTTCCTTCTTGTAGATTGGGCACATCCATCCTTCCGCAAAGGGTGTTGTCTCATCTATTCCATACAGCTGTATGTTGTTGAAGGCAAGTGTTAAAAGGTACATGATGTTGAAGGCAGGTTTTCCTTCCTTCATGTTTATCTTGTACCATGCATTGATTGTCTTGTATAGTTCATATGGGGCTCCATTTATGCCCGGAGCTGTTCCATCCTTGGACAGTTTCAGCGTGGTTTCCACCTTCTCCCTTGTTAGCAGTGCCTTTAGGTCTGCTATAATCTCTGGTGAAGGTGAGGCTGTAATGTCTTTAAGCATGTCTCTTATGATTGATTCATGTGTGTCTAGGTTTGTCTCCATATCTTGATTTTGTAGGCCATCGTGGTAGTCTCTTGCCACCTCTGCCATTTTTGGTGAAGATTTCTCATACTTTTTCCTCTCATTTTCTTGGGGGCTCAGCTTTTCCAGTGTATAGATCATGTCTTGCGGTTTCTTGGTCTTGTTTGATCTTGTCCAGTATTTTGTGAGGGCCTCCCCATCCAATCTGTTCTTAGCTGCAGCTCTTTTCCGAGTGTGGGTATGTTTCTCTTCTGCTAATATCTTCATGTCATTTTTGATCTTTGCAGATGTGTTTTTTAATTCCTCTTGGCTAATGGAGTCATCTGTCATTAGGGTGTTGAGCTGTTTCTCTAGGTTGCACTCTTTCTCATTCTGTTTTGACTTTATTATCTTTTCTCTCTCTCTGGTGAAAGCTAGAACATCTTTTGTGAATTTGTGGAGGATTCTCTGTGGGTTGAACTCCTCTGAATGAAGTGGGCCACTGGCTAATACTGCATCGCTCTTGGCTTTCTTGCCTCTTTCCTGTATAAATGTTCTCAGGGTCTTGTCATTTAGCATTGATATGTCCAGGGACCACCTTCCTTTGTCTTGTGCAGGGGCATCCTCACATGTAATTTGGGTCATGATCATGTTATGGTCAAGGCCAGGTAAACCTACTGGTTTTACCTTCCATCCCCTTGTTGAATTTAGCATTTCTGTCTTGAGGTATATCCTATCGATTCTCGATTGTGAGTTTGTCCCATTTTGTAGAAAAGTGAGGCTCTTTTTTGTGGGGTAGACATCTCTCCAGCCGTCTCTCATACCCAGACTCATCTTCATATCATCTAGGGCTTCCCTTGCATCTGCAGGGTCATATCATGCTGGTAGCCTGTCAATTGGTTCCTCAACCATATTGAAATCTCCCATAATTACATCTGGTTTCATGTCAGGACATGCTTGGATGTAGTTCTCTATGTCCATCCAAAAGGATGCATTTTCACTTCCTTGGTGTTCTGTAACATTTGGAGCATACACACATAGTATTGTAAGCTTGTTCCCCCTATGCCATTGTATTCTGATGATCATCGCCCTGCCTGGTATGATTACTCTCTGTTCAATTGAGTCCCAGTTTGTCAGCCATCTATTCAGGACTATGGCAACTCCCACTTTTGCAGTCGGCTTTTCTGGATCTCCTGATATTTCAATTTTTAGCTTTGGGAATATTCTTTCTATTGTTTCCCTTTGTTTGTCATTTAGATGGGCTTCCTGGACAGCTAAAACACCAATCTTTTCCTCACACATTATCTGGTTTATGTGCAACCATCTGCTTTCTTTGTCATCCAGGTTTTTTGATCCGTACCCCCTTATGTTTAGTGAGGCAATCTTTATTGCAGCCTTGGTGCTCTTTTTTGAGCATTTGTTAGATCCTCGGTGTGAGGCAGGGCAGCTACTTTGTCTTCCCTGGTTTATATCCTGGCTATTTCTGTTACTTTGAGCCTGGTTTACAGTTGGTGCAGGACTTTGCGCTCCATTCTGTGGGATGATTTCTCCATCTCTCGAAGGAGGCGGGGTGTCATTATGGAGCCCAACATATCTGTCTGTCATCTCCAAGGCATCACCCAATGTGTTAGACCTATTTGTGTGGCCGTTTAGGACTCTAACATGGTCCAAGGTCGACATGTTGTCCACCATCTGTCTCCTGAAGTTGGGCAGACCATACTCCAGAGCTCTACCACTGGTTTCCCCAGTGGGATGTTTACCCTCCTCATTTTGTCAAGTGCAAACAGTATCCAATCCTTCATTTTCACCTGCATGTCCTCGGAGCTCTGGGTTTCTTGAACTGGGCTGTGAAGGTACTGATACTCGTCCACTGATTCCTATACTCATGCATTCACCATCATCAAGGGAACGGCCAGTGGAGGACACATCACCCTCTCCAGCATGCATGAGGCCATTTGCCAAAGATCCATCGTGTTGTGATATAATCCTACTAGAGCATGAGTACATAGCATGAGGGGGGACTCACCTAGGCCAACTTTGCCATGCCCATCTAGGTGTGGAAGGTCCCCCTACTATCCATGTCCTTGGTGAGAAGGACACAGGTAGTCTGAGTTCACCTTTTACCCAGCTTGGACCCCTTCTGTGGCCCTGGGTCTTTTCCTACAGCCCCAGTTAACCTCAGTTTGATTGAGCTTAGCCAGTGCTATGAGGAACACCGTTTCTTCAATGACACACTTCCCCAATTTTCTTTGAGACTCACCTCTCACTCCCAACTCACTCTGTTGTTATTCAGTGCATCATTTATTTCAAGGAGTAGAAACTTTGATGTATTATCTAGCTGGTAATGTCTATGCACACATGTACTATGGTCACTTTATATCAGGTCATCCTTTATGGCCTTTTCCTCTGACCACTTGAAAACCTCCATGCATCATGAAGTCTCCCCTTCAGCCACCGCATCCTGCTTGGTGAAAACCACCTCAGGATGCTCCAGCATTGTTTTGACTTTCTGCGGTATCCTCTTTAACCTTTGCATTCATCGTCTCCCTCACTGGGCCACGCCATCCTGAGACAATGTCTGGGAAGGGACATGCATGGCTCTGGTGCATTTCACTTTTGCACCAGACACATTCTAGTCTTGCCTTTCTGTCTGCTTTCAGATCCTCAATTCCTACCGTGATGGTAAGAGATCTGATGGCATTAACTAGTTTTCGGTGGTCATCGTCATTTGTCGTGAGGGGTTTTCCAGTGAGCTGCCAGACTCCTACTTCATGGTCATTCTGCAGTGTTAGGATGTATTCCAGGCTCCACGAGTGGGTCATTTCTTCACATGCTGAGGTTGCATGTCCCATGAAGCCTTGACCCATGCGAATCTTGTTCACGATATCAGTGATTGTCCTGTTTTTGCAGACTGCTTTCTTGATTCGTCATAAGGCCTTGGCAATCCTTGCGCTGTCGTTCTCTACTGCTCCACAGTGGTACGTCGCAATCACCCAGCTTTGATGGTTTGTGTCAACTGGGAGGAAATTAAGTACTAATTTCTCGTCAATTGGGAAAGTTTGTTGCCATAGGAGGAATTTCCGGAGAGGTGGTGCAGTGCCTTTAATGAAGAAAGGCCATGGTGTTTGGTAGTCGCATGTTTTCTTTGCCAGGCACTCCAATGGGAGAGATATTCTGTAATCTCCTCTTTCGATCTGGAGACTGTCCAGGATGGCCATTACGTCTTGCTTGAGCATGGTGTAGTTCTGGTAGAACTTCAGTCCTGCACTGAAGGGGATGACAGCGATATACTGGTCATGTTCATCTTGGAGTGCTACCTTCTGGCCCTTGCTCAGGTCCTCAGTGAGTTTCCTGAAGGGGACGTGTAGTTTCAGGTATGCGGTGTCAGTGAACGGTGTTTTTGAGACAGCGGGGAGGGTGGTGATCTGTCCCGTTTTAGCGACCTTGTCATAGGGATAGTCTTCTCTGTTCGTGGGGGTAGTGATGAAGTTGAAGTTGTCCTCCCTCTTCCATACTTTCCTGTGGGCGTCTCGATAAGCTTCAGCATTCTGCACAGCAGCAGCAGCCTCGTTTTGTTTTACGGTGAGTGCAGCTTCAGAGTCGACATCCATGATCTTGTCTGAGGGTTAGTAGCACATTTAAACATCGTATTAGAGTCGTCTCACCCAATTCTCTATTTCTATCCTTGGACATTTCACAGAGCTGCCTTGTTGGGGGTCGGTTGGGGGAGTTGTAGGCGACAGTTTGGCAGAGGCAGAGGGGGGGTGTTGTGAGTCTGGTGGCTTGCACAAGCTCCATTTATACTAGATTTCCTGGTCAGTTGTCTTTTGTAGAAGTCTTTGTTCTTGCCTTTGTTTCGTGTGTGGCATAAGACAATGTCAGTGTTTCCTTGTTCCCAGGTTTACTTCAGATTATGTCGTGTTCAAGTGGCACTTCATCAAGTGGCAATTGTGTCAGGGGGTTTGGGGCGGACGTGCCATTAACGTGTGGTCAGCGGGCACGTGGTGTACTGTGTAGGGCATGTCTACCTTGAAGAGTGTTGGAGGCATTCCAGTCTAAGCTGTGTTGGTACCTGATTTGTAATCACACACACTAGGGCGCTGTGCCCTTTGATGTTCTGTCATCATGTACTTCGTCCCTCTTCGTGGTTTTCCCACTATACTATTGGCCATTGCCAGTGCTCAGCGTGTAAGAATACACGCAATGCTCAGCCTTCTCTGTCTGTGTAGGAGCAAAAGCTGATATATTATACCTGTAAGAATACGCGCAATGCTAACTAGGAGTAAGTACAGCGCTCAATGACAGATATACAAAAAGAGCTCACCTCAGCCTTCTCTGTCCATGTAGGAGCAAAAGCTGAGGTGTGAAGTAAAAGGTACACAGTATATAAAGTACTCTAAAGTCCGAGGAAGCGAGGTAGGTAAGCAAAGAGTAATAAATGGGAATTAAAACAGGGAGTCGCAGAATGCAGTCCAAGAAGTGGATCGTCGCAGCGACGAGCAAGAAGACGGGGTTGACAGTTGCGAGGCGCTCCCGAGGGCTTGGAATGCAACACAGCATCTTTTGGCCGGTTTCATTGTACAGAGTGTTGCTTTGGCCTTCAAGAGTGCCTCAGGTCAGGTCGGCCACTAACAGGACCACATCGGTGGGTGTTCCATTGATATTGCACATGACTAACTGTGTGTGGTTCCTCCTCGTACTTAACTAGAGACATTTGTTAGCTTCCCCACTTAGTGGGTACTAGTCCCTTGAGCCATGTAGAGGCCAAACGCTGGACTGCCACCAGTGGTGGTGGTGGTCCTTGTTCAAGGGAAATACCATATAACTTTAATACCGTCAGGCCACGAAGATCCTTCCCCGAACACTGGCGCATCAGTGAGCCTTGACTAAGGTCTTTGACATATAGTGCTGTCACAGATTTATCTTCATCATACTTATGCTTGACTCCTCTTTGCAATCTTTGAAGGCCCAATTATGCACGATTACTTATCAGACTGGGCACGACAACCGTAGCTTCATTTACCATCCACTGGGTCTTGTCTTAGTTTCCAACTCACTAAAACTACATAGCTCTCAATGGCACTTTCTTCTGACCTCTGTCAAATGAACCTTCGCTTGAACGTTTGACAAATTTGAACCTTCAAGTGAAGCACTCAATATCGCGGCGTTGAACTTGGTGGCGGATTTCGGTGCCGCTCTGTCTGAACTGTATACATTGATGACCAGAATTTTCAACCCCACGCTTATCTTGCGATCGCTTTTCCCAGCTACCAGTGCTCAGAAGACTCAAACTGCGATTCTCAATTTGTATCTCCTTTGAATCTACCAGCATCTCCCCAAAAAAAATGACATTCTCTAAGCCTGTATATGAAAATATGCTCGGTCATGGCTGCATCTAGTACACCACGTCATGCTATCCAGATTGCCACCTTCTCATCACCTTCCTTGGGGCGTTCTCAACCACCCAAAGTTCTAAATGATAAATTGCATCAGGACTGCCAGTAAAAAGGGCCACAAAGTATGTTCCAACATACATCCTGGACATTAATGCATCATTGATGATGCAGACCACCGTATTGTCCATTGTTTCTAGAAATTTTTGATAACCTTTCGTATGGTCAGTGTCTTAGTCCGGTGGCATCTGGGTGGCGACTTGAGACCACCATTCCAAATCATGAATGCAGGCTAACACCTGTACAAAAGTCCAACAGTCCAAACAATAATGCAAGATGAACCTGAGACAAGACAGACAAAGAAAAACCAACTTTCGGAGGTGACATTTACAGAGTATTGTCACAATCACGTGAGTGACTAGGTATCGCTCAATCTACTATAAAAACGGACAGATTCATCAATTACTCTCCATCCTACCCCTACGGACTGCTGTGCAGACCTGACTATCCCTTCCTTGAGTGTTCCATTATTTGCCCACCTTTGCTGATCTTCTCTGTGTTTAGGACACACTAATCCAAGCCTCAGCTAGACGAATGTATTCAAAAATTAAAGTCAATGTATGCAGTACTTGCTCTTCCTGTCTCTTTTCGAGTTTTCCTAACGATGCGTTTTAGAAGCAAGAGGCGACCCGAGGCGCAGGAAAGCACCATTCAGAGAAGACAAATCATACGGTTTTAGGTCCATACTCACCGCCGATGACAGTGACATCTGGAAATAGAGCCAAGAAGGAAGACAAGTTACTGTATGTCCCCTTGTTCTTCCTTCTATCGGCATAAGGCTTATTGGTTCCTCTCAGATACCCCTCGATATCAACTGACCCCTCGCTGCCCTACAAGTGTGCATGTGGCGCGTGTGACAAGACCTTTAAGAAGGTGAGGGAGGCTGTAGCCCATGCAGCAACACATGAACGGTATTCGAGTGAACTTATCTGCCCGCTGAAGACATGCAATTTCAAAACCGAATTTTTAAGGAAGATGTATGATCATATAAGGAGCTCCAAGCACAAAAACTTGGACGAGCTGTACGTATGTCTCGGCTGCTGCAGAATCTGCATTCGTCAAGAAAACCTCAAAGCTCATCAGAGTAAGTTGCACGACCCAAATTGCGTGAATCAAATCTCTCCTTATATTCTGCTTGATATATAGTTTTCTTACTTAGTTTTAGGTACAATCGTATCAGCGATAGATAGATTAGTGTATTTCTATCAGCACCAACCTGTAGAACTATCATCATCCCCGTTTTCTGTTTAATAGTCTCCGAAGGAACTTATGCTTAATTACCGCCCGAAAATTAAGATGTGTATTTAACATTTCATTTAGAGTGTGAGGAACTCGAAAATAGCGGCTTCAGAGACCTTAACAGATAACGAGTGTGTCGAGGCGACAATGGTCTCAATTTTGTCAGCGAAAAAATTCTAATTGGCTACGCTTTACGCGCCTGCTTACCGGTAACGTTTGAGATACACCTATAAGTATTGAGTAATAATCTTACTGTAGACACGTCAAGTCCTTGTTGAAATGTAACTAGCCTCTGTTACGGAAGCCCGTCGCAAACTAATATTGAACCTGTCCAACTTTCAAATCTTACGGGTCGACCATTATGGTATCGAGCGTCCTGAAATACAGATGAATCGCAAGTACATCCACTTCGTCCACACCTTTCTCCCGACACATTTTCTTAGCCACATCCGGTGCGAGAGATTGTTCATCCGAGAATTTGTATGGGAGGCTGGAGCCTCCTCCGGTCTGAAAACCCCTTCACCGAAGGGCATTTGTAGTGTTGCCGAAGTCCAGTTCGGTTCAGAACCGATGCCTCTGGCTGCGAACACGAACGTGAACGTCTTCTGTCCCAGTAAACGTGAACGGAAACGTGAACTGAACGGGCGTTCACGTTCAACAGCATTCGGTTCATGTTCAGAACCCATTCGAGTGCAGTTCACAAAGGCAAGTCACTTGACATTGATCTGTACTGTTTGTATTGCGATATCGACGTGCTAATTGGTGAGCCCTATACATATCTTGATCATTTACGAAGCCGGCTCCCACTCAGGAGTTTCCCATAGGGTAGCCTCTTCTGCTGCACTAATAGACACATTGTTGAAGTGCTGTCAGACCAAAACTAGGACTATCGGACGCGACTTGGATGAATCGTCGTGGTCAGTGATGGTGGAATGTGGTGGAGTCAGGTAGCCACATGGCAACCACGGAACCGCGCAGCCATCACGGCAATAACGGCAATGGAGAATTTTGCCTTGATTTTGCCAATAAAAATAGCCTCAGTGCTTGGCTAGCTCAGCATTCGAACACGTTCAAAGAGCGTTCGGATTTTTCTGGGAGCTGTTGGACGTTGAACTGAACGGAGTATATTTCGCTGAACCGAAACCGAACCTGAACTGAACCTCAGGTTCAGTTCTGACGTTCAGCGTTCGGACCGAGGTTCTGAACTGAACTTCGGCAACACTAGGCATTTGAACCCAAGTGGGGCTGTCTCCAGCTTCCAAGCTCGTACCAGACACTTCTTCGAGCAGTATGGCACGCGCAGGCATCCACTGCAAAACTGGAACTTCCTCCCAGAGTTCGTGAACATCTCCAAGCACCCCGGAGAGTGACACCGATCGCTGGTAGTAGCCTGGCGAATGAGCCTCCTGTACGCCATCCAGAAATGGTTCTCCTTCTCGTGCTCTTTACATAGGGCGCGAGAACCTTCGATGATGAGAGGAATGACGCTTGAAGGAGTACCTCTTTATGGTCCTGCCAAGTTCGCTAATAGTAATAGGCAACGCAATGCGAATGACGGAAACTACGGCACCGAAACCTGCCCTAGAGCCCACGTCATCGCAGATGAACCGGGCCGGACGGAATAGCGAGATGCTACAACCTCGACACCATGTGCATCAACCCTACCCTAGTGTAGGAGTTAGCCTTCCCATCGAGCAGATCACCTGGAGAACATCCTCTCGCAACATTTGTAATAACCTCACTTTCAATGCTCTGGCTGAACTCCCTGGTCAACACAAGTGGGACAAACCATCGATTCATCGTTGTTCGATATCAGGGAGACAGATGCATCTACTTAACTCTGAATCGACATCATGATATATAAAGGTAGCAGTTGTAGCTTTGAAGGAGCGCATATACCATATATCAGGATGCACATGGTCCTTAACGCTGACTCCCATCTTCATCCTCCTTTCCCTTTTTCTCCCTTTCCCACTGTCAGATGTCCAGCAATCTGATAATACTAGACGAGTTGGCATTTTCCCCGGGCTTCAGTCCCGCTTCTGTGTGGATCCCTGATTCTGGCCGTCCGAGGAATCAACAGTGGTATCAACATTATTCTTCTTGGGCAAAGTATAGCAATGCGAGTAGCTCTACATATGGATCCTTCTCAGTTACGTTCGAAGGTGCATTTATCTTACTTTGACTAAATGAAGCATATTTTCAATCCTTTAATAGGTTCTTCCATTACCTTCACCGGTAACACTCCTCCTGGAACAAAAAAGCAGACTTTCTCCGTCTCCATTGATGACACATACACATATGTCGCTTCATATCCTTCTAAGCATACATATATGCAGTGGTATATGTCACCGACGCTAGAAGAGGGAAACCATACCATCACTCTCACAGAGATGGATGGGACCGACGTGGACTATGCCCTCGTCGGTGTCCACAATCAGACAACTGTCCTAGGTAAAGACATCCTGGTGGACAGCAGTAATGATAATATCGTCTGGGTTGGACACTGGCAGACAAATACAAGTACCCTAACACATACGAACGACTTTCACATCATCAATCATCCGCTTGGGAACTCTACGAAGGACAGTAGAACTGTTGGGGACTCTTTTTCTTTCCAGTTTACAGGTCAGTTCGGAACACTTTTGAGGTGCCGACTCCAGCCTAATACAATGAACAGGGACGACCGTATCTGTATTCGGGATCCAGAGAAGTTCTATAGACGGATCCGTCTCCGCTGATTTCAGAGTAGATGGAGGGAAAGCCACCACTTTCTCTACAACCAGTGCGAGTTCTGGTAATGATTTGGCCAACACGATGTTCTTTTCGTCTCTGATCCTCGATTCTGGAGTCCACACGCTCATCATGAACATTACAGCGGTCGCTGGTGACCAGTCACTGAAGCTAGATTACATCACCTATTCTGATCAGGAGTCCAATGGCAAAAACTCGTCATCACCTTCAAGTAGTAGTACCAGTCCCTCCAGCTCGAATTTGCATTCTGGTTCTAGCGCATCGGATTCAGCACCAAAAGTGACCAACTCCAAACAGATTGTTGGAGGCGTGGTGGGCAGTGGTATTGCGTTGCTCCTCATAATAGCAGGTGCACTGTTTTTGTGGCGACAAAGAAGACAAACTTATCATCAGGCTAATTTGATGAGCTCGTCCCAACCGTTTACCTGTTCGTTCATTTTCCGTTCAGATTTGGTATACTTTTCTGACACTTACGTTCTTTCAAGACGATTCAGAGCAAGCTAGCATTCGCCAGGCTGAGTCTTCTGTTCCAGTACCCTCCAAAACCGAGCAGAAGTTCAGGACTAGGCAAAAAAATGGAGGCATATCGGTTGAGAGATCCACATCGACTGCTGGCTCCTCACATGTGTCCCCTTCATCGCCTACCCTTTCCCGACCTCGGTCTGCCTTCGAGAATCAAGCGGAAATCAGACATGGACAAAATGTGATCAACAGTTTAATAGCCCAGATAGAGCAACCCTCGACGGAAATGGCACAGATACAGGAGCTGCGGAGTCGAATTGAGATGTTGACTGAGGAGAACATGCGGTTGATGGGGGTACCGCCGCCAGCTTACAGAGACTAAAGGATTCCGCCCAGCGTGTGGGATATAGCATTCCTTTGCCGCACTTTGACATCGCTAAGTGGATGGGCTGCGAGAACAGCAGATACGATGGACCTGTATATTTTCTAGAGGCCAAAGTCAGCACTAAATAACACACATACGCAGAGGTGTCGGTTGAGGTGGGGACCATAACTCGACGTCGCTCGCATCACCAGACTCACTGGGTCGAATCTTCACCAATACAACGAAGGATCATCAATCTGCCCAGTATGCGAGTAAAGATGTAGACAATGAGAAGAAAAGATTTCTACCAAATATCTTGTGCATACAGGCGATGCTACTTGTTGTCGCCGGTCGGGGACCTTGAAACCAGTATATTTGAAGAGCGTGTTATGAGATGATAACTGACGCGACGACAGGTCCTCTCCATTCGACAGCACGTCTCGTTGGCAGCCCTACCGTGAGTCGTGACCTTGTCGTCTCTTGCCGTGCAGTCAGAGGTACAGGTATCGGTCTGTTGCAGAGACTCGCATGTACTGCAATTTGTATGAAGGGGCATTTTTCTGTGATTCGAGCAGGTCAATCTCGCTGTCTACCATCAATTACTTGTCAGATCTGAAACCGAAGGAGAAGTCAACTTGAAGGAGAGTTGAATTCGAAAAGGGCCGCGTGGCTGTGCGCGGTGCACGGTACCATCCACGTGATCAAATTGCCGACAGCATCTCCTGCCCTTTCCGTTCACCTTTCCTTCCTCCATCACGATTCTGCAACAACGGGTCGTAGATCTTTTTCTCTCCTTATTCGGGCTGCTGGCGCTTTCTGTGCTAACTGCCGACTCGACCGGCTCGATAACTTCGTTCCAAAACCTCCCAGGACGACTAGCCAATTCGGCGACTCGGGGATGGCCGAGAGGACTGGTAAGTGCACGTAGGCAGAAGAATTCAATAAGAGGTTATGCACCTAGTTCGGGTTTCGGATGATTTGAAGTCCCAGTTTGGAGATTTTGGGACCAAAAGCTCCGGAGTCCCGAACTTACATGTACAACCGCGGACCGGCCAATCCGTCCTTCCCCTTCGACCTCGTCTACCGCTTTGCCGTGCACCGTCGTGCTACATTGGGATTGACTCAATGCCTATGATTTCTGAGGTCCTCTAAGAGGACTGTTGACCGGCAACACTTACAGTTCCAATTCTTCGACGTGGCGTCGGATCCTATGTCTGTCTTCATTCGCACCTCTCAGTCCTCTGACTTGTTGTCATGTCTTTCCGTGCAATAGCGAGTTTCCCTTATCATGTAGACCTTGGCTTATGCACAACAGAAGGGAGTGTCAGAACGACGAAAATTCTAGCGATGGTCGCTTAGATAAGGACTTGACGCTAGCGCTTTGAACTCAGTTCCCTTAATGTCACCTCCTTTGTTGCGACCTGATGCTTCCATCCGTTTTCTAGTAACCTGCGAACAATATCGAGGTTTTCGTCAGATATCGTAACTCCTGTCTTCTCTGGACCTGGGTCTGGACGAAACTCCCGAACACCAAGTTCATTCGAGCGAGCGTCTAGAGAGAAGAGAAGGCACGATTCAGGCGCCAACTTTTAATTCAATGTATCAAGGTATCAAGACCACGCAGTCAATGGACGGAGAATTGATAGGGCCAAATACAGCATCATGAAAGACGATGTAAACGCTGGTTTGCTTTGAGGAAAATCGAAGATGCCCCCTTTGAACTCAATTATGATATGGACCATTAAACTACGGCTGCTACTAGGGTCGAAGGGGTATGTCTAAAACAGATAGAATAATTTTTTTAATCTTGATGGGCGTTCATTTACGAGTAGGGGACTGGTAGATTGCCAAACACCAACGTCCCAGTGCCGTCACCACTACCTCTCTCCTTTGACGGCCGTTCTGCTGTCAAACGCGGTATGTACTGTATGCCGAATACAACAGGCCCACGTATCTAATTGGTTAGCGTTTAGCGCTACATCACAAAATCAAGACTAAAAATGTATTAGACGGCACACGACTGAATCTGTTCCTTCAAAAACGTCTACTCGGCCGTCTATAACCTTTTGTATACAGATAATTTCCGTTGCAATCAATCATGCAGCCTGTGCATTTCATTCCACTGATATGCTGTACTGCCATGTGTTTCTCCGGCTCTTGAAACCTCCGTGCGATGTATGGTAAGTACGATCTACTAAATATTATGCTTGTTGGTATCACAATGGGTTCCCGATTTACGCTGGTGCCTAATTTGTTTGTCCCATGGCTATATCGACAGGATCTACAACCATGCTGTGATTCCCAGACAGGTATAGTGCTTTCTCATTCTGGCATGGACTCCATTCTCTCTGATCTTCGACGTACGATGAGAAGCGAACCGACAGCAGGCTGCCGAGCGCCAGAATGTATGACTAAATACAGCGCTTGTCACTCAATTTGATGCTGGACTCTTTCTCGGACTAAGTCATGCATGGGGCACTTTCGAAAACGAACCAGTGTGGTATCATTCACTACTTCCATGTAAAAGATGCGTGTCACATTCTTTTCATAACACGGTCAACGTGTGAAGTGCTCACCCATCATCAAATATCTTGAAATGTGTTATATAGTTATTACAGGTATCCCGTCAAATCATCTTCACCTTTGCCCTCTGTATTATATGTTCTCCCACATCGTAGTTCATCGTCTGTGGGCGCCCACAGGTACTCAGAATCCACATTTCTGTACTCCGTACTGAAGTATCGAAGAGGCTCAGATCGAACAAGCTGTTTCCGTATGCTTCAGGGCATTCAAAGGAGGTTAGTTGATAACAGTCTGTTGAAGAATTGTGATGACCAGCAGGTGTAGATATCTCCTTGAAGCGCATGTCGGGGGGGATTCCGGAAAATGGGCGTGTGTATCTTAAAGCGATGCTCAAAGCGGGCGCCCTTGAAGGCCAGATATATGTTGCAGCGGATGGCGAGTCAGGCAATTTTCGCGCCGTAGCTTTGCTCTTCCCTCCTGGAAGACGCATGTTTCACAGGTACTATGCCGGTCTATGCGAACGACATACTACTTATATCGCGCTTCAGTGACGCTCAATGCAAGTATTGGAATACATTCTGGGAGTTATTAGACTCGGAAACACAGGAATGGTGGAATCAGGTATGGAAAATTCATCAGGAAGAGTCGGAACTCTTAACTCAGGCTTTGATCACGCAGTTCAAGGAGAAAATGACCCAGATCGAGAACGAGGTCTTTGGACCCAATGTAAGGATGATAATCCCTTCCATGATAGTACTAACACTGCGACTCAGGGAATCTTAAAATTGTGGTGGGTTAACCTGATGGCCACCGATCCACTATATCAACAAAGAGGGTTTGGTTCTGCACTTATTTCTAACATATGTAACATAGTGCATATAACCATCCTGTAATCATCTTCCGTCGGCTGACTGTGTTTTCTTTATAGGTGTCAAAGCATGAACCGCAACGTGACATTGGTCTTGCGACGCAGAGTAACGAAAAGGTATAGAATCCTTCTGATCGATGGCAATATATCTCTAACCTCAATTTTAGAGCTTATGGTACCAGAGTTTTGGTTTCAAGGAAAGAAAAGGAGTCGATATACCTTCTAAGCCATTTGGAGATCACTTTCCTTGCTATATGCTCTCTCGTTCCAGTAGACTTATCGACTCGCATGTCTTCTGAACTATTCTGAACGCGATTTAAACCCGTTGCCGTATCATTAAATGCGTGAGCCAGTCTGTAGACTGTCCAACATTCCAGACCTCAACTACCCACTACTTAACTTCGTCACGAGTCACAACAGAGCAACCCAGACGGCGCGAGCCGTTGTAGAACCTAAGGCCCCGGAACCCGATAGGCGGGAAACTCAAAATCAAAACTTGAAACTCTCTTAGTACCTACACCATTACCACAGTAGAGCAGAACAGCATAGAAGATTTTCAGAACGCCGCACCCAGGACCACTTCACAACTGTGGAAATTGCCCTTCGGAGCTCGATATCGCTAAGCTGGCTATGCACGAGGAACAAGGTAGGGCTCATTGGTGATCGCGGATGACTCTCGCCAGCATCTGGTCCTTAATGTGTACGAATGCTTGTGACGAACATCACGAACTATCTGGCAACTCATCATGATACGGGGCTAGTTTTATAAGAAATAATCTTGAGCGAAATGAAGATGCCTTACAGTACGATACTACTCTAAACCTTTTCCTTCTGCGATCCCAACACCACGCATGTGGATTCAGTCTGCTCGGAATCCCCTGACGCCGTAAACATAATTGAAGACAATTGAGAAGCCATCTGTTGCGTCCATCCTTGTCCCAATGCCACTCGAAAAATGATAATCTGTGGTGACAGGGCCTGTATCCCAATGGTCAAATCACTCAAATGAAAGGCTGTATATGTACTCACGCCAAAGGTCCCCCAAATAAATGTGAAAGCGGGTGCTACGTCCATGTTCTTTCCGTAAGTGATGGCGAAGACGACTCCGAAAAGGCTGTAGGGAAACACAGACTCCACTAGGAGGGCAAGCACTCCGGTGTACATTCTGATCGTATCGGGTAATGCTTCGTTGTGTCCTAGTGCAGCTTGTAGCTGATGGCGAACCTTGAGGATGCGTATGATGATGAGTATCGTTACGATTGCATTCAATGCTACGGATAGAGAAGCCCAGGGAACCCCAAATTCAACTATCTTTCCTCTGAAGAAGTTGCTCCCGGGTATCGCGCTTTGCACTGTAAGCAATATTGCCATGGCTTCACTGTCATTCAGAAAAAGCAAAGCAATCACAATGAAGGATCATACACACCTAATGCACCAAGATAAAGAAGTAGAGGACAAACGATGATTGAGAAAGTGGAATCCCAGATAATATAGCATCGATATAGCTGCAAAGTATCATCAGACTCAAGGACCATCCGGTGAGATAGAAATGCGCAGACGAGAAGGGCATCACCAAGGAAAAAAGACACCTGAGAAGCTACCGTTCCTAGTGTCTGCCACCATACTGCACTATTGGCATTGAGATAGCCAAGGGGACCTCCGAAAATGTCGCGTTGATCAATCCACATAAATTCTGCGAATACAATATTGGCGAAAGATGAAATGGTAAGTAGAGCAAGCAGAGTGCCGCCAACTACCACGTATAATCTATGTGAATGAGACCGTGCTGAACTTCCTGCGGCCATGAAGAGGTAGACCGAATGAAAGTACATATAGAAATCGATCCCTGATCATATATATTTGAGCAATGTACGCTTGTGGCTTAATTAATCCTACTACTCACCGTAGAGGATGGCCTTGAATATTATCCCATAGTATATTGAACGCTCAAGAGAAGAGCCATTTTGAGAGTCTGACATTAGATATGTAGCCTTGAAGATATCTGAGAAGAGGAATGAGTGGAGCATATCTTCTGTAGCTGGCATGACTTTTGTATCCTAACGGCAGAATTTCAGATCGACTCGGAATGTTCAGGCTGCCGTAGTCCTAGAATCCGAGTCACTCAATTGACTTTTCGAGCCAATCTACAAGCTTGGAAGCAAGCGAGCAGGATGAGTTGAACATGCTATATTCACAGAGTGTAGCGGCAAAGCGGTGACAGTGTCCCTGGTCGGGCGGTTGATGATCGGATCCACCGGTTGGCTAAACACCGAAGGGTGGTTCTGATATCAACATCTGCTCTTTACGGGTTCTCCTCCAATCTCCGCCGTCATGCCTGTGCTAAATTCCCCAAGATTATAAATTTGGATATGCCAGTCTGGGCGCCAATGTAGATAAACGAAGTCGGGCGTCAGTGAGATTCTAGGATCCGACGTGTCAGCTACTTACTACATAGAATTTTGCTATTCAAAGTACTCGGGTACACCTGATCGTTCCTCGCGCCTCAATCGATAGGAAGTGTACTCATTTCGAACCAGTTTCATTCGCGAATAGACGCCTATTCAGTAACTTAACATGTACCTCCGTGAAGCGCGCGCTAGAGACTCAGCGGTACGACCACAGCGGCGTTATAGCCGCTCATAATTGTAGCTATAGTTGTCGAATCATAAGTATGACTTTGCTCAAAGGTTCGGAACCGAGCGATTGTTAGGTTTTTTAAGTCGCTCTTTCTTTAGTTTATCTGGGGACTACACCCTAGTAACACATGCCTCCGTCTATGGAGAACTCGTATATTCCCCTCTTGCCACTTGATGTCCCTTCTCGAGACATAGAAGCACGAAAATGCAACGGTGATCCAACAGTAAAGCAATTCTCGAGACCTCTCTAACGGTTCTTATTCACGATGCAGAAATTTGGGACCGAATTGTCTGGTGGTCGACGATGATTATCCTGGTCTGCTCGCTATTAGACACCGGAGCGCTCCTTACCCTGCTCCTGGTGCCTTATTGGAGTGAATATTCTCCAAATAGCGGAATACGATTGTAAAGCACGTATTCTGGCTTACAGGAGATGTATTCACAGAAACGGCTTGAGAGTTCCACATATGCACCTGTCCTCAATCTTCCAAGAGTGATGATTCAGGTCGACTCTTCTACTCCTAACATCGTCATGGCCCCGTGGAGGAACACATACTTGTCGGAATATGGTACTATTCAATATAATCGCCGTCATCTCCTCGTATCCCCAGAGGTCAGTCGTGAATTGCGATTAAAATGTATTTTCCTAATACTGATTGAAATTACACAGGTTTCCACTCTAGCGCAGTTTCACGTCGTTGATTTTGGGATGGAGAGCTGCAGCATGTCTTTGAACGTTCCTGTTGAGATGGACACTGGATTCGGAAACCACACTGTCATCGACGTATGGAAGGTAGAAGAGAAAGGGAAACTGAATGTTCGATCCCTTTCTTGGAATACGAAGCCCTCTCGTCTCTTTCTTGTCGGGTCATTCGCACTGCCTGCGGCTACCATTCAGCAGCTCCCTAAGTTCGAATGCCAGTCAGGCAGCTTGCAGACGTTTGAATTGTCCTGCAGAGGCAATTGCTTTATCGAGGCTGTTGCTGATAAACGCGATGCGATCGGTATGTGAATCCGACTTCATCTTATCCTGACTTCTTGGTAATCGTGATTCGTAGGTTTATATCTTGAGCAATATCAAACCTTATGAATGAGCGGGATAATCTGGCGCTTCGCTTATGTACCATCTCCTGGTTGTAATTACTCTCTTTGGACTTTACGATGAATTCAGTGTTCTCCACGAAGTTCATATCCGGTCACTATGAAAACACGAAGTACAAATGTTATTTCTTGAATAATTTCACGACACACTGAGCTTAAAACAAACAAATGCACAACGGCCACAAATGACAGAAATACAAATGGTATCTTCGCAGTGAACGACTACAGAAAGCTAGCTTCAGACGAGAAACATAAGTGCAAGGAGGGTATTCCTTACTTGCTCAGGTTATTCAGACAGATTCTGGAGAGGCGAACCAATCTGGACCCGCAAGTAGATCGCTCATTGCTTCAGCTGAAGAACAACGTCAGTAACAGGACACGACATACAGCAGCAACCATACCTTCCAAGTCGTTCTTAGGCGAAACAGCGCCTAGGACTGGCACAAGATTGATAATAGCAATATAAGCGATAGCAAGCGATAACAACAACTTCATTGTGGTGGAAGGCAATGTAAGGATACACTACCCGACTCCGCGTATTTATACAGAACAAAGGACCACTATTGCCTCAATCAACTTGATACTCGTTTGGCCGAAAAATCCTGATACGTATCAGTGAGAAACGGGAAGATTTATCAAAATCAACGCCCACCTATGTTTGGAATGAATTCGCTGATTTTCCTTCACCATCGAATACACCATATCCCAATCTTTACATTTATAGATATCCGTAAATACTTCGGGCTTCCCCCACCCGACGACGTCATCAAGATGCATACTCGCTCGACAGAGAACCATTTGACGAAGATAGTTAACGCAGTGATGAACGAGCTCTGACGAACCGTTATGGTCCCAAATGCTACCGCGTTTCACAATTGCCGTACGAATGATATTAAGGCAACGGAGCTGATGGAACATGGATATGGAAAACACTTGCTCATGTGGTCCAAGAACAACCAACCCATTTCCAGGGAAGAGCGTCTCCCATTCACTATCTGCAGCGGTACCGTTCAGCTGGTAGTGAACGGAATCTTCGATGAATGTTTCGACATTGCGCAGAGGCGCCATAGGAAATTCTCGGGGATAGTCAGTTCCCAAATAGCCTGTGATGAGGTTAGAAAATATATACTGTATCGGAAAGAGTGTACCCACTGAACTCCACTGCTCTAGGGATATGTTCCGGGAATGTCTGCTGCCACGCGGCCTGAAGCCTGAGAAGTAAGCCTAGTTTCATGGCGCCCAACAGCGCGATGAAAAGGACTGGAGGATATCCGAGGAGGGTGTTTCTGACCATGGTATAAGGTTTGGAACGTATCCCAGCGGTATCGAACTTTATGGGTGGTAGATGCTTTGTACGTTGGCGAGGAAAGTATATATATATCGCACGAGGTTTCGATTACAACCAGGAGTTTGAGGATTCCACGGTCACGGAAGGATCTCCGACTTCATCTATTGATGGAAGACGAATATTTGGGTTTGGTGAAGCCACATACGGAGAAAGGTGTCTCAGTGTAGCGCCCGTTTCGTATCACATCTCTTCAACACGGACCACCATGATGCCTGCACTATCTAAGCATAAGATAGCTGTCGTTTTCCGCGCTGTTGCGGCAGTATTTTCGATATGGTACACCTATACTCTTATCTGTTTCGTCAAAAACGTACAGCACAACGCTCGAATGGTATCTGTGATAAAGGGTGGTAAGCCTCCAGTTCAATTATTCCATAGGAACGAAAAGGGTCTTACAGACGTGAAGGAAACGATGATACTAGCCTTGTCAGGATGGTAGGAGAAGATACGGTGCATTTCCGTCACAGCAGTCCAACAGCACAAATGGAGTGGAAATACAGCTATCCACGAGGCTTAGGCTCATTTCGTGCTGGTCCGGACCATCTCGCCTATTTCATCACGACGTTCCACGAGCTGCACTGTGTCGAGAGCCTAGGAAAGATGTTGGTTACAGCACATAGCCAGGATTGGGGACATATGCAGCACTGCCTCAATATGCTTCGCCAGCTAGCGCTATGTCACCCAGATTTGACGCTAGAGCCAGGAGATTTCATGGAACGTAACTTTACAGAAAAGAGGGTCGGCGAAGAACATATTTGTAATGATTGGAAAGGAGTGTCTGACGCTGGAACGCATAACTGGGTTGAATGGTACGAGTGGAGAAAATATGCCGGTGTTGTTGATAGCAAGAAGCAGAACGGGCTGTAGAGTATAGCCGAAATGAAAGGACTAATCCAGAAGCGGAAATTCAAATTTCATCGTCTTTGATACTGCGTATCAGGGAGAAGGGAAACAAATGAGAGCAGCCCTGGCCGCTTAAACAAATACTGTGATGCAGACACTTTATCAAAATTGCCATCCGCCTTCAGAAGACAGAAAACGTACCTAAACATCCAATGTTACTTACCTCCATACAAACTACGGGGGGGTGTGATTGGATTCATGTCGCCACTGAGCAGCATTCTTCAACGAAATGGATCAGATACGAACATGCTGTTATCCACTGTAGGACGTTCCGAGAGGTAAGCTAGTCTCCGACGAAAGAAGAAATCGACGGAGAAGCTATGATTCCCATGTGGTCGCGCTATTGAACTTGACGAGGGGACCTTCTTTTTCTAGACGAAGAGTGTGAGTGATGAAAGTACATTGTAATACCATACCGGCACCGGTTATCATTTCTCTTGCATCCTGGCTACCTGAAGCAGATCGTAAAGAAATGGTGGAGACTGTGAGGCAAACCGGTAAGCTCGCTCACAGTTCAGCATTACGCACAGAACGACACAGTTCAAATTAGATATACATATATGTGGGTGCCACCGTCACCGTGCCAGAAACTTCATCAAAGTCCGGGTTATCGCAAAGCACGCACTTTGCGGCATTTAGAGCCGTTGAAGGACCGGAACCAACGGATGAAGTGTTCCCCAGAGCCTGCAAAGTAGAGAAGGAAACATAGGGATACTTCCGAGCGGGGCAGATCGTACGGGTCCAACATCCACCGCGGCAATCCGGGCCGTTTTGTCATGGGGACTGAGTTTGAAAAAGCGCCCATGGGCCGAACATTCCGGTGCCTTTGCCGAAAAATTACAGGCACCGTATCGAGACACTGACGGTCTTCAGCTGGCATTTGAAGGAAATATCGATGGTCCTCGTTGGTTGATATCCAGCTAACGGCTGAATTCATGGAAGGAGTTGTGTCTTTTCGGGAAATTGAGCTTTGAAGAAGTCCTGACAGGCAATGGTACGTTCCGATTTTACAGTGATAGCCCCAATTATAACATCTTCCAACAGCGTTGACTGCGGTCGACAACATCTTACTGACCTGTCTTCCTTGCGGAAAATTCGCATTACAAATTCTATTTCTTGCACCAAACTGCAGGGTAAGCCGCCTGCAGGCTCGGGGTGAGATGACTCGCCAGCATCCTATCCTAGAGGGGGCAGGTGAAGCTTGAGGCGGTGTGGCAGTTTCGATTTGGGACCACCAGCGGCATCTTCACGTGTACGGTATTGGACTTTACGCGGAATGGTCGAGTAGGCCATTAGATGTACGTGTCATGCTGACTATGCGCGGGTGTTTCTGAAGACTCCTTGCTTTAGGCTGCGAAACGATTGCTGGAATCATCAGACGTCCCTGACACTCCAGCTTCCACGACGAGACAAAAATCAGTATGATTTTTGTGGACAGCTGATACAACACGTCGCTGGAATCGAGGCCTTCAGGTTCATTGATATTGCTCTTGCATCAGGCTTTTGCCGGAGAACAGCCGATATTAACTACGCCGGTCTATCAATTTGTACGTAAATATCTGCGTTTCGCAATAGGTTTCCCTCTTAACTAGGCCCTGAGCCCTCTTTTCTTCTTTGAACGCTTTCGGTCACCGCTTCGTTTCTCGTAGCCGAAAGGTGAATCGGTTATTCGCCATCTGTGTATGACCTCTAACACATCACACAGTTTGGGTCGCTGTAACAGGGTGTCTGCATTCATGTGATGTTATATGATGCTCTCCATGGCAATACCACATCCATCTGCTAATCGCGTACAACACTGTCTACGCTTGGCCCATGGTGCCTTCATGTTTGCAATATGGGGCGCCTTTTCCTGCTAATGGTATTCGAACTTGTCTATCAGTATCATTCGCAGATCTGAGAAGACCACGACGTGCCTTAGCATTCTCGCACCCGACAGCACCAGTCCCTTGGGACGAAGAAAGTTTATTCGCAACTATCGAAATCCCCCGGGTCCTGTTGAGCCGTCCACGCTGGCGTGACTTTCATTGATTGCTATATCACGGACTGAGTTGTCCACCCGTAACACCTCATAATGGGCAAGTACAATGCTGGATGATCTGCCCCCACACGCCTTTGTTGGTCTGCTATTCATATTTCAAGCGACGATGGTCGTCATCGATTCCCGTTCCATGAATAGTAGGAGTCCTCGTCAAGGTGTCGCACGGGGGGGTTTCCCTGATATGCACACATGAATTTTGGCGATGATGCAGGTCGGCTTCCCTGCGAACTCGTGGATGTTTCATCAAAAGTCAAGCGCGATCATTGATATTTTTCGCTATATCGTTTGATGTCGATACCTGGCCCTTTGTTCGAGCAGAGTACGGGATGGTTGCGAGGCACGGGAGACGATGGCTTTGTTTTTCGCTTATGGATTGCGTATTAATGCTGATTGGCAACGTCGACATTAGAGCTTGACTTTTGTTCGTCCTTTCAAACCTTTGATTATCGAACAGTTATTAATGGAGTCTTGACCAGGTTCTACGTCTCTGGCGTGATGTCGATGTGGTCCCGCATTATTGCATATCACCTTCCTTAACCCTGGAGTCGCTTCTATGATGAGACGCCGTTTTGAAGTGGCGCTGGAGGTCCGAGCGTGGATACGGTCGAGCTCCTTGCATCATGTTGATTTCATTCCTGATAACACTCCCTTCTCAGCGACCATCACTTCACAGACATTCCACACTCCCCCCTCGATTGATACTATGTCACCCAGGCCGCAAAATGATTGGGACTCCACGACCAAGCCTATGTACTTGCTTAGGCACCCTGAAATGGTTATCAACGTGGGACCATTTGAACCAATCCAGCCAAAAAAACCAGTTTCCTGATGTCGAACTTTCGATGGCTGACATTCGCATCAACCACGCTCCTGTTCCATCAATATGTAACAATCCTGTGCATCAACTATCGAAGTCAATCATTCAAGAGCAGAAGTATGGACCATGCAATCACAACAAAGGGGCCTGGAGATTCCCTTCGTACAAAGGTAGTCTTTCCTTTCCCTTATCCCTAGTGGATTTGGCTGGTCTTTCGTTCTTGTTCTCCTGTGCGCTCTATGTTGACGTCTACTCTCCTTTTTGTCCTTCTTTTTCAGTTCTTCCTGGCTGTCAGGACAGCACCAATACCATTTGATTTTGGTGGTCTTCTCGACGACGTTTTCGGTGGTGAAGACGATGATACCAGCAATGACGACACCTTTGGCGGGGCCCTGAACAGCGGACTCGGCGACAGTGATGATGGAGGTAGCAGCGATTCTGGATTAGGCGGGATTGTGGATGACCTGCTGGGCAGTGGAGATCATACTACTGAAAGCAATGGCGGGTTGTTGAATGATGCCCTGGACACATCCCTTGGCGGCGACGACAAAGATTCCGCCTCAACGCAATCCTCTAACAACACCTCTAGTGATGAAGATCCCGGCGGGTTCCTTGACGGACTTCTTGGCAAGGCGGAGGATGGAATTTCGGAGGGTGCGAGCGACCTACTAGGAGGTATCCTCGGAGATGATGACTCTGCTTCTTCCAATGCTACGACAAGCACCGTCAGCATCAATTCTACCGCCTTGACCTCTGCCTTTTCTCGCCCAGCTTTCTTCAGCCGTGTCGCTTATTGCTCCAGTGCTTCCGTAACGAGTTTCAGCTGCGGTGCACCCTGCGACGCTCTCGATGCTCAATCTGTTGAGATCTTAGCAACTGGCGGTGATGGCGGTACAGTTCCGAGGTGTATGTTACATCTATTCTCTCTATCAATCATCTCTGACGCTGATGTAGTCGTCATCGCACATGACAAGTCTACCAACTCGATCGTCGTAGCACATCAGGGTACAGACCCGCAAAATATGTACGTCCTGTATCCTCTCTACAGAGGGAAAATTAACCATATCGTCAGACTTTCGGTCCTTAATGACGCCGAGTTCGTCCCCACGCCAATCGACCCAGAATTCTTCCCTTCGGCGGCTGGGAGTATGTACCCTTTCGCTTTCTGCTGTTTAGTGCTGAACTTTTCCTCCAGAAGACATTGAAGTCCATTCCGGCTTCCTGGAAACATTCTCGAGAACTGCCTCAACGGTCCTCGCTACTGTCCAAACCGCCCTCACCAGTACCGGAGCAGAAACCTTAGTCCTCACAGGCCATTCCCTCGGTGGCGCACTGGCGATGCTTGACGCGCTCATGTTCAAAGATGCGCTCACCAACATATCTATTCAAACCACCACGCTCGGATCGCCACGCGTGGGCAACCAAGAGTTCGCTGATTTCGTCGACGCTTCTCTCTCAAGTGGGGACTTTGCGAGGATTACCAACAAGGCTGATCCCGTTCCACATTTGCCACCGTTAGCTTTGGATTTCGTACATGCGCAGGGAGAGGTGCATCTTGGGGACACGGGAGCCGTGCTGTGCGAGGGCCAGGAGAATAAGTCGGATGCTTGTGCAGATGGGGTGGGACTGTTAGCTATTGCGGATGGAGTGGGCGATCACTTAGGTGATTTCGTTTGATTTTGAGAGGGGTGTATACTGATTTCTGAAACAGGACCGTACTTTGATGGGATATCCTTTGGGCAGGGGGAATGTTCGGCATAACGGTCCGGATTTTAAAATCCCATCTTGTTATCAAGTTGTTGAAGGATCGCTGCCATGTATTTATTTTATCTAGATAGCTACTAAATATTGTTTGTCTACTGACTCTTTTTAACGAAAGTATACGTGGACCTACGGCACAGTTCATGGAATTTGTCCTTTATTCATCAAGTAAAGTTCGTGTGCGTTCTTTGGTAGGTTACATATCAGAAAGACTGACACTTACTGGCAGAATGTGTGACGCCGTAGGTATCTAGCTATGGTATATCCACGACTTGACTTCGAGCCGAACGGCAGGATATGGAATGTCATTTCATTGAACGTGACTGTCAGTTATCATTGTGAAAGGATGTCAGCGTAAACTCGATACGTCGATATGCGCACTGCACACAATAAAGTAAGTAAAAGTAACCGGGGAGGATTCTTGTAGTTGATTGTATGTTAAGCTCGACCCGCCAACGTATATCAAATCATTGACTTGAAGCAAAGGAATAGTCGGTAAAGCCTACGCCACTGGTATCTCCGGGCATATAGAATGTAGAACGATCATACTTCGTAAGCGGAATATTTTTCTCTAGTCTCGCAGGGAGGTCAGGCTGAAAAAACAAAATAAGGCTGTCGTTCTTAGTAAAGGAAAGAAATACCTACGTTGGAAATATACCAACGACCGTAAGCAATAAGATCGCCTTTCCCATCGGCAGTTTCAATCCCCGACTCTCTCGTATATCCACCCGCAGAAATGAGCGGCTTAGGCGCCCAAATCTTTCTAATAAAATCATTAGTTTCGAACTCCTTGATATCCTCTGGGGCTACATCAGCGGCTCCGTCCACACGGGTCTCGACGACGTGGATGTATGCAAGGTCAGGATGCAACTCCTTTACCCGGGAGACCAAATGCGAAAAGGTCGGTATGGGATCCTTCATACGCATTCCTACGAGAGAAGTCATCAGCGCCAGATGTCACCGTAATAAATAAGTAACACACCTTGACCTCGATTCCACGGACTGAACCTGAATCCTACCCTATCTGCTCCTACCTCCCTCGTTACCCGCTCAATAACCTCTAACGGGAACCTCACTCGGTTTTCCAAACTTCCACCATATTCGTCATCTCGGACATTACTCACGCTCTGTATGAACTCATCCACAAGGAACCCATTCGCACCATGAATCTCAACACCATCAAATCCGGCTTTGTGCACTGCATTTGCCGCGGAGGTACCAAAGAAGTCTATGTATTCCTTGATCTCTTCCTTTGTTATCGCTCGAGGGATAGGCGCGCCAGGCATAGGCGGTAGAGCAGAGGCTCCAATATGGGGGAACGTGGGATCACGAGATTTGAGGACATCAGGAAGAGCCTGGCGGCCCACAGCACCTATCTGCATATAGATGTAGCTTCCCTGTGCGTGTACACCGTCGACGACCTACATAATATAACTGTGAGTGAGATAACACGCGCTAGCAGGCATCCAGTTACCTCTTTCCAGGCGGCGATCTGCTCATCAGTCCAAATCTCTGGTGTGCAAGGATACCCGGAGGCTCGGGGGGCGATGTTTGTGCCCTCTGAGATCAGAAGGGTACCAGGGATCTTGGCGCGTTGGATATAGTAATCTTTCACTATGGGCAGTAACGGCGCAAAGGTTGCTGGATTTATGCGAAGCCGTGTCAAAGGAGCCAGGACGACTCGGTGAGAGAGGGAGAGACGTCCAACGGTGATAGGCTGGAATAGTTTGCTGGTAGACATCGTGCCACGTTCTCGTCTATTCAATGAAGAGACTTGGCAGGTGTACAGAGAACCTTTATACTACAGCGTGAATGCTTGGCAACTGTGACCTCCCAGTATCGAGCCGTTCAAAATACATCGATGCACATGTTCCCTCTGGGTGCTGATGACCCATCGGGGTGGTAGTAGACCTGTATACCGACGCGTTCGGTAAATACAAAATGTGCAGATGAGTGGAATGATGTGGAATGCAGAGAAGCAGTCGGAAATCTAAGCACACGCTGAATCAGCGATTTCCGATACCCAAGGGTAATATTCATTGTACGTACCTGAAAGGAGGCGAAGTACGAAGAGGAAATGATCAAACCGGGCCGATACTAGGCCCACACGTCCGACATGTCCGAGTGCGCCATCGCGGGCTGTGATAACGAACATATCACCAGGTTAGCATACATGACTGAAAAACTTACACCGAGTCCTCCCCACTTCACATTCTTCCTTTGCTCATACAGCCAGTGAAAGTCCAGTCAAGCTAGCTTGAGAAAAATCAAGCCTAAGCAAACGGCGACACGCAGTGTACCCCAGATTCAACATGAGCTTCACCAGCTTCCTTCCATTCACCATATCCAATACGCAATCTCGGCAGAAGTTTTTTACAGCCAACATGCTCATTGCCAATGCAGATATGTTCGAGGCTGCGCGTATTTCTCGGTACAGCCAGGCCCAGCTACCGGTGAGGTGGCCGCCATCGTCACCAACGTTGTGGGAACCGTATCTAGGCAATGGTGTAATACTAAGCGGACCAATAGCGGACAGCTACGGGAAATCTTCCAAAACCTGCCCTAAACAGCACGTGGTTCCGACGCGTCTCCCGATTCAAAGCGACTCTATCATAACCTCAAGCAAGGGCTGTGGACTTGGCCATTCCTGATTGAGACCTGGCACCGGTATCAACACCAACATCATCTTCATTCGGCGTGAAGCCATCGTTGACCTGCGTCGCAGATGTAGTATTACAACCGCTGAGAGTTGAATAAGTATCCTTTCAAACGAGCTTGGTATGAGCGATAGAGTGATTTCGATATGCGTCAACTTTCCGTAGCAACAGGAGCCAGCGACGGCGTATTTTTCCATAGACAACACATACAGGGCGGTGTATGTCAAGTTAGGCCTGGAAAAAGCGGTACACCGTATGTTTTATCCTACAAAGGGCACAAAATTGACAGAGAGAGAAAGAGTTTAGTACAAAAAGCGAGGGCAGAAGAAAAGGAAGTCCTGAAAGAGTACAGCCGATGACGAGACAGGTACTTAGGAGAAAGACAAGTTAAGACAGAGAGGGAATCGGCAGTACCGGCCCGACCATTAGGCCCCGCATTTTGTCGCTCGGCAGACGAATTACTGGCAACACCACGACGAATATAGCGCCGGCATTCAATCCTGCACCTTGCCCTCATTCGTTTATCGCATACGAACTCCTGTGTAAGCGTTGCAAGAAATGAATGTGGCAGGCGAATAAAGGCAAGTATATTCTGCTCTCAGTCTTCTGGTTCCTTGCTTACTGCTGAGATATAGGCACGAACACCGTCATGCTGACCCTTACCCGCCATTGGCGATGGGCTCGACTCACGGAAGAATTGTTCCTTCGACTCCGAGAGCAATAAAAATGACCTGAACGGTGCTAGTGAAGAGCTTGAAGTGTATGGGTCACCAGGTATTTTTGTCGCGAAAGAATGCTGACGCGGTACAATGGTTGTGTGCTTCCACCTACGACTATCACCATAATTCTAGCATTCTTGACTTCAGCTTTGACCTTTATCGATCCATCACTCTTGTTCTGCTATCACTTCTGTGGGATACACTTGTTATCCGGTCTAGTTTCGCTGGGTCGCTTCTTCCGTTGCACACGAGGCTCTTCCAACATTGGAAAGCTTAGTCTACCAGACCGGCTACGGTTTTCTTTTGGGTGAATGTCGCAGGATCATGGCCTTCTGGGTTGTTCAGTGATTCTATGCTGTACGGACTGGTATAGCCGAGTTGTGACTACTGATATGCGTGTACTTCTGATTATATGCGCTTCGATTTCTAACTTGTTCTTTCTGGATGATTCTTTTCCTTTGGAGTGAGGGTACAATTCATCAGACATACTGTTGTCTTGTCAAAACTCTCACGATATCCATCGAACCGGTCTGACTGCACCCTCTTCTCCGTCCGGCCCGTCTTTCGTCTTAGGGCCGATCCTTCCGGCAACCATAACACGCTTCCCGGAATCAGCGATGCTTCTCATACGGCGTTCTTTGGATAGATCTTGCAAGCACTTCAAATTATGATATACTAGGAGTAAGGCTGCCTTGAGATTTTTCGAACCAGAATTGACAAAGGTTTTGCTAGACACGTCCCATTCAATGATAAAAAAGGGAAGTCTGCGCGATAATGACACTGCATGCGACGAGGGCATGGCATACCGCCTTCCTGGTGACCAGACACACTGATCGCCGTATGCACAGATCAGCCATTGCGTACAAAAGGACGCTACGATCCGACCATCATCCCGATCGCGTTTTGCATCCATTCCACTATCCAGTTTGTTTTTTCCGCTCCTCTACAGATGATGGAGGCCCAGTGGAGCAACGTGGCACTGCTAATTCATCGTTGTGAAGCTCAGCTTTTGATGGTGTATAGCAATTTTATGCTGGTAACTATCGGAAACCCTCTTCAGCAATGAATGACCACCATCTTTCCCTCAGGCTCGGGCGGCACAAAAACATTTATTATCAATTTATTGTATCCTTATAGTCAAGACGACGTCGTCTCATCATCGCGCGCAGTGACTTCCACGCTTAACGCCCGGCTCCGCATCCCAGATACAATCTGCCGTTACCACGCGCACGCCTGTTAACTCCGCAATCACATTATCTCCTGCTTCGTGCCTTTAAATTCATTCCATCGCCGGGAAGACAGTGGTGAGCATTGGTAACCTTGGGCAACATAGCCTCTGATGCAGCCATCGTTTACAATAAGCGTTGATTCAAGCAGAAGACGAGTCTAACTCTATTCCTGAAGATGACATGCCATGCTTGAGATTTCAATCTGCAGCTATTGAAAGACACATCATGTCGAGAGCTCGCCTTGGGACTCACATCCATCAATATTTGGTACAATGTAAACGATATTTGCCGCAGATCGAGAGAAGGAGATCTTCGTCGAAGCATTTGACATAAGGTTTCCGATGAATTCCCAGAGTGATGCACTGCGCCTTCTCTGCGACCTCGTCGGGTGTATCGCACAAAACACTGGGATGCACTATCATGGCCTTTTCAGAAGTGTAATACCTCGCCACGGTGCACTAGTGTTAACGCTTTCCCTGCCGTATGTCGACATATCCCGCGAATCGACCATCTCTCTCTTGTTTTGTTTGCTCGGTTTGCGTACCCGCATCCAGCGACCATTCGCTTTCCTTCTCTTCTTTCTTGACAGGGCGTTGAGCAACTCATGCTCATAATTCAATGGATATACGGTGCCCTGATGGCATCATGCTTCGTAGGCTTTGAGTACAGATCTCCCGGAATATCTTTCCCGACAGTTATCGACCTTCCTGCAGACGAAGTATTCAACGTTTGGTTTCCACCTCATCAGGATGGGATACTTATACGATTAATGAAGGTTGTCGGCCCAGCCGAAGGACCATAATCCCGTACAGGGGAATAACAGTCCCTTCACATCGAAGCAGCGTGTGCCTTCTAATAAAGGTTCCGCCCTTCATCCGATCTCTTCACTTAACGTTAAACGTAACTTTCAATGAACGTCTGTCCGATGATGAAGCAGTACCAACTTCAAGAAGACCACTGCATCCCATGATAATCAAAAGGCGAGAGTCCCGTCCGTCACGATACGGGAGTCTCTCCTTCCTTGCGCCTCCGGTATTTCTTTCTGGAGTCGTTCTCGACGTTGACGTCCGCCCTCCTTTTCACATTTCTTTCTCAGCTTTTCCTCACTGTCAAGGCTGCACCTGGGCCATTGGACTTCGACGACCTGCTCAATAAGGCTTGCAACCTTCTCGACAAGGCGGGAGGGATTATTTCTGCTGGGGCAGGTGATGCCTTTGACGATATTTTTGGAGCCAGTGGGTCCAATGCCACGACCAGCGTCAGTCCTTCGGATTTAACAGCTGCCTTTTCTCGCCCTGCTTTCTTCAGCCGGGTCGCATACTGCTCTAGCGTTTCAGTGATGACCTTCAGCTGTGGCGCGCCGTGCGATGCTCTTGTGGATTCAGTTAAGATATTAGCAACTGGGGGTGATGGTGGATTAATACCACGTTGTGCGTTGTTTTTCTTTGCTTTGTCGTCATACTCTGACTGACATTTGGGTAGTTATGATCGCTCATGATAATCTAACTAACTCCATCGTCGTGGCACACCAAGGCACTGATCCGAGTAGTATGTCCGTCTATTTACTGACCCTCTACAATAGTATCAGACTAACGGTATATCATCAGAATCTCCATTGCTAACGATGTCAATCTTGTCCTCACTCCAATCGACACCAAGGTTTTCCCTTTGGCAGCGCAAAGTACGCGTTTTTCTCTGTCAATCCTTCGGTGTACCGACTCTTCGTCGCAGAGAACATTGAAGTTCATGCTGGCTTCCTCGACACGTTCTTGCGAACTGCTTCCACCGTCCTCTCTGCTGTCAGGTATGGAATTTCAACCACCGGAGCAACTACGGTCGTCCTTACAGGCCATTCTCTTGGCACCACGCTAGCGACGCTCGACGCGCTGATGCTCAATGATGCGCTCACACACATTTCCATCCAGACGATTACTTTCGGGTCTCCTCGCATCGGTAATCAGGCTTTCGCGGATTTTGTTGACGCTTCTTTCTCGAATGGAAGCTATGTGAGGATGACCAACGAAGCGGACCCAGTACCACATGTGCCACCGACCTTCTACGTCCATCCGCGGGGAGAGTTACATCTTGGCGAGGAAGGCGCGATGGCGTGTGAAGGGCAAGAGAACGAATCGGCAGGGTGTGCAGATGGGGTAGGGCTGTTAGCTCTTGCGACGGGAATAAACGATCATTGTGGTGGGTCCAGAGCTCTATCCTTCTAGAACGGCGAGTGCTGATTCGGTCGTAGGGCCGTCCTTCGATGGGATATCGTTTGGTCAGGATCAGTGCCTTATTTGAATTTTCAGTCTTTGCTTTATTGTTATCGCGCTGTTATGAAAGGTTTGATGTTTATCGTGTCTGAGTCATAGATAGCTGAGTTTCAGTCGGGTTCATCGGTTTGTAATAATCAATCAAGTTTTACCCTTACTGGGTTTCCGGAAAATAATGGGAATCGATCAAAGTTTTTTTGAGTCGCCTAATTTGGTAGGTAGGTAGGTAGGGTAATTCCCCGTGCAATTATTCGTTTCTTGAATTCTCGACGCACCATTCTGAACTGGAAGGCCGTTTTGTCATTTAATTCAACGTATGCAACAAAGCAAATATCATTAGACCAGAATAAACATGTTACGATGCAGGTGTCCAAACTCTAGGGATTTGTGAGCCTCCACCACTGCACTCGCCATTATTGAGGGTATTATGGTACCTGTCCTGGCGCTGAGGATGAGATATGAGTAAGAAATGATACACGCATGCCTGGGGACCGCATTACACGACGATACTGAGGTGGGAAGACTGGGGGCAAAAGGAATTACCAAATTGGGTAACTCAAAAAAAGTTCGATCGATTCCCATTATTTTCCGGAAGTCCAGTAATGAAACGATGTGGCTTGTTGCGGCTTTGAAGACCTCAAAATGCCTTTCGGTTCTAAAAGGTTCCACCGCGCTCGTATGGGGTCAACTTACATTAAAAACACCTGGTGCTTCTCACTAATCCGGTACTAGTTTCAAAAAGTTCGTGAATTATCTTCATCTAAACAGATAGATTGTATATGTCAAGAAATAGACTGGTGAACGTCTGCCTCGTCTAACCGCCCTACTCGTTGTAAGCACTTTCTCACAAGTAGCCTGGGAGGTTAAGTCATAACGATATGTCGTTTTATTATAAAATTTACAGCGTCCGTTTCTTCCCAACCTAAATTTCGTTCACCACATCCGAGGACCTACCACGTCAACCCCAAGCTACATATCGAATATTATCCAGCGCCCTCCTTGGTAGCAAGAAACGATATTTAAATGACTTTTCTCGTGGATAACGTAACTGACGTCTTACCTTTTAATAATGAAAGGCAGATGTCTAGCCTCCACGACGATGTCAACGCGATGTTCTGCCAGCTTCTTGAACTGTGCTTTGGTCACACGTTCAATGTCACGTAAAGGCGTTCGCTGTCGCACCATAACGGTCGCCGACGGACCATAATCCAGAAGGACGCAGAGAGAGAAAGACGACGATGACATGGAATGAGAGAGCGCATGGTCAACCTTTTTCCAGATAGGTATCAGATAGATATGCGTATCATCTTCTATGGAAGATAGAGATATGATGACACGCAGTGTTAAATGTTCCAGGGAACAATCTGGACCCATGTGTTCAAAGATCCGGTTCCAAAAGTCGATTTCACTATTAAAGCGGTGGGGGGAGCCGTTACGCAGCTGTAACTCGATCTCGAGCACTTTCAGGTTAGAAACATTCAAAGGCAGTTGATTCCTGCTAACGTCACCTATGAACGCGTGAGCTTAATAAACAAGAGAGTATGTCAGAGACTTACTAATATTACCACTGTGGAACGAAGGAAGGTGATTACACCTGAGCTTTCTAAGGGAGAGTGCCGCGCTCAACAAGGCTCTCAGGTGAACAAAGTATCTTGTATCAGGTATTGTTATGGTCATAGTTTTCAAGGAGGAAATGAGAAAGAAGTAGGCAGGGTTTGAGGGCAGAATTCGAAAGAGTTCAGATACGGTCCAGTGTATCATTAGATGATCAACAGGAGGAAGAAAGGCGTCGCCATGATGAGTAAAAGGAGCATCTCCGACCTTGCCCGAAATTGCAAGGGTTGATATGCGAGTCGAGTGGGATAGGAGCAAGCGCATCTCCTGACGATCTCGCACCTTCGCGGAGATTAGAGTGAGGGTATCGTAGGAGCGGGAGCACAAAGCTGCGAAGCAGCGTGTAGGAAGATTGGAGAGCACAACTCCGACAAGGGTCAGCTCTTTTATGTTGGTAAGCAGTTCGAGAAGAGGACACAGAGAGGACGTAGACGGTATTTCATTCTTCCATCCATCACGGCCGGAAATGTATCGCGGAGGATTAGAGCAAAGCAGTAATGCCTTGATGGATAGGACGAGATAATGAGACGATCGGACAAGATCGAGGAGGCGATCACAGGACGCTTCATCTATCAACTCGATAGAATGAAAAATATGCTGACGTGTCCTTGCGGAGAAGAGGGTCGATGTGAGAGAGCATGCTTTTAATGACGGGAAATCATCGCAAAGCTCGTCGACTATTTTGTCGAAAAGTTCTGGGGGGAACACCGGGTCCTGCTTGGTAGCTTCGCCTGCCATCTACTGGAAAATGCAGGTAATAAGACCGAAAGAACAACCGTAATCTTACCTACGCAAAAAAGTTTCGAGTGTGTCCAAAGCGTGCTGAGCGCCCACTGGCAAGCGGTTGGAACGAGAATGATGCCGGAGATGACTACCAACTTGATAGTCCAGCATTATTACTTAATCGGCCAAAAAGGATTTGATTTGATCGATTGATGTCCTCGGATGCGGTCCGATGTACCAAGTTTCGAACTTGGCTTTGTCGCTCATGGTAACGGTTTAGTTTCTTCGTTCCGCTTTCTTGCATTGCATGAATATTGTTTTATGACTGAACGGTGTTTCTCTTCGCCTTACTGCTGGATATTTGCAATGAGGTGTGTATCTTCTAAGTTCTCCTAAGCATTGAGGTTTGATTGAGGTGCATAGGACTACTACTATCATACCTGCTGCAGTCCCTTCAAGATGCTCTTTCGCGCTGGGCCAGTGGACGCGGATTATCACAAACCAGGTTCTTGTCTACTCACCACCGCTTATCCACTACACAAGTATGTTCGGAACTGAGAGCCTACAAATCGACTCTCCCAGAAAGAATTGGAATGCACGGCAAAGCAAAGCAATAACGGCGGCATTGATCCTCACTGACCTGACTTTTACGCTTCAGGTCTAAGACTTCGCTGCCGTGGTACTGAGAAAAAGAGACCGACGGAGAACGCGACTGTGATGATGGCAGCGTCGTTACCGAAACGACTCAAATCGAGCACGGCAGCTCTCCCCATAATTCTCGCATTTCTCAACTGCGAGACAGCGCTCCTCCCTGCTGTTGTAGTTGTTAGGCGCATTCTTCGACCACGATATTCATTCGACGCATTTCGATGAATGCCGTGCCCGGGAACGTGCCTTCCCTTCGGCTACCATCGTTTTTTTTTGAGCCAATCTTCCAACCGTGATTCAATCGTGCGTCTGATGACAGCTCCGCAGATCCGACTGGGCCAGTTGATTGCCCAGAAATTCGATTTCGCGAATCCCGCACAAGTTATAAACCAGGACCACCTCATCGCGAGTGGTGACAAATTACATACAAGCCCGTCAATTTTCCGGTGGGTTGAAAAATTTTGACCATTGTTATCTTGTTACTTTGCTCATCCAACAGGCGTATTGCCCATGTTCACGTCAATGACAGATTTAATGTTTAGTCATGATGATAACCCATCATCAACCCATCATGATAACGTGATCGCTTCTCTTGCTTTGCAATTCATCGGGGCATCCGTACCGGCGTATAAAGGGTGCGGCATAGTAAGCGTTTCCTCATCATCCGCTGTTGTTACCCTTACATTCCCTCTCAGAATTGTGACAAGTTTTGTTTGAGAATGCCCGTAGAACCTCTCGACTCATATGAAGACTTCCAGAAAGCAGTACGTACGCTTCCTTAACCGATGCCGCTTTTCCCTAGCGCTGACTGGGCTTTCTGCATCTTCCCAGATCGAAGGTGATAAAACCGTCGTCGTCGATTTCTGGGCCTCGTGGTGTGGACCCTGCAAAGCGATCTCTCCGATCTTCCAGCAGCTTTCCGAGATTGACGACTTGAAGATGATCAACTTCTATAAAGTTGAAGTAGACGCGCAGACGAGGATCGCGGAAGAGATGGAAATACGTGCCGCAAGTCTAGTTTGATTCTACTATGACCGGTCGTCTGACAGTCCTCGCTAGATGCCCACATTTGCTGTCTTCAAAGATGGCAAGAAGATCCAGGAAATAGTGGGTGCCGACCCAAGGGCTCTCATGGTTCGTTTACTATTATATGCACCATGAACATGCTTCTTGATCCACAATTTCAGTTGATGTTGCACTCGCTAATTTCTTAAAATTAATAGATCTGTGTCAATGTATTGTACAGTATGAGATTTGCCAAATCATAAATTTCGCAATCTTTCCTTTATGAATGCCTAGGACAATTCCCCTCGCCTTTTCCCCTGCTGTCTTGAACAAACATCTTGGTACACCGTGAATATTGAACGCTAGCGGCGGCATCGCGCCTTGGAAGCGGCCAAGACGGAGGTACTATGTATATAGTGACTGCATCATCATTTCACTAGACCGACATTTTATACAAGGGCTTTAGGTATTCTCTCAAAAAATTTGCTCCGCTGCACACGGTGAACTCGAGATGGAATTGATTAAATAATATATGATCCCCTTGTTCTCCGGGGGAAAAATGATAAAACATCGTCTGTTACAGCTCTATTCACTCCCGACGTGTGTTAGGCTCGAACACTGGATAATTAATCTTCCACTTCAAGTCCAGCGGCGTACTACATGACACTAATACAGGTCTCAGTGTTTTCATGACACCGAAAATTTTATTGGGAAGCCTCAATGTCCCAGGTCATGAGACGCCGAATCCTCCATCCCGAGCATAAGAGGCGATTTCAGTCGCGCGAATTATTCATCACTGGAGTCACCTCTGCGTTTTGATTGTCGTCTGAACATCGATGAACCGGACTTCTCAGGTTCTTTGTTCTGCCTGTCATGTCACGAGTGGTCGTTTACTCCTTCTGGAAGTGACGAATTTTACAGAAAACTGACCGCTACACTGCCATTTAATGTGACTCAGCGCAGTAACATTGGTTGCTGTTTACAAAGAACTCACGGTTTCATCGACAGCTGTTGCCTACATCTAGTAGCAACACCACCGATATGCAAGCGAGTCATCGGCTCAAGCACACAATAACTTTGATTCACGTTTATCATTCATCACGTCTTCGCTCTAGTCCGAACAAATCTTTGTTCGAAGCCGCTTATTCTGCTTCGATGCATCCTGTAATTATTGTAAAACGCTCACGGGATCGACTCACGACACACTGGACATACTGTCTCTGCGTATAAAACGCGACCCAAGCATCGTAAATGACCATCCGTCAACCGGACTCCTCTCCTTTACAACATGCTCGTCCAAGGTAGACATCTCCCTACCAAACATTGCTACTCGGCTAACGCAGCATCTGTAGCTCTTTCCTTGCTCCTGCTCTCCGTAATCAGCACGACGGCTTTGCCGTCTTCTGAACGAGGTGCGGTCCCCTGCTCGCTCTTCCCAACGATGCTTTCTTAAACCGTGTATCCAGGTCTTGCTGTCGACGGGGCAGCCGCTGTGACTACCTCCCTCGTAGCCAGAGCACAAGATCAGCCCCTCACTTTCACCGACTCCAACTGGATCTGGACCGGGGAAACCGCCAGTCCAGGTGGCGCCGCTCCCAACGGTCCTCGTCCATTCCGCAAGACTATTCCTCACACCAATACAAAGTGTCCCGTGTGTGCGACTATCATAATCATCGCGTAAGTTTCTCGTCCTCAAAAACGACGATAATTTTACCTACCTGTTTGTCCAGCGATAATCGTTACACGCTCTACGCCAATGGTGCTGAGATTGGCTCTGGCATAGCATACGAAGGATCCGGTTCCACATCTCAGGTATACACCGTCGGTCTCAATCCTGAAAGCGACAATGTCGTCGCCATCAACGCCACCAACACTGGTGGTCCCGCTGGACTCATCGCTACCATTCATGTCGACTACCTGGACGGGACTAGCGAGACGTTCGTCACTGACGCGTCTTGGAAGACTCTACGAACGGCCACCGCAAACGGCTTTGAAAACCCCAGCTTGGACGACTCCGCTTGGATTGCAGCGAATGTCCAGGGTAAGGCGGGAATGGCACCATGGGGAGCCATCTCCCTTCCACCTGCCCTGGATTTGACGCAGAGCAATTGGATTTGGACAAACGAGTCTACCAACGCGGCAGTGACCACACCCGTCGGAAATAGGGCCTTCAGAAAGACCATTCAATCGCCGTACGGAAAGGGAGCTGTGTGCGCGAAGGTGGTGTTGACAACGTATGTCGATCGTATTCATGGCTTCACACCAGGAAGATGCTGACGGGGAACCATCATAGGGACAATGGCTACACCGTCTACGCTAACGGCCAAAATCTTGGCTCAGGGAGCGATTACACCGCCGCCCAAGCGTACTCCGTGCCCCAATTGAATCCGGATGAAAATGTGTTCGCTGTGAATGGAGTAAACACCGGAGGTCCCGCTGGTGTGATTGGCACGATCCTCGTGGCATACAACGACGGTACCTCGGTCTCCTACGTCACAGATAGCACCTGGAAATCATTCGTTGGAGTACCGAGCGGATTTGAGCTCCCGGCAACCAACGATGATACCTGGGCTGCTGCGACGATTTCAGGCAAGTATGGGGTGTCTCCGTGGGGTGCGATAACAGTGCCGAGGGCTTGATAGGCGCCGTGTCCGAGAACGATCTTTGTGATATACCCTTGTTAAAATTTCGACAGTCTTTTGTGTATCTTCACTCGTAGGCCCCTCCTATTACTTAAAAATACAGTCATTTCCTGATTCAAGGAAGGGGAGGATCATGGCTTACCCCGAGTGTAACAATTATGCATAGGTAGGTTGACATTGATGTGACATAGTCGCATAATCGCTCTGAACAACCGTACAGTCCAACGGCCACCGCATCTTGCCATGTTTTGGAAATAACTAGAGCACTAGACGGTCAGATATGGTAGAGAAAGCGAATAAGGCACAAACGTCGATGTTCAATTCAGATCAATGCATGGATCAATCGTTGATATTCGTTCCGCCGCCAGTCCTACAGGCTAGGTAGACACGCTCTGGCCGACTTCTGGAGGATTCGCCGCAGTGAGTGTAGATGACGGTAGTGAAGGTGACATTTCTACGCTGAGGATTTGACACAGCTAATTGTCGCACCAAGTTCGTGTGAATGGTCTTCAAGTGACCGCCAAGACCTTAGAGCACTACGGGCGTGTCGCAGAGCTTCATCTGACCCCGTGATGCCGACCTTGGCGACGCCAGGGAAAGGATTAGATGATAAGTGACTGCCGAAATACCAATGGCTGTACCGAAAGCACCGGCGATTCATACACCGGTGCATCCATGAAACGATCTAGGTGCTATTCAGAGACTTGCATGAAATATATCTTTTGCGACGTACCACAAGTCTGGTGAATCTCGCTAGCCATGCCCTAAGTGTTCAGTACGTCTCTCTGGCATAGATTTTCCTTCCGTAACTGTGCCGGTCGTTCGCGTGGTCGTCAGACCATAAGCGCAAAACTGCCAGCATATCGAAAATTGCAAGAACGCCTGGAATTCATCACAAGATATTCGTTCTTAACCGGTCGGGGGATAAGCATACGTCTAGAATCTAGTTGATTCAAAGTCTAGTACAGACGACCATCTGCTGCGACGTACCACAAGCCTACAATGCCTGACCTATTCGAGTACATGCACGAAGCACGGTCTACGCGCCCGTGATCCATCGACAGGACATCACGCACAGTGAAGTCGAAGCAATACCAGCACCAATAGGGATCCTCGATACCACGCTCAGGCCAGGATGCTTCACACCTGCATTTACACAGCGAAAACTGTTCGGTAAAAAGGCAGAAGAAGACGCAGAAGGCGACAGAGCTAGATTTCCTGGGCGAGGGCATAGGATCGATGACAGTGAGAGTAGGAAGAAGAGGAAAGGCTGAACAGTGTTTGCCTTCAACGCAACGGACAAACGTCCTCTCTTTCCGGTCCGGTCGTGCCGGTATCCCATCACTTATACTTACTTATCAGCTCGCCACGTTCGTTCGACGCCTCTTTGGCCTATTGGATTAAACCTGAGGAGAATCTACGTAACAAGTATCTCTAAATAGACTTCGAATTTCGAAGAATTATCCTGCTGCCTCCGAAAAAATCCCTCCCTGGCCCCGTTGTTGAAGCGAGACTCGAGTGCTCCTTGACAGAATTCTACTCTGAGGAGTCTGAGAGTGCCTGCTTCCGGAGACGAAGCAGCATACGGGTGATTGTGATACTCATAATCGATATACCCAGCTGCCCATCCTATACATAACGTCAACTCAAGTGCGAGCATCTCCGTTGCGAATACAGTACCAAGAACAACACTATGGGAAGACCGCAAAGAACACTGAACAGAAGTCAACATCAAATACACAAAATTTAACATTTATATAGAGAAAGCTTACAGCAGGAAGAAATAGAGAACTGAATCTCGGAACATCAACCACATGATTGGACTTCGTTGCAATACACTTGTACATGATGATTGCAGGGCTCTCGAATTTCGTAAATGCCTGATCCCACGGTATGCAGCAGCAGCTACAAGACAAATCTCAAAGAATCCACCCGGTAACCTAAACGTCCAATTTCAGTAAGAATGTCAGGGTAAACAGCCGGATGATACGCACAAGTAGAAACGGTTCGGTTTTTTCTGTGGGTCAAACAGAATGAAGAGCGCTACAGACGTACTTCCAGAGCAGACTAGCAAACCAAAGAAGGTCCACAGGATGCGGCGCTCCTTACCCATAATGGCCCAGACACGAATGACCAGTATGCTGTGTATAACAACAATCTGTATTGATACTGGTTGTAAAGGTTAGTGTTCAAAAACGATAGCAATTCAGTGAATGCAGACGGGTAACACGTACCATATAAAATTGACTCGACATCAATCAACAGAAAACATCCGCCTTTCCACGAACATGTTGTAGCCACGGCGTGGTATCACAAGGTGAGGGTCACATACTTAAACGTTGAGACGTAGGACTATAATTTCCGCATCTGGTGCCCAGGTTGAGCTAGAAACACTCAATAGGTTGGAACGAGCCGACGTACATGGAATAAACCAGCTTCGAGAGAAATAAATCAGGGAGTGTTCAATTTTCACCGCAGACGAAGGAATCAGCTTACGTGGTATTGCTAGTCTTTTGAAATCAAGAATTTAACAGCCATGGAACAGTAAGCTTGATACAACGTACTAATAAATCCCCATATTCGGAGAAAGAGTCCAAGGTAGCGATTCTGATGTTTTCGTGGTGTCAGCACTGGAACCTTATCGCAATGCTGAGGCCTACCACAAAGAACAAGAATTTGATCCATGATCCTCTTGAGGACTATTTCCGACGCTTTAGACACGCATAACCCTACAAATGCTATGAAATTGAAACATGCCCAGATCAAGGCGACCTAAAGGCCAGTCATTAGCATTGTCAGAAGAGGACTGTCAGTGCCAACCTCATCATCGATGCTTATCAGATAGTCCCATAGGACCACTGTCTTCGCTATATCTGTATTTCATGAAACGTCAGCCAAACAAGGTGTTGGTATAAGAAATGTCGGACATACATGCTGGAGATTCAGATACGTTAAATTCCATATCGTAACCCTACACGGCCACTTCTCGTATTTATATTGTCTCTCTTTGAAGCGCGTTGCATGATGAGAGAGCCGATAAATTATATCACGAAACGCGATCAAAGAGAAACGACGACCGAACACATCAAGCATTTTGGGGTCTGCCTGAAATCGTTAATATTCAATTGCATTAGACTCCAAAAGAATATAAGACCTATCTATAGCAATGTGATAAGGTTTAGCGAAGAATTGGCAGATGATATCGGTATAGATGGTGGTGTCGGATCCCTAGTCGCTGTGACGACCTGCACAAGGGAGCTGAGACACTATCGACATAAGGCAGGGAGAAAGTCAGTGCAGAACATTGGACTATCGCGGGGTTCGCTAACCAAATGGATGGTATAGTGCTAGGCTAAGCTACGAACAGCGGGAAAGGACGGCAAAACCTCCGAAACCTGCCCTAGAGCCCACGTGGTCGTGGAGGGTCCGGTCCGAGCGCCACGAGTTAATTGTATGCCAGCTCGAACATCAGAAGGGCATGGCCGCCCTCAAACTGATTGTCGGGATGCGAAACCTCGCTTGCAGCAGCGGAAGAAGATATGTTTGATATTAGAAGGCTCTGAGGAATGCGTGGTGGATGCAAAGCAGAGGAATTTATAATATAAGGGAGGCGGAGTAGACAGTAAGTCTTATTGCAAGAAGCCGAGAGCGTCATCGAGCGAATTGCATGGGGAGAACAACTTGCCCGTCCAGGAACGCACTAAGTTACCGAGTTTCTCCTTCGTGGCTGGACCACAGCGCGCATAGTATGGGCCGGCTCTCAGCTAAGAGTTGGCGCATCTAATGGCAATAACAATCAGTCGCTAGTTAGGTCGCATGAATTGGTTTGAATGTTCATTCATATCAGAGGGAATTTCGTACGTAGCTAGCTCTTATGTACTGTTTGCGTGCACAGATGTAACCTGCCTTGGCTCCTTGCCTCATTTGCTACCTGTGACGACAACGACTCGTATGTCGTCGAGTGTGGCGAAAACCCATCTAGCTCCCTTGTGGATGAGGTCCAATATCAATGACATCTCCCCCCATTTCTGAAGACGTCGCCCCATTCGTGGTGGCTCTGAATGTCGTTAATTCAACCTTCTGCGACAGCGTACCGACAGTATCGGAAAGACCCTGCTTCCGCAGACGGAGAAGCATACGATGAATCGTAACACTCATCATCGTTAGCCCCAACTGGGGATCCTGTATGAGAAGTCGTAGTCAGAGTATGTTGAACTTGGAAAAAATTTCAACGTACGAGAAACGCCATAGGTGGGATGGAGCAGAGTACACTGAAACAGTTGACACTGAGCACGCAAAAGTATACCTAGCAAGGAAAGATGCTCACGCAGTGAAGTACAGAACCGAACCTTGAAACACTAGACGTAGGATAGGCGTAGGGCCGTACCGAAACGTGCTTGTATCTCGTAACAAGAGTGATCGCACACCTCCTGATTGCTTGATTCCGTGGTAGGCAGCGGAGATGAACATAATGGCATCAAATATGAGTATGGGTATACTAGAAATGCAGTTACAACAGACTTTGTAGACAAATGTGACCGTGAAAGACTCACACATAATAACTAAACCCCACATCCGAGCCAAGATATATAGAAAACAAGATAGATGCAGCTGTACTGCAAACGAGCAAACCAAGAAATGACCACAGTATCCGCCGCCGCTTCCCCATTATTGCCCAGATTTGGAGGACAAGGATGGTTTCAATGACAAGGAGCTGAATTGTCACTGGTGATAGAGTCAAGCGACGAAAGTTTACATGAAAGCAGATGACACATACCATATAGAACCGAGGTAGATTCAGCACCCAGGCGACAAGCTTCGTTAGTTCCTCTTGATGTAACTGCCTAAATGATGGTAACATGGTTTACACAACGAAGTCCGGTCACCTACATTTTTTGCACCTGCGCCCAAGGTTCATCAGCAAAGGAACCAGGGAAGTCGGATCAGACCAACGTACAGATGATACGAAAACAGCTCATCCTAGCTGATGAGGGGCAAGTAGAATTTTGATGTCGCAAAAATGACTTACTGCATTATCGAGATGTTCCCCTAGAGCACATCTAGTAGCTATAAGATAATAATGCCGGACACCACGCACAGATGATAACCCATATCCGTAGAACGAGTCCTATGTAGCGATTCTAACATTGTTATATCAACCACTCGTGCCTACAGGCTGAAATCGACTTACCGCAAAGAACAAGAATTTGATCCATGACCTTCTTGAGAACTGTCCATCCGATTTTCAGGTGCCATACAGAAATAGGCCCAAGCCAGAATGAAGACGCACCCAGAACAAAGCGATCTTCAAGCCGGTCAGTGAAGAGTCCAACACGAGAAGAAGTATAAGGACAAACTTCATCGTCGAGGGTTATCATATAGTCCCAGAAGATCAGCGACCATGTCATATCTGTGTTTTGGTCAGAGAAATCCGAAGAAGAATACGTAATACCCACATCGTGCAACCTCATAGACGGGTACAGTGCAAACCATTCTGTGGTCGATAAAGCCTTGAATGCGTGCTAATTGACGCTGTCTTTATAGCGTGTTAAAAATGCGGCGGGGACGTTCAGCACTGCCATGGTTACCCATAGGAACGAGAGCTCTCGGTACATCATAAATCAATACTGCACCGCATGTATTGAATGCAGCCAACTTGTTGTATCCCGTAGATATCGTAACACTGACTACAGGATTAATGCAGCGGCGTCAAGATGGAGGATGCATGTAACACGCGTGAAGCGACGACTGATGAGTTGGTCAGATTCAAAGGTTAGATATACTCAGCTGTGACAATCACTGGTGTGGAGCTAGATGGATCTTGCGTAGACTAGTCAGCGAATGGGCTTCCAAACGCAGCCTCCAATTGCCGGTTGAACAGGGCGAAAGTACGGCGAAACCTCCGAACCTGCCCTAGAGCCCATGTGGTCGTGGAGGGTACGGTCCGGTCACAACTACACGAGTTTTAATTGTATGTGCTCGAAGACAGGGAATGGGCACCCTTAAACTGAGTATCGGGATATGAGACCTCCCTTGTAGCAGCGGAATAAAAGATGTTTGGAACTAGAAGGCTCTGAAGAATGTGTGCTGGATGTACAACGGCAGAGTTTATAGTTTATAGCACGCGGGAGGCGGAGTAGGCAGCGAGTCATAGTACAGGAAGCAGAGAGCGTCGTCTCGCGAATTGCATAGGGAGAACAGCTTGCTCGTCCATGAACACAGTGAGTTACTGCGTTTCTCCCTCGTGGCTAGACCACAGCGCGTGCGTGGTATAGGCTGACTCTCAGCTAAGAGTTGGCGAATCTAATGGCAATAACATTCAGTTGCCAGTTGGGTTGTTTGGATTAATTTACATGTTCATTCATCTCATAGGGAATTTCGTACTTAGCTAGCTCCCATGCAGTATTTGCGTGCACAGATGTAACCTGCTTTAGTTCCTCGCTTCGTTTGATATCTATAACGACAACGCCCCCTATATGTCGTTGAGTGCGACGCATGAAAATATAGTTCCCATGCGGAAAAGGTTCAATATTCACCCCCGCCTCCAAAGACATGATGACCCCATTTGTGGTGGCTCTGAATGTAGTTAAGTCCAGCTCTTGCAACCGCAGACCAACAGTATCTGAAAGAACCTGCTTCCTCAGACGGAGAAGCATATGATTAATCGTGAAGGAAGTGCAAGTATGTTACAAGACAAAGAGAAAAACGGCGAACAAGTCGAGGTGCAAGTAGTACTATGTCACACATTGGTCACGCACAACCAAATGCTGTTTACGTCATCATCCAAACGAGTCTAACCGTGACCTTCCATCCCGACACTACAGATAGATCCGCGCAGCAAAGCACGCTTAGGACAGGAGGAGCCCTATGTGATTCTATCATACACATTCATCTCTCTCCACCTTCCGGACTCTTAGGGCTCCGAACCACCACGGACATATTGCATGACATAAAATCGGAATTCTGGACTCATCGTTGCCATAGTCTGTGAATCTCCGCGGAAATCATCCTCGTTTGCCAGCTTTGACAGTGACGAGGATGACTCCCTGAGACGGAGGGGTTTCTTGTAGTTCTGGTTTTGGTAGTGGCAACGAGCTTCTGCCGCAGCACTGTTTACTGATGCTGTACAGTGACGGAGTGCTCTTTACTTCTGTGGTGGTGACAGTTCCGTCGCGCCGTTCATAAACACAAGCAACACCATTGAATCGATCTATCTTAAGCCAGCGCTCAGCCACAGCCTCGTCGCACACTTTGATGCTAATAGTACTAAATCTACCGCCGTAATGTCGCAATGTCTTGTCATTCTGAAGGCTGCACAGCGTTGCGGAATCAACTCTTTAGAATCTGGCAGAGTTTCAACAGATGCTCGAACCTATCACACTTGTCATAATCGCCGTTGGTCAATGGAAGAAAGAAAATATTCGGTATGTTGTGGGTACCTAGACTTATCATGTTTCAACACCTCTCGGCATGGTCTAAACAAGCACTCCTGCATGTGCCGATATAACCTTGATTGCGCAGACATCTCTCATATATCATTTCCGGACTCTACAATGCGGCCATCCGAGCTCAAATCGGACGTGTGTGGCAACCAAAACCCCTTCCTGGTCTTGGCGACGAGTTCGGCGCCACTGTCAATTTGAGCACTGACTTGCTCGGGTTCAGTTAATGTCGTGGCGACCTGGCAGGGGGTATGAAAGGCTGAATGGATAACAGACGCTTAAATGGAAACTGTTGTAAGCCTTATTCTACAAGTACCATGGTGCTGCATCGTATTTTCAACGGTGCATCTGAAGGACTGCTCCAGTCAAACGAGCTCGAGACACCTATCTCAACCTTTGTTTCCGAGGATTCGAACGCCGCGGATTGGGTAAGTCGTCCGTTCCTCCGACGCAATGTCACATTTTGACGTCCTCGTCTAGCTTATCGTTGAAGAGGAAGGGCTGGTTACGTTCCAGAATGAAAGAACGAAGGGTTTCATAGTGCTTGGCTCTACAGTAAATTTTCTTTATCTGTATGAACCGCTGTTTTCTCAGACCAGCTATCCTACTAGGACGAACTAATGACTACCAGGATCCCTTCTGAAGCCACTCGATTTGTTTTCGATACCATTGAGGAGGATAATTCAACACGTCAAGTACGCATCCGTCTCGAGGACTCGGATCTCTGTTGGCAGCCCGAGAACGGGGTAGACGGCGGAAATGTACGTTATATGCTCCTTTGAGATGACACTCGCTGACGATGTCATTGTAGATTGTCTTGCGAACGAGCCGAGATGACTCTGTGAAAGATGTTAAGCATCCAGTCGCAGAGCAGTTATGGTTCATTACAAAATAGACACATAATAACGTGACAGGAAAGGGAAATAGTATTGGTTCAAGTGTAATCCCGTACTATCGTAAACCTTATGAGTATAGTAATCCCTTCCCGACATTTTTTTGAAGCGATACTTGACTGAACCACCAGCATCGTCCGATTGGTCTCCTCCTGTAGCGCTAGTAAACCCTGAGCGCCGAGTCGTTTCTTCGAGCTCAACTTCTACTTCATCACTTGTAAAGCTTTGATAGAAGCTCAAGCAGCACTTGGGCTCGCCACGACGTTAAAGCAAATGAATCTTCTGTACCAAATACATTACTCGAGAAATGAATGATGTCCTAGGCTGTCAATTCCACTGAGGTCATCGTAACGGGAGGATGCTCGTAATCAGTAGCTTTATGCGGTGATGACGGCGCATTTAACAGCTTGGAAGAGAGGGGGGATGGTGTTTCGCAGCTATCCTCAGAGATGGATGTTCAACCGTATTCGTCAATTATAGGACATCGCTGGTTGGCCATCATGATCCAAGCCAAAAGATAATTGTTTTAGCCCAGATAAGACGGAATTCTTGTGAATATTGTCTTCTGTTGCCACCGAACCAGCCTCCAGTCTACGTAGGGATGAGATGAAGGCGTGTTTGTTATCGACCGGATTTGCGTCAAAAGCTGATCCGAGCTAAGTCCTCGGATGGCCCTGGGGAGCAATGATCAGCAAGTCAATATTCCTACGGATGCTTTTCTCGACCGGCAGGCTTGGTTTCTGGTGCAATGCTTTTGAACAAGTTCTCGAAGACCGATTAGAGTTTGCTTCAAGTCAAGACCCCAGTTTCATTGGTTCACTGATATCTGAATGACTTGTAACAGGTCAATACAGTCGGGACCAAAGATATGCACGAGAGGTTATTATTGTGAGACTGTGACCCATGAGGGTCTCTGAACACAGGTGCCGACATGTCAGCAGACAGGCCCCCGTGGCTCCTCTGGCAGAGCGAAACATCGACGCGTTTGAATATGCACCAAATTTACGGCGGTTTTCAGCATATGGCGTGCTTCCCCACCCTATTCCTGTCGTTCCTTGGATCCAGCTTACACATTTTAGGCTTCAAATTGAATGTATGAGAGAGCTTGAAGTTCTTCGACAAGCCACGAATCTCCAGGATCTCGAGATTTGTACCGGGGGGTCCTTCACCACAGGAGAGGAGTATACCTCAGTGTCCCCAGTGCCTTCCCTCACATCGTTGACCCTCTCTTCTATGAAAACATCAGGAACATCACCTGAAATTCGCTTTATGTTCTCGCTACTGTCCGTCCCGAATTTTGTCGATCTACACCTTATTTATGCTAAAAAACCCGTCCTTCCGCATATCAAAGCCCAGAATATAATCACCACGCTCAGAATCACACGAATTTTAATCACCGCTGGAGGTAGTACCGAGAGGTACACATTTCCCGGCTTACAGAAGCTATTGAACTCGGTGAGTAATCTCCAGCATCTCATTCTACGCAGCCAGAGTGTTATCATCGGACGATATATCTCTACTGAACCCATCGCCGGCGAATGCACCACTGCTGCACCTAAAAACTCTTGATGTCTGCGGTTGTACGTTCAATTTTGATCATTCCATCTTCGTCGGAATAGTCAACACCTTCAGAGGGGGGAGTGACACAAAGTGGAACCAATTGCAGACCGTGTGTTTGGGCTCGTCTCTGGTGCTAGACGATTTGCTGCTGGCATTTGGCAGGAACTTGTTGATGACGGCCTGAAGGTCATGTACTGAGACAGACAGGTATATATCCTCAAGCCCTGAATTGTGGATGATTTAGGGGGAAGAACACTCTTTAATAGGGACGAGCAAGGGATGAGTCGTGTTCCTGTTGCGTTTAGCTATTTTCATTTTTCCTCTAGTAGGTATAAAATAGTATTGAAATCGTGCTAACTCTTTTTTTGATGCTATATCTGTTCATTTTCTCTTTCTTGATCTACATTCGGACATCAGGCAGCTGGGACGTGCGAAAATTACACGTGATCTATGACCTCAAAGGCCTCGTGTTCTGCGAGTATATAATAAAGCAGGCTACCTCGTGTTGAAGCGAAGTTGGTTTTCTACTACGGTCACTTAGAAGCAACATCGCAGATGTATGTATTCCCTGTCATCCTATAGCCGTTAGCTGATATTCGCTCTCCCTAAGTCCTCCCGCAAGTGGTACTAAATGGCATCGAACGTTTCCCGTCGTACAACGTGCCCTACTTGCGGTTCGCTCAACACGCCAACATGGCCAGCACGGCCAGCAGTGAAACTACCTACACCCCATCCGCGCTTACCCCGAGTCTCTGAATTGTTGCGCTCCAACGAGATCCCCTCAGATGCAGAACTATCCGAATTCCAAGATGTGGTCAATCGAGGACGCAGGCGCATGGCTGATATTGATGAGAAGATCGCGGGAGCCAGGGAGCTGATTGACAAGCTCGAGCAGGAGCGTTGCTCCATAACCGCGAAAATAGAGGATATGAAAATTGTATCTTCTCCGGTACGAAGGCTCCCGCCCGACGTTCTCCGTTCCATATGCCTCGAAACCATCCCTTCCCCATTCGATATTATGTCACCAACGTTCCGCTTCTGTGACAGCCTGGATACCAGGTCATCGCCATGGACAATATCGCACGTCTGCCGTAGATGGCGGTCGACGGTTGTGAGCGCCCCAGAACTGTGGTCGGTCACGTCGTTGGTGATAGGAGATACCCGGTCGGCGGAGTCAAATTTCCGGAACATCGCCTTGTTTGGAATCCGAGTCAAGCGGTCTCAGAGTCGTCCGCTCACAGTGTCGTTACGGAGTGTCAGTGACGTTTCCCAGCATCCTCTTCTCGCTCTCATTTCTGTCCATGCGTCTGCGCTGAAAAATCTTCGTATCCACGTTCCTATTATTTCTCTCGGGGCATTTTCTGGATGTCGAGGACTCCTGGATTGCCTGGATCATCTCATACTTGAATCGAACGAGGTGGGCGTACCCGCAGGCTGGACCAACAGTGCATTTGAGTATGCACCGAAGCTCCGTACATTCACTGCGCCTATTCATAATCTTCCTCGTGGCGTGGAGATTCCATGGTACCAGCTGAGCCATTGTGATCTTCAAATCGACGACGAGCAGGATCTCTCACTTCTTGAGCGATTGGATAATGTCAAAAGCGCAGATATCCTCAGCAGTGGAACTTTGTTACGCGTACCTCAGGGACGCACACCCATCCATCTTCCCCGTCTCACATCATTGGCACTCACGTCTCTGAATCCCATGGGTACTACATCGCCTGATATCCGCGTCATTGTCTCGTCGCTATCCCTCCCAAACCTCGTCGATTTACACATCACCTATTCTGCAGTGCCAGTGCTTCCTTATATCAGTATTCACCCGAACGTGATTACCAGGCTGGAACTCACTCGGCTATCATCCACTTCTAAAATTAACGAGAAATACACGTTTCCTGGTTTATCAAATCTGCTGAGTGCCGTAACTAATCTCCGTTGTCTCGCACTTAACTCAGCTAGAGCATTATCATCGGATGATATATCTCTACTCCGAGGTCTTCAATTGTTATCATACGTTCTCCTACCTCATCTCCGAGTGCTCGATCTCAGTGGTTGCAAACTCGATTTTGACCACTCGAGCCTCGTCGAGATCGTCGAGGCTCGTAGACAAGGGAATAACCCAGACTATGATCAACTGGAGATCCTCTACCTGGCTTCTCCCCTCGAGTTAGATGGTCGGGCTGCAGATATCTGGCAAAATCTCCTCGACGAAGGGTTGAACGTTGTTTATGGTGCACAGAACGTGGTATCTTAATGACTAGTTTCCCATAATTCTACAGAACTTGAACCAACAAGGTGCACGCCTTCGTCTCCCGTACAGTGCCGATATTCACGTAGTATCCCTCCAAAATCGTCTGGTAACCGTTGTTCATTATTCTCTCCTCTACCCGGCGAACGAGGATATCATAAATAACAATCAAGAACCAAAATCGTGAGTTCTAACTTTATCTCAATACGCCTAATCATGTCCTCAAATTTGATAAGTTAAAAGTAAAATGTGTGAACTGTACTTACTATAAGCCATCGTAGCATCCTTTCTCATGAGGCCAATTTATGCGCCAGAATCAATGGATAATTGTTCTGCCGGAATCGCTACTCGAAAGGTTGCCAGTTCCATGTCTTGAGAGATTGTTAGATCCAAATCCGGTTTTGCCCGTTTACGCAATCTGAGAAGCATTCGCGAGATCGTAGTGCTCATGAAACTGAGGCCCATTGTTGATTTGTCCTGTGCTGTAGTAAGTACGAGGAGTCGACATAAGTAATAGATGATCGCTGCGCACATCCAATGCCAGGATTGGGATGCAGCAGAGGACGCTAACTTCTAAGCAATTTTTAAGATTCCCGGACATTTTCATTAACGAAAGAGCCAGCGTGACGTACATCAGAAAGTAGAAGACACTGTCTCTAAGGAGCATGCCCATCATTGGCTTTGGACCAAAGTTTTGTCGCACTTGTGTCAGAATTTTCATGGCCTTGACCCCTCTGACTCCATAAAATACAACGGTTAGGAACACGATAAATTCGAATAAAAGCATGGAAAGCCTAACGCAGCCGTCGAGGTCCCATCGGTTGCAGAACTTGCTACACATTTGACAGTATTACTTACCAGTTATACAACCGCACAGGTGCCGTAGTAGTATGGAAGAAGTAGACGCTGAGAGTTGCGGCCATACTCAGGAAGAGAAGGCAACAAAAAGACCCTAACAAAAATCTTCTTCTGCCTATGATAGCCCAGAGACGCAGAACGAGAATGCCCTCCATGACAAGGATTTGAACAGTGGCTATAGCTCTATAAGTCAGCGTAAGTACTAACGAAGTGGCAAGATAGAACGTACCGCAGACGATGGAATCGGGACTGAGGATTAACCGGCAGAGATAGTCTGATGGATATGGTTTTCTACGGTCACAACTAGTAGATCCTGTAAGCCATATTTGTGAAGAGAAAATCGATAACAGTAGTTACACTGGAGATGGCTACAAAACTCGTCACTGTTGCTGGCAGGGGCAAGGGATAGGCGTAAATTACTTACCAGAAAGCATTCGTCTGGATTCATAGCATCATTCAACGAAGGATTCATGCATGGAGAAGAAAGATGCATAATACATACATATAATGGCCCAAACTCGCAAGGCAACGGTAAGGTAGCGATTCTGGCCAAGCCTGAAATCAGCCCTCAACGAGATGCAAAGGGATGCCGGTGTGACTTACCGCGAAGAATAAGCATTTAATCCAAGATAGTTTGGAGGACTGCGTCTTTAATGTGAGCTCTTGGACGATACTACTGTTGATATGTAGTACAGACCCAAAATAAGTCGATCTGAAAAAACAATAAGACGGGCTACAGGGACGTCTGGCTTAACCGGATACAGACCTCATCATCGATAGTGATAATATATTCCCAGAGAATCAAAGTCCCAGCTGCATCTAGTATGGCATGGAAAAGCATCAGGAATAGCTCTGAGTAGAAATTTGACATCAACATACACACCGGTGCGTTCATAGCGAGCTCAGCCCCAGCGGTTGAAGACCAGCTTTCATTCTTTTATCCGGGATAGAGGTGGCTGATAAGAAGAAACGTGCATTTCCCGCCAAGGACAAGTTTATGGCCGCCCTCCTTGCAGCTTCCGGATCTAGAATTGACGTGTAAAGATCCACCGTCGTCCACTAGAAAGACTTACCTACCAGCGACATTTATTTCCCCGATAGCAGTGCATTGCTCCAATTACGTTTCGATAGTTGCATCCGTATTTTCGAGCAAGACGAACATGTTCATAAATGGATGATTCTCTTGTTCAAGGTGGTTCTGAATGCGAAGAATTAGCACTCAATAAGACGCAATACCGAAAGGAAATGACATCCAACGCTTGAATCAGAAAAGGACAGAATTCTATGCCGCTCGACCTTCAGCTTCAACCATCGACGTTCACTCGAACGTTCAGCGATCAACCCTGTTGATCGTGGGAAAAATCGGGGATCGCTAATTTGCCCAGCTAAGATCGGCAGATAAGATCGGCCGAAATCTATGACGTTAGGCAACTCCTTTCACTTACTCTTCTCTTCCAACTGGGAATTAAAATAGCTCTCCCTCCTCCCTCCTCTCTAGAATCTTTAGTCCTCCTAGGCAGCAGCCAGCCTTCGGATATCAGATGAAAGAGTACACCCCGAATACGTCCGTCGTCAACTTGAACCATGGTGAGTCCTTGAATCGTACTGAATCAAGGTGCTCACCGCGTGGTTGTCGAAGGCTCCTACGGGTCTCTTCCTCGACCGGTCAGCGCGTGCAGTGGTCTATCCGACAAGATCGAATCGAATCCCGATCTGTTCATGCGATTGACCTACCATCCTATGCTTATCGTTGTACGCGAAAAGATCACCAGCGTCATCGGAGTCAGTGATGTCGACAAAGTGGCATTGGTCCCGAATGCCTCCCATGGAATTAATACGGTCCTGAAGAACTTTATCTGAGAAGCGGGGGACGTTATTTTTACTTGTGAGACTTCTTGCCTTCTCTGAAGGATCACAGGTGCTGATCATTCTTTTAGGCAACACAACCTACGGATCCATCTCCTGAACGGCGCAATATATTTCAGATATCCCACCTCATACGGAGGTTGCGCAGTTCACTATCCTATTTCCAACGACAAAGAAGGATATCATTTCTCAATGGAGAGAGCATCTAAAGTTGGTCAGAGAACGCGTTGGAATGAATGCGAAAATTGTTGCTGTTGTGGACGCGATTATCTCTAATCCTGGAGCTCTTCTTCCTTGGGAGGCCATGACGGATATCTGCCGCGAGTTGGAGGGCGTTGTCGATGTAGCGCATGCCATCGGACAGCAGAAAGGTAATCCAATTGGATCAAGTCAAGCTGGATTTCTGGATAAGCGTGAGTATTGGGATATAACTGTGAACTTTTTGACTGACGGTGCCAGGACGGTGCAGTAGAATTGTCATAAGTGGCTGGTCGAAAGAGGAGTGTTGCAGTTTTGTATGCTCCTAAGAGGTTGGTGACGCGATCGTACAGCTGTTGATACGTACTTACCCACTGATCGATCATCCACATAGGAGCCAATATATTGTCGGGTCAACATTGTCTACTTACATCTCGCCGAAAGATCATAAAGGAACAAATTTCGTGGAACAATTTGAATGTTAAGCTCCTCTGTTTCGGTGCTGAGTCGCTTGCTCATTTTACCTTAGCGAATGGAACTGTGGACTGGGCACCGTACCTCAGCATTTCAACCTAGCGATTGAGGGAAGTAGACCTCTTGCGAAGGTTCTGAACATGAAACGTCATGGATGAAGACAGCCAGGTTACTGCGCATATGGAACCTTTGGTCCTACCCTTTAGAGCCGCTACTGATTTCGACGCCCGTAGGTTAATGTAGCCATAACTTCAAGCTGGCGTTGCAAGTAGACCTGATGTTCAAGAATAAGCTGCTAGTCAAACACAATCTGTACGATGCCCATTATGATCAGAATGGGATGTGGTGGGCAAGATGTAGGTCGCAGATTTAGTATGATGTATCTGTCCTTCCCAGCAGCTAACCGGGATTGACGACTTGAAGGTTATCGACATTTATAAAGTTGATGTAGACAAGCAAACGAGGATCTCAGAGGCGACGAAAATGTGCCGTAGGTTTAGTTTGACACTATTATGGCCTACCGTCTGACAGTCCTCGCTAGATACCCACATTTCTTTGCCTTCAAACACGGCGAAATGATCCGGGAGACGGTGGGCGCCGACCCAAGGGCTCTCACGACGCGTATACTATCATATGCATCATTAACATGGCTTTTGATCCACGAATCTCAGTTCATGTTGAACTTGGTAATCCCTTAAAATCGATAGCTCTCCCATTTTCTTATACAATATTAGATTTACGCCCAAGACAGTTGAAAACTGTCTCATACATTCTTGCGACCTCTGTTCAGGGCCAAATTCCTTGTCTTTCTATCGCCTTCTTGAATAGTTACACGGCAACGTGCCTTCAAACCGGTCAAGACGGCAGTTACCATGTATACAGTAAGCGCATTATGATTCATTATGACAATAGTCGATACATGGACTCTAGGTATCCTCGACAGCCTCGGTGTTTCGCTGCACACGGTGAACTCGAGATGAAATATATTAAAGAATACGGGATCTCGCTCCATATCTCAGGTATACACCGTCGGTCTCAGCCACGAAATCAACAATGTCATTGTTATCAACGCCACCAACACCGGCGGACCCGCTGGACTCATTGCTACTATTCACGTCGACTACTTGGACGGGACCGGCGAGACATTCATCACCGACGCATCTTGGAAGACTCTGCGAACGGTCACTGCAAGCGGCTTTGAAACACCAGCTTGGACGACTCGGCTTAGATTGCAGCGAACGTCCAGGGTAAGGCGGGAATGGCACCATGGGGAGCCATCTCCCTTCCACCTGCCCTGGATTTGACGCAGAGCAATTGGATTTGGACAAACGAGTCTACCAACGCGGCAGTAACCGTGGAAATAGGGCTTTAAGAAAGACGATTCAATCGCCGTACGGAAAGAGTGCTGTGTGTGCAAAGGTGATGTTGACAACGTATGTCGATTCCATTCATGGCTTCAGATCGGGAAGATGCTGACGGCAACCACCATAGGGACAATGACTACACCGTCTACGCTAACTGCCGAAATCTTAGCTCAGGGAGCGATTACACCGCCGCCCGAGTGTACTCCCCCAATTGAACCCTGATAATAACGTGTTTGCCGTGAATGGAGTAAACACCCGAGGTCCCGCTGTTCTGATTGGCACCATCCTCTTGGCGTATAATGAGGGTACCTCGGTGTCCTACGTCACGGATAGCACCTGGAAATCATTCGTTGGAGTACCGAACGGATTTGAGCTCCCAGCGACCAATGATGATACCTGGGCTGCTGCAACGATTTCAGGCAAGTACGGGGTGTCTCCGTGGGGTGCGATAACAGCGCCGAGGGCTTGATAGGCCCCGTGTTCGAGAACTATCTTTGTGATATACCCTTGTTGAACTCTCGACAGTCTTTTGTGTATATTCGCTCGTAGGCCCGTCCTATTACTGAAAAATATAGTAATTTTCTGATTCAAGGAAGGGGAGGATCATGGCACACCCTGAGCGCCACAATTACGTCCCAGGTAATAACTGTATAGTCCAACGGTCGCCACCACATCCCCCCATGCTGAGGATAACTAGAATGCTAATCAATCAGGTATGCGTACCAACGTCGATGTTCAATTCAGATGAATACATTCGACTATTGATCTCAATCCTGTCAGCAGATGCGCGCGCTGACTTCTTGAGGATCCAACAGCAACAAGTGTTCCTTCTTCAACTTCGTGTAGATGACCACTTCATATGCCTCGCAGTGCTCTATCTGATCCTTCCGTAACGACTTTCGTGACTGCAGGGGAAATACTGAATCAATCGACTGCCGAAATGTCAATGACCATACCGAAAGCGCCAGCGGTTCATGCGCGCCTACATCCATGAAACGATCTACGAGCTAGTCAGACATTTGCAATATATATATCTTATGGGACGTACCACAAGTTTATATATGTCTCGCTAGCCATGTCGGAAGTTTTCGGTACGTCTTTCTGGCTTAGTAGGATTTCCTTTCATAACTGCATCAGTCGTTCGCGTGGTTGTCTGACCACAAACACAAAAGGGCGGCCGTTCGAAAACCGCAATATCATCTGGAATGCATCGCAAAACCTTCATTCCTCAGCCGGTCGGGCGATAAGCATGCATCCTGAATCCTCATTGATTCGAAGCCTTGCAGAGACGACCACCTGCGGCGTACAACAAGCCGACGATGCCTCGCCTATTTGCACATAGCAGGGTACAAGTCTACACGCCCTTGTGGATCCACCGACAGGACCATTACGCGTGGTAAAGTCGAAGCAATACCAGCACGAAAAGGAATCCTCGAGGTCGAGTCGCTCTACATCCATTCTCAGTGAGAAAATCGTTTCAATGAAAAGGCGGAAGAAAAAGCGGAAGGCTTCCGATAGAGCTAGATTTCCTGTGTGAGAACATAGAAACCACGACAGTGAGAGCAGGAAGAAAGGGAAGGGCTGGGCGATGTTTGCCTTCGACACGCTTGGACAAATACCTTCTTTCCGGTCCGGTAATGCCGGTATTTAACACTTCCGCTCGCTCGTTCGTTTGGGTCAAGTTCGGAGGAGTTAAGTGGTGATCTCTACATTAGTATTTAATTGTCGGATACCGAACATTTATCCTGCTACCTCCAACGAAGTCTCTCCTGACACCGCTCTGAAGGTTGTCAGCGAGCCTTCCTCAACAGATGCCTGCCCTGAAGAGTCTGCGAGTGCCTATTTCCGGATACGTAGTAGCATACGGGTGACCGTGATGCTCATAATTGACAGACCCAACTGTGCCTCCTAAATATATATCGTCAACTTAAGTCTGCGCATATCCGTGGCGAAATGGTACCAAGAACAGTAAGGGAAGACCGCAAAGAGCGCTGAACAGAAGTCAACATCAGATATCCATAACTTAAATTTTATATAGAGGAAGCTCACAGAACGAAGAAACAGAACCGAATCTCGGAACATCAACCATACGATTGGTCTTGGACTTCGCTGCAATACACTTGTATATGATGATTTCAAGACTTTGATTCCACGGTATGCAGCAGCGGCTACAAGACAAATCTCAAAGAATGCTTCCGGTAAACTAAACGTCCAATTCCAGTAAAAATGTCAGGGTAAACAGCCGGATGATACGCACAGGTAGAAATGGTTGGGTGTTTTCATTGGGTTTAATAGAATGAAGAGCGCTAGAGCCGCGACCGTGGTACTGACTAGCAAGCCAAAGAAGGCCGACAGGATGCGGCGGTCCTTATCCATCATAGCCCAGACAGGAACGACTAGTATGCTTTGTATAACAACAATTTGTGTTGATACTAGTTGTAAACGTTAGTGTTCAAGAAACAATCGCAATGAAGTGAATACAAATAGACCACACGCACAATATAAAATCGACTCGGCATCAATCAACAGAGAACATCCGCCTTTCCACGAAGCTGTTGCAGTCACTGCATGGTACCACAACTCAGGGTCACGTACTTAAGTGTTGAGAAGTTGGATTATAATTTCCGCATCTAGTGCCCGGTGTGAGCTGGAACATTCAATAGTTTAGACAGAGCCGACGTACATGGAATAAATTAGCTTCGAGATAAACAAATCAGAGGTTTAAATTTCTACTACAGACAAAGGAATCAACTTACATGGCATTGCTCGTCTAGAATCAAGAATTTCACAGCCATGGAACAGCGAGCTTGATACGACGTACTGATGAACCCCTAAATTCGGAGAAAGAGTCCAAGGTAGAAGTCGGTCAAGCCAACGTACGAATTATAAAAACCAATTGGGTCATCCTGGCCGATGAGACAAGGGGATGAATTCGATGTCGCAAATGTGACGTACTGTATTATTGAGATGTTCCTCTGGTGAAGCGCATCTGGTGAATATTAATATGATAATCCTGGACACGACGCACCGACGATATCCCATATAGCGATTCTAAAACTGTTATGACCAACCACTCGTGTGTACCGGATGAAAACGACTTACCGCAAAGAATAAGAATTTGATCCATGATTTTTTGGAAAACTGTCCATCCGATTTTCAGGTGCGTCAACAAGGCCATGCTTGAATGAAGACATACCCAGAACAGCGTGATCTTCAAGTCGATGAGTGGACAGCCCAACACGAGAAGACACAGTAAGGACGAACTTCATCGTCGAGGGTTATCAGGTAGTCCCATAAGATCAACGACCATGTTACATCTGTGTTTAGGTCAGAGAGATCCTAAGAAGACAATATAAAACCCACGCTGTACAATGCTGGATTCAGTCCAGGTTATCATCTTGTCGCTGAAGAAGCAAATGCATGCCCATAGATGCGCTCCTTATAGCATGAGGCAGTGAGAGCACGATCAAACGATCAACACTGCCATTTTTCCCAAACTCTACAGTATCTCGTAATACTGTTTATGAAATTGTTACTACTACGTCAAGATGGGGAAGGCGTAAGGGAAGGCGCGGGATGCGACGGCGGATGAGATGGTCCGATTCGAAGCCGCGCCTAAGTGCACCGTGTGACAATCATCATTAGGATGGAGTCCGAGCTAAATGGATCTTGCGTGACGGGTCAGCAATCGGGCGTTCAAACTCACCCTTCGAAGTTTGTCTGCCTGGAATGGGCCTAGATAAAAGACAAAAGTCAGAGAGAATCGAACTCGAGAGGACAGGAAGCGTCATGCAAAATCAAATGCTGTTAACGTCACCGTTTTCATTCGAACCAGTTAGCCAGTGATTGAACCTTAATCTAACCACCATCACGTCCATTTACTAGACCACCTCTACCACTGATCATATTAGCACGATCCTCGTGGCATGTAACGTCGGTACCTCGGTGTCCTACGTCACAGATAGCACCTGGAAATCGTTCGTTTGAGTCACAAGTGGATTCGAGTTCCCGACGACCCATGATGATTCTTGGGCTGATGCGACGATTTCAGGCAAGTACGGGATGTCTCCGTGGGGTGCGACAACGGTGCAATGGGCTTGATTGGCGTCGTTTATGAAAATGTTCTTCGTTCATACTAAACCGCGCCCAATCTTGACGACTGGTCACGCTGCTTTCTCTGTCAACATTTGAGAAGAGGTAGGGAGGATGGAGGAAAGGAAGGCTTCCGACAGAGCTTGCTTTTCTGGAAGAGACCATAGAAAGTGGAGAAAAAGGGACTTGGGAGTTGGCCCTCGGACAAATACTTACCGCTTTCCGGTCCGGTCACGCCGGTATCAACACCCAATCAACACCGCTCTCCGAGGTTCTTTCTAGGATTTAATTCTAAGGCGCTGAGGGATTGTCTCTAAATTCTAATTATCAGATCCCAAAGATACATACTGCTATCTTCAATGAAGATTTCTATTCTTCTAGACTCTTCTAAAGTGTAGGAATTCCATGAATCCATGATGAGGGAGTCGATAGAAGAAAAACTATCCTGTTCATCAAGAACCGACGACTGAAACATCAATAAGTATATGGGGTCAGCTTTAAATCACTTTAATGCTGTTGTGCTTGAATGGAAGAGAAGAAGAGGCCTAATTCTAGCAATGGTACAACATCTATGAATCATGATCTGACGAGGAATTTATAGATAATAGATGCTCATGTTTGATACCCAGCCTCCACAGTGACCTGTGCAAGAATGTGAGATCGGAAATGTGACATGAGGCAGAGAGAACAGCGTTACAGCCAGGCGGGTCTTCTATACCAAAGGGATCAAAGGGATGACCACCCTCAAACTGACTATCGGGATACGAGTCAGGTTTGTATGCGGTAATGTAAGCAGATATGTTTGAAACCAGACCCCGAGAAATGCCTGACGGACGCAAAGCAGAGGAGTTTACGACATAAGGGAGACGCAGGAGACAGGAAACCATATTTCAAGCAACCGAGAGCAATGGGATGGGAAGGAACAAATTGCTCTTCCAGGATAGCATGAGCTACCATTTCTCTCATTTGGTCTGTGCCCCTGTCCCCCGGCACGTTCGTCACCTACAAGTTGGCGAATTTAATGGCAATGAAAGTCAGTCGCCGGTTAGGTCGTATGGATTGTTTACATGTTCATTCATTTCAGAGGATTTCGTAGTATTAAGTCGTAGTCAGCTCCCATGTACTTGGTGTTTGCACGCACAGATGCCTGTTCAGTGATTTTTCTCCTGGCTTCGTTTGCCATCTGTAATGACAAGGCCTCGTATATCGTCGAGTGCAGTAAAAATAATCTAGCTCCCCTGCGGAAAAGGTCCAACATTCATGACAGCCTCCCCCTCCTCCAAAGACAGTGCCCTATTCATTGTGGCTCTCAATGTTGTTAGTTCCACTCCTTGCGATGGCGGACCAACGGTATCAGAAATACCCCGCTTCCGCAGACGGAGGAGCATGTGATTAATCGTAACACTCATAATCGTTATCCCCAACCGGGGATCCTGTATGAGGAGGCATAGTCAAAGTACGATGAATTTGGGTGAATTTTCAACTTACGAGCAACGCCATAACTGGGAGGGAGCAGAGTACGCTGAAAAATCTGACACTGAGAACGCAAAAGGATACATAGCAAGGAAAGATACTCACGCAATGAAGTACAGAACTGAACCTTGAAAGACTAGACGTAGGACAGGCGTAGGGCCGTACAGAAACGGGCCCCTACTTCGTAACAAGAGTGATCTCAGACCTCCTGATTCCTTGATTCCATGGTAGGCAGCGGAGACGAAAATGATCGCCTCAAATATCAGGGTTGGTATACTGAAGAACAGTGATTACATAGGCCACAATACGTGACACAGAACTCACGCGTATAGAAGGGTTGCTGAAACGTTGAAAAAATGAACATTAAGCACGATCGATGTAGTCGATAAGCAGTGTAAGTATGACCCACCATCATCGATTTCTGCGGTTTGCTCCCTGGGCCTAAATTCTCGCCTCTTCATATTGGAAAAGCCTCTCTGCATGCTGGAATAGCTTGCATATAGTCCCGAGAGTGCTGAATTTGATGAATGGCTCGTAGATTGCCCGGGTGGAGCCCGTGGGTCGAAACTTAGGTGGCTGTCCACCGCTTCCTTGCCTGGATTGCGGGCTGGGAGGTTGGAAGAGTGCGTCGCCGGCATCTGATGCCCCTACTTTTGGTAGACGAGCGTTATACTGCGATGCCGTTCCCATCCCCTCATTGTTGATCTCTTGGGATCTTGGGTGAACGCCGCGTTGACACCAACGTTGGGTTTCGGGTGCTGGCTCAGGCTGGGTGCAGACTCACAGTATTAAAGGAAACTTAGTAGTATTGTACAGGCCTTTATCATGCCTACCTAACACGTATTCTCCGCCGAAGACTTGTTTTGTTCCCTTGTCCTTTGTGTCTGCTCTCTTTTTAGAGTTTGTGACCGGTACAGGTGTGACCGGTGATTGCCATGCCGTCTGCCGGCACGACCGCATGTACCTTGGACCGTACGATCGGCAGCTGTACCCGTCACGCGTCTCTTTGATACACGTGTCTCATGAACCACATCGTTGCACAATGTACGCCGACGCGCCTCACCTTCGTGACCTATGAAGACTACACTTCGCGACAGCGATCCCTGATGCCTGGCGCCTCCCTAAGATATCATGGACACCTACAAACGGTTGATAGAGTCTGGACTAGTCAAGGTTGGCCTCTGTCGCTGGCACAGTTACCCGCACGAGAGCAATGATGGATAGCGTCGGATGTCAGTCTCATTGTCCTTGGCTGCAGTGAAATTACAAGAAAATTTTTGATGTGGGGAGTTGGATCTTGGAGATATTTAATACGCGGTTGGATTGGGAAAGATCCTGAATCTCCCCCAAATTGCTTTCTCTACCTATCTGTCCCCTCCGCCTCTGTAGGCACCGTAATGGGTGAGTGTATAGGCACCAGTGGAGAGTCTACTTCTGATACCCTCCCTTTTGGTCTATTAGCAACTCCATCGAGTCTGGATTGGGATCTACCTGTGTTGGAGAAAGTCCCCGATGTTGACCCGGCCTCACTAGTGGTTCAGCCGCTCCCAAGTTCTGATGACGCTGTGGTTGAGGCTGTTTCCGCTGCCCTGTTAGTACTCCTCCATAGTGCTGCCCACCGTAAACTTACAACAGGCTTATATCTTAGATTATCACCCACCCTCATGGCTGCTCCCTCTGCTGTCGTCACCACGGTGTTGGACCTCGTGGATACTCCTCCCATAGGAGTTCTGGATAACCCAGGAATACCTGTGATGAATCCTGCGACACCGCCGGTCCCTGCAGAGTCAGAATCTGTGGTGACCACTCCTGCCGTGGCACTGCCCTCCTCGTCGTCTCGCGGTCTTTCAAGAGGTCAAGGTTCCGCAGTCTGGTCAGCTCGTCTCGCGGCTAGAGCCAAGGAGAAGGAAGTTCGTGAGAAGGGCAAGGAAAGGGATGTGAGAGGCTCTGACGCTAGCAACTATGCTGCTCTTGGTTTGGGTATCCATGTGAAGGGGGAGAGTGCTGGCGCTTTTAGAGACTGGACTGTCAACAATGAGTCTACTATTGTGGGTGCACTCGTCGAGGTCAAAGATGAACTCAAACATCACACCGGGGAGCATGCTGAACAGTATGATATGACCCTTCGGGGGCTCTCGGATACTGCTGCTGTGGCGAAGCTCACTGATGATACAGCCAAGCAGGCTGCTGCAACTGCGGCAATTGCTGCTCATGCGCTTCCTCCTCTCACCGACGCAGTCAACCGCTCCTTGAAGACGCTCCAGATTACGACATCAGCACTTCAGTCGCATTCTACAGCCATCCAAAGTCACTCTCAAGCCATCGCGGATGTTCGTCAGGAGGTTGTCGGGGTCAGAGGCGGCTTACAGGATTTATGGACCAACTTTGAGGACCTTCAACGGCATATCTCAACATCGACGACTCTGTCTATGAGCACCATACCAGTAACGAGGCCAGGCAACCCCTCCCTCATACGTCAACAGCCGCCTACGAATGTCACTTCCCCCGCAAAGCGCTCCCGTGGGAATAATGGGCGTCAGAATAACTGTAGCACGGGGTCACGCGTAGCACCCATCGTCATCCAAGATTCTTTGTCCATGGCTCCTGTTCAGTGCCCTCCTCTGTCCGATGTGCCCAGCCAGTCTGTAATCTTCACAGTGTCTCGCTTGGACCAGGATGTGGTTGAAGCATCTCGCCGTGTAGCGGGTGCCATCCCCGGAGTCGGTATGGAAGCTATTGCAGAAGTCTCCTATATGACTGTCCGTGGTTCAGCATTGGTGCGCTTTAGGTCCCAGAGTGCCGCGATGGCGTTTGTACAGTTGCTCCATCATCGTGATGCTGTGACTCAATTGGGGGCTTCCGCAGGCTTTGCTCTCTTCATGCCGTCCCCTCAGCAATTTTCTCCTGTCAATAACGTGCTGAACAATGTCCGCGACATCCTCTCGAATCCCGTCCAGGGAAACTAGTGTGGGCTACACCCCTGGTTACTCTCCCAACAGTTCCTCTCCCTATCTCATCTCCCAAAAGCCCACAGGCACCCTGTTGTCACTTGGCAATTCAAAATGAGGTTTCTGTTAGTAATTGTACTTTGGCCATTATGGCCTGGAATATACATGGAGAGTTATCCCTGATGCTGCATGGCCCTGACATTGAGTTGCTTTGTGACTATGATATAATCCTACTGCAGGAGACTTGGCTTGGCCATGAGGAGCACCATACCCTCCCTATCCCCGATGGTTATGCCATTGTTTCCCTCCCCAGACCCGAGTCTTTGATGATGGAAAGTGCATGCGGTGGTGTGGGTGTGATATACCGCAAAGATGTTCCCATGACCATGTGCCAAGAACTCTCCTGTTCCGAATGTATGGTTCTTGACTTTGAAGATTTGACCATCATTCTCTCCTACCTTCCTCCTTGAGCGTCAAGATGGCTTGACTGTTTAGATGTTCATCCACACGACTTCTTGGAGGGTGTTATAGCTGTGCGCTCTCTCCTGAACAAGCCAATCCTTGTGTTGGGGGATGAGAACTGTCGCACAGGCGATCTCACTTCAATAGATGAAATCCCTAGGACATCGCTGGACTCCATCACTGATGTAAGAGGAAAGTGGTTCATTGACCTGTGCAAGGATCATAACCTGTTGATCCTGAATGGAACATCGTATGACCGTGATACACCTGGGGTGTGGACGGACTTCCAATACAACGGCTGCTCAGTCGTTGATTACGCATGCGCGAGCGTCTCCTTGTTACCATATCTTCTTGAGTTCAAAGTGGTAGACTGGCCCACATGATCTGATCATGCTTTTCTGTCAATCAAAATACGTTCGACTGCTACAGCTCAAGTGGTACGCAAACCGCCCAAAAAGTATCATGAACAATGCCGTCTTCCCACCTGTGCGCCGGGTGTTCCCTGATTCCCCCCAGTACCAGCAGGACTACAGTCACCACACCCTCTCCTGGATGTTCTCTATGAAAAGTTGTTGAGATCCAATGGGAGTGCGGAGGATGCGAGGTCAGAGATCTATGGGTGTGCGACCAAATCGGCAAATGTTCGCCGTGTATGGATTGATGGCTCATGTGTAGATAATGGGAAACCTACCGCTCGGGCTGGCGCAGGTGTATTTTGAGGGGATGGATCGCAATGGAACCGTGCAGAGCGTGTCCCAGGACCACAGCCCAACAACTGGGCAGAGCATGTAGCCTTCATACTTATGCTCGTGCAGACTCCACCAGATATCCCGATAAGGGTGTATACTGATAGTGAGAATGTCATTCACACCTACTGTCACTGGGTCACGCAACAGAAAGCCCTGGATTGGAGGTGTGCAAATGGGGATGTTATTTGTTATGCGGTAGATCTGTTGACAAAAAGGGAGGCCTCGGTGGAATTCTTCTGGGTCAAAGGACATGCTAGTGATCCCAGCAACGAAGCAGCAGATCTCCTTGCAAAGCAAGGGGCAACTAAGCTAGTGCCATTTACTCTCCCTCCAATTTCAAAGGTCCTCTCTTTCCCTCCCTCACTGAGCGCTGCTATGCTATCCACCCCAACAGTTAAGGTGTTCACATCACTACCAGAGCGCCCTGTCCCAAAACAGAATGAGGAGGAGATCGATGTCCCAGATGCCTTTCTGCCTCGGAGCGTGCATGGTGGCCATGATGTTGTGCGCCAGGAGAAGTGGCACCTGCTTACAAAGTTTGTCAACGCAGCGGAAAAGTCAGAGAATGGTTTTTGGACGATGGTTAGGGAGATCACGGATGTCAAACCGGTCGCCCCAGCAGTATCCCTTGATCAACTGACAACAGAATTCATGGCTCGGGTGAACGTGCCTGACAGTATCCCTGCTGACTTCGACGTTGATAGCCTCCTGCGTGCTGCCTTGGAAGCAGAAGCAATACTACCAGTTACTCAGGATTCTACCTCCGAGGGCTATTTCTCTGTCCCGATGTCGATGGAAGAACTGGTGGATATTAAAGAGGCTATGAGTGTCCACGGTCCTAGTGCAATGGGCTTTGATTGTACAACCTACCAGCTGTTCCTCGCCTTGGATAATGAGCGTCTCCTGGCCTTCTTCAACAAATTCTTGGAACTACATGGTGCACCCCGCCTGTGGCTTGTCACTGTTCTTATTGGTATCCTAAAGCCAGGCAAGGAGGGTGATGACCCAGCGAGTTACCGTCTTATCGGTCTGGAGTCTTGCCTCCTCAAAATGTTCACCCTCTTCATTGATAGAAGGATGCATCGGTGGATGGAGGACAACAATATTCTTCCTGAAACTCAGAACGGGTTCCGTAAGGGATATCATGGTATGAACAATCCATTTATACTGCAAACAGCAATCGATGTCGCCTTAGCGGAGGGACGTACCTTGTATGTTGTTTTCCCGGATCTTACCAATGCATTCCCATCAACTGACCATGCTTCATTGTGGTCGATGATGTACAAGAGAGGTGTGGCAGGACCACTCTTTGACTGGATCCGCATGCTGTACAGTGGCATGAGCTACATTGTACACATGGGTCACAGCTCTTCTCCCTCATTCCAATCAACAGTGGGCATTTTGGCAGGTGACTCGGGTTCACCAGGTTTCTGGAATTTCTTTGCTTCCGACCTCTCCTTTGTACCCCATCCAGAAGATATCTGTATTGGTGGTCATCATGTCATGAATATTGAACAAGCCGACAATGGCGCAATGTTCTCCTGTGGACAAATGGGACTTCAGTCACACCTGGATGTTTATGGCCCATGGGCAAGCTGCAAAGGGCTCCTTGTGAATATCACAAAGACTAAGGTCTGCTATCCTTTACTATGGTCTGCTCAAGGCATCAGTCAACTAATAGCACGACGACAGGCTATGGCTTTTGGTAAGCTCCCAGATAGGCTGCCCATCTTCACAATCCTGGGTCAGCCCATTGAATGGACGAATGAGCACAAGTATCTCGGTGTCACGTTCACATCCTCCCGTGCAGACATTTTCTCCTAGCACTATGCGGAAAAGGAGAAAGCTGCACGTCGCACTGCCAATGTAACATTCACCCTAGTAAATTATTTCGGTGACCTGCCGCCTCGAGAGGGTGTTTCAATCTACAAGAGTCATATCAACCCCATCCTGTCATTCGGTGCTGAGGTTGCAGTGGACGTGTCAACATCACGTAGCCAAATCCTTGAGGATGTACAGGTTGCCTACTTGAGACGCCTACTCTCTATCCAGAAGCGATCCATCTGAGCAGCTGTGTTCACAGAAACAGGAATCCTCCCCCTACCTTATCGTTGGATCCTGTTCTCGCTCCGCTACCTAGCATGTGTACTAGGCCTACAAGAACACCGCATGCCAACCTGGTGTCTTGAGTCTAATGTGGACCTCTGGATTCAAGGCAAACCTTGCTGGTTAGGGGACATCGTAGTCGTGCTGCGCAGGCTGGGCTTTACTGATAATGAGTTGTCGCTGGAGTCATTGCTGAATCCTGAGGATGTTGATGGGCTTATCAAGGCCATCCCACAGAAGTGCACAGAGTGGGCACATGGTCAGATAGAATCTTCTTCATGTTTGCAACTCATGCAGGGTAGAGTCGAGCGCTTGAGGGGAGGTAGATTATCCACAGACCCTTCACTGTTCAGGTCCTACCTCCTCGTTTGCATCCGAGATCACCATGTGGCGCTGACAAGGATCCTTACAGCGAGCCATGGACTTGGAGTTGAGCGCGGAAGGTGGATGTCGGTATGAAACTCGAGTGTACATGTGCCCAGAGCTTTTCGGCTGTGCCAGATGTGCCACAACGATGTGGAGGATGAGATGCATGTCCTCTTCACCTGCCCACACTCCAATTTAGAGGATCTACGCAAATCTTTTCTGGCAGATGTTTGGAAGACTTTCCCTGCCTTGCAACACACCTCATCGACACCGCTGGAGCTGTTCCATAGACTCCTAACGTACACGGACTTGCACCCTCGTCTGGCCAGGTATGTTTATGAAGCATGTCAGGAAGTAGGGAAGATGCCGTTGTACATTCACCCAGGAGTGACTTAGCAGGGACTTGTGTCCCTAGTATTCTTAAAAACTGATTCTTATTTTATACATTCACATTGTCTATGCTAGGGCTGTGACGCTGTACCCTGCGGGGACATGTCCGTATCAGTGAGGCTAGATGTATGTTCGGTACCATAGCATAGTGTAGTAAACCCACATGTAGTATGGACTCTGGTCCGTTTCCTTCTAAGGGACATTGATCAGAATAAAAACCCCTCCTCCTCCATGCTGCAGACAAGCAAGCCAAAGAATGTCCACATGATCCACAGCTTCTTGCCCATTATGGCCCAGATTCTGAGAATAAGGATGCTTTCAATGACAAGGAGTTGAATTGTCACTGAAGATACATGTAAAGCTGGGTAATTGTTATCAATGTGATATATGAAAGCAGATGACACCTACCACTGTATAGAACTGAGCTCGATTCAGTACCCACAACACAGGCATCGTAAGCTCCAACCATTGTATCTGCATAAATGAAGTAACATGACCTACATGACGAAGTCCAGTTACCTACATCTTTCGCAACTACACCCAAGGTTCAGCCAAGGAGCCAGGGAAGTCGGATCGGAGCAACGTACAGTTGATATAAGAACTGTTTATCCTGGCCGATGAGGGGCAAGTAGAATTTCGATGTCGCAAACAGGACTTACTGCATTGTCGAGACGTTCCCCTAGAGCACATCTAGTAGCTATAAGATAATAATGCCGGACAGCACGCACAGACGATATCCCATATCCACAGAACGAGACCCATATACCGATTCTAAAACTGTTATGTCAACCGCTCATGTCTACCGCTGAAAGCGACTTACCGCAAAGAATAAGAATTTGACCCATGACATTCTTGAGAACTGTCCATCCAATTTTCAGGTGCCATACAGAAATAGGTCCATGCCAGAATGAAGACGAACCCAGAACAAAGTGATCTTTGAGTCAATTAGTAGAGAGCCCAATGCGAGAAGAAGTATAAGGATGAACTTCATTGTCGAGGGTTATGAGATAGTCCCAGAAGATCAATGACCATGTCGTATCTGCATTTTGGTCAGATAAATCCGAAGAAGAAAGGATAGTACCTGCATAGTGCAGCATAATAAATATCTATATACAGTACCATCTTGTCGCTGATAGAGCCTTCACTGCAGGTCAGCAGGTGCACTCTTTATAGTGTATTAAGAGCATGGTGAAACGATCACCATCACCATGGTCACCAAGAGGAACAAGCGCTCTCTGTACATTGTTGATCAATACTGCACAGCTTGGATTGTATGCAGCCAGCTTGTAAGTTGTTTATAGATCCCGCGCATCTCATAACACTGACTATAAGATCGATGATGCAGCATCAAGATGGAGAAGGCATAGGGAAAAGCATGGGAAGCGAGCGCTAATGAGATAGTCTGATTCGAAGCTTAGATGCACTGTGCTTTCACAATCACCAGTGTGGAGCTAGATGGAATCGTGCATAGATGGGTCAGCGACTCACAGGCTTTCAAACTTCGCCTCGGATTGTGGACTTGGGCTGGCCTAGACGAAAGACAAAAATTAAAGGGAATTAAGCTCGACAGTGTGTGTGATACTTTATGAGACTGGATTGCAGGAGAGCTAAAAAGCGGCAGAGAAGTTGAAGCAGGAAATGCGCCACACGATCATCGATCATGTGTCATGAAAAACCACTGAGCGACCACTGTTTACATTATAGATTGAACTAGTTGGCGGTGACCTAACCACGACCACTTCCACCACCAAGAGATCCGTGCAGCAAAACACAAGAGGAGCCCTGTGATCCTATCATGCACGTTCACCTCTCACCACCTTCTTGACTCTGCCAAGGGCGCCAAACTTCTCCACAACTGACGTATCGCATGACCGAAACCAGATCTCACTCATCGTGGCCAAATTCTGGGAATAACAGATGAATTCGTCCTCTTCCACTCGCTTTGACATAATATACATGTACTGCGACGAGGATTTCTCCTGCGACTGCATTATCTTGAAAGGGGCTGCGACGGAGTCCCTTCTATTTGCCCTGATTTTGGCAGTGGCAAGAAGGATCGCTCCTGCCAACGTTCTGATGGTGTGTTGCGATGGAGTGATCTATCATTGCCTTGATCTTGGCAGCAGTGATGAAGACTGCTGGCCCCACACCCTTTATATAAATACCCATACTTTGATCAACACCCTCGGATCAGTCTATCTGCGGGTGGAAGATCGGTCCAAGGGGGTCCGGATATGAAAAAAAAAGACATAGGGTCGATTAAATATTTTCATGCATCAGCGCTGGACCTACCTACCTCCACGTGACCTGTATGATGTCATTCTCCATAATTTAGGCTTATTCTGACGCTTTTTGGCCCATTTTTTGCACAAAAGTACCTGTATGATAAATATCTTGATGTTTTTGCACACAGTCTGTTACAAGTCCGAGTTTATGAGGATTCGTCCTTATGTGCTGCATTTCGATCCAGGACCCTTACTTTTAAGTTTTACCTTAGAATTCAACAGCGACAAACATGCTCCTTTTATGGTAACGATTTTCCTTCAGAATATTAATTATGCTAAATAAACTAGAAGACAGTCTTTTCGTTCATGTTTATGCATGGGGAATGTATCAACTAGTATATCTCACTAAATTCTCAGGCTTCAGAGTGGGAGAATAGAGCGCATCGCTTGCCACGGTCTGATGAATGGAGGAACTAATCGAGTGGCTATGCTACTCTTTCTTGCCTTTTACCACCTTCAATGGTGCATGGTCCACTCTTCAAGGCCTCAATATCTGTTTCGTGGACATTCAAAGGTGTGTATTCTATTATTCTACTACTTACTCTTCTTTTTAGGTCTGTTTTACACATCTGGTGGCCCCAAGAGCCTCAGTTTGTGTCTATCCTGTCCCCACCACCCGAGTAAGCCCTCGGTCAAGGCAGCGCTGCAATTCCTGCATCCATGATAATGACGACGACACCAGTAGGTCCCAGAATGATGATGATCCATGCCGACCACCACCATGCCCACGAAAACAGACCCCCATCCCACCCTGACATACTCAGCACTTCCCGCATTGAGATCGGTGCCAATCGCTGCTGAAGACAATTTCCGCACACCACACGAGTATGTTGCATGTCTGTGAATTTGCTATCGGATGCCATCTCGGCGCGGGAGGGACTACCAAAGGCGAAACGGGCCACAACGAGGATATCCAACAAGACAATGGCAACGACGACGACAGGGCTGGGGGCGGTTCTACTCTGATGCGGAACCAAGCGACTATCCGGGAAAGGAATGCTGGGGAAGAAGGGTGTGGAGGGATAATGTTGGATGGCCAGAGATGTTGAGGAGGACAGTGGGAGGAAGGTCGGGACACCGACGACGCACGACTGCGGCGACTGTCACACTCTTTTGGTCGTCGATAGAGGAGCTAAGGGCTCAACAAATGTGTCTGGAATCATGCCTGTATGACCATTTCCCCGCCCACTGTTGCCCGCCCTGCCGAACATCAACATTGGCATCCCCCACACCATGGAGCCCCCCAGCGACCTGAGATTGGTGTATCCCCCTCTATTTGGGTGGGGGAACATGAATCTGATGTACGCCAGGACCCCCAACCCCCATTCATCGTGTGTCGCCATCCTGTCGCCATCTCCAGGCTCCCTCTCCGATATCCTCCCCTACGGCTTAGCTACTGCGGCGACGACCTCACCACCCCCGTTTTCGACATCGGGGAATCCAATGCTGAGGTCCGTTATGCCCTCTGACCCCATCATCACCGTCAACGAGATTTCGGCACCTTCCTGCTGATGAGCCTCCAGGCTCTGAATGCTCAGAATTCGCGGATTTAGCCATCCATCACCCAATACCTTCGAAACGATGCCATTATAACCCTCACACACTCCATAACCCTGCCAACTCTCGATAATACCACGGATTTTCACAGTATAAGCCACAAACATTCAGATCCAGTCCTAAAACCATGACATCCACTCCTCATGCACTCCGTTATCCTTCCCAGCTCGCCTCACATCACAATTACCATATCCCATCACGGCAAGGCACCTTTGATCGACAATCATCCTAAAATGGGGTTGCTATATCACTCAGAAGCACTAGTTGATGTGCCCATCAATCATTTAATGAAATGATGTGATTGACGCGAGTACCCTCCCAGCTACAATAATTACAGCTACGGCAACTATAGACCACGTTTACTAAGGCTGTTACAGTGCCAAGACTTCGAATTATCATTGCCCCACGCATACACCTCAGCACGGCAACTGCAGCTCAATAATCCGCAGCTAAACAGCACCTCATGATCCGCTCATCGCTCAATAAAACCACACGGTTCGCATCCATACACGGCAACGTTGAGGACTTGCTGTTACTTTAGAACCACAGATACCATATGTTTACTACGGCTATTACAAAAGCCAAGGACTTACAGCCTTACTAAGGCTCCGAAGAATATTCTATTTATAAAATCGTACTTGTAGTATAAAAACTAGGTAGAAACCGCATTTTTAGAGCTAGTTCTTACCCAGTTGATGAGGCTACGGCATTACCAGTCAGCTACGGTTACTCCAAGTTATTCCCCACAGCTTGCTTTACTCTTTAAACATTGTTGGTTGCACCAATACACGAAATCTTGCGTCAATAACTTGCTTTTGTCTTTTAATGCCACAACATCGCTTCACTTTCACCACATAGGATTGTTTCATCACCTTCACCTTCTACATCGCCATCGTTTTCATCGCCCAGTTCAGTTTTGCCTCCGTTGATGTGCTCGGCAATGGCGAGTGGCAAATGGACTAGAGGCTGGCAATGAACACCAACAACACTAAACCAATCACTAACTCTACACTTATCACCAATGTATTGAATTCGGGCGTTTCAAGTACGATAGAAGCACTCTGCAGACTTCAATAATCAAGGAAAGTTGTTTAAAGACGTTTTATTTCATTACTAGTGAGCTATACAAGCGTACTACTCGCACTAGTGGGGTTTGTAAGACACAATTGGATGAATAGTGACTCGACTTGAGCTACTGCGCTCGCTCTGACTGGGACTGCTTCGAACTAGTGGCTCTCTTGGCCCTATAATGTCTTACAAGTGAATAAACACTTGACTAGTCGCTTTCTAGGCAGACTAGTGGCGCTCTTGGCCTAAGAATAATACTTTAAACTTCGAGAACTCGCTTGAACTAACTTCGAAACACTCTTGGCCTTTGCAGGACACAAAAGATTGCTCTAAGACGCTTCTATTCACTCAATGCTATGGGTAACTTAGCGACTAGTAGCCGCTTCGTCGAGGTTAAGCACAAAAGCCTTTAATTGGGGCACTAGATACTGACTAGTAGGTCACAATTGCGGGGATGGCTTGCCTGAGCCGCGCGTGCACCTATTCTACTACTTATATACTGGCCAACAAGGTACGATCGAGATATAAATAACTGACTAGAGGGGTATTATTGATAAGGATTTCTTGGCTAGTCACGAATAATGGTGAATAATCACGCAATAGTCGGTCTAGAAATGGCCGCTTGCTGACTAGTGGGCCTAGGAGCTCCGCTAGAGGTGGCATTCCGTGTTCTTGGCCCAGCAACGCTCCACTTGCGTCAAGGATAAACGGCTAGCCTAACGAGCGTGCCTGTAGCAGCTGTCGATCGTGATCGAAGGCACAACCCGGCTATACTAGTTCCGATCGTAAATAGATCTGTATCGTACTAGCCCGATCTGGACAGCTGCGCTTCATTTCTAAATTCATTTCTAAGTCCCGTTAGAGACTGCTGCACCGCTAGTCAACTCTTCTTAAACACTCGCGCGCAGACCGTTCCACTAGTGACTGTACTTTCACGAGACCTGTATGTTCTGCTTCTTGTTGGGTGCACTCGTAGCTACCCCGTCGACTAGCGGTCGTCATTTACTGACTCGCTTGGTATTCGAGGTGCTAGTCACGCCAGCTGATAGACTTGACCCAATAGTGGTATCGCACCTAAATCCTGGCTCGACTAGTAGCTTTCTGGCTTGACTATCAGCTTGAAGCCTCCGCTATAGTCCTTTAGTTATTGCTAGTCTAAGATAGATATGCGCTAGTATGATTACAAAATCGCAAAATCTAGGTGTGAACGCGTAGACGGCGTATCACTGTGTAGGCCCAGTTCAGCTCCATAGGATCACCCTCGTCTTTATCATTGTTCGGAGTTGCCATGCATCTATTGCCGCAGCACCCCACTCAGCACCTCAGTTGCTACGATTTCTACCAGTTTCTTGCAGTCTCCATACGTTTATTGCTATTGTTTCGACTCACAATATTAGGTACACCCCAAGCCACATTTACTAGGCTATTTCGACGTCTTCTAGTCCATTGCCACGATTTCTAGAGCATCGCAACGATTTCTAGCATGTTGCTACGATTTCTAGAGCATTGCTACGATTACCAGTCCCTCCCACACAATTACTCGTCCTCACCCACGATTACTAGAGCATCGCAACGAGTTCTAGTCCTTCCCCACGTTTTACAGTCCATCCCCACGATTTCTAGCTCATTGCTACGATTTCCAGTCCCTCCCAACAATTTCTAGACCCATTTTCGTGGTCTCTAGATCATTTTCGCAGTTTCTATCATGGTTTCTTGGTATTCAAGTCATACCAGATTCCGTCCCATCTCGTTTATCGAGATCCTTCCCGGCTTACAGCCAACGTCTACTAGTACTCCTTGACCAAGAGTACTACTTCGCTGACTTAAAGTCGCAGTGTATCTTGTGTTATTGAGGAATTGACTGCACGGAGGTGCACCGAACCACTCGCAAACACATTGCCTTGATTGCTGTGTTGCTACATTAATTGCCTAAGCTCTCTCTGAGTTTTGGGTGTTGCTGTTGCCACAGAAGTCTAGGCTCATCACCGCCCCATTTTCCCCTGCCCAACGGTGCGCCATGGGCAGAGTCGTTGATGTGCATAACACTATCATCATCATGATCTTGAGTTCGTGTGCCGTATATCTTTCCCTGGATGTTAAGTGAGGAATGTGCTTCCCTTCATGAAGACTTCATCTATAATCTGGTTTTCGTCATCATTCTCTGACAGGTAGTAGACTTCAATGTGTATGACTATTCCATGAAATGTATACTAATATATAATCTACATTACAGTACATATTGTGCAAGAGTTATTGCAGAGGTTAGATATTTCAACAGCTCGCCATGCTCAGGCTCTCGCTAAGCTGAATATAAATATATCTGTGAGCAGCTTGTAGGACTTCGGACTCATACCTGCCATGCTCGCAGCGGCCCACTTCGGCTAAGTATCCTATTGGACGCATATTGCAAAATTGATTCATTAAGGTATTTGACATCATCATGATGCAGTAAACTTTGATGCCAAAGAGTGCTGGTGAAAATGTCTATAAAGCCAGTTATCATACTCTCCGAGGTAAATAGCATGCACCATGGTATGTATTACATTGAAATTTATCTGTAACATCCCCCAAAAAGTTGCCTTTAGGCCCCAATAAGGGAGGTCAACTTTTTTTTATTGGGCCTGCCGGCCCAACCTACCTACCTACCTGGTGTGCCAAGCCGACATTCCGGTACCCCCTTGGATCGGTCACATACCCACAGCTTCTTCACCTGCTTAAGCCTTGCGATTGATAGTACTGAGCATACAGTCATAATGTTACAATGTATCGTGGTTATACTGTACAAAAATTATTGAGACACAGGTAGTGCCAGAGCTCTGGTCATGACAGGTACTTTTTGTATGCACCTAGTTGTTTCACGATCTCCAGGTACTTTCTGTCGTGTATAGAGACCTGCTGATATTTGCTGGTACCCCTCTGTGTACCTGTGATAAGTTACACAGGTACCTTTGACCATGGCATATGGGTACAGCCCTGTACTATATTATTACTTACACGACATGCTTCAATGGGGAATGCCAGCATGCCACATAGTTATACTGCCAAAATGCTGAGTGAGCGCCACCATCACATTGAGCCAAATTTGAGCAACCATACAGCTGAAATGGATAACATAAGTCTAAAAACCAACATCTCTGCCAGAATATATTAGAAAAATAGAAAAAGAGTAAACCAATGATCGACTGTCGTTGGACTGTCTATGGTATTTCTGTATCATTACTTCGAAGTATAAGAGTAGGTTCATTTAAATACATTGATGTTCATGCTGGATGCTGTGCCAGAACCAGAGAGCTTTAGCGGTCGGCGGCCAGTGCCTTCAGATGATCCTGGAAGCCTTTGAGAAGGATTATATTCATGGAAGATTGGCTAGCCTCACCGATACATCCATGATATGAGACGTGGCGTGGTGGCGGGGCATTTGCAAACCGCGCAAATGCTTAAGGCTGGAACAGCATTTCCATCCCAGTCGATGGTCTCCGTGGCAACGAAACTGAGCCCACAGTGAGTGCTGCTTTTTATGGGATTATTGCGGCAATAGCCAAGACAGTCGATAGTGATATGTTGCAGTATTCTAAGAGGCAATTCAGTGGAATCGTTTAGGGCGGAAGAAAGGGATGGGAACAAACAAGAAAATTTCACCACATATTGGCCACATAAAAATAGGCACAAACATAGGTAGGGCTGTGGCCACACATAATGCTGGAGGGATCAGTAATTGGCAGTAGCGAGTAGCAGTGTTGGGATCTCCTGAAAAGTACTTGCAAATTTGAAGTGGCGGTCACCAGAAAAATTCAGGGACGTGTTGATCCATTGGCATTTGGGAAAGTGTGAAATAAGTAGTGCTGGAACACTTCAGAAGTAGTGGTGTTGCTCCCATGGAACAAATGAATATTTCTACATTATTACGCCCATACAGCCTCAAGTATTTGCTGAAAATCTGAGGGATACTAGAGATTTAATTCTGACAGCTGCACAACTTTCAGAAAGACAAGACATTGTTATGGGCGTAATAATGTAGAAATATTCATTTGTTCCATGGGAGCAACACCACTACTTCTGAAGTGTTCCAGCACTACTTATTTCACACTTTCCCAAATGCCAATGGATCAACACGTCCCTGAATTTTTCTGGTGACCGCCACTTCAAATTTGCAAGTACTTTTCAGGAGATCCCAACACTGCTACTCGCTACTGCCAATTACTGATCCCTCCAGCATTATGTGTGGCCACAGCCCTACCTATGTTTGTGCCTATTTTTATGTGGCCAATATGTGGTGAAATTTTCTTGTTTGTTCCCATCCCTTTCTTCCGCCCTAAACGATTCCACTGAATTGCCTCTTAGAATACTGCAACATATCACTATCGACTGTCTTGGCTATTGCCGCAATAATCCCATAAAAAGCAGCACTCACTGTGGGCTCAGTTTCGTTGCCACGGAGACCATCGACTGGGATGGAAATGCTGTTCCAGCCTTAAGCATTTGCGCGGTTTGCAAATGCCCCGCCACCACGCCACGTCTCATATCATGGATGTATCGGTGAGGCTAGCCAATCTTCCATGAATATAATCCTTCTCAAAGGCTTCCAGGATCATCTGAAGGCACTGGCCGCCGACCGCTAAAGCTCTCTGGTTCTGGCACAGCATCCAGCATGAACATCAATGTATTTAAATGAACCTACTCTTATACTTCGAAGTAATGATACAGAAATACCATAGACAGTCCAACGACAGTCGATCATTGGTTTACTCTTTTTCTATTTTTCTAATATATTCTGGCAGAGATGTTGGTTTTTAGACTTATGTTATCCATTTCAGCTGTATGGTTGCTCAAATTTGGCTCAATGTGATGGTGGCGCTCACTCAGCATTTTGGCAGTATAACTATGTGGCATGCTGGCATTCCCCATTGAAGCATGTCGTGTAAGTAATAATATAGTACAGGGCTGTACCCATATGCCATGGTCAAAGGTACCTGTGTAACTTATCACAGGTACACAGAGGGGTACCAGCAAATATCAGCAGGTCTCTATACACGACAGAAAGTACCTGGAGATCGTGAAACAACTAGGTGCATACAAAAAGTACCTGTCATGATCAGAGCTCTGGCACTACCTGTGTCTCAATAATTTTTGTACAGTATAACCACAATAAGGCTGTTAGAGTCGTACAATCGACGTCAGACAATCGAAGAAAGAAACTATTTGGTACGTTGCAGGTACCAGGGCATATCATGTTTCACCCTCTCTCGGCGTCTAAACAAGTACTCCCACATGTGCCAACTCAACTTTGACAGGTATCCAGTCGCAGGACAGATACCGCTGCAAGAGGGATCAAATTTATTGTTTCCAGTACATCCCTTACAACACGGAAATCTTTGATATGTATCACTTGGGAGTGGAGATGCCGTCAGCTTAGTAGCACTGAGTGAATGTCCAGTAGGTCTGAGACAGGTACGATAATGGTTTGACTAGTGCTTAATCTACAATAATAAGGCCGGCGACTTCGAGGCTATGGGTCGTGAATATTCGTAACCAGGACATGCAGTCGAAACCAAAAGATACATCCGGGAGGATATAGATGGTATTGTAAGACTGCTTCCCACGAGGATCTAATACCAGTGCTGATGTTGGCAGAGACGGGGCAGAACAAGGTGTATCGCATGCCTTCATCTCGTGTATGGTGCCGATATCTATTCGAGTTGTCTAGAGGTTGCTGTTCACCACACTCTTCCCTATGAAGGCGGGCGATTATTTTTTTTAAAAACAATCAAGAACCGGACTGTTGAGTTCAAAATCTACTTCAACACGCCTGATCATGTCCTAAAGTCTGATAAATTCAAAGTACAAACTATGTGATCTGCACTCACCACAAACACCTGCAGCATCCCTTCTACTGAGGCCGATTCCTGCGTCAGAAGCAATGGATACTTCTTCTATTGGATTCGCTACTCGAAAGGATTCCAACTCCATGTATTGAGTGTGTGGCATATTCAAATCCTCTTTGGCCTGCTTGTGCAACCTGAGAAGCATACATGTTATTGTAACACTCATGAGACTGAGGCCCAACCCAGTGTCCTGTACGGTCATGAGCATGAGGAGCTAGCATAATAGATGTAGGCTGCACGCCACCGGTGCCTGGATGGGGACACAGCAGACAATGCTAAGCATAGTTAACGTGATAAGACATGTTTAGTAGCAGAATAATCAGCGTGATGCACATCAGGAAGTAAAAGAAACTGTCTCTGAGGAGCAGGCCCATAATAGGCTTCGAACCAAAGTTTTGTCGCACTTGTGCCAGAATCACTGTGGCTTTGACGCCCGTAAAATATAGCCATTAGATACACAATGGATTCAAATAAAAACATGGGAAGCCTAAAGTAGTCGTCGGGGCTCCATCAGTCACAGAACTTGATAGGTAACCAACAGTATTCCTTACCAGCTAAAGAACTCCACATATTCGTCACTGACTTGAAACATAGGAGAGTACCTAAAGCTGACGGCAAGAGTTGCGGCCACACTCAGGCAGAGAAGGCAGCAAAAGAACCCTAACAAAACTCTTCTTCTGCCTGCAATAGCCCAGATATGTAAGACGATAATGCTCTCCATGACAAGGATCTGAAGAGTGACTATAGCTCTCAAAGTCAGCGCGCAGTAATTGCAGGCGGAAGAAATAAGGCAGTGGCAAGATATAACATGTTACATACTGTAGATAAAGGAATCAGGGCTGAGGATCGAGACACAGAAATACCATGTGGAATTGATGATAATATATGCTCGCAACTAGTAGATCCAATAAGCCATATTTGCAGAGGAAAAACAGATGACCACGGTTACACTGGATGTGGCTGAACAATCTGTTGCTGTGGTTGGAAGGGCAGTGGGCAGGGGTAGACTACTTACCGGAAAGTATGCAGCTGGATTAATCGCATTAGCCAACAAATTCTTTCCAGAAATTGGGGAGCATAGTACATACATGTGGTATCCCAAACTCGCAGGGCGATGACAAGGTAGCGATTCTGACCAAGCCTGCGATCGGGCACTCTGAACGAGGTGGAGGGATGCCACTTATCGCAAAAAATAGGCATTTAATCCAGGATAATTTGGAGGACTGAATCATCAATGAGAGTTCTAGGACGATATTGCTGTTGACTTGTACAGACCCAAAATAAGTCGATCTGAAAAATCGATAGGAACACAGGCTACAGGAACTCTGGCTTAAACGGATACATACATCATCATCAAAGGTGATAAGATATTTCCAGATAAGCATTGTCCAACTGGTATCTGGTGTTGCACGGGAGGACAATTAGTGATGGTTTTGAATAAAAATCTGACATCAACGCACATATGGGTAGGTTGAGAATGTCCCACTGAACAATTGTGTTTAGCAACATAGAGGTGACTCGGAAGAGCTTAATGCGTATTCAACTGTGAAGGACGATTTTATAGTGCTCACTGCCATCCTCTTCACATCTTCTGAATCTACAAATTATGTGTAAGGATCCAGTAATTACTGGTGTCCCCGAAAAATACTTATCTACCTGTTTCCTATGGCGCCATTTATTTTCCTGATAGCAGCACTGTACTCTCATTTTATAACTTGCATCCGTATTTTCGAGCAAGGCCAACATTGAACAAGCTCTTGGATAAGTGAGCTCGAGATTCTGGATGCAAAGGATCAGTTTTTAGACTCACCAACAGAAGGAAATGAGATCAAAGGCTTGGATCGGAAAAGTGCAGAGCTCGATGCTCGACATTCAACTTCAACGCAGTTGATCGTGGGACAAATCGGGAATTCCTCATTGGCCGTGGCATGTCGAATATTTGCCGGATAAGATAAGGAGATAAGATCGGCCGAAAACTAAGTCTCTTCCTACCTTCCATGACTCACACATTACTTACAAGGCCAATCCTTTCCCTTCCTCTTTCCCCTCCAACTGGGAAACAAAATGGCACACCATACTCCTCCTTCCTTCCTCCCTGGAATCTTTGGGCTGCCCTGCGCAGCTGCCAGCCTTCAGCATCAGATGAAAGACTAATTTCATTTTGATTCCGAATACGTTAACATGAATCATGGTAAGTCCTTTGGATCGTCGTATTCAAGCGAGATGCTAATGCGTGATTGTCGAAGGCTCCTACAGGTCTCTTCCTTGACCAGTCAGCACATGGTGCAGTGCTCCATCCGACAAGATTGAATCGAATCTGGATCTGTTGCTGCGATTGTCTTACTAGCCCATGCTTGTCGCTGTATGTGCGAAAGTCACCAGCATCATCAGAGTCAGTGATGTCGACAAGGTGGTATTGACCCCGAATGCATCTCATGGGGTTGATATGGTCCTGAAGAACTTTATGTGGGAAGCAGGGGATGTTATTGTTTTTTTTTTTTTTTTTTTTTTTTGTATAGTGTGTAATTGTGTACTCAGCATCCTGCAATTAACAAAGTTAATCCAGCATACTTGCTTGGGTTAGGGGCATGCCCTAGAAGAGATGTAAAATGAAATGATTTGGCCATACCGAAAGAAGCTACATGAGGAAATGCATTTAAGCACAACTGTTCAAGTTAGTGTGGGACTCAGTGCCTTCCTCTCAGCCGTTTCCAGCTCAGCACAATACCCACTAAGACCCCGCTCTGGTCGATCCAGTCTTCTGGTAAGGCTCTTTCGTCAAGTAATGTTCCTTTCCAGGTTGACAGTACTATCGCCTTCGTTAGTGCCTTGGCACCATACTTACGCTTATTTACTAGCACACGGTCAATGGTTAGTCTTTGATTCATCGCTGCAATCCAGAGGTTATGGATCTCATCCTTCGTGTGCCAATTTCTTGGGTTGTTGTCCCCGCACTGTATCCTCCGCTGACATCTGATTTTCCAGATTAAGTGGACTGTCTCGGTTATCAGTATACGATACAGTCTCGTCGCTGCTCTGTCAACAGTTCCTTTTGTCGTTCTGATTTGTACCAGTGTCATGCCTAGGACGACACCATAGGTTTGGGGTATCCATTTCTGCCCCTTGCTTTCCCATAATTCTCTCGCTAGTCCCCATAGCATCGCTTGTCCTTCAATGGAGCATTCAATTAGAATGTGCTCCATAGATTCTGTCACTTTGCAGTGGGGACATTCTCCCCTTACAGAGAATTGAGGACCCAGACGCTCCCAGAAAACTCCTACTTTGAAAGTGTTTTGGATGGCTTTCCAGAGAAAACCACGGATTGGGTGAGATATGTCTTTGTGCCACATGGATTTCCATATTCTCAAAGGCGTTGGCTCGACACCATTAATCTCCTTAATCGTGGACATGACCTGTCCCACTATAGCTTGCGCTGATTTGCGTGCCTCTATTCCCTTCATCATGCGGAGGAGTTTGTAGGCCTGGCTCTGGGTGAGTGCCGACAGCCGTGCTCCATCCACATTGAACTCGTGGCATATTTCAGTGTCTGCAACCAGGGCTTCCAATTCGTCCAGGAGGGTGCCTTTCCCAGCAAGGTGGTCTGCACCTTCATTTCCAATATCTCCGTTGTGGCCTTTCACCCACTGGAAGTAGATTGGGGTGCCTTGCTGGCATAGAGCTGCGACTGTGGCCTTCCATATGTCGCTGTTCAAGACTCCCAGCCATCCATTATCTTCCCATTGACATAGGTGAAAACATAACCCGTCAATAACATACTTAGAGTCTGATATCGTCATTATAGTTTCATTGTGGATTGCTGCCAAGATACGTTCCAGGACTGCCCGTATTTCAGCAGTGTTATTTGTCTGGTTCAGGCCAGGGAGCCTCAGGAAAATGTTCCTCTCGTCATCTTCCCCAAACCAGACGCCTGCACCAGCCCATGCGTCCATAGTGCCGTTATCGTATGCGCTCCCATCTGTGTATGCAATGGAGATGGCAACTGCTGCAGGATTGTCTGGAGGGGTGATAGTGGGTCTGATGGCTGGTTTTGGGCATGTGTCCCAGCCTGATGTGAAGATTCTTATTCCTTTGGTCAGTGAACTCTTGTTATCTATCCCGGGGTCAAACCTGATGATTCCGTTGTTTTCCTTAGCTTCATTGTTGTTTGATCTGTCCTCAGGTGTCAGATCCAGGCCGTCGTCTTGGTCTGGTCATCTTGGCTCCCACTTCTCTTCTAGCCGGTTCAGCCATTTTTCCGCTGTCAGGGCACACTTGTGCAGGTTGTCACACCCTCTCTGTAGTTGGTCTCAACAGCACGCACTGCAAGCACAGTCCCGTCGCTTCCTGTGTGCTGCAGTATTCAGTCTCAACACAGTATCCACTGCGTCTCCAGCAGTCTCAACCGCATGGTTTTCCATTAGGCATTTCACTGTCTTCGAGCTGTACCGTTTCTGTACTTTATTCCTGAAGCCAATATGATGCCAGATGGGGATCTGTCTCCGCACTTCTTGTGATGGCATCTGCAAGTCTAGTCGTATGTTAAGGTTCTTCGCTACTCTGAGCATGTCAGCTATGTGTCGTGGCAGCTGGGTGTTGTGTCTGACATTGACTGTCCAGGTCTGTAGCACTGTATTGGCCATTGCACTCGGTCGAGGCACTCCTTTTTTGATGTGCTTGTTTATAATAGTGTCCTTCACATGCACTGCGAGTGGTCGATTCACATCAAAATGCAGGTATGCTTTGAGTTTCATTATTTTTATAGCATCATTCCTCATCTTTATGTCCAGGACTTGCATTCCTCCGTCTGTGATATCTGCTGACATAATTGACTTGTTTACAGGCGTCTTTCCCTGGTTATCCCAGGCAAACCCACATATCATCCTCTGGATTTGTACGAGCACGGAATCTGGCATACCCTGCGCCCTTGTTAGGAACTGGGTTAAGCCGCCAGCATACATTTGTATGAGCAGCCATCGGCCTTCAATGGTGGGATGTGTTCGTTCCCATAAGTCAAATTTCTCTTGCATGCGGTCTAGGATTGGCGTCCACGGTGCTGCCATATCTACCTTGTTACCAACAAAAGCACCAAGTATTCATACAGCTTCTCCATTGCAGACTATATGTACATCAGCTGGGATTGTACTCTGTACCAAATCAATCTTCCTTGTTGTCAGGACTTCTTTCCGATAGCCTGGGCTTCCTATGGGAATAACCTGCGTTTTCTCAATATTGAACTTTGCGCCAGAAGCAAGGCACCAGAGGTCTAGAATTTCTTTGAGCTTTTCCCAGCTATCGTTCCTCGACAAGTATACTGTTGTATCGTCAGCAAAAAGCATTGTGATCAGGCGATCTCACACATTGGGGACTCTGTGCCCTTCCAAGGATGAGTTGCGTAGCATCTGGGCGAGAGGTTCGATCGCCAGGTTGAAGAGAAGACAAGATAGTGGGTCACCTTGTCAGACCCCTCTGGTGACACGGAAAGGGATGCTCTTCTCTCCGTTTATGATTACTATTGATTCTGCTTTTTGGTATAGGTACCATACCGTCGAGATGAAGGTTCGGGGAATCCCCATCTTCTTCATCACATCCCACAGGTACTCATGTTTAATCTTATCATATGCCTTCTCTTGATCGAGCGCAACTATAGCCCCGTCAATTTCTTCAGCTTCTGCGTAGTGTACTATATCCTTTGCAAGGTCAATCTGGTCGAAAATGCTCTGACCCTTTACAAAGCCTGCCTGGTCTCTGTGTATCACGTCATCTGCAACACTTGCTAATTTATTTGTGAGCGCCTTAGTCATGAGCTTATAGTCCGTGTTTAGCAGAGTGATTGGTCTGTAGTTTGAGATTTCCTTCTTGTCTTTCTTCTTATATAACGGGCAGATCCATCCATTGCAGAACCCGGTCCCATCAGTTACTCCATGGGTCTCGATGTCGTTAAAAACTGTGCAGAATATCTCAACAATATCCACTCTTTCTATGCCATCACTATTGTGCATAAACCTGGTCCAGAGGAGCAGCCAGAGCTCATAAGGTATGCCATTGATACCAGCAGCTTTGCCTTTCGCTGCTGTCTTCAATGCTTTCAGGATTTCTTCGTACTTCAGCACTTCAGTGAGTACCTCTTCCTTCATCTGGGGCACCAAGTTCTGCACATTTTCTAGTACCTGTTGGCTTGATGCCCCTTTCTCCACAATTGTTGCATCTGGGAAGGTCTCAAGGTCTTGGAGATTTTCATAGAAATCTCGTGCTGCCTCGGCCATCTTGTCTGATCGTTGAATGTATGTTGGTGGGGCGCTTCTGGGCTGCTGTAGTTCTTGTATAGTGTCTCGAGGGGTACATGAGTTGCCAATCTTCATCCAGTACTTGCTTATAGTCTCCATCTCAAGTCTCGCTTTCACGAGGCTGGTGGTGTGTCAGTTGTCGCTAATGTCCTTTCGTATTTGCTGGATTTTCTGCTGAATTATCGCTGCGGACATTAGTCATTCGTCTTCTGGGATCATGTCATTCAGCAGCATTGCATCTAGGTCAGCTTGCAGGCTCTCCATTCTAGCCTGTTTCACTGGTATACTGTGCTTCCCATATTTGCGCAGTGTTTGGATTATTCTCCTTTTGCCTTTGGCGTAGACCGTTTGTGGGTTTACTGTGTCCTCCCTATTGTTTGCAGCTACACGTATGTCTCTGGCCATCTCTTCCACTATGGCCTCCACTTCATGGATTGCTTTCCCGTTATTTAGGAGGTGCAAGGGTAGCGTCCACCTCCCTTTGCCTACATAGGGTGCTTTCAGGCTTGTCATTCTGACTGAGACTATGCGATGATCTGTCTCTAGAGTTGGGTTGGATATGTCCCATTGGTCGCAATTTTCCAAGACTGTTGCGGATACATATATCCTGTCAATCTGTGATCTGGAGAAATTTCCCGCCATTTGTGCGAAGGTATAGTCTTTTTTGTTTGGGTTTGCCATTCGCCACCCATCTCTCAAGTTTAGCATTGTTCGGAAAGCCTTGAAGGCATCAAGCGTTGCCCTGCTGTCTTCGTGGGCTGGTAGCCAATCTAGGGCATCTTCCATGAAGTTAAAGTCTCCGCTCATTCTGTTGGGTTTTGGTAGATTCTGGTCCCTCCATATCTGGGTGAGTGTCTCCCACATTTCCTTGCTTTTGGCCTCTTTATTGGGAGCATAAATAGTGAGCCATGTGAACTTGGCACCACCATGCCATGGTGCACTTATCAGCAGTGCACACCCTGGTATCAGCTCGGTGGATTCTGCCTCGTCGACCTTAATTAGGTCTCTATTAAGAACTACCGCCACACCCGATTTCCCGGTAGTGTTCTCCTCGCACAATGAGAAATGTATACTGACTCTTTTTCTGTACAGGGTATGCACATCCCTTGTGTATTCTTCTGACAGGTGGGTTTCCTGCAATGTTAGAAGGCTGATTTGTTTTTTCTTCATCATTAGATTTATTTCAGACCATTTGCTTCTCCGGTTTTTGCGAACCTCGTCCTTTCATGTTCAAGGATGCAACATTCCACCATGCTTTTGTACGCTTGCCAGGGCATCCCTTCAGTCTGACATCCTCATCTTCGTCAGGTTGCTGTGAGAGTCAGTCTCGCATGTCACCAATTTGGTCATCTTGGTGTTGTTGATATGTGGATGCGGCTCTCATTTGTCTCCTCGTATGTTGTGTTCATTGAGCTCAGGTACTGGGGATTCTCAGTTGTGCCAGCGTTGTCATTTCTAGTCCTGGAGGAGGGGAGCTTCTCATTCCAGTTGTGTCCCTTCCCTCCCCCCCCCCCCCCTCGGTTGCTTCATACTCATCATTAGGGGTCAGGGTATCTGGGGTATATTGGTTGAGCATGATAGAGTCACTTCCAACATCTGTATCTCCCCCTCTGAGGACCCATTCTCTTTGGGGTAGTTGGATTGGATTATCCATCATGCCCTGGGAGAGAACCTCTCGATCTGTCGTTTCCTTCAGACTGTGTCCATCCTCAACCCCTCCATCAGGAGGAGGAGATTCCTCATTAACAGAGGGGGTTTGCTGGCCATGGCCAGCTTGGGTGGTTGCAGGCGCCAGCGTGGTAATTTTCAAGTTTAATTTATTTGTATTTTCTATGTGTTTTTGTGTTTTTCTTATAAGAGTTCCTGAGCTGTTGAGGCTCAGGTTGAAGAGTCCCGAGGGATTTCACCTCATGCATAGGCTTGTTCCCTTCCCACCCCAAAGGTGTGGGAGCCTGTTATCAATCCACAAAGTGAAGAGGGTCACAAATCTGTCATTTCATATTCAAGTAAAAGCAAACATATTAAGTACTATGCGCATCCATTATTATGTCCCGATTGACCACCACGACTGCCCCTAGTTTTGGTTCTCCCCCTCGCAGTGTTCTCATTACACAGCCTCTTGAGGAGATTTCCCAGTTGCTCCTTGAGGGGGCATTGGGTGGTTGGGTGACTCTCTCCCTTGCACCCCTTGCAAAAGAATGGGACGTCCAAGATGCGGGCGACACCTCCGAAACCATTCCCACTCCTGATGGGAAAGGCCGATTTCAGAGCAGTGATCCAATCCAAGTGGAAGCGTGGGACCTTTGTCGGGTGAGCGATCCAAATATTCCATCCCTGTCTTCCAGGCTCCCCCCTGCGTCCTTCTATCCAAATCCCTCTAGCTTCCAATGAGAGTACAACAAGCGATGGGATCTCGTCGACCAGGCAGTCGGGGCCGATGGCATGGTGGTGGGAGTGCAGGAACAACCAGACTTCGGGCGATGTATAAAGCTTGTCCTTGATCAGCTTTTCTACAATCTTCTGCCCCTGCTTGTTGGGCGGCGTGTTGAGATCATCAATGGTGAAAACAAAATCTGTAACAAAGTTGCTTGGATCGAGAACCAGGTACGAGTCAAGGCTGGTGGGAAGGAAATTCTCCTGTAAGATTTCGGCTTTCTGATCCGCTGTCAGGCCACAGATGTAGAAGGTGAAAGGGGTGCCAGTGTGGTCGTCGATGAATTTCTGAGCATTCGGAGGGACTGGGCCTTTAGCATGATGTGAGGCTGGCAGGGTGGGTGGGGCGATCTCGATGCTGATGTGGTGGTTTGCAAAGTAGGCCCTCAAAGTCGCTTCGATCTTCACTTCTGTTGTGTAGGTGAGGTGGCGGTGTTTGAGCCCCCATACTATGATGAGGATGTCCCCTGGTTCTTGGGTACTGAAGAGCTCAGCAACCTGCCCTCCATCGCAGTTATGGAAGACATGTTGGGGTGGGATCGAGTGTGGTCCAAAAGACCCCGCATATTCTCTGAGGATGGTTACGGATTGTCCTCCATTTATAGGCAGGGGGGTGTGATTCAAGGAGGAGGTGGGAGCGACCATCATTGCCAGTTCCAAGGCGGGCAACAGGGTCATGGACGTGCCTTGTGTAGCCTGTGCGAAGGTGGGTGGGGGAGCCATAGCAGGGAGATGGTAAGTCAGATTTGGGGAAGAATTGTTCTCTGCGTTTCTGTCCTCAGCATTGTCGTATCCAGGGAGGCACCTCGCGAAGGGGTTGGTGGAGCCCATCTAATCTGCACCAGTGATGTGTGCAGGCTGGACTTTGGGGGCATTTATGGTCAATGTGTGCATGGTGGTGACGATGTTGACTGGGTCAGCGTCGCTGTCCTCATATTCCAAGACGTCCTCCAAATCCAAAGGGAATTGCAATGAGGTCTACAATGAGGGAGTTCTATAATCATTCTGGGGAACAGGGATCTATGCCCATACCTGTTCAGGGTTGGTATCGGCATCAAGATCCATTCTTTTCTCAACATCATCCATTGGCAGGTTGCCCTTTGCTTTCTTTGCTGGCTGTGTTACATGAGCGAAGAGCAGTACGAACTGATTTTGTCCAGGGATGAAGGCGTCGCCATTGTCATTGGTTTCAGACTTCCTTTTTTACAAGCGGGCTATCCCGTTCTGGGCGACTGGGGTAGTAGTTCCGTCATTGTTGACATCAGTGACCTCGCCGTGGTCAAGAGATGGCTCATCCACTGCCTTAGGTTTGGTGGCACCATTGGTCATCTCAGCCAGGGGGTTGATCTGTTATGTAGCCAGTCTTTAGTCTCTATACTTTGGGAAGAGATCATCGTGCTCACTGTATGTTCAGTCTCCTTCGCAGGCGTCTCTTCAGTCAGGAATTCCTTCTCTCCCTCGCACTCAGGAGAGTCGATGCTCACGTCGGGAGTCTAAGTTTTTATCAGTGCTAGGTTGTGTTGTTCACAGTTCTCATACCTTTGGTTGCTCAGGGTCTCCCCCTGCAGTCTCTTCCACGGGCGGTGCCTGGTCCTGCTCCATGGTGTTTGCCTTAGGTCCTCTGCCCTCTTTCTTCACGGGTGGGCCTCATTTCGCTTTCACGGGTCCAGAGTTCACTCTTCCTGTGGCATCACCAGTGCGCATAGCTGACTGGCAGGTCTGGATGTTCACAAGATTGGGGTGAGTCTCAGAGAGGGACACTCTCGGGATGTTGGTCTGGCTCCTGGTGCAAGAAATAGTGCCAGCAGTCTGGGATTTGTTGGACATCGTGATGAAGTGGGGAAGATGGTGGTTAGGCTTGTGCTTTAGTCTGGGGTTTTGTTTGCGGTTTCGCATCCATGCAGGCTGGAAGTATTTATGGAGGAACACAGGGTGGACCAGGGTGGAGAATATCAGGGTCCCATTCTTCCTTTTCCAGTTCTCTTGTTGCTTTGTTCTTTGCATGGTGTCGGATTCGGTTGCGCGGCGAGGTCATTGTTTTTAGGAGTGAGGTCGGTCTTGTTCGACTCTTGGGGCTTCTTGTACGTTGCCAGTCATCCATTGTCCAGGCTAGGCATATCTGGGGGTGCACGAGTAGTGTATCGTTGTATTGTTGGCTTGCACAAGAGGTTCCTTTGTTCAGCTAGTAATGGTTTGGGTGGCGCCACGTACGAGTCATTCGATGGCTTGTGACTGTAACATGTCATGTCTTTACTTTGTTTGTCCATTGTGCCACTTCCTTGGCGCGATGTAGAGTTATATTTTTATGCCTGGTGCGTCACCGTCTTTGAAATTTACTACTTTCATTCGAGGCTTACTTTGTTTTCTTGGGCTTGGCTTGGCTTGGCGACCGGTCCACAGGGTATCATTGTAATCCTAATGTGCCACTCATTTGATGTTCGAAGGCGTCATCCCTCGGGTGCTGCACTTCTTGCGGTGTAGGGGTGCAGGTCATCCATTGTTTCAAGATTCCATGCACCAGTCACATCCTGTTCGAGGCGCATGGGGAAGGAGGGTTGTTATCATTCGTTATTCCTCTTATTCATCACTGTCGTGTGTACCATGCTTAAATTGCTAGTCCCTTTACTTTGTTCTTACTAATTTAGCTGTAATTGCAATTTACCTTGCATTATTCATATCCTAATTCATAAGTTCCTTGTTTTCGCAGTGGTGCCACCCCGATCGTGTCGATGCTGTGTGCCACTCGCAATTTCGTGTGCGAGTCTCAGTGGGTGTGCACAGGGGAAGTCGCACTATTTCTGCGCCCTCGTAAATACGCTGAGGGTTCTGGCGCCGTTTTCGTGTTCCACTCGGTCTCCAGGGGTTCTGGAGAGGAGCATGTATTCTGTGTTGCTGGATAGTCAGGGTGGCCCGATGCTCCATGGTAATTGCCTGAGTCATTTCCAAGTCGTTTCCAAGTCATTACATTCACGGCCGTTCGTAGGGGGTTGAAGTCCAGTTTTTGGTACACTGGGCTACTCCCTACACATACCAAACCTCGCCTGCCGTGTTGCAGTACCATCCAAAACTGCCAGCCTTGAGTGGCAAGGTGGTGGTTTTGGATCAAGGAACCCCAGGGGATGTTATTGTTACCTGTCAGACTTCTTACTTCCTTGCAGGATCACAGGTGCTGATCATTCTCGTAGGCAACACGACCTATGGATCCATTTCCCGAACGGCGCAGTACAAAGTTTCTGATATCCTGCCACATCCGGAGGTTGCGCAGTTCACTATCCTGTTTCCAACGACGAAGGAGGATATCATTTCTCGATGGAGAGAGCAACTACAATCGGTCTGAGAGCACATTGGAAAGAATGCCAAAATTGTTGCTGTTGCTGACACGATGATTTCTAATCCAGGAGCTCTCAACACAAGGCTGATCAAGCCCTTGGCACTGCTATCGCACCCCATGGAGACACCCCGTACTTGCCTGAAATCGTCGCATCTGCCCAAGTGTCATCATTCGTCGCTGGGAGCTCAAATCCACTCGGTACTCCAATGAACGATTTGCAGGTGTTATCTGTGACATAGGAGACCGAGGTACCCTCGTTGTATGCCACGAGGATAGTGCCAATTGCACCAGCAGGACCTCCTGTGTTAACTCCATTCACGGCAAACACATTTTCATCCGGGTTCAATTGGGGCACAGAGTACACTTGGGCAGCGATATAATCACTTCCTGAACCAAGGTTCTGGCTGTTAGCATCTTTCTTACGAGACTGAATAGAATCAACATACATTTTCAACACCACCATCATGCACACAGCACCCTTTCTGTACAGCGATTGAATAATCTTTCTAAATGCCCTGTTTCGACGGGCATGGTTACTGCAGCATTGGAAGACTCATTGTTCCAAATCCAGTTGCTCTGCATCAAATCCAGGGCAGGTGGAAGGGAGATGGCTCCCCATGGTGCCATCCCGGCCTTACCCTGGATGTTCATTGCAATCCAGGCAGAGTCATCCAAGCTGGGGTTTGCAAAGCTGCTTGCAGTTGCTATTTGCAGAGTCTTCCAAGACGTGTCGGTGATGAATGTCTCGCTGGTCCTGTCAACATAGTCAACGTTGACACGCTTGAAAAGCATTCACGCATGTAAATTTGCGAATTGTACAAATGAGTACAGGCAATAATGCCCAGACATGAAGGCAATGATGAAAGCAACAGAGCGCAGTGTTTATAATGCCAGTAATGATATTACCAGAGTAAAGCTGGGTGGAGCACATGGCTTAACCTGAGAATGGTACTAGAAAGGCCGTACTAGGTATGAAGTCCCAGTGCTTGACACTGAGTGCTCTGACAAGGCAAAGCATACGCGTGCTAAGAATAGCGCGGGACACGCTTGCGGGGTAATTAAGACTTCGCGTAGCAGTGATCTATGACGCGCAAGGCATGGCAGGCCTGGAGCTTAGAGTTCTAGACCTTGAGATGTCAGAACTCAAGTAAATCCGAAGTTCCAGGCTTCAGCCGAAATGCGCGAGGCCTAGACAAGAAGCACATTGCCCTCACTACAATGGAATTCCCTGTGAGAATACTAGGAAGCGAAATAAGAGTTGCGGGGTAGGCTATAACTCCGGGGATATGGCAACTGATGTCAACCCGCATGTCATAGCCTTGGTAACCGATGCCGCGACACTCAGAGACAGGACCTGGCCCCGGGCCAGACTCCTGAGTCAGCGCCAAGCTATGGCGTGATAATTGCAACATGCGCGGGACGCAGGCGAAAGTACCCCGCAGCTTAAATAATACTATATTTGGTGGTACAAATTTGTAGGACGTAAAATAGATAAATAGCGCAGTGTACTTGTAGTGTACAAGTTTCGGACCCCCGTTGTAGTCGCGTGCAAGCCTCCAGCTTGATGCCCTAGCAGCAGGATTAGTTTGTAACTTCGAGCGAGAGAATAAACCTAGAATTGATATCATACCGAGTGAATTGAGTTGCGCGCGAGGTGTAGAAAGCTTAGCGGGGGACTTGCTTAGCAGGGGACTTGCCTAGCGGGGACTCGTGTATGGTTTGAGTGACTGGTTGATTGCGCTCTACCCTGAGAATAAGAGATATTGTGTCATTGCGGGCGCACTCTTGAGTTTTGAGGGTTTCTTGTGACGCGCGGTGTTACAGGCGGCAGAGGTTCAAACCCTTTGGTCTGATTAGCACGTGCTTAGTTGGGTATACCATTCCGCAAGTGGCAGAGGTTCAAACCCTTTGGCTTGTCGGACGGGGTTTCTTGTGTGCGAGATACTACAGGCGGCAGAGGTTCAAACCCTTTGGTCTGATTAGTATTCGTACAGAGGCCTTCTTCTAACACGCGGCGCTACAGGCGGCACAGGTTCAAACCCTGTGGTCTGATTAGTGCGCGCTTGAGGGTTCTCATTTCCGCAAGCAGCAGAGGTTCAAACCCTTTGGCTTGTCGGACGGGGTTTAGTTGGTTATTGTGTCTCTGGATCGGCATAGGTTCAAACCCTGTGGGTCTACAATTGGTTTTGGAAGCTTGAGTGCGTAGGTTCAAATCCTGTGGCTTGAGTGGACATTTTGTGAAGGGTTTCTGCTTAGAGCGCAAGCTTTGAGTCGTGTTTAGAGTGTGTTTAGGTTGTTGTGGTTACCTGTGTGTGACGCGCACGACTTATTGAGGGTTTTGTGGGTGTGTGGCAACGTATCGTGTATTGTAGTACACCTTGCCTTGAGGCCCGGCGACATTGGTCGCCCCTCTTGTTATAAAAGCCTTTGGACTTAGAGAGATCTAGATACGTGACGCGCGCTATTGCTATACGCGTGTATTGTATATTCTGAGAGTTTAGTTGTTTTGCTTCAATCTGCTTCTATCGCATAATATCCCCCCAAGAACTTGAGGGTTTGTGTGTGTAGTGTTGGGTGTGAGTGTGATCAGTGTCTTCGACACTGTTGCATTTCTAGCCTGTGCGCACAGAGTCTCTTCAACGTGAATGGTGGCGATGAGTCCAGCGGGACCACTGGTGTTGATGGTGTTGATGGCAATGACATTGTCGCTTTCAGGGTTCAGACCAACGGTGTATACCTGTGACAAGGAGTTGGATCCTTCATAAGCTATGCCAGAGCCGATTTAAGCACCGTTGGCATAGAGGGTGTAGTGGTTATCGCTGGACAAACAGGTAGGTAAAACCATCATCGTTTTTGAGTGAGAGAAACTTACACGATGATTATGATAGTCGCATACATGGGACACTTGGTATTGGTGTGAGGAATAGTCTTGTGGAATGGACAAGGATCATTGGGATCAGCGCCACCTGGACTTGCAGTTTCCCTGGTCCAGATCCAGTTAGAGTCAGTGAAAGTGAGGGGCTGAGCTTGTGCTCTGGCTATGAGGGAGGTAGTCACATTGACTGCCCCATCGACAGCGATACCTAAACATGCGGTTTAGAAAGACGTTCTTGAGATGAATGAGAGGCGGCCCATGCCTCGTTCAGACGACAGCAAAGCCGTTGTGCCGATTACGGAGAGCACGATTGGGAGCAAGGACAGACTTATGGATGCTGTGTTAGACTCACAAGTCACAATGTTAGGTAGGGAGATGTCTACTGTGGATGAGCATGTTGTAAAAGAGGCTCGTTTACAATGTTCAAGTCATCTTTTATACTAGAGACAGCATGCTCAGCGTGTCGTGACTCAATCCCATGAGCGTGCTACGTTGAGAACAGGTTGAATTGAAGGTCGATTAAATGGCTTTGAACATTGATCACACTAGAGTGAAGACGTGATGAATGATGAACATGAATCAAAGTAATTATGTGCTTAAGCCATTGATTTGATCTGTTCTGCATATCGACGGTTGGTAACAGACGTATAAACTGGCAATGAAACCGTGCATTCTTTGCACCCTGTAACCAATGTTGTGGTGCTGAATCACATTAAATGACAGTGTGGCGGTGGGCTAGCTTTGTGTGAAATTCCTCACTTCCAGATGGAATAAACGACCACTCGTGACATGACAGCCAGAACAGAGAACCTGAGAAGTTCATTGCATCAGTGTTTAGACGATAATTAAAACGCAGAAGTGAGTCCGGAAATGAGTGATTCGCGTGACTGAATTCACCTCTTAGGCTCGGGATAGAAGATTTTGTCTCATGACGTGGGACATTGAGGCTTCCCATTAAAATTTTCGGTGTTATGAAACACTGAGACCTGTGTAAGTGTCATGTAGTATGGCGCTGGGATTGAACGGGAACATTAAGTATCTGGTGTTTGAGCCTAACACGCATCGGGAACGAATAGAGTTGTAACAGACCCTAGTTTATTCTTTTGTTCTCCCAGAGAAAACGGGGATCCTGTAAACTTTAACTACTTCATCTCAAGGTCACCATGTGCAGCGGAACACGAGGCTGTTGAGAATACCTAGAGCCCTTCTATCGACTATTGCCATAATGAAACATGATGATGCACTCACTGTATACATAGCTGCCATCTTGACCGGTTCGAAGGCACGTTGCCATGTAACAAGAAGCTCTATTCAAGAAGATGATAAAAAGACAATGAAATAAGTCCTAAATAGAGATCGCAAGAATGTATGATACAATTGTCGATTGTGCCTAGCCCAAATCGGATATCATAAAATAGAGCTATCGATTTTAAGGAATTATTGCCGAGTTCAGCATGAACTAAGATTCGTGAGTCAAAAGCCATGTTAATAATGCATACAATAGAATACGAACCATGAGAGCCCTCGAGTCGGCCCCCACGATCTCCTGGATCTTCTTGCCATCTTTGAAGACAAAATGTGCACATCTAGCGAGGAATGTCAGACAGCAGGACATAATAGTGTCAAAGCAAATTTACGGTGCATATTTTCATCTCCTCCGTGATCCTCGTCTGCTCGTTTACATCCACTTTATAGATGCCGATCACCTTCAAGTCGTCAATCCCTGTGAGGACAGCTGCTGGAAAAGAAAATATGTCGTACTAAATCTGTGTCCTACACGTTTGCCCACCACAATTCCATTATCATGATAATGGGCAGTGTATGCATTGTGTTTGGCTAGCAATTTATTCTTGAACATCAGGTCTAATTCCAACGTTGGCTTGAAGTCACCTGGAAGAGGTATAACTACGTTAACCTACACATCGAAATCAGTAGCGGCTTGAAAGGGGAGGACATAAAGTACCATATGCGCACTAGACTAGTTGCTTCCATCCATCACCGTGTTCAGGCCCTTAACAAGAGATTCCCTCTCAATCGCTGGGTTATGACAATACTCATCAATCATGTGTTCACCGCCAAGCCACTTGCAGAAATCAAGCGCTGCAGAAATACTGAAGTACAGCGCCCAGTCCACAGTTCCATTCCCTAAGGCAGGATAAGCAAGCGACTTGGGCCAGAACAGAGGAGACTAACATTCAAATTGCTCGACGAAATTTGGACCTTTACGATCTTTCGGCGGGATGTAAGTAGATGATGTCGGAAAGCTTGACTTGACAATATGCTGGTTCCTATGCGGATGGTCGATCAGTGGATACAACTCAACAGCTGTATGATCATGTCGCCCACCTCTTAGGAACATACAACACCACAGCACCCCTCTTTGCGAACAGCCACTTGTGACAACTCTACTGCACCGTCAGTCAGAAAGTTCATAGTTATATCCCAGTACTCACGCTTATCCAGAAATCTGGCTTGGCTTGATCCAACTGGAATCCTGTCTGCTGTACAATGGCATGCGCTGCATCAACAACACTCCACACATCAAACTCGCGGCAGATATCCATCATGACCTCCGAAGGAAGAAAGAACGGCCTTCGTTCATATACCTGTTGAGTATCTTCACTTTGTAGGACCTTCCTAATATCAAAGTCCAGTTATATCTTGATAAAGAGAAGGGGAGGATCAGAACTCCAAGTGCGACCTTTATGCTGCAGAGTCTGATGTCCAGAATCCAACCCTGTGAAACATACTTCTTCTGGATAGTCATCCAGTCTACCGGCAACTGTGGCATCCCAGGGTCTGAGGATAATTCTAGTACAAGAATTTCAGGACTGCCCTCCAAAGCGAGAAAGGTGCTAACGTTGATTGTTGACATTCATCTCATTGACAGTCCTACAGGTGAAGTAGACATGTGCTCGCTGACTTCTTGATGGTCCAACAGTAATTGTTGCTTCACGTTCAGCTGAAACCTGAAAGCATTACATAAGTGTGGAAGAACTCTATCTGACCCGGTCATGTTGACGTTGGCGACTCCAGGGGAAATATTATATGACTATTGATATCGACTTCCAAAATGACAACGGTCACCGCCAGCGATTGTTATGGCTGTTAGCTGTTATATCTATGAAGGACCTAAGTGCTATTCAAAGACTTGCATGAAAGTGTCTTACTGTACTATTTCGACCGTATCTTCACATAACATGTAATGGAGGTCTGTTATGTGAAGATAGGTGAAGATTGTAATGCGTAACAGCACCTGATGAAGATCATATATTTTGCATTTGAAAAAACTCGGATTGCGCTGTCAAAAGCACAAAATTTTGCTGTCAGTGCTGTAGCAACGCAACGCACTATCGGGGGTACTTTGTTCCATGTCTTCCCTTTTTGACCCATCTATCGGGTTTAAATGTGCTCATTGGGTTTTTCTAGAAGGGATGATTGGTGCCATTTAGCAAGGCATGGTAGCATCCAATTACTTCTTGTTATGCAGCTAGCACATTTTTCTCTATCTAATCTGATTGCTTATAACCTGCCGACAAAATGAAGATGTATTTTGACCGTAACAGGTGACAACCGCTTGTGAAGATCTGGCCCTGTGAAGATGTGCATAACACATAACACCCTGGGAAGATACGGTCGAAATAGTGTTGAAATGAACAGTAATTCTCCAGCCGTTCACTTGGATTTAGCAGGGAACTCTCACAAACAGGCGAGGGATCGTCGTTGTTCATCTCTCTATTTATCTACATGCCTGTACACTAATAGAAGTGATGCTATATGTGTAACACAGAAACCTGAGGAAGAGAACAAAAGAGCTCGACAACCAAAGATCCTGACGCCATTGACATTGATGCGCAACACTTGATATCCCAACACACCCCCACAAGTTTGTGCATCAATCCCAAGAAAAGAAAGGAAAAGAAAAAACATACACCCCCAGAAGGTGAATACCGTGGTGGGAAGAATAGCCTAGAAAGCAACATCAGAGTCACTCTCAATAGCCAATCTGGCAAAGTCCACCACCGCCGCCGCCACCATCTTTCCCTTTTTCAACTTCCACCACTTCGCCCTCTCCTCGCAATCAGCCTTCAAGTGCCCAGGCTTATCGCAGAAGAAACAAATGAAGTCAACTCGACTGTTGCCCTTCGCCTTGCCACTTCGAAAAGCGATGGCTGCAACATCATCATCCTCCTCCTTATCCTTCTCAGAGCATCCCGGGGCAAGTATGGTGCGGGTATGGAGACAAAAATACATCTTAAGCACAATTTCCCCCAAAAGTGCCATAAATAGCAGTAATACCAGGTATTACCCGGTATTTTCAGGGAATACCAGATATTCCCAAGTATTTGCCAGTATTTCTCAGTTTTTAGCAGTTCTTACTGACCATTTTGTACCTAAAGGAGCATCCAGTATCCCGATCTGTACTGAATACTGCCCTTTTCCTCAAAACCACTCAAAACCGAAGAATACCAAATTTCCTCCCCCCTGGCAACCGAGTTCTGATTCTGACCTCATGGGGTTCTGGGGTCCTCTTATTTGCACCTGTTATCCCTTCACCCACGCCATGGGCACTGCACTCCACCTTCTCCTCTCACTACCGATGCCAAACTAGACTGACCAGTCGTTCGTAGCCATTCCCCTTGTCATCGGTTGAGGGCGAATACTGTCTTGTTACTTCCTTGCACCACACTGATGATACCACAAGATGACGCTACCACAGGATTTTCAGACGCTCGCTTTTGTCACTCATCCCCCCGTATTTCACCATATGCCCTTGCTGTTACCATCCAAGCCAAATTAGATCGCTGGCTCCTTCCTTGCCATTCCACTCGCTATTGGTCGAGCACTAATGGTGTCTCGTCACTTCCTCGCTCCGATATCATATCATAAGACCAAACTCAGCCTTAGCAGTCAAAATTATATATGCCAGACAGTCAATTGACAGGCCAGCTGATAAATCCAGACAGTCAATTGACTGGCCACCTCAATATAGTACTCGGCTTTGTCACAGCTGCTGGGGAGCATTACAGCTCATCACGGCCCTCCCTCGTGCTCGTTGGGGTACAGCCACGCCTCCGCTACTTGTCACGGCACACGCATGCCCCTCCGCTCAATATGGGCGCGATTTTTCTGTTTTCAGAATCAGGTCCAAATGACCTCATTTTGATGGTGCATTTCTGTGACATCATTTCCAGGTCAGCGGGTAGGCTTCTTACTGCACCTCATTTTGGCCACCCCCCTGCGCACTGGGCTCGGGAATTTGCAATTCCACTTCAAAAGTGAAAAATGCATTTTTTTTGCCTGGTTTTTTTTTCGGTGGCTTCCGTTTTTGGAATCAGGTCTAAATGACCTCATTTTGATGGTGTATTTCTGTGACATCATTTTTGTGTCAGCAGGTAGGCCTCTTACCGCGCCTTATTTTGGCCGCCCTCTGGCGCACTGGGCTCGGGAATTTGCAATTCCGCTTCAAAAGTGAAAAATGTATTTTTTCGCTCGCTTTTTTCAGCAGTTCCCAGCTGCCACGTAGTCGCATCGCACTAGATGATATTCTGAACAACGTTGGGATCATCTCAGTATGGTATTCAGCTGCTAGCACAGCCAGGAATAATAATTGACTCATAATATCATTGCTAATGCCTCAAACACCAAAATACCACAAAATTAAAACAATAATAGAACAGATTTTTTGCAGTACTGCTGATTGGTTGCGAGGCCAGGAATGGATGTGCAGCATGGAGTCAGGAGCCAGGATGACATTTGGGTAAGAAAAAATCTTTCAAGTCCGTTCAAAATGTCTTAGGTAAACACAACACAACATGAATCTCCCTATGATTTAATACGAGTTCATACATGATTCTATCCAACATCAAAAGTTGTAGAATAAGGATTATATGCTCATTACGGCGCCATGTCCTCATCCTCGCTGTCGAATCCGTCGCTGCCCTCATCATCGCCCTCACTCATGTCACTGTCCTCACTACTAAGCGTCCCCATAGCCGCACTCCCCCTGCCGTCGTCGTCATCTCCTGGAACAGCATCACTACTGGCCGTCTGCTCTGAGAAGGAACTAGCCTCCTTATCCATGTCCTCCAATGGCTTCATCCAAATCTCCTGGAACATTGTCCTTAGCGCTAGTTGCAGACCCCATTGACGTCCAGCGTAAGCACGTAACCCCTCACGCAACTCCTCATCGTGGGCCACATCCTGTATTTCCTTCCTTTCTTCCCACCAGGCTGCCTTCCAATTCAGAAAGCGAAGTACACGACTCATCTCCTCTCGCAAGAGCAGCACCTCCTCCTCACTTCGCTTTGCACATGCCCAGCTTCTGCACCACTCCAAGCGGAGGATCTCATCATTCTTGTCCGTCCTGTCATACAGATTGATTGTGGACATCAACCAAATCCACGACAGTGTTCACCGAGTCTCGCCGGTGCCTCCGTGAGGGCCCCTCTCCTCAATCTCCATATCAATGCCCTCCTCTGCACGAGGGACGGCCTCCCTGGACGGCTCGTCGGTATCCTCATTCGTTCCTCTGTGGCCAGGTCCTTGAACGCGCTCAGGATCTGTGTAAGCACGGATGTCTTTGTTTTCCAACACATGCAGGACCTCCTCCCATGGGCCCTCACCTACAAGCCGATGCTTCGCTTCACGGGTGAGCCTATACTTCGTCACAAAGGCCAGTGCATGCTGGTGTATGCTGTCAATAACGCTCCTTGACCTCGTCGTGGCGTGTTGACCTCGAGTGTTCTTGTTCTTGAACTGAATCATTCGAAGCTTCAGGCGTAGGGCATGGCGGATCCCTTGTAGCGCGTCGTTGCACTGTGCTGTGCGTAGACGGTCCTCCATAGATGGCAAGCCTTTGATGCAAACGGCGCGGTGGTGGTCGCTTGATACGCTTGAAGGCAACCACAGGTTGATGTCTTCGGGGTTATGGTCTGTGTCCTCCAGTGAACGCCCGTTGGACTCCCCGATGTCTGCCAGATACTGTAGGAGTCCCGGCATGTATATGGCATGGAGCGGTTCCCATGTTTCCAGCTTGGTTTGCAGGACGCTTCTTTGATCGCTGAGAGCTGTATCTTGTCGATCGGTAAGGGTTTTGTTGCGATGCTTTGCTGCCTTGATCCTGATCTTGCCTCTGTCCCACTTGCGTAAGTAATGAGCGAATATCCAAACATGACAGCACTCACTGGGACTCCTCGAGCTGGAGACCGAGCATCAGGAACTTGTCAGCACTCGTTCCATGCCACACAATCCCCCCACTTCACTGCCACTCCTCCTCCTCTGCCTCTAGCTCCTTCTCCACCTCCTTCTCGCTCAGAACTATGCTATAATCAGTGCATAATCAAAAGTAGCAGTAGTAAACGTGCTTACATTCTCCATCGACATGAAATGGGTTCTCGACACTCTTTGGAAACTCTTCGTTTTCCCATTCCACACAAAGCGCTCCCCACTCCTCAACAAGTTTTGCAGGCAGGTTTGCGGAAAGGCCACGATGCCCCTCTACTTGTATATTCCTTTCCTTGATTGCGTCCTGATACTTCCACACCAGCATGCGACCTTGAACAAACATGTCAATCCTCAAAGAATCATTCTGCGCCATGTGAAACTCACCCATTGAGGTGTATTTCAGCCAGTTCCAAAAACCAAAGTGGTCGTCCAATACATCATGGCAGGATCCAGGACCCATCGTCTTCATGGAATTCCCGAGGGCATTATGGGATCCCCAAATACGCTCAGGACCTTCACAGTCACAGTTCCCAAGCCCCTTGACCAGGTTACAGGAAAATTCGTGGTGATTCTCCGCGTGATGGGCCGGCTCATGGAATTTCAGAATTACCGGGGTCAGTTTCAGGGGTCCATTCACTTTGAGATTTAAGGGCCACCCCTCCATCCGCATGTAAAGATTTCGGAACCATTGGCACGCAATATCATAGCTGATGATCCCGAACATCAGAGCAACGAACTCGCGAAGTGCAGACCCAAATATGAAATCCATAGGTGCATATCTGAACTCCAATGTAAGTAGGGGGTTCCTTATGCTATTGCAAATGCATACCTTTCGCCTTTGTGCAGATTCCCCATGGTCATTATGAACTCGCTTCTCATGCAAGATACAGCACCCACACCTATAAATCATAGTCCCTTTGAGAACTTGGTATCTGCCTTAGCTAATGCAGCAAACCCTACACATGTGCTTATCTAAGGTGAACAATGCCGGTCAGTCAAGTTATCGCCAGGAAAACGCTTCATACGTACGTCTTCATCGGACGTATGGCTCCGAATATACTGGTCATACCCCTCTTTGGGCACGAAATACCCCCAACCAATACCCAGTCCCGGATCCCATGAGAATGATGAGACTAGCTGGTTTTTTAATCTGAAATTGGCATCCATGCACAAAATTAGCACATAGAGAAACCTGGGAGATGTTCAGAGCCAGCTTTATCTGCATTAGAAACGACTCACTGGTATTCTGGCAGGGCTTGCTCCCAACCTTCCCGCAAATTAATCCCTGGTCTTGGGCAGGAAGGACATAGCACAGCGAGCTCCACCGGCTTCGTTGTCACTACTCCGTCACTGACATGGCCCCTTCCACCTCGCTTTAACATCTTCAAATGCACCCATTGCAACTTCATCCGCATGAGCATCTTTATTCGCGATTTTGACACCCCTATTCCTGTGTTTGCCAATGTCTTCTCCAAAGTTCGGTAGAAATCATATACTGATACCTTGGAGCAAAGCGAAAGGAGATGTAGGAACTCCAGCAAGCAGAAGGTTGCGCAAGTTGTCGGTACCTTGTGAGACGCCAGGTACCACCCTCGGCGCAGGAGTTGGGTGTTGTATGGTAGCTGTCGCTCGCATCCGCAGTAGTCCACAGAAACATCATGTATGCCCGTTGTGTGCAGAACTTTGAATGCAACATGTCCAGGAACAGGCGCTCGACAGCGCATACTGGTGTGATTGAGTTGAACGCGGAGCCCTATATCGCGCAGAGTAGTTAACTCGAAATGCTCCCCGTTCCATTTCTGCATGGGCTTCGATTAGCACGACTCATGCAAGCTCATTAGTTGAAAGAAAGGCCCACCCTGATGCGATGTAGTGGCTCCAAGCAGTGTCGGCGTCGACAGCAGTCCATACATACCAGATCATCAACCAAACAATCGATACATCGGTACGCTGGCACACTGACTTCTTCCCTGTGGCGAGACAGGCAGTCTGGACACTGTGTTTGCCCCCTGTGGTCACCTCGTCCTTTGTGTCAGCAAAGCTCATCCAGGTACTCTACTCGGTACCTTCCTTCCAAATGACATGCGGGTGCCTCTGTGTCCAACGTCAGCGACTATACCCTGGTTGAAACCAGGCACTCACTGAAACTTTACTTTGCTTGTGAATCTTTTTCGGCGGTTGGGCACATTTGGACTGCTGGAAAATCCGGCTTTCATATACCTCTCCGGCAAGTTCATCCTCGAACCAATCTCCTGTGGGATCAAGAGCTATTTCATGATTTTCCACTGGGGTCCAACTATCACCCAAGACCCAGGTCGATGCATGGGAGGAGATTGGCTCTTCATAAACATGTCCTGCTGCGGAGACGGCCATCTCATGAGAGTAGATCACTTCGTAGTCATCCTCTAACGCGACACGGTCATTATAATAGGTCTGTGCATAACCGACTCTGTGTTGTCTACCGTTAACGATTTTGAAGGCGGGCATAGAGAGCAGAAAGGTCACGTGCTGTGAATTTTGACTTGTTGACAATGATGCCTGACTTCCACAAACTCATTCTCTCCTGCTACCATCAACGTCGTGCTATTTTCCTGAGCCACTCGCCATAATACAACGTTGCGGCTATGTTTCGTCTCCCCGGTAAGTGCTTTCTACCCACGGACGTGTTGTGCCTCGTTCATGAAGGCCCCTTGGTATTGCAAATATTCGAGCCCAGAAATTCCAATTACCAGGGGGCTGCCGCATCTTTATTTCCAATGTGAACCCTTACTGATGCCAATTCATCAGACGTACTGACGGAGTTCTTTGCTAAGGGTGTGGTAAGCTCACTGCCTTCCCCATTCCTGAACGGCTCTGATTTCGCCGATAGACACGATCCGCACGCGTTTTTTCACCTTGGGAGGCCACACCAGTGGTCGTGCCAGACCCTCAATTTGATTTCCCAGAGCTAGTTAGGCAGAGATTGTGGGAAGAAGAAGAACTTGCGACCCTCGATGCGTATGACCCCCTCGATAGCCACTCCCCACTCTCTACCCCGCCGTCCTCTCCCACGCTTGATCCTTTGGACCGAGATCCCAGCCTGCTACCACCCCTCGCCTCTTCACTCGACCCATCCACCACCTTGACAGACGACCATCCAATGCTACATGGGGTCCGCTCACGCTGCAAAGAGCAATCCAAGAGGAATCGCCAGCTAAAATGAAAGTGAGCCAGGGAGGACTCCTCCGCCATAGACTACAACCCATGGCCGCGGATACGATTGAAACACACCCGCGACCCTGAGCCCATAACGACCTCGTTCGATACCTACACCGCTCCAAGAGCCTCTACCTCCTACATCGGTCTACGGGAGGAGTCATGGAAATGCATGCATACGCTTGAAGAGCTAACTGGCCCCTGGTATGGATTCATGCATTGCTCATGGTCTGCTGTGTATGTCCCTCTCCAACGAGCATGCTCAGACAAAGATGCTGATGTAATCCTAGCCAATCTGTCCCAGTGATAGACAGGGACGGACACGTCATTGCCGTCATGGCGGGGCAGCCGGACAATCCAAATTGGGGCCAGGTTCAGGGGGAAGCTGCCACTTGTCTCGAGGCTGCGAGACAGGAGTGCACTTTCTCTACAGATCAGCGCATACATCGACGCAGGAGGTTCGCTGCGCTCAGCTATGGAATATCCTACGGCGGTGGGCAAACGGCAAGCACCCTGAGCGCCTAGCTAAAGGCTCCCCTGCCACTGACCTCATCACCCAGCACCCTCAGAATTTGCATCACAACGCTAAAACCACCGCGGTACTAGCTGGCCTGCTGAACTGCCTGGCTTTTACTCGACTAGCCTGCTTTGGAAGCTGTGAGGCGACCTTTTCATTGTGAAATCTCCGCTAACCCTTTGCTCAGCCGCATTTGCCACCTGGGCTCCGACTTTGTTCCAATACTATGCTACTCACCTCCGCGACCTCCTCGTCCATGATGCGACACTCATCATGAACTGGACCCATAGTATTTTCGCCGCCGCCACCTTCAATTTTGGACCTCGGACGCTATGTTTCCGCCACATGGATTCCAGGAATCTGCCTTTCGGTTGGTGTGCAATCACAGCACTTGGTCGCTTTGACCATCGACGAGGAGGCCACCTCATCCTCTGGGACTTGAAATTGGTCATCGACTTCCCACCGGGCTCGACCATTCTCATTCCCTCCGCCATCCTACAGCATTCTAACACCACTATTGGGAGGAACGAACGCTGCTACTCCTTTACCCAGTACACTGCTGGCAGTTTGTTCCGCTGGGTAGACTACGGTTTTCAGACCAGTGAGCAGTATTGGGGCTGTCTGAAGTCGGATGAGCGAGTAGTGGCCCAGGGAGCACAAGAGGAATGGTGGCAGTTAGGACTAGGCATGTTCTCAACACTAGAGGATTTGCGTCGCCGCTCATCTGGGATTTGAGGTGGAGGATGGTGGATCCATATAGAAGGACACGTATGGTACTAGCATAGACACGTACGGCACTAGTATAGCGTTGCAATTTTAATAAAACACCCAACATAAAGAAAACTCAAGTGTGAAGGAGTACTAGATCAAAGTGACAATCGAACATGGATTACGGTAAGGTCATGGCTATATTCAGAGATCGACCTTAGAGTAGAAAGGTAATAAGTACAGCGATTGACCCTAAGAAATTTGCCAGTGGATTTGGTGACCAGTAGTATGATATGCGATACCACCTACTAGGAATGAAAGGAAGTGATCCCTTTGATCGTACCGACTTGATTGTTCGACCTAACTCTAACACAACGTAAGGCTTTTTTTACAGAAGCATGTTCGCGTAGGACTAGGAGTACATCACAGGTGCGTCTATGCGGCCATACCATGAGTATTAACGGTAATAAGAAGCAAAGACCAGAATCAACCATGGTGAGTTCGCCATAGCATGGCGATTTCGTGATATACCGAAAATGGGAATGCCGCCTGTCTCCTCCATTGCCCTGTATTTGAATATTCACCACTCCACATGTCCAACGACAATAAAGCGACAGCTCCCTCAGCGAGGCTGCAAACATGGCGCGATTTTCTGGATGACCCCGATCCATTGGTTGTGGTGATGGCCTGGGAGATGAAGAACACACCTGCCAGGATTCGTGCATCGAGGAAATATTACCTGCAGTAAGTCTCACTGACGGTGTGCGAATATTGGTCAAATATAATATTGCAGACACATGGTCATGTTACAGGAGAAGGCGTGGGCGAGAGCATGAACATAAGCTGTTTTATTTGGCTACTGATACACCATTCTTATTCTTTGGATTAGATGGCGTGAGAAAATTCTTCTGCTGAGTGATGACGAGCGGGCTATTCTTAAAGAGAAAGCATGGGCCAGTCAAGCGCGATATCGGGCCTCGAAACGCGAGGAGCTGGCTATCAAGGAGAGGGAACGCCGCAAGGAGCAGAAGCGGTGCATTTCTGTGTCCCTTATTACATCCACAGATAGCTGACCCTGGTCTGACAGATCAGCTCAAGCACTTTCCGACAAGGACGGCCGAGGAACATGAAACGAGGTTCAATTTCGTTGACTAATGTATCATTGTGGTCTCAGAAACTCAGGAGTTTGTGAAATGAGAGGGGAGTTTGGCATTTCTGAGCAATAATGTTGCACAGCGGTGGTACATTGTAGGATATTCAAGTAAAATCAGAAATGTACATTAGAGCTACAGCTTCAAACCTGGGACTTCTGAGCAGAATGGTGATCCTGAATGGAATTAACTGCGTCCTCCAACTCATCATTCCACTCGAACTCGTACTCATCCCAGTCCGGGATGGGGTCATCCCAACGCGAACCGGCGAGAGGAAGCTGTTTGACTTTGCCTTTGTGATACAAGTAGCGATATCGTGCCAGCGCTTGGTTGAACGTCTTGTAGCTACAGAATCATGGACCAGGAACGAAATCCGTGAGCTCCTTGACAATCAACCTGGGGAGAACAGTAAGGGTGCAAGTTGTATAGCATCAAGGAAGGCGTACCAGTCATCGAATACTCCAACATGTTGACCAACGGTAACCGCATACCATTTCTTGGGGGGAGGGTTAATGTACAGAGAAGGTACAACATCGTCTGGGTGGGGTATAGCATAACAGATGCGGCCGAAAAGAATATTACCAGGCTTATTTTGAGGAGATCCCGGGGGGGTGGAGGCGAGTGGCAAGGCCGATACTGAACCTGAAGCACGAGGAGGAGAGACGGCAGGAGAGCCTTCCGTTTTGACAGCTCCAGGGCTAGAAAAGGTGGGGGAGGGCAACAGGTATCAACGGAGGGGTGTTGACTGGTATTGGGCCTGGGAACGGGTGGGGGATTGAGGTTGAGGGGTCACAGAGCGGCGGGTCCAGGTGGTGGTGGTAATGGTCATAGTTACCTCGAGTTCATATCCGTCTTTAAAAAAAATGAGCTTGGTGTCGCTGAAGCGTGCAGCACATACCTTCATGTTCTTTGATGAAGGAGAAGCTGGATGGTTCCTCACTGGATGGGTTGGCGCCATAGATGCTTGGCCCCTTTCGAGCTGGTAGCGGTGTGTCAGGACAGCCCCTGGGTTAAAATCGATGAGACTCACAGTTGCGAGCCTTGATAGGCGAACTGGATGGGGAATACGTGGATGCTGAACGAGTAGAGCCTTTGCTAGAGCCCTTGAAGGACGAGGTTGAAGAGGGTGGGGGGGAAAGTCCAGCCATGATCGGTCAAAGGGGTGGCACTCTCAGCCTTGGGTCTTATTATCGTCTGATTTCGGGAACTTAAGGAAAGGGGGTCGAAATGGGGTGACCAATATGACGATAAGGTCCAGGCTGAAGGTTTTTGCAAATGATAGACTGCCATAGATAGCAGTGGCACCCCTCGTTGCCTGGGTGTTGGAAATGCAACCCACAGCTTAAGACAGAAAAGGCAAGCAAGCGGTCAGTGCAATAAGTTATGGGTAAAAGTGTTACCTGACGCAGTGACAGCTGTGGTGAGAGTAAGGGGATGTTGGTAATACAAAGAGCCCACTTCTTGCACCTCATCACTGCCATGCGAATTACGATCTCGCGTTGGAAAGGTTTCTAGTTCGACTATCAACGTTAAGGTAAGTGTATCATATTAAAAGAAATATCGAGCATAGATGCTGACTTACGAATGATGAAGCAGAAGTTAAGCCCAGCATGGTCAACCCTGGAGCATTTCACGGCAAAAGGAAGGAGTTCTTGCTGGCAGAGCACAATGGTTATGGGAAGGCCGTGCAGGAGGATCGTGCCGCCGAGCAGGTTGCAGACGTCACGTGCCGCTTCTTCAAAAGATTTGCTATTTCTTTGCCCGACGATGTAGAGCCCACCGATGAAGAACTGTCCCGTGTTGACGATGATGCTCCCGATCAAGAGGTTCAGATGCCTAACAAGGGTGAGCTGGAGCCAGAAAAATACAAGCGACAGATGGCTGCATTTCAGGAAGAAGCCAGCAAGTTGACATTCCGCAAAAAGGTGAGTGAACGTGGAAGAGTGTGTTTCGACATGTTCAGCATTGGTCTAGTGCACGTGATCAGAAGAAGCTGATGGCCATCACTAACTTAGCAAATCAAACGTTGGCTCGCTTACCAGTACTGTAAGATGCACATGCTCTCCGCTAAGGATTCCGGCAAGGAGAATCTGTTTACAATCCTCTTACATTGTCTCGTCGGATTGTCTGTATCAAAACCGCACAAGGCTCAAGCATTTTCACTGTGGGCAAAGGCGAATATGGCTGAGGTGCAGAAAGCATGGGATAAAGAGTTGGCGAAAAAGACGGTTGTTCCGGGCGATCGTGTGGCAAAATTAAATGCATTCAAGAGCAAACTTTTCAAGAAAGAGTTCACTGAGGTGCAGCAGGAGTGGGCGGCACGAGCTGAGGAGGATCACGAAGAGGCATTGAAAGAGTACCACGAGAAGATGGAGGTGCCGGTGTGGCAGTATGCGTTGCCGTGCTCGTGGAATTGATGCCACAAGACATGCTGATGTGTGCTTCCTTTTCTGGTTCCTAGTCTTTTCCTTCTTTCCTTCATCATCCTATGCTCCCTTTCTTTCCCTTTCTCCCTTACAGATCCATTCTTTCTTGCGGCAACATCATTTGAGCATAGAGGCTTAAATGATGTCATCGTCGTATTCCCAATACATTCTCAAGCCAGCGATGACGCAATCGACGTGGCACAATACTGCATGACCGACAGCTCTCCTCAGCGACAATCGAGCCTCGTATCTGAAGGACAATAGCGGTTTGGGCTATGGTGTCGTTTGATAGTCCTGTTATACCTTTTTTTTACTTACTCTTCTCAGTTTCATTCTCTCCTAGCCACTATGCCGACTTCATTATCCCTTTTCTTGTCCCCATCCCATTCTACTGTACACACCGGACGCGAGGACAAGGCCGTGGCAACTGTAATCATCTCGGACTGCGCTGGGGATCGAGATGACAACGGATTGACGACCCGTTTGTCAACGCTGAGGGCGGCAGCGTACTCTCCCTATTCGTAGTTGCGCTACTCCTGGGTGGGGCAGTTGTTCAACGCCAAAGACTAGCTATGGATTTTATCTTTTCAATGGACTGTTTACTTCTTTTCTCATCATTTATATTATTGGACACTGTAGCGGGGCCCTGGTGACGCACGAGCACGTGTGTGGCTATCCCCTATCTGTACTTATCAAGATGTACCTTGGGAGATAAACCCTTGCTTTTTGCCCACCACCTGAGTTTCGAGCATTGAGTCTTGAGCACTGTTATAGCGCATCGTGAGTTTCCTTTATTCTCCGGTTACTGAATACATTTATCTAGGTATTGCCTACTACATCCGGATTCTTGGCTGCACGACTCCTGCCAGCCAACGACTCGCATCAACCAGTCTATGTCGCAACAGATGTATACTACCACACTGGTTTCAAAGAAGCCAGAGGATATGCAACGGTACGTGCCGATTTCGTGTTACGAGCTGGAATCTAAATTGCAGCATCTGGTGCAGGTGTCTCGAGAATCTGGCTACCGTTGTGCAGCTGTTTATCGATATGATTATGGAGGCGACGGGATGCCCGGTTTCTTGCTTGATTGGTGGTCCACAGCCTGCAGATGGTGGACGACTCCATGTTTCTTCGTAAGTGTAATTCAAAGAACTCACTGGAGCTAGCACTGAGGCTGTATTTGATAGATTTCATTCAGGTGTGACGCTCGGCACCGTTAGGCAAAATTTCGTGCAGGCAGAGCGGGCTAACTATCGCAAATTTTTCGTGCCGACTTTCAGGAATTTTTTAAAGAAATGCTTTAGTATGTGTTTACAGCTCTACAAGGAGTTACACATCTAACATGCCTCATATAGCGCTGGAAATGTGCTGAGCACGCGCACTTGCTGCTGATATGCCAACAATGGAGAGCATAGGTTTTGCATCGGAGGAACAAGGCGTCGCGCACCACTGCATTGATGGGGATGTGTATGCGAGCAATGGCGACAAGGTCACTATGGAAGCTGCAGCCAAGAAGAAGACACCAGTTGCAGCCCATCTTGAAGGCTCGACGCCCAAAAATCCAATTGCTGGCACTACCCCTGCACTGCCTGTTCCTCCAGGAGCATCTCCTCTACCTCTCCCACCTTCGCCATCACCACCCATTCCTCCACCAGGAGCGCCTCCTCCTCCGCCACCACCTCCACCACCTCCCATTCCTCCACCAAGAGCGTCTCCTCAGCTGCCGCCAATTCCTCCAGCAATCTCTCCACCGCCACCACCTCCAAGGTTGTCTCCCGCTCTGTCACCCCCTATATCGAGAGCACCTATGCCTGCGCCATCAGCTCCAGCATCGAGAGCACCTACACCTGCGCTGTCAGCTCCAGCATCAAGAGCACCTACACCTGCACCATCAGCTCCAGCATCAAAAGTGCCTACGCCTGCTCCATCTTCACCTCCAAAATTGAAATGCCGACCCCTACAGAGAGCGTCATTGATAAGGAAACGGTCATCAATAAGCAAACTGTGAGTCAGGAAGGAAAGAGAGGTCACAAACGAAAGTCAAGTGAAAACCAAGTGGAATCACAGCCGCACAAACGAGGTAAGAGAGTTGTTGATTCAAATGTTTCAAGCTCTGATAGACTGGCAGGGAGGAAGAAGGGTGCTGCTGGCCCCATTTCTGATGAAAGTGCGAGATTGGAGCAAGCTGAGGGGTCATTGAAGCGGAAGCCCAATGATAACATCAGCGATTCAAGGCCACGCAAAAAGGGTACGCGCAACACGTATGTTTATTGAGAGCACTAATGAACATCATCTAGGGAAAAAGAAGTCTTCCTCCACCCCCAAAGGTGCCGAGAGCATCGGCAGATCTGGAGATACAGCAGGCAAACAACCAACATCCAAATCGAGCGACCAGAGCCACGAGCAAGCAGATGACGGCTACATTCGCAAAGAACACCTACCAAAGAATGCCCCACAATGGGCAGCCAATGGCCTGATGGTTTTGGATCGCCATTGTTCATTGCCGGAATTTGGACGACTCGTCAATCTATGGATTCGTTTCGAAATTAAAGAAGGCTTCGCCGATTCCTCAAAGTTTGGAGCAGCAAGTCGTCTGCAAGCGATTCATGACTGGATAGCACGAGGCCAGTCCATGACATTCCAGCTTCAACCAGTGGCAAAGGGTGTCGATCCAGTCAAAGTTTACAAGAAGAAGTTTTGGACTTGGTGGTCCAGCTTGCAGCCAAAATTCCGAACTCTCGATGAAGGGGTCCTAGTGATGGATGGCAACGGTTGTCCTGCGCAAGCAGAGGGGGACTGGGAGGGAATGAGGCTGCCAGGGGCAAACAGTTGGTTAAGTGTGATGGCAGGGCTCTGTTTTTGGTGGTGGATTGTGAAGGATATGAAACGGGATGGGCACAGGGAGAGAGCGGCGGCTGATAGAGCACATATGAGCTGGATTAACGCGGTAAAGGATGTTAAATGGGTTCTTTCCCATCTATTGTAAGCTTCATCAGTGATTCGTTTCTATATTTTGCCCTAGCATCGTTATCTCACTGTTTGAACTTGTAGCTATTTCTTTTGTATGATGTATATTTATTTGAAAAACAGATTTGATGCCCAGAAGTTCGTGGAAGTGTTGAGGCATCATGTATAGGACGGCGTTCAAGAAGTGAGGTATGATCGGGTGATCTAACAAACAACTTTTCGTCCATCACCATCCTCCCTCTAACCAACCAAATGAAGTCATTCAAACCCACACGAATCAGCTTGAAAGATGGTAGACGTCGGCTACCTCGAGGACCCTGTATTCCGGTAAGTTATTGGTTATACATTTATGTTTTGCTTTCAGGGCTAACCTTGGCTGTGCAGTGAACTGTTGATGATTGCGATGCTATACAAGCCAAGATGGCTGAGGCATTATAAACCTAAACCATTCGTTATTTCCGTCAACACTATGACACACAGCTGCACAGATACCATGAACGGGGAGCACGATGTGACAGAGAGAACGTGGTGGGTGGACAAGCTTGGTGGGAGGAGACTGAGATGTAGGGGTGGGAGGACGAAGGGAATGTGATGGAAATCACATGGCCAGGCAGATCGAAGCTGAGAGTGGGAGATGGCAGTTTTGTTACAATTGCCAGAGAGGTATGTTGAGAGCACCTGTGAGAACGTCATCCTGTTGGATTGTGTCCATCCAGCCTCGTCTCATATGTCAATGTATTCTATTCTTTTATTGAAGTTCGTTCCTTTTTTTTTGAGTGATTTCGGCCAAATACTGCCAGATGAGGCCAGTATTGAGCGGATTGGCAGGGTATTTCCATTTTGGGACATGCCAACATTTCTTACAAGTGTGCTGCAATACAGCCGGATATGTGGTCGCTACCTACCGCTGAAAAAAGCTAGCGAAAAAATACATTTTTCACTTTTGAAGTGGAATTGCAAATTCCCGAGCCCAGTGCATGGGGGGGCGGCCAAAATGAGGGATGGCAATGATGCCGACGTTTTTGAGAATATCATCCATGTCGATGTGGCTATGTAGCAGATACGAAGTGCTGAGAAAACCAAGAAAAAACATGCATTTTTCACTTTTGAAGCGGAATTGCAAATTCCTGAGCCCAGTGCGTGGGAGGGTGGCCAAAATAAGGCGCGGTAAGAAGCCTACCCACTGACACGAAAATGATGTCACAGAAATACGCCATCAAAATGAGGTCATTTAGACCTGATTCCAAAAACGGAAGCCACCGAAAAAAAACCAGGCAAAAAAAATGCATTTTTCACTTTTGAAGCGGAATTGCAAATTCCCGAGCCCAGTGCGCGGGGGGGTGGCCAAAATGAGGTGCAGTAAGAAGCCTACCCGCTGACCTGGAAATGATGTCACAGAAATGCACCATTGAAATGAGGTCATTTGGACCTGATTCCGAAAACAGAAAAATCATGCCCATATTGAGCAGAGGGGCACGCGTGCGCCGTGACAAGTAGTGGAGGCATGGCTGTACCCCAACAAGCGCGAGGGAGGGCCGTGATGAGCTGTAACGCTCCCCAGCAGCTGTGACAAAGCCGAGTACTATATTGAGGTGGCCAGTCAATTGACTGTCTGGATTTATCAGCTGGCCTGTCAATTGACTGTCTGGCATATATAAAAGGGCCTGCCATAGGTGCCAAACTACATGATCCTCAGCCCACACGTTTTCATCACTCATTGTACCGTTCTCACATCCTCTTTCTGCTGGGGATCTGCTTCCCCTCAAGCCCACTAAAGATCATACATATTTCATTGGCTTCATGCCCGACAGCGCACTGGGACAGTGGACCCTGAGTTGTATACCACTTTCACCTATACTATACATATTCATTATGTTGTATACTTGTCTTTTTCCGTAGATACAAGGTGCAATACCATTTGTCTTAACTGTACTTTTTCTCTCAGGTTCTTTACTGCCTCTATTGTCACCAATTGTCACACACCCGAGTCTTCTCTATATGACCTGACTGAGGTGTACCCCCTGTTCTACCATGTTGCTCTCAGACTTCCCAACTGCTGCTGGCCATGCCCCACTATAGTTTCTCAATGGTGCATCCCCCCATATACTTCTCTTAGTCATCCCCATGCTTGCCCTGCCAATCCATATCCTCTCTTATCTTCTCACCGATCTTCCCATCTCTTTATCTCTTTATCTTATCATGACATTAACGCACACCAACAATACCAGTCAAGTGCCTGGATACTTCTCTTAGTTATCCCTCCCCATGCTTGGCCTGCCCTCTATTATCTTATCATTGATCCCACCTTTATCTTGATCTTATCAAGACATTGACGCATGCCAACAATGCCAGTTAAGCGCCTGGATAGGTGCTCTATTATCTTATCATCAATCTCACCTTTATCTTGATCTTATCAAGACATTGACACGTGCCAACAATGACGCCAGTTAAGCACCTGGATAGGCACTCATTGCCATAAATGGAAATATCTCCACCAGGCTATAAATTGGGGCTCCGGCCCAGATTTGACCTTTACCTCTTCTAAGCTACTCGACCATCCTGGTGAGTTTGCTTCCCAATATTGCTCGTGCTCTACTAACGTTTCCAGATCCAACATGACCACAATATCGATAGCCATCGCCACTAGTGAACATGATGCCTGGAACGCCAATAACCGCCGCCTCGTCCTCGCTCGGGTGGACGCGTTCCACGACCAGATTTTCCGAGCTCTCAATGGTCATCCTGGGGTGCTTGCGGTCTGGTAAGAATAAGTTGAGGGCCTGAACTCAACACTTATGGTATTCAGTTCACTCCGACACTACCCAAACCATTCACACAAGACGCTCAAACTTTTCGATGCCAGTGGAGTCCATCTGGGATCTGTTCATTATGGTAACGCTCACCATGCCGACAAATGGTTCCCTCATCCTCCCATTGATATTGCTCTCCAATGGCTTCACCTGGTTATGGGACACAATTTACCAAACAACGTCTAGTATTACCTCCAGGATCACGTTGACATCGGTATTACCATGTAAGTGCCTATCTTGTTGTGTCAGCTCCCTTTTGACTGAAGTCGGGTCATGTACAGAGTGGTTTCGCTGGCGTAACGGGGCTGGGAGTGTATCTTAGATTGTAGAATGGCAACACGAATCAGGAAATTATTGGAGGACATGAGTATGAGTAGACATAGATCTTCGAATCAGAAACAAACGGTTAGCATGGGAAAAGCTTAGAATAGTCAATACACACACCTTCATGGTGTCGACTTTCCATCAGCCAACGGCTGTCCTTTCTTCCTGCAAATGTTGTCTTCATCCACTGCTGAGCATCTTGTCATCGTAACGTCAATGCTATCGACGTCCAAACCATCGAGAGCATGGGCACGAGATCCAAGGTGCAGCTCTGGGAGGTCTTGCCGGTGAAGGAGGTACCGATATCTCTGTGTCCTAGCTTTGAACTTCTGTCCCATCTATTGAGATCATTTATAGGATTTGGCTCGGTCAAATGTTGTGGTCTTGCTTGATCAGCCACAACCAGAATTACTGTTCTTATTGTTCTCCAATCCCTAATCTATCTGAAGATCGGAAGATCCATATGTCATGTTGCACCAGACTATCATCTCTTCAGAGGCATTTCCTTATCCAGAAGACGAGATTCCTCAACTGATTTCCGTCTCCACTCCTGCATCCGCTGAAATCAGTGATGCATTCTCATTTTTGGTGGAAGAAAGATTATCTTCTGCATGTCGACTAACGTACTAGCGAAAGTAAGGTTTTGCTGCAGTGCTGTTTTTTTTCTCCAGTTTCTGACTCTTTGTTCGACCAGCTCACTATGCATCTGTTTATGGGAAGCCATTACTCTAGTACTTGGTTTTTCCCTGCCTTAACTGTTGTTCCCCTAAGCCTATTCCGAAGGCCAGAGCCAGCACACCCTTGATCGGATGTCATGCCAGGTATCTGCTAGATGCTCTTCATTTCCTTTGCAAGCTAACCTTTCTGCTCTCCCTGCTGCCACCTCGATACCTCAAGATTAGAAGGCCTGATTATTTTCACACCGGCACATTGAGCCGTCCGGTCGCTGTCGATTTCGATGATGAACTTGATTCTTTTCCCTCCCGGTAAACGGTCTCAATACATTTCTGCGAGGACAAGGGAATCCTCAACAGGCTGGGATGTACTCAAAGCACCGGCAGAGGCTAACAGATGCACTGACAGATCCTCCTCACTGTTGACCTTTTAGCTCCTGAATCTCATTATTCTCGATAATGCTGTCTGTACAGGTTGTCGAACTGTGATTCGGGGCGAGGTCGAAAAGATATATGGTATAGGGCACTACACTACCTGCTGTCCAGATACGGGGCGCACGCAGGAAGCTGAGAAGGTGTGCAGAGATGAATGCAAGTCGACAGAGAGTGGGCTTGATGGGAAACAATAAGGACAAATACGAACTCATAAAATTCTGGGGACGTCCATTCCCTTCATGGTAGGCCCTTCCCCCCACGACATTCAAGACCATGCTAACAGAAGTCTTTATCCAGCTTCGCTCTTTCAGTAGAAGGCATTTTAAAAGTGAGCAAGCAAGAAAATGCAACTAGGACTCGGAGCATACCTGAACACTGCTTGCCAGATCACAATATGTCATCTTGGGGCAATTGTACAACCTGCGACGCGTCATTCGATGAGACAGACGGTCATTTCACCTCCGGGCAGCTGGTATAAAAATTTGAAGCTTTGAATGCGTCTGTTTGAAGAGAAAAGTCAGTCACTCACAAGAGACACTGGTTAAGATATGTACCATTGCTGTGTGGCTTTGATATCATAGTCTGGAATACATGTACTAAGTACAGAACGAGCAGATGAATTGAGAAAGGAGCTACCTTAGTAGTGGTGAGAAGGAAAGAAACGTGAAGCAAGCAAGATATGGGCACGCCGAGTTCCCTGAGACGATGATTGTCGAAGGCTTCCAAGCTGAACAGAGGCGATAATGAGCCCAACAAGAATCGTCTCGACTTCCCATCAGCTGGTTGCATATGGTTGGCCCCCATAGTAATGACACCCTATGCCTAATTCCTCCATGGCCGACCTTGCCAAAAAGTCTTTTAGCACCAGGATGAATCTGTCAAATAAGTCCCAACTCCTCGTGCCCACATCATCGCTATTGTTGTTGAGCATGAGGATGTGAATATCCACCCACAGCTGCTTCAGTCGAGTTGTCGGCAGCATTGGCAGTATCTTTGCTAGCTTCAACACATTGTCGTCCAACACGCCCAACGACAAGCTAAGCACATTTGTGCATTTGTGCACATTATATTTTCCCCTCCAGGCATTGGAACGGATGGAACACACTATGGATGGATATCAGTCACTCATGGTAGCAGCTCAACAACATTCACGAACCAGTATTGAAGCTTAAGCTCACCAAGCTCTCCATGTTCCATTGAATCAAAGCTTTGGCGACCTTCAGGTTGGTACCACACTCTGCTGTGATCATCAAGGACCTCAAATTCGTCAGGTCCCTGGTCCAGTCCTCCAAAAAAACCTTGACCTCAGGCTGATTTTCGACTATAGTGGTGAGGTTGACATGTAGCTCGCAAATTCGTGTCGGGAGGGGTGCCGCTTTCCGCATCAGGTCCAGCTCCGCACCATGGATGAACTCGATAGCCTTGACATTGGGGAAGGAGCAGAGGAAGTGACAGAGACCCGATGTCTGGATGTTTCCCGTGTCCAGCACCAAATGCTCGATGGAAGGACAGAGTGTTGGGCAGGGCGTAGTAGTGGGCCACTCATAGCTTTCCCATAGAATGAGCATCGTGACCTTTTTCAGCCGAGAGAGCACTCTGTCGATCAAGATGGGCTCCGCAAGGCCTCTCCACTGAAGTTCCCGGGTGAAGTCTGCCAGCTCCCTATGCATGGGCGTTTCAAACCAATCTCCCACAGCAATGCTGTTCCACTCGGGACAATAAGGATCGACATTGACCCTCTTGAACAAGTTTGCCCATGAATGGGCATAGGTCGTGCGACATACCAGACCCAGGTTCCCCATGTTCAAATCCTCATCTTGCATGCCGTCTTCACAAGCATAGTCAACAACTGAGTCAACAAGCTCCTGCGAGAGTGTCTGTGAATCCTGGGCATTGAGTAAGTGAACAACCCACAAGCATCAGGGAGAACACTTACTTGCAAAGTTGGAACTTGGTAGGCTGCCATGTGTTGGTGCAATGTCAGGGCAATGAGCAGGTAGTTTGCGCAGGGTGGTTGAAGGAACTGTCTCTGAGTTTGGGGGTTTCTGCCTGGAACTCTTGGAGAGTAACATACATCGCCCTGCTCGAGCTTGAACCCTTAATTGCCAAATGAGGGGGTGTGCACCCAGAGTGTGGCATTTGCTGGTACCCACGTGGGCCATCCATGTGCCTGATTGTTTTTGACTTTAATTCTGTTGCCATTTACGACCTAAGCCGCCTCCATCAGAATTGGGGATGAACACATGTGCCGAGTAAATATGTCTGCATTGGTAAGTACAATCTGAAGTACGATCTGAAGGTCAGATGTCAGACGGATTCTGTTCCAAATATTGAAACGAGGCCAGTCACCACATACTCCTACTTATTAGGGCTCATATTGAAAACGCTCTGCCGGAAACAGACTTCTGTACACTTCACTTCCACCGTCCTTCCAGTTCCAATATTGCCCACATGAGCAGCAAAATTCCTCGTTGTTTGCAGTGCATCTCGCCCTGCCAATGTCAAGAGTTCTTCTCTAATGTGACACAGTTGCATGGGCCTAGCCATCTGCAGCACCTTGTTTGCGATGCATGTCAGCATCCCTGGTACTCCCACCTGGCACCAGACGTCCCCGCCATGGACCCTTTATACACTCATCGCCATACAGGATTACCGGCACAAAATGCCAGGGGTTCTACCCTCTGGTAAGGGCAGTAAGTATCTCCATTCACTTGGTTCAGCACGTCACGTCCTGACTCTTAATGCCTCTCTGCATGCCCTTCGCAGGTCATTCTGAGTTCTCAGTGGAATCTGAGAACTGTCTGTATCTGCAATGGCGAGTGGATGTCGCACGTCTCCTACCATGCAAAGTACGTTCCCTTTCTGACTATTGGCATCACACAGCTTACATCGGCATCTTCAGCGCTCCCAGTGCCCCAGTGGAGAGGTGAGTTATGGGTCCATATGCACATTCGAGTTATGCGGTGCTGATTGTTGTGTTGTAGCAACACTACGGTATCCCAGCCTGCGGTCAGACCTATTGCCACCACGGCTGCGCCAGGCTGTAAGGTAATAAATGACCAAAATATAGTGGTTATAACCAGTTGGGCATTTGCCTCATCTTCTGGTTATAACCACTTGATGTCCGCATTCATGGCAATTGCCGGATGACTGCATGCAGCACATGCCATTATTATAATGAATTAAATGAATTAACTTTATATTATGAATAACAATTTACTTAGAAATTCCAATTTTGGCTGTACAGTAGGGTTAGGGGCATGCCAAACCCCTTTACATTGCTTATTCACGTTCAAATCATGGATTGCACATAATACTAGCTACGGGGCATCCAAGAAAATCTCCAGACACGTCAGCGCATCGAAAATGTCACCACCTAATCTAGAATACACTGCAAAACCCACTCAACATCCTTCATCGCTTCCATCCAATCCTCCCGCAGCGCCAAGCCTCCTTGGCCATGCAATGCATTTCCCCACCAAGCAAGCGCCACTAACACACTATAGAAACTGTTGATACCCGGTTTCCTTAGTGCAGTCCAATCGCCCTCAGACTTGACCCGATCAGCGGCCATATAAGGACCATCTTTCTGCCGCCATTCCGGTTGTAATTCCCTCCACCAACCCCACCACTTTCCGGCGAATTCCTCCACATCCTTCACGACTTGGTCTTTTCGCCGACCATACCGTACCCAGTAATCCACTTGGTATGGCCACGATACCTTGCTGAAACGTGACTGACTGTCATTCGAAAACCCACTCCTTCCCTCCACAGCCGTCCAAAGCTTTAGCATTGTTACCCACTCCACTCCCGCTCCCAGCTCTTCCAGATGTTCCTTTGCGGCCACGAACCAGGGAAGCCATGACGAGACCTTCTCAATCACCACTGCATCTCTGGGTTTCCACTGATCCTGCGTGGGCTCCTGGTCCTGGTGAGATGGTCTTTGCTCACTCAAGTGACACTCCTCAATCTGACCCTCATCAGTTGCTGGCTCTGGCTGTTCGCTCAAGCGGCTCTCTTCAATCTGATCCTCATCAGTCGCTGGCTCTGGTTGCTTGCTACCCGAACCAGGAATCCCCAATTCCGTCGCACCAGGGTTATTAAAGATGGATATGACGAATGGGTTCGGAGTGTCGGCGGGTCCTAGCACTGGTATTCCGCCATCTAGGCCTAGCAACTGAGGATCGATCTGTGGAGATGGGGGGCCTGGTGGGGGCAGTGGAGAGGCTATCCGAAGTCTGTGTGCGATGTTATGACGTCTAGATGGTGACGGGAGGATCATGTCGTCGTCTATGCCGTCTGAGGAGGCTGGCAGACCTCGGCTCTTCGTATGGAGTGGGAGACCACATCTTCCAGCATGCCCCGCTCATGATGCCACTGTCTAGGTTCATCTATCGGCCCACCATCGCTTCGGATGCTAACTTCCGCATGTACAACCTGTTTCGTTCCAGTGACGCTGTGGACCCAGGCCTGCACATGGGCTTGGCATACTACATCGAACCTGACAGATACAAGAAGCACATTCTCAAGCACGTAACTCAGACCGATGTAAGTCTTGGTAGTGCTGTGATGGAATCATGGTATTAACATAGCCATAGATAAGCACCTGCAGTGGTTTCCAAACTCTGGCCCATGCTGAGACAAAAGATGTGACAGGACGTCGTTCGATTGGGGTCGCAATGTGCTTGTGTACTCGCCATGAGGTTGTACATCCGCAGGGTATAGGGGATTTACAAAAGGGAGAGCGGTACGTCCTGATCTCAGGAGCACCAGAGCCGTTCTCACATCGTTTCAGGTACTGCAACATGGATTATGTCATGCTGTCAGGCTGTACAGAGTTTCATGAACTAGACGAGATTCTGTTCTCATACGACATTGCTTGTCAGTGGGAAATCAATCTGCCTTCTTGCATGAAGAAGCTCAAGCGTCGAATGCGACTCCCACCTCATATGCTGCTGTTTTACAGCATCCCTAAATGTCATTGTCCAGGTCACAAGTTGGAATGTCAATGTGAACTCTCAATGAATGTTCAGCTGGGTTCAGGACAAACAGATGGTGAGGGGGTGGAATGTACCTGGTCAAAGACGAACTCATGCGCCTCGTGTACCAAAGTCATGGGTCCCGGCCATCGTCACGATACATAGGATGATCTCTTGGGTAGTCACAATTGGCTGAAGCATTGTGGTCATGGTGAGTAAGCGTGTGTCTCTGCTGGCACTAGTAATTAATTAATTTTGGCAAGGTGTATGCCTGGCGAAGAAGGCGAAACTGGCAGCGGAACAGTGTCGGCTCCAATCTCAATCCCATATTGAGCTCACGCAAGCTCTCCCGGACCCCCGTCTTGTCTCTAAGTGGACGGCTGAGGTGGAGGCGTGGGAACGTGATCGTTCTCGTACGAACCCATACTATGTTACTTTCAAACACATTTTGGAGGCAGACATCAAGTTGGTGATAGTACAGGAGGAGCTGGAGAATATAGCAAAGGGCATCCCGGAGCTGGACGAGTTGACAAGCCCCGGTGGCTTTTTAGCTCTGGCCTTTTACATCGAGGAAGAACAGTAAGTTCTTTGTTCAGGTGATTTCTTGCCGAGTACTGATCTTGCCTGACAGACGTCGCGTGAGGTTAGCTGTGAAGGATGCTGCAAGCTCCAATACTACCGCAAAGTCACTAGACATTGGCAACAAGAGGCGTCGCATTCTCAAGCTCGTGAAGCAGCTTCGTAATGTCCAAACCTCCTACATGCCTTGCTTGCCGTGGATCCTGGGGCGTAACAAGCAGGCCCAAGTTGTACCAGAGGAACTGAAGCTGTGGTTGCCGTCGGACTTGGACAGCCGAATGCAAAAAGGGGGCTGTCTTGGAGGTGTTGTGGAGAAGGAGCAACGGTTGCGGGAAGGACAGTGTGCGGACGCTTTGAGTGATATCCGTGCAAGTCTGCGGACCACGAATGTGTTACAGTCAAACCATTCAAGTAAACCTACCGGCCAGAAGTATGCAACCCGCGCGCAAGGCGTTTTGGCACGTCTGAAACGAAAGTGCAACATGGCCGTTGCCAAGTACCGGACAGCACGCGAAGCGCTTGTTGCCCTGGACCCTGAGGGAAACTGGTGGGATCATTTCCGAGAGCTTGTGGCATCGGATTTGTCAAACTTTGGGTCAACATTCGACATCAGCAACAATCCAGCCAAGTGGCAGATGAAGAAAGGCCACTCAAAGAAGAAACAGAAGGAGGTTCTGGTGAAGCCTGGTGACAGCAAGAAGGTGACATCATGGATATGGAGAGTTCAGGGTGCCCTCGCAGATGGGGATGAGGGAATAGCTGAAGGTTCGTTTCCCATTGGAATCGGGTTGCTAGCTATTGATTCAGTTTACAGGTATGCGACTGGAGTGGCTCAAAAGTCATGCTCGAATGCACTGATGGCAAGAGGAGGTTTTACTAGTAGCTGAGGAAAAGCGCTGAGTCACAGTTGGCTTGGAGTATTTGGCCAAGGAGTGGGAGTCGTGCACGGAGGGCCGTGTCAATCTAGATCCGGCTCTTGCAGAGGGTCTCAGAGCATACATGTCGAAGCAGGCAGACTATGTATGCCGCCGTTTAGCTTTGCACTTTGAGGAGCTGTGGACGGGGAAGAAGGAACTGCCTGAAGAGGAGGTTGAGGACAAAGGCGGCGATCTGGGCAATGCAGCCCACTCAGACAACACCAAAGGTCAGGCTACTTCGTTGGGAGCGGGAGACCCCGGTGACGCTTAGAGCAATTATTTACACTAATTAATGATTTCGGTAAATAGAAATAGTACTTATTATTGTGTTGAGTTGGAATTATTTTGAGTATTTAAAGTAAAGTCTTAATTCTAATGAAAAGTACCTGTAAAGGGCACAGAGAGGATCATGTGCCGTTGATTTTGTGAGGTGGTTTGGTGGTTTAGAGTGGTTGTAACCATGGACAAGGGTCAAAATGGCTTCTGGTTATTACCAGGATGTGTGGCAAAAGCATGAGTGGTAATAACCACATCCAAGGGTCAAAAGCTGCTGTAATGGTTGGCTGCGCCGACCCCTCCAATCCAAGCGCAGGCTGCCTTTGTGTCCAGAATTTTCGGTCTTCCACATCCTGTCGCCGCCATTCGAAGCTTAGCAAGCGTGGAGCCTGAGGAAGCCAACTGACTCCGAATGGAGGCTGCTCAGCGCACCCTACCTCACAACCAGCCATCGGTGTCCAACAGCCAGGGTAAGGGTAAGGGCAGAGCTAAGGCAAAGGCAAAGGCAAGCGGCGCCAATCCCACCCCCAACCATCTGGATTGCGATATTATAATCTGTCCAAATGTCATAAGTCCAAACATCTGGCCTAACGAAATCATGTCTGCTTACTTACCATCAAACCTAGGGAGATCCAGCCCATGCGCCTGATGACATTTTTGGCTATCAGCAATTGACCCTCTGTGTCGATCATGCCACCACCGCCTTTGATAAAGTCTTCATCCCCAACTTTCTCTCCATCCACACCACATTTCAGCCTGGGGACCTCCTCCTCACTCAAGTGTACAATGAGCTGAGACATGCCGCCCACCTGGGTAACTACACCGTACCTGGGCTCGACGAATTTCATGTGAACAGGGAAGAGATCGACTATGCTGGCGAGTTTCCTTGGGTCTTTCTCTCATGTAAGAGAGAAGGCTCTCACTACTGTTTCTCGCCGGATCCTGACCTAGGACCAGGTCCTGAGTGATTCAATGCTGCGTCAATCGTTTGTATGGGGCGCTCTTTTGTGCCATTGCATCATAATCGGGGCGATCGTTTCTTCCTTGTTGTGGGTACGTATGGGTCCTCGTCCTATTGTTGAAATCATCGATATCTGACTCCTTCATTCTTCCGTCAGCACCCCACTTCAGTAACATCTTGGGTCCTGTTGAATGACTCTTGGCCCTCAACCATGATGTCATCGAACCTGATGAGGATCATGCGTGCTTTGCGTACTGCATACTCTTCAAGGCCGGGGTGGGTTTCTACTGGCGGTTGGCGATCTGCGGCAACAATGCCACCCCGGCCTGGCCATCCACTGTTTCTTGTCTGGACTCCTGCCCCAAACATGCTGAGGAGCCACATGCGACGGAGGACATAGTCGAAGATGTTGCACCAGATGGCATTATGAGGATGACGCTCAGCCCTGATTTGATGGGTTGGTCTCCACCACCGGTTGAGATTGCACTTCACACATAACGTTGTCGTGTGTATGACTGCCTCCCTAACTATGGTCCAGACTATCGTAGGATCATAGAGGACTGGCAGAGGAAAACCTATAAAGAAGTCACCCATCGGTCCTCATATGAAGGGTTTCGGGTTAGCAGCACGAGTGTGGCATTGGTGGCTAAAGTTGTGTGGGACTGGCTCCTGTACACGGTCGACAACCCACCAGGTTCCTTTCCCTGGAATGTATATACTGACGTCTCAGTTTTTACTCTCGCTGATGATGATTTCAATATGGTGAGCCTCTTCCAGCAGTTCTCCTGGAATTGTCAGTTCCGAGTGTATGTGTATTTCCCAGATCTGCATGTTGCTCTGATCTTGATTTCACTGACGTTAGTGGGGAGGCCATAGGGTCAGGACCTGAATGGAACAGTTGGCAGGCCACACTCGGTCAGATGGTCACCGACTCTCGATATTGGCACCAGCGTGGAGATGGCACTTATACCTTCATGCTTAGCGGCTTGCGCAGTGAAGATGACAAATGATGAAGGTACATGACTGCTAGTGGGCATTTGATTGCTCTGTCACTGTTACATCTCGGCCAAGGCTTTATCAGCTCGCCATGGATCGTGCTCGCCTTGATAGGAGGGTCAAATGCATTTGCCACTCTCAATCTCTCAGATATCCGGACGATCTCTGAATCAGATGCAGTGACCATGAGTGCCTGGTATGCGGTTGAGGCCTCCACTCTTCTGGATGATAGTATTCCCCAGTACAACCATCTGCGGGCGCTCTTTGCCGATGCTCTGTCAGCCGATGTGAGTGCAAACATCCTCTGTGCCCCATCTACTGGTCTGACTGTGCACAGATATCTGAGTTTGCGCAACCTCAAAGCCCGCTTGTACATAGTGGCTTGACGGCAAGACTGAATGCACGGATGCTGCTCAATGACAATGTCTTTTGAGAACACCCCGATCTTATCGCTCTGCGACAAGGATTTAATTGGTGGCTCAGTTGGGACCCGACTGACGGCAAAACATACCTGGAGGTATTGGATGAGCACTCTCTCTCTGTCAAAACGAATGGCTAACATCATACCATCAGGTCATGAATAAGTTCCACATCATGCCATTGTTGCAATGTTTGTATGCACCCTTTGTGGACATCAACGATGTCATTCAAAAGTTGCATTTTGAGGGGGACCTCAAGGAAGGAGATGAACTCCTGAGCGAAATATATCAACGTTCGGTTGTATTGCTCTTCCGGAAATGCCTCGAGGGCTATCTCAGAGGTACCGGTCATCCAGCATCCACTTGTGGAGAATTGGTTACGGTGGACATGTTTGAACGAGAAAAAGATGATCCCTTGGTTTGCAGGCATTTGCTTCTGGACGCTACCTGGGCTCTGCCACGTCCTCCAGCACAGCCTCACTGGAGCATCACTGTGAGTGAACCTTCTCACTTGTAGCATCAATGACACCACCTCCTTACACTGATCGCCACAGTTCATGTACAAGTTCAAGAACTGCGATGAGCTGGTGAGTTTCCTACAGGGAGCATTCATGGGTGGGTGCTAACTCAGCCTCCACAGGTCGGAACATCTCTCAGCCTCCATACATGCACTGGCGAAGCCGATGTTGTGTTCACCCCAGAACTGGTTCGTCTGTTGGCTCTTCCCAGTAACCCGGACAACCATCCTTCGTATCACTTCTTCCATGGGCAGTGCCTGCGTTCGGTTGAACAGTACTCACATGTGTAGGGTAGAAAATTGTATTTGTAAATGAAAATGTGGCCAGGTGTCAAAGGTGGTGTTAAATGTTGCTGCCTGACCTGAGTGATACATGTCCATCAGCGTAATTCCCTTGAGAACGTCCCGACACTTTGGCGGGGAGTGAGTAACTCCTGAAAATGAAAAAAAAAAAAAAAAAAAAAAAAAAAAAAAAACCACATTTGTATCAATAATTTGGAAAATGAACCAGTGTAACGTACAGTACCTCATGCCCATTTAGGTACACTGTCTAAACTCATTAATTAGAGCGACAGGATGTAATAGTGCTGGTTCCCAGAACTTGGCGGGAATGTGGTGACCAAAGTGTTCCTGCTGCACGTTCAAACACCAGGCGGGAGAAAAAAAAGGTGTCAGAATCGGCACTCCGTCAATCTGGGTTGGAACCAGCTGAGGGAGACAGGGAATCAGACCAATACCCTCCTCAAATATTTGCAGGGCCTCCATCATTTGTACCGATACCACCCATGCCTCTCAAACCTAAAAAACGTCCAGCCAATGCTAATGTCGGTCCCTCCTCCCCCAAAAACAAGAAGAAGAGTAAGAGTGTGGCCCCGCCTCTTAGTCCTCCTCCGGCGATGCGTTGAAGCACCAGGACAGTGCGACCTACACCTGCACCAGACGCTTGTCGCAGTTATGCTGACGCTCTTCGATATGAAGAACCAGGGAACACTGAGATTGGAGGCCTGGCTTCTGGATCCGTTGTGGATGTGCCCAAGGTGCCCCCGATTGTAGCACCTTGTCAATGTTTGTCCATCCTACAAACACTCACTGATGGGCTTAAGACTTCCGTGGCAACGGCAACACCAACTTGGAATGAGCTTGGTTAATTAACGTAGTGGCACGGCAATCAAGGTGATCGTGTGTGTGAGTGGTTCGGGGCACCTCCATGCAGTAGAACAATTCCTCTATATGCAAGAATACACTGTGACTTTAAGTCTGCGAAGTAGTACTGCTTGGTAGTCGAGTACTAAATGCTATGGCTTCAAGCCAGTAGGGATCTCTTGAAATGAGAGGGAACAAAAACGGGTATGACGTGAATACCATGAATCCGTATGAGAAAACGTGCTGCGAGACTTGAAAACGTCACTTGACGGTAATTGGAGCGGGGTGAACGATGGAGAATAGACTAAACGGTCGGCAATAGTCTACGGGCGAGCGAGGCGATGAGAAAATGGCGTGGGGACTGCGAGTGGCGAAATAAACGTGGAACAAGGTGCTGAGGGTGGGCTGGCAAGAGAAAACATGGAGCTACGAAAACTGGTGGTGATACTGGTCCTATACGATGCGAGGGTGCTGAGTCGATGTTGAAACTTGTCTGGTACTGAAACGATCCTATCCTATGTCAAACTAACCTTCAAGTCCACTCGAGGGACTGATACTATATGAAAACTGGCTGAACTGATCCTAAGTCTGCTCTGAGACTACCCAAGTGGGCAACGATAACGATGGCGAAAGAGAAATGATAAAAACTCCAATGGTGTGAAAGTGAAACAATGACAGCCTATAAAAGATAACGTGGGTGAGGTATAGCACGGCGATCACGTATTGGCACAGTACGAGCATGCACCAATAGTGTTAAGAGCGAAGAGCGCGTAGCGAAGGACTCTTCACAGTTAAAACCGTGAGATAACTCTGGTGAGCTCAAGAGTCGACGTGCGATCAAGAATATGCTGGTGCAAATGGTATATTGCCGTAGAACGGTGAATAAACGTTGTTTACTGGCGATAGACTAGAGCGTGATGATAATTGACGTAGCCTGGGGTCAACTGGAGATGAACTGCCTTCGAACTACGTTTTCTAACTAGTTTTTATACTACAAGTACGAATTTTATAAATAGAGTAAATACGCGAGACTTAGTAAGGCTGTAAGGCCTTGGCTTTGTAAAATCGGAGGAAACATATGGTACTTCGTCTTCTAAAGTAACAGCAACTCGTCGACGTTGCCGCGTATGGATGCGAACCGTATGGTTTTCGCTGAGCGATGCTTGGATCATTAGGTGCTGTTTAGCTGCGGATTATTGAGCGATAGTCGTCATGCTGAGGAGTACGCGTGGGGTAACGTTTTCTTGAAGCCTTGGCGAAGTAACAGCCTTAGTAAACACGGTCTGTAGTTGCCGTAGCTGCAATTGCCATAGCTGGGAGGGTACTCGTGCCAATCATGTCATTTTCATTAAGTGATCAAAGAGTGCGTCAACTAGGTACTTCTGAGTGATGCATCAATTCCGTATTGGGATGATTGTCGATCGAAGGTGCCTTGCCATGATGAAGTATGGCAATTATGATGCGTGGCAAGATGGGATGGATAACAAAGTGCCTGAGGAGTGGTTGCCGTAGGATAAAAGTGGTATCAGTGTGTGTGCAATCATTGGTTTGCTGAAAGGCCGTTGAAGGGACAGTAGCGTTTAATTAGCAGGTAAAATCCGCGAATTCTGAGCGTATAGAGCCTGGAGGCTCATCATCGCTTGGCTACCCAGACTCACTGACCACCCTCTCTCTCTAGTTCGCGGATGGGAGGTCACCGAGGAGACTTCAACTGATGATTTATGCATGATCGTCCTTGCATCTCTGGATGCCTCTCGTGATAACCCATCTCGTAGCCCATCTCCCATGATGGTCGAGCCGGACCCTCTGGCAGACCCTCCTGAGCGAGTTGATAGCGTTGAAGACAATGTTGTTGAGGATTTGCCCCTCTTTTTCACTGGATCATCTTGTAGTCCGTCACCTGTCAATGTGGGATCCGCAGAGCCTCTGGAAGACGCGTTCCTGTACATCAGCCTCTATATTTGCCACAACAAACGTATGGTGTTGGGTGATGTGTTTCGTCCCTCTCAGAAGCGGCCGCAGTATGGGGATATCCTACAGAGAGTACTTGCTCCCGGAGGCGTGCTTCAGCCGCTGATGGAATATGCCTGGACAACCCACCTCAATGTTCAGTATCACATAGGCACGTTGTACAAGATGGTCAGTCCCTCCCAGAATTTTATGGAAGGACTGACGTGGATGCCACTGGGCCTGGTTAAGCCCCCTGCCAAGGGCCTTCTCACTCAGCTGCAGCCCTTGCCTACGCCCGCTTCAGTGTATGAGGAATGGGGACCGGACACCCCACCGATCACCTATGTTATGTATATCTATCCGGAGGTCAGTCTCTATGCTTTCAAATAGAGGCAAAAGCATGCTCACCTATACATGGACAGTTGCTCAGTCTGTCCCTCCTCAATCTCCTGAGCACTCTTTATGATTCTATAGTCCTGGTTTGCAAGGTTGAGGTATAAATAAAATATGGATGGCAATCCTGCTCATTATGGATGCAAAATAGGGCCCAAACCAAGCTGTGCTAGCAATTTTTCTCCCCTAGCGGGAGCATGGTAAATAACCATGATTTTGCCAAACCACTCCATGGTTATAACCATTATGATTTGGTCTAATATTACATCTATGACTGGATGATCGACAACCGTGGGCCAAGTCAAGGCTCATACATCTTCAGGCGGTACGTGCCTCTGGTCACGGTGTTTAAGATTAATGACCTGATGACTGACTTTAGGAGTGTGCACAATACAAGGATTGAATAGCTGTGGTATGAAGTCATGCAGGACTTTGGTCTGAAGTGGAAGAACTTTTTCCTCGAGTTAGAGGTTCACCACGGTCTTGATCACACAAATGCCAATCATATATGGCTAATCCACTTCCTCTGGCTGGAAGCTATCAACACTGATGTGCAAGAGTGGGCAGGGATGTGGAATAGTCATTGGATGATGCTGCCACAAGGTCATCCATGCACACCCCGGGAGATGTTCCACTCCAGTATGATACATGACGGTCCGCAGGGCCTCACAGAGCTGTTCATGGAACCTATGGATGAACAAGTCGACGAGCTGGCAGAGTATGGAATTGATTGGGTGATCACGCAGGACCGCCAATACATGGAACATCATCTACTCCACAATCCTCAGGAATGGGATGCTACTAATCCATTCAGCTCTGTGCCACCCACCCTTTCTCATGTTCCTTGTGTGCCTCCGGAGTCTCCCTTCAACAAAGAAAGCATCCAGATCTTACAAAGGGTGCTATCTGAACATGTCGATCTACAGTCACGTTCTATGGAGGTTCGTCGATTGGTGTGGGCTGAGGCACTCAGTCTATGTGACTACCTTCTTCATACGCAGAATGCTGGCTCTACCGATGTAACATTTTAGTTTGTATCCAATGTATAGATTTTCACGTTGCTTATAATTTCTTGTTGCTGCCAGGTATGGCTGGAACCAGTAACCATCGGCCAAATCTTAGATCTCATCACTGATCGTGGGCATCAGAGAACATACATGTTTAAACGGTTGAGCTTCTGGGGCTTCTATTCTAAATTTTCTTGCCTTCTCCTATCTAGATCTTCACTTAGCTTTGCACCATGTCCTCCATCTTCGCGAGTACGAATACTAGGGAGCCACCCCACGCTTGGCCAAGGTGCAATTCACAAGTTGTTGAGACTATTCGCAAAGAAGTTTGGAGATTAGAACAGGTATGTCTGACCTCGACGACACGGTGTGGGTGGACTGACTAGCCTAGCGAGCGACAGCCACCGAGCAAGCTCACGCGAAGGCACTGTATGACCTGGAGGAGGCGAGGAAGTAGAATCTCATGCTCTACGATGATGTCTTAACCTGGCGCACTGTTCAATGCACGGTGAGTACAAATGATGGTGGCGTTGGTCGATGGATGCTAATTAGCGCCCTAGACATACATCTGAGGGCAACAAGAGATCGACGACCTCAAGGAGGAGATCAAAGCACTGAAGCTGGAAGTTTTGCTACTAGCCTCCCAGCGTAAGCAAAACACGATGACCCGAAGTCTCATGAGGGAGAAGCGAAATTATGCACTGGAGCGCCTGCATTGCTCGGTTTGCACTTTGCCGAACACAGATGCCTGCATGTAAGTGCTATCCCCCCCCTTTCAGCTTGTGAATTGTAACACCTGACTGATGCGGCTACTTACAGACTCCAATGTGGACACACGTCTCATGCACCTTGCCTTAAAAAGTGGTTTGACACCATTACCAATGAATTCGAGGAGGACTTAGAGGTTGCGGAGACTGCAGTTCTCACACTAAAATGCATGTGGTGCAATGAACCTGTCGTCAATGCGCCCCTTCGGAACTACTTGGTTGAGAGCACCGCCAGCGGCCTTCCTGATGCCTGCATGGTAGACCACCACAACTGGTCTGTCCAATGGAGCCACTGGTGGCACTTGGCCGACAACATGAACACAGAGGACTCGATCGCCAATGCCACGCCGGAAGAAGAAGCAATTTCCCAGGCAACAGGGGCTGCTCTAGGGGATGGAGAGAGCGAGGCTGGGAGGGCAATGCAAATGTAGCCACACACGCACTGCCGAGGGACGGCGGTCTAGGTAAGAGTGCCATTTAAACCAGAGTGAGGAGGTCTAAGCAAAATGTTCTCTATCTAGCCTTTCAATGAAGTACATAGTACAATATCAATGGTCTTGGGATTTGTATATATAGGTAGCAATACATAACAGTAGTACCACAGACATCAAGAGTTCAATCCATTCTATACATTAATGATCATTGGAAGGTAGTGCAGGCCACGCTGATATGCTTGGTATCAGGCTACCTGTAGATTTTGCGATTTTCTATCAAATAGCGCAGTCTACAAGCGGTACAGAGAGCTATAGTGAAGGCTTTACACTGATAGCTAGTATACTACATAAGATAGTGAGCAGTACAGTGTCAGAACGGACTTAGAAGCAACATCTAGATGAGTCAACTCTATAAGCCTTCAACATTGAATGCTATTCCCTGCCCAAAACAAGACTATTTACAGTTGGAACCAAGGGGACACATTGAGATGAGATACAAACAATAAAGCAGAACACAGAAGGACTAGATGACTCGTTGATGGACCTAAAACTTCTGTGGCAACGGCAACACCAACTCGGAATGAGCTTGGTTAATTAACGTAGTGGCATGGCAATCAAGGCGATTGTGTGTGCGAGTGGTTTGGGGCACCTCCGTGCAGTAGAACAATTCCTCTATACGCAAGAATACACTGCGACTTTAAGTCTGCGAAGTAGTACTGCTTGGTAGTCGAGTACTAAATGCTATGGCTTCAAGCCGGTAGGGATCTCTCGAAATGAGAGGGAATGAAAACGGGTATGACGTGAATACCACGAATCCGTATGAGAAAACGTGCTGCGAGACTAGAAAACGTCGCTCGACGGTAATCGGAGCGAGGTGAACGATGGAGAATAGACTAAACGGTCGGTAATAGTCTATGGGTGAGCGAGGTGATGAGAAAACGGCGTGGGGACTGCGAGTGGCGAAATAAACATGGAACAAGGTGCTGAGGGTGGGCTGGCAAGAGAAAACATGGAGCTACGAAAACTGGTGGTGATACTGGTCCTATACGATGCGAGGGTGCTGAGTCGATGTTGAAACTTGTCTGGTACTGAAACGATCCTATCCTATGTCAAACTAACCTTCAAGTCCACTCGAGGGACTGATACTATATGAAAACTGGCTGAACTGATCCTAAGTCTGCTCTGAGACTACCCAAGTGGGCAACGATAACGATGGCGAAAGAGAAACGATAAAAACTCCAATGGTGTGAAAGTGAAACGATGACGGCCTATAAAAGATAACGTGGGCGAGGTATAGCGCGGCGATCACGTATTGGCACAGTACGAGCGTGCACCAATAGTGTTAAGAGCGAAGAGCGCGTAGCGAAGGACTCTTCACAGTTAAAACCGTGAGATACTCTGGTGAGCTCAAGAGTCGACGTGCGATCAAGAATATGCTGGTGCAAATGGTATATTGCCATAGAACGGTGAATAAACGTTGTTTACTGGCGATAGACTAGAGCGTGACGATAATTGATGTAGTCTGGGGTCAACTGGAGATGAACTGCTCCTTGAACTACGTTTTCTAACTAGTTTTTATACTACAAGTACAAATTTATAAATAGAGTAGATATGTGAGACTTAGTAAGGCCGTAAAGCCTTGGCTTTGTAAAAATCGTAGGTAACATATGGTCCTTGGTCTTCTAAAGTAACAGCAACTCGTCGACATTGCCGTGTATGGATGCGAACCGTATGGTTTTGCTTGAGCGATGCATGGATTGTTAGGTGCTGTTTAGCTGCGGATTACTGAGCGATAGTCATCGTACTGAGGAATACGCATGGGGTAACGTTTTCTTGAGGCCTTGGCGAAGTAACAGCCTTAGTAAACACGGTCTGTAGTTGCCATAGCTGCAATTGCCGTAGCTGAGAGGGTACTCGTGCCAATCACGTCATTTTCATTAAGTGATCAATGAGCGCGTCAACTGAGTGCTTCTGAGTGATGCTTCAATTCCGTATTGGGATGATTGTTGATCAAAGGTGCCTTGCCATGATGAAGTACAGCAATTATGATGCGTGGCAAGATGGGATGGATAACAAAGCGCGTAAGGAGTGGTTGCCGTAGGATGAAAGTGGTATCAATGTGCGTGCAATCATTGGTTTGCTGAAAGTCCATTGAAGGGCCAGTAGCATTAATTAGCAGTCAAAATCCACGAATTCTGAGCGTACAGAGCCTGGAGGCTCATCATCGTCATCTCGACGACTTGAATAAACCTAGAAAAGGATTGCTAAGTCCACAACGATACACACAGTAAAATGAACTTAGTCTAGAACACGACTAAAACTAGGAATAACTGAATAACTGACGCTTGGCGCCGAGATAGTTAAAGATCACGCAGTGATTGAAGCAAATACAATCTCGGTCCGACGGTCGATCATGATTGGTGGTTACATCCTCGAAATACTGCGCAATTCGTAGTATTGAATAGGAATCCACGCGGCAAGGCATGAAGGAGAAGCAAGGAGTTCCTACGGACCATTAGGACACTCCTTGGCAATAGAATGACTGCTAGTCATTCCGTCCAACTGAATAGAAACCTCGGAATGGTGCAATCCTTGTAAATTAATTACTCATTGTTTGTATTGATACCCAAAGCTCATACCATAATTACTTTTAGATACAAGCTCCTATACCTAGACTAGGAATCGTATAAATTAGCAGCGACTAGACGCATAACGGCAGGAAAGCATTCCCCCGCGTTTGTGCTAGTAGCCTTATAGCTACCTAATCAATCACTGGTTTTAAATTGCATATCCTCGACTGAAGTGAATTAAGTTTACCAAGTCAACCCCAAAAGGGCGGCTATAAGTAATCTAGAAGAACTAAGTAGGAAGAAGAGTCGTCCCCGCGTTTGCGTCTTGCTAGTTAATTGAACTGCTCCGCATACAAAGGCCTCGTGCTCCCTCACCAACTAAAGTGATCTAGATGTGCTAAGTCGACCACAGACCGAAGACGTTGCCTAGTTGAAGTGAAATAAGCCCTAGAATGCTTTAAGTTCGAACAGTTAACGAGTCAGTGTACTCTAGAGTCTGTGTACTCTTTGCAAGTCTCGTACTTGAAGCCAGGACCTGTGTGTTCTTTGTAGAGTCTGTGTACTCTTTGTAGAACTTTGGTTCTTTGTTGCAAGTGTGTGTGCTTGTGTTGTAATCGAGTCTGTGTACTCCAGAGCAATTACGCTCTTTGTAGACCTCTAGGTCTTTGATTGTTCGATTGTTAGAGCTTCCCTAGTTAAAGCCTTACCAGCTCTTCTAGACGAAGTTGTTTCGAGTCTAAGCCACTCAAATTATACCTTACAAACCCCCCACATTCATATACCTCACTATCACGATTAGTGTATCTCGTGTAAACACTTCTAGACTTGAATCGAAGTTGTTTTAAAGCAAAACCCAATTGATTATTGAAATCTATGTACACCACGAGTGCTTCTATTGTACTCACCCTCAAACTTAATATTGGTGATTGTGTGTGTGATTTAGTATCTAGATTGATGATCTAGACACTAGTTTCATTTGCGTGCTGCCCGTTACCGAGCACATCAACGCGTCCTGCTCTCACAGCGGGTCCGTGCTGTTACTGGAATTGCTGCATTGCCGCAAAGTCGTGGCTGGCTGACTGGCCATCTCTGGCGGAGTTGGGTCGCAGTCACAGGTTCTTGCCAATGTGAAATGATTTTAACTATTCACCAGTTATCAATGGAACCTGTCGAATTCAGCTCTGAATCACTTCGTTCACATCCGGATCGTTTGTTGCATAAAAGCTCTCCAGGTAACGGTATGTAATTGGGATACATGGCTAATTGCATATTGATATCCACTGACAACTGGATTCAGAATTGCAAGGCTGGGATGGACGGTGCGGCGCCCTCTACAACCAACTCGACAATCTCCTGATCACCACACCGAATGCCTCCGCTATCTGGGCACCACCATTGGGCGTGAAGCGAGTGGTGAAGATGTATGAAGACTACTGATATGGGGACGATGACCTGTGCAGTTGGCCCCAAATGTACATGCCAGAACAACCCTACCTAGCCTGTATCCGACTGGCCCCCCAAAACCCTTCCGACCCATACAAGTCTCTGTACGGTTTGCCTCGTCGTGCCGAATTTGAGGAATGCAATGTTTCCTGCCTGATTCGAGGACCTGGGCTGTGGAACTGGATTCAGTACAAAGCGTTTCAGCTCGCCTGCGACCAGGTCATACAAATGTCCCTCATGTGTCGCATTAAAGACGATAGATGTGTCAAGGTACTCCGCAGCCTTCTCCAAATGTTTTTGCAGCATGTAAAAGCACTGCTGCTGACATTTGAGCACCTGCGATTGTGTGTAGCTGAAACGCAGAGGGTGGCCCTCGAATTATGGGCATACATTGAATACCATACTACCTTCACTCCACGAATACACTCACCCTCGTCAATAGTTTGGAAGGCCGAGTCGGATCTCGTGGGTGCATTCACGACCAGCACCCTGACTGCCCAGGAGTTCCACAAAGCGGGGATCCCCATGTGGTTGCTACGTTCGGTGTCTGTGGTTCCGTTTACACGCATTGATGAGGTAGTCCAAGTGCGAGAGCGTGACACCCGCCTGAATCTTCGACCCTGCCCTCTGCGCCTGTGGGAGGTGTATGTGGGTCCCGCATCAAACGAAGAGAAAAACCGGGCCATCGAGACTTTTACCCGTAGTCATTTCTCCAGTCTGAACCCTTTCTTCTGGACTCCAGGGATACCTCCCAGCATGGAAGGAGTCTCCAACGTCAGTCCATCTGAGAGATACAAGCCATGTGAGCTCTGGCTTTCTCTGTCCAGGCTGAACCTTTGACTGACAGTGTTGTCTTTTCAGACGAACACCGGGGGGGTGGGCGGTGAAAGAAGGGTCGTGGTGTGGCTCTGTTGAAAAGGGAGCACCCCACAGTAGTCGAGCATCGTCTGCTGCCCCCTCTGCTCACTGCATGGCATGAAGTGCTGTTTGCAGTCAACACTAGTCCAGAACATGCCCAAGTTCCCACAGCTGGATATGCTTTCCCTTGATCTGAGCTGTTCGTAACAGTGCAAAGTAAGGATAAACTGCAGACTCTCCTTGTGGGCTGGTTGCGTTTACGATCAGGTATTTTTGCGCTACTGGCCCCCCCGTTTAATCCCCCTCTACTCCCTCATCAAACCTGGCGAACGGTGCTTCAGTTTGACTGGCTGCTGGAGAGTTCCAGCGATGCACCAGGATCCGGTGTAGTGAACGATCGTGAGGCCAAAAGGCACGAATGCGCCTCAATGTTCCTCAAAGGTTGTGAAGAGGAGATCACTATTGTAACGCCAAGCTGTCATGACCCCACATGGGCAGGTAAACACGTTCCTGATCTTGACGATGATGATATCCAGGCAATTTTGTGGGAACTAGCAGAGGTCAGGTTCTGTGTGGAATTGATGTCGTTGGATGCTCGGTTGTACTCGCCGACAAGCACATCCACCACAGACACGGACGCACACAAGCATCTGCTAGGACTATGTTTTCCCCCACTGAACGGCGAGTTGGCCTGGATAGTCAGATTGGAGGATGCAAACCCAGTCATAGACATAATATTAGACCAAATCATAATGGTTATAACCATGGAGTGGTTTGGCAAAATCATGGTTATTTACCATGCTCCCGCTAGGGGAGAAAAATTGCTAGCACAGCTTGGTTTGGGCCCTATTTTGCATCCATAATGAGCAGGATTGCCATCCATATTTTATTTATACCTCAACCTTGCAAACCAGGACTATAGAATCATAAATTCAGCCCTTCCTAGCTTTTTTCAATCAGCAACACAAATATATTTTGCCTGCCCACGGATGGGCTTATATAATGCTTCCAGGACACTGCCACTGCCACTGCCCAAATTGGCTGGCCTGGCACTGGTGTGGTTGGCACCATAATTCCCGACCTCCCGCTCATTGTTTGAGTCTGAAAAAAATTGCATAGCCTCAAAAAATATGTTTGATTGCAATTTTTGCGTCTCCCTGCATGCGTGCAGCATATTTTGGCTGGATGTGTCAGGGCGAACCAGGATGTACTTACTGTGGGATTCTATCATTTCCAATCCGGTAGCTAGATATTTTTTGTGAGTCTACCCTAAAATTCAGGCTATTTGAGCAAGTAAGTTAGTTTCCTAGAAGTATCATAATCATATACTAGTCATATTGATACTTCTACAAGTTAATTTAATATTGTGAATCTCTAATTTAACAGGAGAAAACAATTTCGATGTTTTCGGACTTTGCCAGAAAAGTGGAAAACCCGGACTGATTCAAATTTCATGACACAAATGCTTCAGTGTGGGCTGACCACATCTTGTGAAGTGGAGAAAAGTATCTAGATGTGTTAAAGTATAGTAGATTTACGTATAGATTGATTATGGTAGCTTACAGTACAATATCTATGCTATAATACCCAATTTTAATTAAAGTCATATTAAAGTCAGCAGACAAGGTCAATGAAGGACTACTAATAAATGCATGCTAGGTGCATTCAAAAACTCATACATTCAATATATGCATGCATTCATGGATCGGGATGGATTGGGAGGGCAGTTTGAACTATGTCATATGTAACATTGAATATATAACTACCCTTTCGCTGTTCAAGATGACATAGTGGTGTCTGAAGGGGATAGAATATTCAAAAAGCATAGAAATTGAAGAAATTACCATAAAATAGGCATTTTCTAAAGCCTATTGTACCCCGCTACTCCAAAATGTACATAAATATATAATATGAGTCAATAATTGAATGTCCCGAAGATTTTTGGGCCCTCGGAGTGAGTGATTCGAGCAGGGGATGAATCCCGAGTCTTCATTCCGCTCACTCGATCACTGCGAACTGACGAACCGAGCAGCGATCAAGTGGCTGTGCCTCTTCTTTTGTTGTCTTTTACCACCACCTCGCACACGACGACAGCCTACCCATTCGCTCAACAGCCTTGTTACAGGCTTAAAAAGGTATGTACTTATTTTTTTCAATACTTACTATTCTTTTAGATACTTTTTATGCATCTGGCAGCCTCAAGAGCCCCAGATAGCAACCATTCCACACCCAACCCCTGCGTGTAAGCCCTCCAACAAGGCAGGACCATCCGTAGCCCCATACGACGGATGAGATGCTCAGCTCCATCAACGACAACGACTGCGACACCCCGATGGTGTCCCCGCTACTGCAAATACCGCCCCCATTCCCGTTCCCACCCACCCAGCTCACCCCTCGTCAACATCGAGGACAATCGGCATTCACCACAACGTTCATAATACCCAAAACCTTCCAATATGCCTGGGGATTCCATATCGACCGCCATCTAGGCGTATGAGAGCGCAATCCCCGCCAAGGAACAGCGTCAATGACCACAAATACATCGACGATGGTGACGATGGCTTGGGGCAGGGCTCCTCATGCTCTGCTGCTGTGCCATGGGGGGACATAGGGCAAGGCTTGCAGAGGAAGAAGGAGACACAGAAAGGCTGCAGGAGGACGGGAGGGTACGAGCAGGAGGGTGGGGTCAACATCGGGACGCTGACCGCCGATGGTGACGATGACAAGCACTCACTTTGAGTAATGAGAGGACGACTCGACGGCACATCGATAGCACACAAAATCCTAGCTATCCGACCCCCACGACCACCATCGCCGCCCACCCTGACCCCGTCCAACATCGGGCTGCCCCACGCGACCCAGACCTCCTACGAACCCCAAACTCATGGATCTCCCATTCTTTGAGTGGGGGATTACGATTGTCTGGTGGTTTTTTCTCTCTGAGGCCGTGGTCGCTGTGCACCCACTCATCATCCCGACACCTGCTGTTTCTGGTCCGTATCTCTTGCAATGGGGTCGCCATGCTCGCAACAACCCTGCCACCCTCTTTACTGACTACTGGGAACACAACGGTGGCCCACACTGCCCTGCCTGACCCCATAATCGCCGTCGAACGGTCGTCAACCCCAACCTGCTGCTTGCTCTGCATGCTACTAATCGAATTTCGCCACCTGCCACCCCACAATGTCACAGTCTGACGAATGCGGTGTCTACGTTGCTTATGACACCATGCCCACCGTCCTCCACATTTTCAATGCATCGTCGCCCCCCATACAACGGCGGGGGTTTTTTTTAATTGATATTTCTCGTGTATTTATGGTGCTAAATATACTATGTATTGCTTCATATATATGGCCCATTGGTGTAATGATTGGGTTGTGATATTGATTAGTGTGTTTAGTAAGGCATTTGGTTCGACCCCTTGCATATGTATTTCTTTTGTTTGCGTTATTTTTGGATCTTTAAGGAAAGGTTATCCAATGCTGATGCGTTGCATCCATCTCACATTGCCTGCGCCCAGTCGGGATTGGATCGGTGCATCCTTGAGGTATTTTTTCTGTTCTCAAATCTTAGTCTGCGCACCTGTACATTGAGCTGAAGGGCAGGAATTTGACTATTTAGGATCCTTGTATCTAGAGGGCAGTGTTGCCAGATTTAAGTGTAGCTGCCTTTTTTGTACGCTGTAGCACAATATTAATTGCTTCGGATGAATAAAAACTCACTGTGAGAGAAATAACCACAATTATCTGGTTATTTGATACTGCCTGCTGCTTTGGGAGCATCATTTATGGCAGAGATGGCTTGGGTTTGTGCCCAATTGCAAGGTGATTAATAACCACAAATTTGGCAAAGTGATAGGTGGTTATAACCATTAGCTTTGGCCTAATACTGCAGCCAAGGGTGCTCCTGAACCTTCGCACTGACCGCTTTGGGCACAGCTACCGTTGGTGAGGTCACCCCCTCGTTAGGGAGAGTCTTGGTCATGTGTGTCAGTGATTCGGGTGGAGTCGGAAGCACTGCCTTGCGAGGCTTCGGAGAAATTGTCGGGCTGCCCGCAGCGAGCCATTTCCAGAACGATGTGTCATCCTTGTCATCAGGTACCTCGATCATAGTTACCTGATGCCCCCTTTCTACCGCCTGGGTGCTAGCGGCTTCCTCCCTGTGGTCTTCTTCAGCTCCACAGTATCCCAAGGAGGTGTCGGGCTCGGAATCAATAACAGCATGAGAGGGGCTGTCTCTGTGGGCAAAGACTCGCCCGAGACTTGCAGGTTCCGCTTGTGCCGACGAGTTGGGCTTACCAGCATCACCTTTTCCCTCTTGCGACTTTGAAACCTTGGGTCAGCTTCGCAAAGCCTGCTTCTCAGGGCCTATGGTTCAGGAAGGGTCAGCTCGAGAAGCCACTTCAATAGCATCAGATCTGTCTTTGCCCTGACCTACCGGTTCAGGCGTCTTCTTTGTCAGGGTCATTGCACATCCAACGGTTCTTCAGTCATCCTTTGCGGTGTTCCCCTGGTCTGAGGTGGATTTCACCGGGGCTATTTTCCATACTTGGGGGGCCGCTTCGTCAAGGGGGGCATGTCCCTCCGAAGGAGGTGCTTGTTCCCTTGCCCCTCCCACTCAAGGCATTGTGGAGGGTAGCGATATGGTGGTCGCCTTTTTGATCGATGCGTTCGCTTGTGATGAGCTACTTGCCAGTCATTTAGCCAGTTGCGCAATCCTGGGGTTGGCAGCCCCAGTGTCTGTTGATTCATGAGTCAAGTCCATGTCCCTAAGGACGTCATATCGGTTCACTGATTCTGTAGCTGGGCATGTAATAGAAGTCGGTAAAAGTTGGCACGTAGGCTGTGTATTGTCTGTGTTTTTTAAAGTCGTGTAAGTAGAAACTGGCCCCACATGTGGGGACTGGGGTATAGCCAAATGTGTGATAGTAGAAGTGTCTGTATGTAAAAAGGAAGAAGTCGACCGTCCAGCAGGAGAGGAATGCGCACCAGTGGAGTCCTTGGTCGTCGCGGGTGAATCAGAACCCAGACAACCTACTCTTTTACCTCCTCGATCCTAGTTTCTGGGGCAAGGGGAACCTCAGTGCTTTCCAAGGCATGCACCTGTTGGGGTTGTCCCTTGTCGGGATAGTCCTTGCTGAGGTGTCCCTTCTTGTCGCACCTAAAACATTTCCTCTCCACCCTCTGCTTCTTCTTGACCGCGTCAATGTCCATGGGTTCTCCTTGTTCACTGAACGTCGTTCCTTCCTGCTTGACCCATTTCCCAGTATTGTCCCTGCTGCCGCTGAAGCCAGCCCCTTTGCTCAGCGTCAAACTTGTCATGCCCCCTGCAGCGTGTGATTTGCTACTGGGGGTGGTAAGTTGCTTCTGGTTCCTGGGACGTCAGTCCTGTCATTGGTCAATCCCATGCATCTGGTTGTAGGCGTAGTGATGCTGGCATTCTTCACACATGTGGATGATGTGGTCCTTCCATTTGTCATACGTCCTGGGGATCCCAAAGCCGATGTTGATGATGGCGTTGGTATAACTGGTCGGTACTCCTTGTTGTACAGCCGTGACCATAGTACCTTGTTCACTGGTGTCACAGCATCATCTGGCCAGCTTGGCTTTCTGTTCCAACTTCTGGAAGAAGAGGGTGGCCGAGTCACTGCCCATCTTCATTTCCTTCATCTCCTGTTCATGCTTTTCTTCTATGGTGGGGTCACGGAATTGTCATTTTACGAGGTCGCAGAAGTCCTCCCAGCCTGGGTATCAGTAGCGGGGGGTTTCGTGGAGGTCATCAGGGATCCACCAGTACTCTTCTCATTGATGGACCCACCAGGATATGGCTGGTCCTTCGAAGAGACCCGTGGCAAAAACAATCATAAGAGATGGGATGCCGAGGAAGGAGTGGCAGAACACCTTGAAGTAGGAGTTGCAGTCTCTGAGGAATTGTTCGATGTTGTCATGTTTGCCTTTAAGCTTGGCAGGTCATTTGAAGATGGGTTTGACCCCAATGAAGAGGGGTGCGGGGTCGTCATCCCAGTGCCCCAGAGGACCATGGTCGGGTGGTTGATAATTGGGTGGTCAAGGGACAGAGAAGCGGTCAGGGTTTGGAAGTTGTACTGGGGATCCCCCTGGCCTTCCTCAATCGGGCTGCTTCCCCTTCCTTGCTTCTGTCAGCTCTTCTCTGAGCCTGACATTTTTGTTGCGCATTTGTACCATCTGTGCCTCTAGTTGGGCAAAGCGGTCTACTGGGGTCTCAACCAGTGCCCCTGATCCTCCTGCCTCCATCTCTCCTCCCAGTCCGCTTCCTGCGATCATCCAGCTCGTGAACATTCCCCTGTAGTCTTGTCGTCAGGGGTTCTGATGGGGGGGTGAGTCCGGTAGAGGGCCGACATCGAAGTCTGGGACATCTTCTGGGTTCTGGGAGATTGGTGCCCTCCCAAATGATTGGTAGTCGTAATTAAAGGGAGGGTCCTCCCCCCAGGTTTCGAAGCCGGTCGTTCTCTGCAGTGGCAAGAGGTCGGAGGACGTCCTCCAATTCCCTCTGTTCATCAGTCATCCAGCAGTGTGCGTCGTGTACCCAGTTCCCTTCTGCTGGTGGATAGAGGTCTCGGTTCTGATTCTCGAAGATGCGTGCCATGATGGTGTCACGCCTCTGGAGGGTGGTCCTCTCGATTGGATCTCCTTGTTCGGTAGCAAGGAAGTATCCCATGGGTTCTCGAACCCTTCTTCCTGCTGTGCATAGTTGTCGCTCGAGGTTCTGCCACCTGAGGTCCCAAGTGGCAGTTCATTCTGGTCCAAGGATCTGGTGGTCTCGGATGGAGAGGTCTGGCCAGTCGTAATCGTCTCAGTTTGGGTAGAAGGGATCTCCAGAGACGCGTTGTCTGCCACGATGGTCATATCGGAGCAGGTTGAATTTGTGGTCTCAGACGAGTTGCTGTTGGTAGGAGAAGAAGTCCTCGGTAGAGGAGTCACTGTCTGATGTGTTGGACTCTCTGGGGAACCTTCCTCTTGGTGCCATTCGAATCCCAAGTCCCAGGCAGTCAGGATAGGGTATGAGAACCCTGGGGCGAGGGTGGCATAGTGGTATTGGGCCGCCCAGGTAGGGTGGTGTGGGTTCACTGTCGGTATCGTGTATCATAATGACCTCGGGTTCCACCCCAAGGTCTGCGGCTGAAAAGCCTGGTATGGCTGGTGAGGCCATGGGTTGGTCTCATACCCTGAGGTTTGCAGGGGTGTCGTCGGCCCCCAGGAGCCCACGGGATATTCGGGGTCATCGTTGGCTGGTCCGTCAAGGACCTCAGTCCATACCGGCCTGCTTGCAGGATGGGGTCCGGACTGGGGGTTCTTGGAACATTGCTGGGCCCTGAGATCATGTTCCTCTGTTGCCTGGGTATGGGTGGGGTTCGGCTGTCCTCCTGACTCTTGAAGAAGTCATTGGAAGAGGAGTGGGATAGTGCGGCTGCGGCCCTGGTATGGGTGGCCGTCGCCTTGCTGTTGTCATAGTCGATGCATTTTGGGGGGGTAGGAGTGGGAGGTATGGCTGGGGGCCGTT